>OX596232.1:55419533-56092994 GCA_951394345.1 Salicornia ramosissima | reverse complement strand
AAGGCTGGGTGCACCACCATCTATCCACAACAGTTGGGTGAACAAGCACCTGTCGTGATAGGTTGGGCCCAGCGGAGGAGAACAGGCCTGGTCGGGCACCTCTCCTACCCAGGGTAGCTGGTCCTTCCTCAAGCCTCAAGGCAGGAAGACCACCTAGACCAGGGGTCAGGATGCCTACCAGGTTGCCTTGTCATTCTTCTATCCTCATTGAAGTCTCTCATAAGGGGAAGCTACCAGGTCACATCAAATACGATGGTACTGGGGACCCAAATGATCACATACAACTTTTCGAGGGACCACCTCACAACAATTTCCACACTGGCCAGACATGTGCCAGGGTTCCGAGGCAGGTGTGATCTTGATTTTCCCAAAGGGGCATCTAAAAGAGTATGCCCTCAAGTTTCAATTTACTACCAACAACGAGGTTGAATATGAAACAACTATAGTATCCCCTGACCTAAAAAGTCCTGGTCTGGTGGGGGCAGGTGAAAAAGGTTTGCTTAGGAAACACACCTGGCCTCATTCCTAGCCCAGTCCATGCACTTGTTTGGCCTAAGGTCATACACAGGTGCATGCATCAAAAAGTCCTGGTCTGGTGGGGGCAGGTGAAAAAGGTTTGCTTAGCAAACACACCTGGCCTCATTCCTAGCCCAGTCCATGCACTTGTTTGGCCTAAGGTCATACACAGGTGCATGCATCAAAAAGCCCTGGTCTGGTGGGGGCAGGTGAAAAAGGTTTGCTCAGCAAACACACTTGGTCTCATTCCTAGCCCAGTCCATGCACCTCTTTGACCCAAGGTCATACAAAGGTGTATGCCCTAAACGATCTGGTCTGGTGGGGGCAGGTGAAAAAGGTTTGCTCAGCAAACACACCTGGTCTCATTCCTAGCCCAATCCATGTACTTCTTTGACCAAAGGTCATACAAAAGTACATGCTCTAAACGATCTGGTTTTGGGTGGACAGGTGCGAAAGGCCAAAGGCACACCTGCTCATATACCCTGGCCAGTCCATGCACTTATTTGACCTAAGGTCATACAAAAGTGCATGCACCAAACGATCTGGTTTTGGGTGGACAGGTGCGAAAGGCCAAAGGCACACCTGCCCATATACCCTGGCCAGTCCATGCATTTATTTAGCCCCTGGTCATACAAAAATGCATGCCTTAAAAATAAAAGAAGAGAAATGCCCTGGTCCTGGGCAGGCAAGTGCAAAGAATTTGCAAAGCAGGCACACTTGCCCAAGTACCCTGGCTAGTCCATGTGTTTATTTGGCCCCTAGTCATACAAAGACACATACATTCACAAATATCCAACACTCAAAAAAGAAGTAAGTACAGAGAATTTGCAAAGCAAATCAACTTACTCAGCCACCTGTTAGAAAGTCCAGTAACCCATATCTGGTCAGAAGGTCACTTTGTCACCTCCCAACCAGGGGGGGCAGAGAATATACATATCATATATATAGCACATATAAATACAAATATTTGCAGAGACAAAAATTCATGCAAAACCACATATTTACAAACTGCAAGTATTAGTCCATAAACTACAAAAAGCCACCATAAGATTGCACATTTTCTATGAGATTGAGGTTAAAGACACTTTTCTCAAAAGTCCATGTGACTACAAAGTTCAAAAGGCCCTGGTTGTGGATGGTCAGGCGAAAAGGTTCAGTTTGCATTCACACTACCCATATGCCCACACCAGTCCATGTGCTTCTTTGACCCCTGGTCATACACAAGCATATGCACGTCATCAAAAAGGACGAAGTATCACACTTCTATAAAAATCCTCGTCATACTTCTCTGGAGACAAACCAACACTCCTCCTGCTCGATCTCCGACCAAGCCCTGGTAGTAATCTAGCAGCAATAGAAGAGGATCCTACAATGTCAGCCCTAGGCCTGGGGGGCAGCCCCCTGCTTATGCTGGCCCTAGCATCTCCACCAGAAACCGAGAGCAGGTCAGATGCATCCTTAAAAAGCAACACCCCAATGCTAGAAGTAATATGGCAATAAGTGGAACTTCGGTCATTCTCCAGAGTAGTACTGCTAAAGGTTCAAGGGGTACACTTCGAAGGGGCTCACTTATTAACCCCAGCTTGTCAAAGCCAATCGCATCTACATCTTCAGCTGTCGTAACAGGCATAAGAAAAAGATAAAGACGTGGTCCTAATCAGACTACCTCTGGCCAAAACTTGCCAAGGCAGGCCTGGTCTGATCATGACTACATACTCAACCAAGAGGAAAAAGCTAAAAATCACAAAAGAAAAATACCTCTTCTGCTCAAATGATAAGCGCCCAGGAGCCAAAATCAAAATCACATGTCAGTTGGTTAGACGTGGCTCGGAGACGCTTCATACGTGGCTAGCCCATGACATAAATCCATAAAAACTGCCCACATAATTTATGGACTTGGGGGGCAAATTGATGGGGCATAATGCACCCATTAGCTGTTGGGCCAGCCACATACAAAGCTAAGGCCCAACCCAGCAATCAGCAAACAACAGAAATCCATCACAAGGAAGGCCCACAAAAAGGATCAGGTCCAGGTATAGGCCAAAGTCTGTACAGGGGCCCTGATCACCTAAATCCACGCTCAACACCTACCTGGTCAAGATCACATCTACCAGGTCCTGAGAACAGCAGCCTGGTCCAGGTCCAGCCTACCAGGTACAGGGTTACTGACCAGGTCCAGCCCAGCCTGCCTGGTCCAGTTCAACCTACCAGGGGCAGTTTTCCTCACATATTCTCAAGGTATTATAAATAGTCCTCATCCAGGCACATGCAAAGGTATCCAAAAAATACTAAACACACATCAAACTTCTCCCTCACTTTCTCTCTCTACATTTTCCTACTCTTACACTTCACTGACTTGAGCGTCGGAGAGCCGTTCCCCGGTAACACCTCCGGGGGTAGCTCACGTTTGTTCATTGTGCAGATTACGAGCCCATTACGTGGAATTTGGACTAGCTCTCAAGCCCAACACACATTTTACATTGTTGTGACCAAAAATCACCTCAACACAGGGAATCATTATGATATCCTTCTGATTTGTTTTTTACTTTTCATCCATTGTCAATGAAAGAGAAATGCAAATAACTAGTTTTACAACCTCATCTCTAATACCATGAAGAACACTGGCTTTTTTTAGTATTGTTTTACAGCAATCCTTGTTGTATTGATGTATTTCAGGTGTTTTATCTCAGGTTTTTATTTTGGTGTTTTCAAGAAAGATTGAGAGGAATTGAGACTTTCATTCTCTCTTAGGGATTCTCCCTACACCTGGCCTTTACACGGAAAAAACTTGGTTAACCCACCGGGTAGACTACCCAACCTTAATTGAGAGTACTAGGGAGTAGTGATGGTGGAACCCCACACAACTTAATAATCAATATTTTAATGTTGTATTAGTAGTGGGTAGGTAACCCACCGGATAGATGTAGTCATGTCCAGTATGCTTTAAGCTTCTTCGATCCTTCATGTTGGGATAATAATTCATGGAATGAAAATCTTATGGCTTAAGGGAATGAAGTGGGATAGGATTTTTGCTTTTTTCGACCAAAACACCTCTCTACTGCTCACTCACTTGGATATCCCACTGCTGCACTGCATAGTGTTGGAGACTCTTCATATTGGCTTCATAAGCAGCATGGTAATTACTCTGTCAAGTCAAGTTACCGTTTTCTTAACTCAAGTTTGGATCCCCCGATTGACAAAATTTTTTGGTCCTTGGAAGGTTTTGTGAAATGGAAGCTTTTCACTTGGAAACTAATAAGAAATATTGTCCTTGTGAGGGATAATCTGAACAAAAAAAAACGCAATCAAGAACTAGCTAGATTGTTGTTTGTGCAATGATTCATTGGAGACGCTGAACCATCTTTTAAGGGAATATCAATTCTCCTAGCATGTCTGGCGAACCTCTATCTTGAGCATTCATTCCTTCAATGACCCCACAACTCATATGCGACCCTGGGTCATCAACTTCTCCAATATTTTCAAAATCACCCTGTCCCAAATCGTGACCGCACATCTAGAATCTTAGCTACCCTGTGAGCCCTTTGGCTAGTGCGGAACCAAGCTTGTTTCAACTATTGCAAACCAGACTCTTCTATAGTTTTGAAGTTAGTTGAGGAGTTCATCAGGTGGCATTCCTGAAAGTTTATGCAAACAATGGATTTTATGATACTTCTACCAAATGCATTTTCATTTCCAACTAACAATTGTTGGGCACATGGGATACAAAATCAACAAGTAGGAAATTTATTTAAGGTAGATGGGGCTTGGAAGAACATCAGAGATTCCAAAAGTGTATGGGAAGACTTGAAATCTTTAAGATTTGGACACACAATTGGGTCCTTCTACGTAGTCTCCGCACTCCTCTTCTTATTCCAGTTGAAATTAGAAATGTGTTACTTAATTTCGCTTCTCTTTTGAATTGGTTCTCTTATGTTAGGTGCACAAAAGTCGATCGTGTGACAGTCTCTCCTACCCATGATTTGGTCGTGTCTCTAAGGAAGCAGTGCTGGTGGTTTTCTTTTGCTTTGTTTTTGTTGTTATTGTTTTCCTCTTGCCAAAAATTATATATGCAGAAGTATAATACAACAATAAATTGTAAAAAGTTCATTATTTTCAACTTATTTTGCTTACTATAAACTAACCTTAACTTTTTTGAAATTGCTTATTAGCCATTTAGCCCTTATTTTGTGAAAGAGTCCAGAGGTATCTCCCTTTATTTTGTGTTTATCAAAACTTATCCATTTTTTTTTTCTAATACAACAAAATAAAAAGAAATTAATATAAAAATCAAAATAATCAGGCGCAATCAACTCCACTAAGACAATCCAGATTCCCAGTTTTAAAAAAAAAATCCACACATGTTTCAGACTAATGATGCTCACCCTTTTGTAATCATTGATGATCACAAGAAAATGTTACATTTCCTATTATGAAGCAAAAAGGAAACTGAAAAACAATGGACAATTTCTTAGACAAGAAATAATTACACAACAAAATACAAATGCCAATCATCCAAAAAAAAAAAGGTTCAATCTTTGATAAAGATAAACATAAAATGCAAGTTTCAAGAAACAAGCAAAACAAAGAAAAGAAGGGATATTTACAACAATCAATGCCTAAAATTCAATCAGTTCAGTTGTTATTACAAATTTGCAGCAAGCAGGGCTAAGGTAGTCGCAATGCCACATAAAAAAACCACTCCAGCTAGCTTCAACCAGAGAAAGATGCACACTATACCTAAATCTACATCATACAGATACCCCTTAGTATTTTCACATTCTATGCAATACCCACCAAAATTTATTTTCAGGTTCACTGAAATATCTTGGTTACTGCTTGAAACTTCTCATAACTACAAAAATCTAAACCCCTATTAACCCCAAAGTCTTATATTTGGGAAAAGGAGACCTTTTTTGCACCTCCATGATTTTACCCTCTGCTGCAACTGTTACAAGTCCGTGATTGCTGGAATTTTTTGGGTTTTTCTTGATTTTCACAAGGCATCCAGTTGCGAGAATTAAATGGCTCCAATGGGTACAATAATCTTTTTTTTTTAAAAATCTTGTTGGGGGGGGGGGGGACTAAATAAAAATTGCAATCACTAAGGGTTACCCATTTTCTACCTTGAGGCTTGTGGAGGCAAATTGTCATCTTCCTGCATAATTCCAATGTACATGTTAGCAGTGAACTCATACAATACTAGCACTCAAAATGCAGTGCTTGAGCTTAAGTAATAGATTAGCAGCAGCTCAATAACAGTGAATTTCAGGCAGCAAAAATACTACTACTACGAAGTATTAGATTAAAATGCATAAATACTATAACAGACAAGGACAGCTTGACTGCTTGAGCATTAGTTTAGCTGCAGTACAATAACAGACAAGTACGAGCACATACTTCCAATTTCAGGGAGGATTACATATGGCACCACTGCTTGAGCTTAAAATGCAAAGTTGTCTAATTGCATTAAAATCTTGAGCGATAGCCATTTATGTTGACTTTTTGTATCACTTGAAAGCTATGTTACTCAGACACGGATAAAGGGTCTACTCAGACGAGGGTGTCTAAGTGTCCGACTAAGCTATTTTGGGAAAAAGTAACAAGTTTTTAGTTAAAAAAGTATCCAATTATACAAGAGTCAAGAAGCGATTTTTGAGGTAAATGAAGGTGTTGACGTAACATAACTTGAAAGGTAATTTCTATAATGTTCAGAACTCAGAAGTGACTTTCAAACTGTAAAGAGGTGAGTTATTAATTACGGAGTACCTCTTTTCCTAATGTCATTCTAATTATATTTGATATTTCTTTATCCAATTACATATAAGAACCAAAAACCTACAGGCTACACAGAAGAAGAAAACACTAGAAACATGACAACACGAAATGTCACATAGTCATGTTAATGCATATTCACTATCAGTTTCTACATCTTATATGAACTTGATTTTCAAAGGCCATCATCATATCTAAGCTGAAATAGAGGTTTGAACCATCAAGATATAAAATTTTGTTGAACCCCATATGGTGCACTAGTGAGAGTCCCACATCGGAAGATGAGGAGAGACTAAACTAAAGTCTAGGAGTTACACCTCTTATTACCATCAAGATATAAAATTTTGTTGAACCCCATATGGTGCACTAGTGAGTGTCCCACATCGGAAGATGAGGAGAGACTAAACTAAAGTCTAGGAGTTACACCTCTTATTACCAATTAGTTTTAGGATAGAACCTCTTATGGTTTGTAAGTGACCTAACTCTCCTCTTCCATATTAGGTTGCTCAGGTCCGTTTCTAATATTCAATCAAATTTAACAAATTTGAAGAATAGGGAGGGAGGAGCCAGATAAAAAATAAAATAGATAAATTGACTGTCATAATCTATACAGTTTTTTAAGGTGTCTTTGTGTGTACTTAATCACAATACGTACAATTATATAACAACTCATAAACCTTTAACTATTACATTTTTTAATTTAGTGCGTTTTGCAACAAAGCTACTATATTGACGTCAAATAATACCGCTTTTTCCTAAAATTTACCCTCATTGCTAGTGCAAGCTATTGTCATTGATATCTTCAATTACATATTGATTAAATTATAAGAAAAATTATTGACATTCTTTAAGAACTCATTGAAACAAATCGAATAAGATTTCACACAACTACGTGTTTTTATACTTTGATATGAGGACCGTTAGGAACTAAGGGAGTACATTGTAAAGATTTTGGAAGTTTTTCTTATGAATAGAAACCAAATTTGAATCAAAAGAATAAAAATGAATGAAGAGATTACAAACAGAAGAGCCTTGTCAGCAATGACAAGTTCATAATGAAGATAGAGAAAAGAAATTAAACTTTGCATATGAACATGTAGGTATTAGGTATAGAGGTGACAATGGAAAAGATTATTATTTTTTATATGACATTTCAATATTCCATGAAAAGCTAGGGCCATAGATTGACATTTGGGAGAAAGATACCTTATTGCAACTAGTTATATAGGACACGACAACAGTGATGTCATCGAGCTTGCCGCCATAATACTGGAACCCGGCATCTTGAGCAGCTGTAGAGAAAGGAGTTTGTCGATTTCTATCTTGAGCGCGTTGCCTTGCCAGAGCTGCTATCTTTTGAGCAGTTGCTTCAGGCCCTAAGCTTGCTCTTAATGCCTGAACTACCACTTCAGTCACCTCATTGCTATACAAGTTGTCAAATAATCCATCTGTCCCAGCAATAATAACATCACCAGGAGCAACAGGAACAGAAAATTCCTGTGACAAATAAAACCTTTTAGCAAGTCTCAATTTTAAAAAACTAAACTAGACTTAAACATTGTGAAAATATTGAGCACCAAAAATGTTGATGACAACGTGGTGAGGGGAAAATTTAAAAATTTTGGGGAATAAGCCTTCGATATTGTTGTTGATGTTGTATGTATAGATATTAATTTTTAAAGTCTAGAAACTACGAAGCTTTGGAAAAACAAATCTAGCAAATAAAAAAAGACGAAGGGAGTATACAGATTAAAAAACTTAGGAGGACATTCAATATCTAATGTAGTAGTCTCAAACTCATTGTAGGCAAAAAGCAAAAGTCTAGGTTATCTCTGAAACAGTAAGTTCGGATCACAGTGGTTACCATCTTAGCCAACTAGTTATTATGAATTAGCATAGCATAAGCATCATAAAGTGGCAAAAATTGGAAGAATAAGATGATCGTATTGCTAGAATGCAAATTAGTGTAAAAGAGAATGATAATTCCACTTTCGAGATGTGAATTCTCTCCCAAGTATGAGGTTTTGAGAGGCTCACTCTCTACCACTAAATAAACTAAAACACTCTTCGCTATTTAGCATAACCTTTCCCTATCTAACGTGCTCTTATTTATAGAAATAACCCCTAACTAACTCTCTAGATTCTTCTCCAAGTTTCTAATATTTTAATAACTAAAATACCCTTCCCCTAAATACTAGTTCCTAGCATTAGAAATGCTATTTCGTTCTACTAAAGTATATACTTTGGTAAAATATATTTTATGTGATTGAGTCATTAAGATAAATTCAGGCAAGAGTAATGATCAAAGACTTGTACCAATTCTCTATGTTTCCTCTCATAACAGTCGATTAATTTCAGTACAAATTGAAAGTACATAGAACTTACATCAGCCACCCCATATGGAGTATCACATAGGACATCAAAACCAAAATGCAATTTTGCTAAAAAACCACAAAATACTATAGCCTCAAAAGGACAGTACATCCCCACATACACATAATTGTTGGGGCTTACATAGTTTCTAAGAAAAAAGTACATTTCCTAACGAAGTGGGTACACCGGAACGGCAGAGGGGGTTCGTTTTGAATACCGAAATTCGTCCAAAGGTGATTCTTTACAAAAAAAAAAAAACTTTTTTGTAAGGTGGTTTTAAACAAATTTTTCTAAAAGAAAACCTACCTGAATTGTGCCAGGGGAGGAAATTGATTAAGAGCCATTAGAAAACTTGTTTTGAGATAGAAGGTTAATACAGTTAAGGTGGTTTTTAACAAAGGATTATCCAGTTAAGAGTTCAGACAGATCATTACAAATGCCAGCTGCATAGCCTCACAAAAATACCATAGAAGCAGTCAGTCCAAAATGAGAAAAAAGTCAAAAAACACTCACCAGCCTCTCTATATTTCAGTTTCAGAAGTTATAATATAACTATGTCAGTGTTATGGTGCTATGCTTCCAAAGGGGACAGACCTTATTTCCAACCAAACAATGCATCTTACAATCAGTAAATGCAAAAAAAGCTTCAATCGCAAAAAAGAAAGCAAGATACTTCTTTTTTCTTATGTGGTGAGAGACTGAGAACTATAGGAAGAGTAGTTGTGCGGTAAGCGCACCTGACCAGAGCTGGGCAAGTCACCAGCATCACCGCTTTCTAGCTGGAATGTGAAATTGAAACCATGCTGCTGAACAGGAGATCGGAATACAGTACAACCATCCCTAACCACAATAAAACCGCTGTCACCAAGATTGATAGCATGAAGACCCTGCAAGGATAACAAGCACCAGCAATATAAGTCTCAATCCAAAAGAAATGATAGCCAAACAAAGGCATGACATACAACAACAAAAATGCAAATATAATGGATTTATAACTCTGTCGTACTTTTAAAGAGCTTTTAGGTCTTTTTTTACATGAGGTACTAATAAAACAGATATGATGCACATATTATTTTGCTAGGATTTTTCTAGAATGCTCATTGCCAGTTTATTCTACAATTATGAAGTTATATGGCAAAAATAATACAGCACATGAGGTTAGATGGTAAGCTTATCTACAATTAAGAAGTTATATGGTAACAATGATAAATCCTTGTAACTAAGCTGATCTATAATTATCAGGTTAGATGGTAACAATAATAAAGCCTTAGTCCCAAAAAATTGAGGTCAACTAGACTTGAATTACTGTGAGGAAATCACTATTGTTTGGTTGGACTAAATTTCCATGGGAAATCAAAATTCCTAGGAAATAGAATAACACATTGTTGTTTGGTTAACCAAAAAAGTGTAAAATGGAGGAATTTAAAATTCCTAAGAATTTCTAATTCCCACATAATATAGGAAATAACTGACCTAACCCCCCACCCCAGGTAAATCAAAATTCCTAGGAAATTTAATTTCCCAAATCTCAACCAAACACAATATGGAAATTCCTAGGAATTAGATAAAGGAAATTAATTCCCATGAAATCCAAATTACCATAGGAATTTAATTCCCATTGCAACCAAACAATACCTAAAGTCACCAGCATCTTTCCCTCTAATCTTCCTTGATTACCACCAAGTCAAAATTCCTCAATTTGAGATAATGAACTTGGTAACTGTTATAAAAATTAATTTCCTGAAATTAATTTTTATACAAAAACATCTAAATGTAGCAAAATCAAAGTAGAAACACACAACACTCATCAGCCAAACTCTTTGCCCCACACCTTTGTCTTCTCCTATAACGTTGCATATTCCTCCCATTAATTGAGGACCTTAATTTTCAATTTAAACAATTTATCCCCAAAATAATCTGCAATTTTCTTATCCACTTCTTGCTCAACCCTCTTAACGCATTCTAATTCATTGAATGCCAAACTGCCTTACTTATAGAGATGCGATACAGTCCTCTTCCATTACTCAAACTCTTTCCATTAATTGAGGCCCTTAGCTTCCTACGTTCAAACCATGTAAGCCAATAATTATCTAATGTATTCATTCTTTTTCCTTACTACCCTTAAGGTGTTTCTCCTTTCTCTACAATCCTTAACTCAGCCAATGTTTTTGTTGGTGAGGCAATAGACAACTCCTTAATTACTTCATCAACAATACTATGTTAACCCTACAACACCCTTTCCGCATCTCTAACCCTATATCGATGAGGCACTAACTTCCTATGTTAAATCCGCACCCCCAAAATTATCTCATGCTTCTTTGTTTATCATATTTCCTTACCTCTAGTTTCCTAACTCCTAACCCCTTCAACTTTTTCTCCCTTTTCTAACCCTTGCTACATCCCCACATTGACTCATTTTTCACATTTCTTTGACAGGAAATCCCTTGTTACTCCTTTTCCCTCTATCTTTTCCTTAATTTCACCCCAAGTCAATCTTATGAACAAGAATATATCACGTCCTACTATCTCAACTCTTCTCCTGAAACTAAAATACAAGGTATCACATTCAAGAAAAGGAGGGGCATAATAGAATCACTAAAAAATGGTAATCTAGATGGTCATGACTCATGACTCATGACTCGAGACAATAATAGCAATGGAAGCAAGTTGATATTGATAAAGGAACAAATATGAAAATGTAGAGGCTTGGTCCAATAACTAGTGCATTCTGTCACATGTAAAGCGAAACAAAACAAATAAGCCAAAAAATGACTACTGACTCCCACTCTACGAATGTTTTTACTGCCAGGTATAATAAAGCATATACTTTTTCCTTTAGGCCAGTTGACAGGAAGCAATGCAGCAGTAGTTTATCTCAACAAATACCCCTAGGAGAAAAGCATCTGTAAACATCATTGATACAAGCATACCCTACAAGATAACTGGACACATTAGAGTTAGAATATACCTGATCTGTAAGAGCGATGATGCAAGCAGTGGAGGAGCCTTTCACTTTTGTACTTGAATGAGCTTTCTCTAGAACCCTAGCTGGATCAATGCTTCCTTTGGGCTCTTCTCTAACCGCTGTCACTGCATTAGACATAAGTTCTCGGGCATATTGTCCAGCATCAACACCAAGTTCAGCCCAGCCACCAACACCATCTGCCACACCTATAGCTTGCGCTTCAGAGCATATAAAATGAGCATCCTCCCCACCGCTTTCTTCTTTATCAGGATGTGGCATACAACAAGAACCAGAAAGCAGCTTTAAAGATGTGTCTGAAAGAACTGCCCTGCATTAGCAAATATCTTAACGTTTAGATACAACAAAACCCCTCATAGGCTCATATTCCACCACTCATTCACTCAACATGGTAGAAGAACTAAAATAATTTAGAACTTTTAAAGATGCATCAATGACATCTTCATCACAGTTCCTAATTCAAAAGTGACACTTATATCAGGTACCCACCCAAAATGTTAAACCGTACCACATTAAATTCCATCCCGCAAAATTACTCTATTAATTTCCAGAAAAATAAGCAGAGCATACTTTTCTAGTATAGTAGAATGATTTTTTTTAATCGGCTGAAGATTCATCAAATATTTCAATTGTTGTTGCACGATCTGGACAAGCAACTTGAAATTGCTAAACAAAGAATGAAATGAAATCATAAATGATGCAATAGCACTGAAACTTGACTTCAACACATTCAGGCAATCAAGGACGGAACTCTTACCATGAAGAAATTGTTTTCAGAGACCATGCTGAAAGCAAAATTTTAGGCTACCTCAAATCCATGATTACCTAATTTTCATTTATTTGACTTTCCTTCAAGTGGAAGGAATAATAATAATCGTTGGCAAAATTCATAAAGCTTTCAAATCCAAAGTAATTTGTTTTAAGCATAATTTGATGTACATAAAATAATGAAAATCCGATTCTAAATCTATTTAAAGGACATGCATTGAGCTAGTACAAGTAATACTTCAAAGCACAGCACAGATATGTAAACAAAGTCTTTTTTGACCATATTTCTATCTATATAACTATATAATATTTTGCATAACATTAAATAAAAACTACAGAATTCATTAAAGATACAGAAACCAATAGAAAATTGCTACTTTTTCCATCCCTGCTGAATTGCAACACTTTACTCTCTATCATTTTCAAAATAATTTGCAACAAATCCATGAATGGAAAAGATCCACATTTTCCCTTTTCCTGATCCCTTGGTCACACTCTCCTTTTCCAACTATATTTCCAACTAAATATATCAGCCAACCCTAAATGGAAAAGATCCATTTTTTTCCTTTTCCTGGTACCTTGGTTGCACAATCTCCTTTTCTATCTATATTTCCAACTAACTACAATGGCCAACCTCAACATCTCCTTCTAACCAATAATACTCTGTTATTTCTTTATCACTGCTACTTTAACAATAGATTAACACAAGCTCTACAAGAACTCCCTTAGAACTTTATGCATTCCCAAATGCTGTGAAGCAAACAAAACAAAAACTTCACAAAGATAAAAAAAAGAAATCTAGCAGGTGAAATGAAGCAGAGGAGTTGCTGCATAATTTTTCCATCCTTTTGGTACTCGCACTACCACTACATAATCATCTCTATCCCCATCTGCATACTCCATTAAGTTCTCCCCCTTGACACAGCACCATCCCTCCCCCCCACAAACAAACATCCAGACATGCCCTAAAATGAGATGCTTTCGCATTCATAAAAATCAGCATATTGACACCTTGTCAGCATTGACACATAATTGTGGGCTTGTGCTGCAATACAACCATTACAAATACACTTCCTCCATTCCAAAAAAAAACGCAACAAACTTATTTGCACGCATTTTTTAAGGAAGAGATTTAAAGGTCTAAACGATCAAATTAATATATGTAATTTTAAGACAAGTAACCTATGATATCATTCTTGTGTTAAAATTATTTTGATTAATTTGCTCATTTACACCCTTAAATCACTTCCTTAAAATGCGTGCAAAATGGTTTGTTGCGTTTTTTTTGGAACGGAGGAAGTACGAATTAAAAGGTGCAATAATAAAAAATTAAGTGTTGGAGTGCATAGCAGTTACAAAATTCGATGCATGCCTACAGCTTTTAAGAGGAGACATCCTGCAGCCATGACAGAATGAAATCATATTTGATATTTAGGGAACATACCCTTTTGATGATGCTATTGCATTGCCCTGCTGAACTTCAAGCAAAGAATTATTGAATAACCCATCAGGAGCAGTTCCCATAAGCGTCGATGCTAACAAGCTCTCAAGCTCTTTGGAGTCAGACCATGACCATAGGTATGGTTTATAGCTTGTTCGTATTGCATTATACAGAAAATAACCAAATATGGAAGCATGATCAGGCCTTTCACGACTCTTTGAGTTCATGCACACAGAAAAGCAGCAGTCAAAAGTCTTTTCACGATAATAAGTAGATACGTTATACTTCGATGATCTATGGTGAGTGCACCTTGAAACCAATTTATGTACAATGCAATCACCAATTGCAACATTAGAAGAAGCAACAGCCATTGGGAACTTCAGCTTTTCACGGGCAGAAGGTTTACAAAGTGTGTCCGAGATCAAACAATTAATATGATAACCACAATTCTGATATACAGGTCCTGACACAGAAGGTATAGAAAAGGTTCTAGAAAGAAATGAAAAGACAAACAAATTCCGTTTTCTGTGGACTAAAGAATCTTTTCTTCCAGCAACTATAGTTCCAGGTCGAAAAAATATGTTCAGATCAACAATTGTAGAAAATAATAGAGAGCTGAGCAACCTATTGCTACCAAAACAAAATCTCCCTTGTCCAGTTACAACTCCTGTTACGTCTTGAAGCCTTGGTCTAGAAAATTCTAATCCATAATGGGCAATGCTTCTAAACCATGCAATAGTTGATGGCATTTTAACTTATATAAAGAAAAGCTTCTTCAGGCCCTCTTCTGCAATAAGAGAAAGGTCCATAATAAAGCATGGATTTTCTCATTGTGGTTAATACATTTACAGCCGGATGCCAGTCAACTGTTTGTTGCTCTCATGTATGAGTGTACGTTAGCTTCAAGACAAATCTAGGGATCCCAGCTCAAGTTTTTCTCCAAATACCTGATTTTGCAACTGGGTCATCTAATGCAAAATGACAAGACCTACAAAGACCAACAAAATACCAAAACAATCAATGCCTTCTTCTGAAGTATAAGCAAAAAGGTTCTACTGTTCTACAAAAGGATTGGAATAAATGATGCTTCGTCACATAAAGGCTAATACATGAAGATTTTTCAGTTTTGCAAGCAACAAAACTCGTCCTATTAAATGGGCATTAATTGTTAACTATTAAGATTGAAAACTTATGAATAATGTAAAAAAACTTCAAAAGTTAAAATGCATATTTTAGTCTCAGTCAATGCTAGTTAGAACATTTGATTTCTGCAACAAGCACGTTTGAAAGTATAATCTCAACAATTATGGAAACAATAACGATAATGAAAATCTTAGTTTCAAATGGCGCAAAGCGCACCAACGCGCAAATGGTCTCCAGAGCCTAGGCTCGAGGCACAAGGCAAAGATGCATGCCTCTTGTAGGAGAGGCGCATATATGTATTTAACAATTTCAAATTATTTTTCCTTCGGTTCTATACTTCTATATAATATTACTATCTCCATATCGTAATACTCGCTACATAAGTATGCGATACGGACTCCTAGGCCAAAAAATGGATTTAAAGAGAGAGAGAGTGAAAAATGAATAATTAATCGGGCCCACAACAAAAATAAATTTTAAAAAAAAATTAAAAAAAAAAACTACACATGGATAATTTTTCACTAAATATAGTAAAAAAAATATTTGTTGCAAGTATTGAGTTACATCCTAAAATGGCAAAAGTTGCGAATATTGCGAATTTGCGATACAGAGGTAGTAATTAAAAAAAGTCCCTAATAATTTTAGTAATGATATATGTAAAGCCAAGTCTCAGTTTGAAAAGGTTTCGATCATTCTTCAATTAATAACTTAAATCTAAGCTTTCTTTAAGGCGCAAAGGCATGCCTTACCAAATGCAATATGAGGTGCACGCTTGGGGACTAAGCCTCGTCTAGTTAAAGCCCATTTCCCAGAGCCTGGTAGCGAGGCGTGCTCGCGTCACACTTTTTAAAACTATGATCAAGAGCTAGAATTACAAAAGTGAAATTTTTCAACCTGTCACTTCAAAAGATCACATTACCACCTTTTCTTTTACACTTTTTTCAAATTATCACCAATTGTTAGAAACTTACAAAACCGTAATGTGGGGCCTACACCCTTGCTATCCCTTCCATACAACATGATCCTCTCTCTCCATCATTCCTCCTGGCTCCTCCGAGCTTTTATCATCATCAAAACCCACAACCACAATTGCCTCCTCTCCTTCTCCAACCTCTAAAATTATTGCCAAGAACCTACAACTACTAATCCCCCTTATCTAGACTTTGAACCTTTACTTAGTAAAATCATCGGTAGAATATTAAAATCCAAAAAAAAAAAAAAAAATCTTAATTTCTTAACTATGAAATCGGAATTGTGTTAAAAACTTAAAAGGGAAGCATTGGCTCAGCTCCAAGTCCATAATACCAATATTTTAACAGCTAAAGAGTAAAATGCACTATTGCCATAAAATAGAACGAAAAGAAATGATCTCTTACACCTTTGATTTTCTCCACTTTGAACCACCTTTATTGAAAGATAATTATATAAATCTCTATAAATTGACAAAAAAAAAAAGAGCTTTTAAGTTTAAGAACCTCATCTATGGTATTTTCTTTTTTTTTTTAAAAGACTATGGTATTTTCTTTAATTTCATCAAATTTAGATGAATAATTAGAATGTCCAATACACTGTTCAAAACATCAAATTTGGGTATTACATTAATGTACCTAAGATATTCAAATTTTCGGGTTCATGTACTCACAGCTTAAGCAATTCAAGCAGGCTATTCAAATACTAGGTTCATAAGCTCAGATTAACATCAAGAATTGGCAACATTAAGCAAAATTGCAACAAAAATCTGAAGAAAAAAAAAAGACTGAATTCGAATTGGGTATTTTAGGATTCACATAATCAGCAAAACAGCAACACAAATGATTTCATAACCCAAAATGGAAAATTGGCTAATTTGGAAAATGGAGGGAGGAAGGGATGGAAAGTATAGTTTCATGGTAGCATGGATGTAAACTGTTATCAGAAACTTAGCTTCTACCATAAATTAACATTAACTACCTCCGTGCATTTAACTGATGCATCATCTAGTTAGTATGAAACGTAGCTGCTACCATAAATTAAAGAACATAACACAGATTGCTAGAAAAGGACACGCTAGAATCAACAGAGACGAGCAATAACAGTCAAGAGGGCACTAAAAATCTTCCACTTGTATTTAACCAGTGACACCGGTCCTGGTCTGATTGGATGTCATAATACATTTCTCTTTGTGTTTTCGAATGACTCTTTGTATTGCTTGGCTAAGCTCGATGACGATGATAACAAACCCCCAGACCCCAGCTACATGTGTGGAAGATTACAGTTAATTTTGACAACTGCAACTGGAAGATTACCGTTAGTTTTGACAGCCGCTGCAATTTTCTACATTTACTTCTCCAATTGTCTACATCTTATCAAGCTTCACAACTCATAAGTGCTAGTCCAGGCCATAACCGAATTCACAAACACGAAATTACCATTCAAGAAAAAGTTGTAATTTGGGAAATACTAAACCCGGGGACAAAAATTTATTTTTTCTTCTTTTTCCTCCTTTTCTTCTCTATTCAGTCTCGCCTTTCTTCTCTCTTCCCATGAAAATGTTGACTCTCATTCTCTCAAATTCCCGTTCCCGCTTACTTTTCATCTTCTCCAACACATTCCAATAGTATACAAGTGTTTATTCGACCTTGCCCATAGTTGGTGAATTAGTTAATTACAATTTTAGGAATGCAATATGAAGGTATCTTGAAGATACACTAATCACCCCTCCTAAAGTTAGCTCTTAGATTAAATTACCATGGGATCATTCTTATACCTAAGTTTCCACTTGGTAACCATATCATAGCATTCCCATAAGAAATCAAAACAGAAAAACCAAACAAAATTAACATAAATAAATTTTGTTAAAAACAGGAAAAATAATCTGCACTAACTACTAAAAGCAATCCTTTCACATTCATCTTATAAACTTCTCTAAGTCATGTTCATATGTAACCCATAAGGCCATAATGTTGAATCAAAAATAAAATATAAAAAAAATTTAAAAAAAAAAACAGAAAAAACACAAAGGATGCAATCTTAAAGTTCGAGCTATCACAATGGAATACGAGAAGATGAAAAATCAACATATAGGCCATAAATAATTGCAATAATAAGCAGATTAAAATTAGATTTCTATGAAATTGGAAAACCCCAGAATTCTATCAATATTTGCATAAGAATGATACGAAGATTTACCAGGATTTAGAGAATTAAACACCTTCTTCAAAATAGAACCAAGGGGATGTTTGATGGTCAAAAGTTTGAAACTAGCCAAAAATCAGCCTTGCTCAGCCTCTCTTGGTGTCTGATTTTTCTGGGGTGATTTGTTGATCGTCAGAGATATAACAGTACAATTTGGTCACCAGAAAAGGCTGTGAAATTGGGAGGTTAGCAAAATGGGTAGAGATGATGGAGTAGTAATTGAGGTTAACCAAAATTAGAGCTCGCTAAATTCAATCTAATCCGTCCCGAATTCGATAGACCCAATAGGTAATGGATGGACCCAGACCACAAAATTTTTTGTCGTCCCGCACGTCCCAACTCGTAAAAAAAAAGCATGAGCGCTCTCCTACCACATAAATTACAAATGTTCGCAAACTAATACAACAATGTTCACACACAAAAAAATGTTCACACGACTATGCACAAATATTTATCACATATTGTTAAAGGGCACATGTAAATTTATGATTTACGATGTTCACTAGCTTATACATATGTCCACGACGTAATGCACAATATATATTATATTATTACTTGCTAGATTGCACAATATATATACGTATTATACAAAGCATAGGCTTATTCATTAACAATCTAAAGAACATTGTTCACTAGTTAAAGAATAAATATTCACAACACTTATATATCATCAATTAAATATAAATATTCACCACATAAAAGACAAATGTTCACCCAAACTACAATATTCATCAATAACAATGTTCACTAATTAAACAATAAATGTTCATAGCACTTACATATCATCAATTATATAAATATTTACCACATATAGTACAAATGTTCACTAAAACTGCAATATTTAGCAGTTAAACAATGAATATTTACAACACTTATATATCACCAACTGAATATAAATATTCACAACGTACTTAACAAATGTTCACAAAAAACAAAAATCATTTGTGAATATTTTGGTGAAAGTTGCACCATAAAAGAAAATTTCAAAAAAAAAACAGAATTCGAAAAAAAAAAAGGCTCAAAATTTGATGAATAGGAACAAATTTTGAGGTGAAAAATGGTGTGAAGGTGAAAAAATGAAACAGCGGGGAGAAGGAAAGAAAAGTGTTGCAGCGTAAAAATTTGAAAACGATTTCTGAAACTTATCCCCCCAAATCTGAAATAATAGTAAATTTTTTTATCCGACATAAACCCTTAAACTGGTATAGACCCAATAATACTTTTTAAAGCGGTACAAAGCACGGGTATAATCTATCTATAAATAAAAGGCGTTCATCGCGTTGTATTATGCTTAGGATAGGATTTGAACCTATTACCTCTTAGGATTCAATATCAAGCACTTATCGGCTTAACCAACTTTTATTAGTGTTTTAAATTTACACATAACATTATATATTCCTCTCCTTTACTAATTAACTAAATCAGAGGTTGGATTTTTTTAAATGATTTTGACAAGGGTAAGACATAATCACATAATATTTGCTAAAAAAATAACATCCCGGCAACACCGGGCCGACAAACTAGCTAGTTATATATTAAAACAGGTCATGCTGAAGCTTGATACCATCCATTGCCACATGACAAACTGTTATAAAAAATTTTCCCTCCAAACTAAATGAATATTTCATCTATTTTTCTCATTAATAATTAATTATCTCAAGTTTGAAAACCAAACAATAAATTATTCCCTAGGAATTCAAAGAAATTATAACTACACTTTTTTCACACAAAAAAAAAAAAAACTTTTAAAAAAAGTACTTCCTCCGTATCGGTTTAATTGCAACAAATAAGTTAGCACGGTTTTGTTATGGACTTTTTTTTTCTTAAAGTAAGGTTAGAAGAACGTTAAAGGGTAAAGTAAGGGAGAAAAAAAATTATATGTAAAGTACTTTTGGAGAATGTGTAAGATTTAGGAGGATATAATGTTTGTTTAAGTTTTTAGTTAGGGGTATTTTTGTCACTTTGTATCTAAAGTTTTATCAAATTTAGAAAGATATGAATTGTTGCAGTTATTATATTTCAATCTTATTTAGAAATGTTGCAGATAAACTGATATTGGGTTACTTATATTATGAGGGTTTTTTTCTGGAGAAAAGATGAACATATTAAAAATTAAAAACTCTTCCTTTCGAACAGGGGGGAGACAAGGGGGGCTAGCGGGGGCCACGGGCCACAGCCTCCCCCTTGATCCAACATAGAAATTATTTTTGCACTATGTATATACATAAAATTCTATAGCTTAGTTGGTTTTCTTAGGTATCTAAGTATCACTTGCAAGGGTTCAATTCCCATAGCAAACATTTTTCCACCCTTATTTTTAATTCTCTTATTCTTCTTCATTTTTTACGGAAACATAAAAAATAGCTTAATTATTTTCGGGCCCCCTTATATTAAATTTCTAACTCCGCCCCTGCTTTCGAAGAGATGTCCTAATTGATCTAGTGTAACGACCCGACTTTTTAACTTGTCGATTTACGAAGGGAAATCGACATTCGGATCATTAATAATTTAAATAACAATAAATCAACTTAATTGAATGAATAAATTATCTTTTATTAAGTAAACTACTAACTATCCATAATAATCCAATAATCAAAACTACATAAAAAGCCTGAAAATACTGTCCCAACATGCTGGGAACATGAAATAAACTAATGAATGTCTCAAACTGTTCTGGGAAAACTAAAAACTCAAAATAAAATACTAATCTACTCAAGCCCATCCTGCAAAGCCCGCTCTATTCTGCTGCATTGTCACCTGAAACTGAGGGGGGGGTCCACCGTCAGTGGCGAGTAACTAAGCTGTCCCATTTAATCGAGGGACCACCAAACACATAATAGCATAGAAATACACATAAAAACTGTAAAGAACTTAAAACATGCCTTTATACAACATACAAAAATACGTATAAAAGTACGTATAAAGATACGTATAAATGTACATATAAAATACGTATAATAGTACGTATAGAAATACGTATACAAGTACGTATAAAAATACGTATAAATACACCTGCAGAGATACGGTTAGAATACGTATAATTTACGTATAATGTACGTACAAACAACCCTGCAAGTACGGTTAGGATACGTACAAAAATACAGTCGTCAACCATGTACATACATACGCATACATACACACACAAATACAGAATTATACACAGCGGAAGTCTTATATTATACGAATACTTATACTCATATTATACAACTTAAATTATCTCTAGATCTTAACTTATGCTAAGCCCATCTTATATTATACTTATCATTTCATATTCATACTTGTCATATTCCTTCTTAACTTATATAACATATCTTATCATATATAATCATATCTTATCTTATACCATAACATCAAACTTATAATAAGAACATAATATCTTCTTAGCTTTACATATGCACTTATTATATCATCTTATCTTATCATCTTTGCGGACTGTCTTCTTCAGCTCGTAGCGAACCTTTGCGTTTGCAACTTTCCTAAAACATGTCGGGGTGAACCTTTGCGTCCCACCCGTAGCCCTCCTTTGCGAGAACTAAGCCTAAGCTATGGCCATAACTCCTAAATAGTCCTCCTTTGCGAGAACTACCTAGACGACTCCATATTCTAGAACCAAGAACTGCGCGGGGGAACCTTTGCGTTCGTCCCATGTGAGCAGTGGCATCGACTAAACCCAATTGACAACCTTTGCGTTATCGCAGGGGCGTCCTATCTTATTAACCCGATTGATGACCTTTGCGTCATCGCAGGGGCGATCTTAACTTATTATCTTTCAATTCTTTATATTATATCTTATATCTTTATTTAATCATATCATATCATATATTGGGAAATACTAGGTGACCGTAATAGGAAATGAAATGTTCGGAGTCCCAGGAAAGAGAGGTGCGGCACGTATATTGGCCACCTTAAATACCAAGTCTTTCCTAGCCAGAGACCGAAACATAACATGTATAGCTATCACTCTGTTTCCTTTCTTATCCCTAGTAATATCTTATGCAACTTCAATCCTTATCTTATACTATCCTCAACATCTTATCATATCCTTATAACTTATCCTTTCGGATACTATCCTTAATAGTATATCACTAATATTAACTTGTGAATATTATTATTAATATTTGTAAAAGCCGAATACTAATAATAATAATAATAGTCATATTATCTATCCCTTCACTTTACAACTTAACCCTGATAATTATTTAATCTGTAACTTTTATTATTAATTATTTCCTAAATTAATAATAATTCAAAACTAATCAAATTTGACTAAATCAAATAATTCTACACGTAAATCTCAATTTTCAAACCATAATTAATTAATTCTTAAATTTATCTTAATTAATTAATTGCTAAAATTACCAAAATATAATAAAAATCCTATTTTTCCTACTTTCACCACACTCGACATTTTATATCAATAATAGCCAAAATTATTCAATTAATTTATATGAATTCAATCATCAAGAATTAAATAATTTAACTAATTAATAAACATAAAAATCATATTTTTCAACAAAATTCATCAAGATTAACATAAAAATAATATTTTTAACTCTTCTTTTAATTTCTATACACTCGACAATTAGAAGATAATAACAAGATTTAATTTTTTTAATTCAAGATTAATCAATATAATTCAAGACTATCAAGATTCATCATAAAAATCATATTTTTAGTTCCTTTTTAATACTTAGGTCACTCGAAAATTCAAGAATTAATAATAGCATATTTTAATAATTCAATTGCCCTATTTTATACAATCTGATTTTTAAAGAATTAAATTAAAAACGACCATCTAAAGATCTCTAAAAATATGGAAATTTTTATGGGAGCTAAATATGGGTTCAAGGATTAACGTACATAAATTTCGTCTAAAAATAACATATTTTACTATTTTTAAGTGATTTTATAACTAACCAGTCAGATTAGGCTGAATTCGGTTTCAGAATTTTCTTCCTTAGCAAACGATCTTTAAAAATTACGAAAAAATTACAAAATCTTTAAAACAGTATTAATGACTTCCACCTAAAATTTCGTAGCCATACGAATTGATTAAGTATACTAATTAATTCGTAAACTAAAACTAGACAGTTTTATCAGTTTGAGAGATTAAATTATTTCAAGCAAGAAAAGATCGAATTTTGCCACGAAATAAATTATGATTCATAATAAAACAGTAAACAAACTGCCACGAAAAATTCATCAAGAAATAACAAGATTTGATTAATAGAAAAATTCATACAAGTAACTATCCAACAATTAAAGATTTCATGAAATACATCAAATCATGAAAATACATGAAAATAACTCAAGAACATCATCATCCATATACTCGACATATTCATATGAAAACAATATTAAACTTCCTACAATTTTCATGCTTCAATCCTAATTTACTATATGTTTTTCTACCCTTTAATTAAATAGAAAAGCGAAGTTACCTTAATTCGCTTAATTAATTCCAAAAACACCAAAAATTATTCACCCTTAGTGAAAACCATAGCATTCGACATTTTGAGAAAAAGAGAGAAAAGAATAGATTTTTGTAGGGTTTTGAACAATTTGACAATTAGGACCCAAAGGTGCAAATGAGGTCCTATTTAAAGAAAAGATGCAAAGAAAGAACAAAAAAAATAAAAAAAAAAAGAAACAAGCCCATATTTCTTGGTTAGGGCTGCCGTGGGATTTGGATGATTAGGGGGGAATTTGTTGGTTTGTTTTAACAAACTTTGACTAGGTTAAATTAGGAATTAAAATAAATAATTTAATTAATTAATTATCCAACTTAATATTAATTAATTAAATCAAATAAATTAACTTGACCCATTACACTAGAGGGCCGGACTTGGAGAGGAAAAAGGAGAAAAAGGAAAATTGGGTCTTTGGCCCAATTTTGAAGAAAAGATTGGATTAGAAAATAATTAAATTAAATTAAAACATGTAATTTAATTAATCTAATTTAATTAACCAAATTAATTAAATAAAACAAAACATGTACTTGGCCCATTGATAAGAGAACCGGCCAAGCTTAAGAAAGAAAGAAATAAAAGGAAATTGGGTCTTTGGCCCAATTTGAAGAAAAGAATTGGACTAGATTAAATTAGTAAATTAAATTAAATAATTAATTTAATAAATCAAATAACCTAATTGATAATTAAATAAAAATTAAAATGAACCCAAATTAATAATAGGGCCGATCATGGAAAGGAAAGAAGAAGAGAATTGGGTCATTGGCCCAATTTAGAACATAGGATAGAAAATAAGATAAAACAGTCCAAAAATAATGGCCCTTTTGGACTTAGAATTAAGACATGACATTAATAACCGCGAAATTTTCTGGCCCAAAATTCCGGGTCGTTACATCTAGAGTGTTAAGAAATAAGATAACTTAGCAACCATAAAGGGGTCAATGTCGATGTGCGTGGAGGTCCAATACTTGCACATCATACTCATTCATCTCTATTTTTTTATTTATTGTTCAATTCAATTAAAAATAAACATTTTGGAGTTTTTTTTTTTTAACATATAAATAATATGAACCAAAAAAAGGTTTGTATCAAATTTATAAATGCAAACTTTTGAATAATTAATATAAAATTTTTCCTACAAATTAAGTACTCCCTCCGTAACATATTAATGGCAACGATTTGACATTTTTCCTCTCTACTTTATGTCAAATCGTTGCCATTAATATGTTACGGAGGGAGTACCTCATTAGTATAGTTCCGTTTGCACAATCTATCGATCGCAATTGCCGTAAATTTTATTTCTGAGACACTATTACAAACGTGTGACAACTACACATTCATTTATTCTTACATTATTTTACACTCATATGCATACCTCCGACGACAAGGCAACAACAAATAAAACTATTACATATTGAAAAAAGAAACAAAGTTGACAACCTTATAGAGATTGTTTGTGTGTATTCACTTTCACATGATCCAACTAGTATCACATGATCCAACTAGTATACAAATTTTCTCCAACAAAATCCACACAAGAGAATTGAATTGAATTGAATTGAATTGAATTTACTTGCAATAATATTTACTAAAAAGTAAAGGAGCACCATATTGAGGTTGCAAGGTCATCAATTGCATTGGTGCATGAACATATGTTGGAGATAACATGAAAGTGTAATGTTGAACAATCATTGCTAGAATAATTCTTGACTCAACCAAGGCCAAATTCTGGCCAACACAAACTCTTGGACCTAATGAGAATGGAAAAAATGCTGCTAATAAGTGCTTCCTTGGCTCTTCAAATCTCATAGGGTTGAACTTATCAGCATCTTCTCCCCAAACATTAACATCATGATGTACATCTAACATGGCCAAATACAATTGTGTTTCAGCTGGAATGGTTAGATGCCCTAACTTTGCTTCTTTCACCGCTCGTCTCTTCATCATCACCGCCGGAGGATATAGTCGAAGGGTTTCGTTAATTATCATGTTAATCTGTTAACAATACCACATATATATAATCACTGGCTGATCCATGAATTTTATAATGGTACGTAGGACATTTGACTTACTGATTTTATTTTTTTTTTCTTTTTAATTTATTGCATTGTTAAATCTATCTTTTGTTATAAATATGACCCTAGGTTTAAAACCACAACTTGAATTCCTTTTCCCTTCAATTCCCTTGTCTTAGAAACATTGTTTTCATTCTTTGTTAAACATAGGGGTTGCCACATGCCTTTTTAGCAGATGGTAAGCCTATTTATTTCCTTTTGTATCTAGGTTTAGTTTATATTCATAATAAAAAGAGGTTTTACTACCCCATATATTGGATTATTTCGCCAAGTATTCAAGAATATATAGGCGTTGTCTTGATTAGATTATACAATATTCACTAATTCTTATTGAATAATTCACCTATATTAAAAATTGTATTTGATAATCTACCCTTACTTAAAAAGAAAGCTACTAGTAATTTGCACATATGATGCTAATTGTTAATGATCAATGCTGATCATATAGAACTATTTTTTTAAATACTTTTATGCTAATCTTATCCGAACTATTTTTTATGCTAATCTGATTATATTCAGTTCAGTTCAGTTCATCTCTATTTAGTTCAATTAATACACTTCTGATCTATTCAATTCAATTCAATTCAGTTCAGTTCAGTTTAGTTCAGTTCAGTTCATCTCTATTCAGCTAATGTAAACGAGCCCTTACTTGACCTTTTTTCCGCGATGAAGAAATAATCTTATTCGAATGAACTTAAACCACCTAGCTACTTTTATAATTTTTTGTTTTAATAAAAGAAAGGTGTAATAAAAAAAAAAGGGGAACAACTAGGGTTAAGTTTCAGTGGCGGCCTGGCCTGATCTCTACCTTTAGTCATGGTGTTCGTAAAAAAATAAAATAAAAAAAAGGTCTCATAACCTAGCTTTGATACCATGTTGAAACTTAATTTTCCCATGCTTTGTTATTGCTTTCACTATAATTTAGGAAAAATTCATATGGATAATCCCAACTATTGGAGGTTTTCCAATATTAATCGATTTTAACTATATGTTATTACACTATAATCCAAACTATGGGGTAGTTTTATGATATTAGTCCATAATAACTTTTGATCAGCTCTGATTTTCTTCGTAGAAAGGGAGGAAGATATAGTCAAGCATAATGAATAGGGAAAGAGGAAAGATAACGAATACTTTTTGAATTGGTGATCGATTACAATAGGTTAACTAAGTCAATGAACTAATATTATAAAACAACCCCCAAAGTTTGGATTATACTGTAATAACTAATAGTTGGGATTATTAATATTGGAAGACGACCTCCAATAGATGGAATTATTCATATGAATTTTTCATAATTTATATACAAGAGCGCGCATATATGAGCTAACCTAATTACAATGGATGCTAGCTTAACAAAATTTCATATAATTTTTTGCTTTAATAAAAGAAAGGTGTCATGTAATAAAATAGAAATTAAAAGAAAGTAATTAAGAAACTCACAAGCTTGAAGTGATTGATATTGTCAAGAGTGGGATATCCATGAAAGCCACAAACATGAAACACTTCATCCCTAGCCATAGTTTGCCACTCAGGGTAAGAAGCAAGAAGAATAAGTGCCCAAGTGAGAAGATTAGCAGTTGTGTCTTTCCCTGCAAAATAGAAAGTCTTGCATTCTTCTATCACCTCCTCCATACTCAATCTCTTTTCTTCCCCATTCTCATTATCAATCACTGACATTAATAAACTCAGCAAGTTACTACTACTTGGATTATTATTATCATTTGTTGTAGTTGTTGCTTCATTATTGTTTTTCATTACCAAGTTACGAATCGAATCTCGAGTTTCCTTGTCTAGTCTCCATCTTTCTCTGTTTCTCTTGGTTGGCAAGAACCTATATTATTCATTCATAATAGTATGTATTATTATTTGTTAATATCATCATTTGATCAAGTACATATATACCTAACTCTCTTACTATTCTATGAACATAGGGATCACCGAGGATAGAAGTCATAACCCAGTGGCTAGGGTTTCAGAATTCTAAGCACGTGGTCCTGGATTCGATTCTCATCGCAACATTGCACGCATTTGCGAGGATTCCTTATTATCCCCCTTACATATGTGTGTGTTGGCTAAAATTGGGTCGGGTGACCTGCAGTAAGACCCGGTTCCAAGGTCTAGCTAGTATCCCACACATTATCCTAAAAAACATGAACATAGAGATCACCCGCATCAGGCCCCAACGTGAAAAGAGTCTGAAATTTGAATTTTCTAATATTTCCTAATAATAGGCGTGAACCAACCACTTCAAATCACACAAAATGTACAAACATTGGAGTGTGTACATGGTTAATGGATAAAGACTTGATTTGATTAGCAGTTTTTTTTGGCATTTTGGCCCTTGAAATTTTTAATATTTATGAAATTGTCCCTTGATGCACGTAGGTTTACATGCAATGAAGTGCATAGTATAGGAGTTGTATACATGGTTAATGGATAAGCTAAGGTAACCTATTTGATTTTATTAGCATTTTTTTCATTTTTATCCTTGAACTTTTTAATATTTATGAAATAGTCCCTGAATGCATGTAGTTTTACATACATACAACTAAGTGTATAGTATAAATATAAGTTGTATACATGGTTAATGGATAAGGTAACCTATTTGATTTACCATTGCGGCCAAAATATAAAAATTAAAAAGAAATTTGTTTGTATTGAATATAAAGTCATCAATGTAGGTTGAAAATGATTTAGATACATTTTTTTTTTTTGCTCATTGTGTTGTCTACTTTCTCTTTTTAACCCTCAACCCACTTTAGCAAGACCCCAATTAACCAGATATTATACTAAAGACTTGAATTGACCCTAACCCTACCACGTCAATAACTTAAACAAGCCTACTTATTGTTGTCAATCTAGCTCTAACGGTACTTTGTCCTAGCCAATCAATTTTGAATAGTTCACAAGCTTTTCGATCTACTCACATCTACCCTACTTATGTTTCATTCTCTAATATTTTTGGACCCGCCGAGGTTATCCCCAATTATAAAGCATGGAATATTCATACTAGGGCCTTTCAAATATGTTTGTGACATTGGTTTTAAAAAAAAAAATAGGATAAAAAGATGAAATGTAAGATTAGGTATTTCTTCTAATCAGTATCGCCATATTTAAATACTATTGCACACATATACTTATACTACTCTGTACATCCGTTTCATACATTACTTGCAACAATCTGATACAAAGTAAAAAATAAAAATGTCTAATCATAGCAAACAATATAAGACGAATGTAATATACAAATCGAGCGTAAATAACGGAAAAAAAAAAAAGGTAACCTGAAACCAGGAATGTAGATACTTCTAAGAGCAAGAGACACGAGATGCATTTGATGTTGTTGCAATTGAAAAATGCGCTTTCCCTCTTCATAGTTGCTTCCAAAAGCGGTCTTTGAAATGACATCAGCACTTAGAATATGAAGCTCACGGTGGACATCTAGTTCAAATTCTTCTTTGCCTCCCCCACTTTTCTCCCACTTTGTCAAAGCCTCTTTTGTACTACCAACTATATCCGGTATCCAACTCTATATAACAAATTAACACACATATATTAATATATAAATATATTTGTTTATACATATTAGTGCTCAATGATCTTTATTTAGATTACTTTACATACTAAATGGTGTTTTTTTTACTTGCTACGTGTTTTTTTTAAAACACAAAAAAGTTGCAAAACTTTGATCAATTTTATGAAACTATATTCCGATTTAAAAAAAAGGAGCAACAATTAAAGAGATATAGACTTTTAGACAAATTTTTGTTATGCGAGTAAAAGGATAGAGAGAGAAAGTGAGGTATGTGATGATGTGAAAAGAAATGAACTAAAAGAAAAGACTTACAAAAAATAAAAAGACTAACATTATTGCATTTATTTTGAAACTTACTGAAATGAAAACTATTGCATTTATTTTGAAACAGACTAAATATAAAGTATTTATGTGAGTCTTCGGCCCAAATTTTACATATAAACAATGTAAAATGAAGGAAAATATTTTTCGCTCCGGTAGACTAGCCTTCGTTTGTCATTCCTCAAACAATTGGTTTATAAAGATCTTAGCACAAGAACTATAATAACAAAAAAAATGAAGTGATGGAGTTACCTTAACCCTTTCTAAATTAAAAGCTTGGTTAGCAATACGACGATGAAAAGCCCATTTATGACCTTCCAAACCAACAAGACCTTCACCAAACAACATTTTAGACAAAGGATTATACTTCAATTTCCCAAACAACCCATTATTATTCATCAACACTTCTTTGATCATTTCAGGATCAGATATAGCAACCATGGGCTTCGGCCCAAACCAATAAACAAACGTCTTCCCATATTGGGCCGACCACTTGCTATAGAAAGGCAATACCCTACCAACTATGTTATGGTTGAGGGGCTCGTCCGAGCAGCTTTGACCGAACTTTGACTGAGCTTGTTTGTACAGATATCGGATCTCCCATGTGTTTCCGAAGATTGGAATATAGGTGGGGCCCAATACGCCTTGGTTTCTAAAGTGGTGTTGTATTGTCCATGGGACCCACAAGAGCTTGTGGGCTAGTTTGAGGAGGATGAGTAGGATTAGAGGTATGAGTATGTGTAAGAGGAGATTCATTTTTTTTTTTTTTTGCTAAGGAATGAAAATATAGAGAACAAGAAGGATATGAAAGATGAGGATTATTGCAGAGTTGTTGGTTGGATGATAGATGAAGAAATTTGGAAATGGAGTGAAATGATGAGGTTCATTTAATTATGTTTATCCATTATTCTACTTTTTGGTGGGAAATATATATTTTTTCCTAACGTGATGTCATGATATAGTATTTAAAACCTAATGTATGGACTATGGAATATTTGTAATAGGCAATGCAGTTTTTCAATGGGTCTATTATATATTCGGATGTTCGTAGAGGTGTTTTATTGCTCATTTTAAATAATTTTACTCATTTTAAATTTTAAAATGAGGAAAAAAAGCTATATATATACTAAAAGAGAAGCAACTAAAATCACATCTTGTCACGTGTCGTTCTCTCATTAAAAAAAATTTCGCCCTCTTAATTAAAATTCCACGTTCTTACTTAAAATTCCTCTTTTAATTTCATGTTTTCATGTTCTTGATTCGAATCCTAGCTTTGTGATGCTAATTTTGATGATTTGAAGTGTAATTGCTATTTAATTTTAAATTTGTGTTATCAATTGTTGGAGAGTCCATGGCTTGGCACACTAGGGTTAGCTAGCCTAGAGCTAGTACTTAGTTTATGGAGGAGTGCTTTCATATGAGTTTATCAAGGGAATGTGAGCTTATGAGTTGCATTTACTTAGCTTGTGGTAAACTTGAACCTCATAGCCTAGAATAATAGCGAGAGCTATATTCAAGCTAGTGAGAGAACCAAGCATATTGGGAAATTAAGGAGCGACTAGCGAGGGACATAAGAGCAGTCTCGCCAATGAGGAAACGGCTTGCCCATACCAAGTAAAAAATAGCAAAAGTGAATTGCTAAACAAAGATTTTTTTTACTTACTAAAGTTTTCTTATGGAAGAAATTGCACTTGACCCCTAAAAACGTAACAATTCACCTATCACATCCCACCTCCACCCACCCTTTATTTTATATCAAGATTAATCATGGAATAAAATAAATTATTACACTAAAATTTTGAATTAAAACATAAATTATGAATTGAAAGTATTACAAGTGCTTTTGCACAATGGTTTGATTAAAATATTCATAACTTTTTACACATAATTCCCTTTTAGGCGATTCAACTTGCAGAAGATTCTTTGTTCCGAGATCTTTGATTTGATATATTATACGTCAAATTTCCCTAAGGAACGAAACAAATATGAACATTTGAAGACCAAGTGCGCAATCAGAAAGGTCGAGGTGCATGGTCTATAAGGGTGATTACAAGTGATTTTCAAAATAATAATAATAAATGTACAAAAAAGGTAGAAAATATATATAGCATTAATAAGCAAAAAAGTTGATGGTGCTAATAAGGTTGTGGAGTAGGAAATTTTAATTTTCATCATTAGTTGATCAAAGTTAATCACTACATTTTATTCTGTTTCTTTCTTTTGAATTTGTGTTTGGAGTTTGTTTGAATCTCAAAAACTAGATTGATTCCAACTTAGCTTATCTCTCTATCAACATAAACTTGTTTGAACTTGTTTTTTAGATTAAGCTGACTCATCAAATGTTTGACACTTCTACATCTTTAGCATCCTATGTCGTTCTATGAATGCAAATATATAGTCGGTGAGAGATCAATTTTATTATGAAAAATCTTTATTATATATATAAAAAATATTAATACTTTGTATATAATTTATAGTAAGACTCTTCTAAATTTGTGGCTTTAAATCATTTTTTTTGTAAAACAGTTTAATTTTAAATCAACTTTAATAATAGTTTATATAATATAATATGAGTATAAATGTTTAAACAAATGCATTAAAAATCATCAAAAGTAGTAGTACTTAGGGGGAATGAGACTTGAGGTTTAATGTTTTATTCTCATGTCTTGCATGTGGAGTTCCCCTCTACTTCTCTCTCAACATGCAAGGTGAATTGTTTCTTCGATCGGGCTTGTAGACCTATACTAGTCAATGAACTAGTAGTTTACTTACCCATTTTTAAAAAAAAATGAGTATAACGTGTAGCTATCATAGGGGGTGTTTGGGAAGCCCCTTTTTTGCTGGCCTTTTGACTTTTAATATGGTCACACAGCCAAAAAATATGTTTGATTGTTGGCTGCAAAGATGACTTTTAAGCCAAAATGAAAAGGTTGTCTGAAGGTTTCTTTATGGGAGATGGTTTGCCTCGGTACTTAATGTCCTGGGGTTGTGATGGTTCCTTGGAGGAAGCTCATAATGACCATTCTACTCTTATTATTTTGGCTGATGGTGAATGTGTTGCTTAATGCTGGCTATGGTTGATAACTAAGCTCTTGGCTTGGACGTCCCATAGTTCTTTGTTGGTGTATTGTTTGATGGGTGTGCTTGTTGAAGGTTCAACTATGTGGTCTGAGATTGATGCAGAATTGGGGTCCCATTTGCTATGGTGCATTTACACTACTTGCTTGCACTTTCGGTTAGCTTGTTTTGTAAAGTATAATTCTAATTTCACTACATTACTTGCTTGTTTTAATGCTTATTAGGGACTTAGTCCTTAGACTAAAGCTTGTATGGTAGGCTCTTTTGTGTTGTTTGGATGCTTGCTTAGGACTATTAGGGGCATGTCCCTAATAGTAGTAGGTCTTTCATTCTGGTGGTGGCGTTGTGTCACTCTCTTTGGGTATGATGTAACACTATCTTGACAAATTCTTATATGCGGCCAACTGCATTGTTTCAAATGATGCGGACGTTTTTAGAGGTTACAAAGTTTTCAGTGGGGTTACAAAGTGTTTTTTGGAGTTACAAAGTTTGTAACCCTCTATTTAGTTTTACACAGCTGGTTGCACCATTATTTTGGTGCAAACAGCTCCACCAAAAACGCGATGAACTATCTTTTCCTTTGGTATATAATTCTTTACTTACCAAAAAAAAGTTGTCTGAAGTTGTTTTTTTTTTGTTGTCTTTTAGTTTGTTGGCTCTCAAACTCTTTAATAAATAGTCAACAATCACAATTAATTTTACCAAATTTTTTCTCAAACATTTGATTTAAACAATACTTACAGCCAGTCAAAAAAACTAATTAAATCGGCCAAAAACCAACGATGGTATTGCCAAACACATGCTCTAGAGTCTAGAGTGTTAATTTGTGGATAGTACAAACCGTTGAAAAAAAGACCAAAATGTCCGAAATGGGTGCCAAAAATTCAAACATTTCAACGCAACGCAACACGACACACACCTACTCCCTAAGCTACAACTTACTCAGACAGACAGACGACTGGCTTCTCTCCGACACGTGGATGGTCAGATTCACATCACCCTTCTGCAACCACAACCCAACCCCCGGCCCCATGGTCCGTATACTGGTTACCCTCCTCCGATCCTTAACCATGGTTAACTATCCTTTCTCACCGCTTCACTATTTTCCCTTCAATTCTTCTACTTATTTTAATTAATTTTGTTTAAAATCTGGATTTTCATTCAACGACTTCGATCGTAATCCTGTTTCTCTCTCCTCTTACGCCACCTCCATACAAGACAGTGGCTTAAGCAGATTCTTATTTCATTTGAGAATCTTTTGCAAACAAAAAAAAGTGCAATTATTTTTGCATATAAAGCGTCGTCGTCGTCTTCTGAAATTGAATATTTTGATTTTCTGTATTGAAAAAAATGGCGCGATTGGAGAATACTCTGTTAGAAGCTTCAACTGAAAAAGATGAAGATCATCATCAACAACAACAAACTTCAACTTCTAATGGAGATGAATCATTATTACAACAAAAACTTGTTCCACCTCTGAAGAAGAAACGCAATCAGCCTGGTATGCCAGGTAGTATATATTAACAGTTTTCCTTTTTTTTTGACTAATAATATGTTTAGCTGCAATTCGTATATATTCAATTTTCAAATCCAAAAAAATAAGACTCACTTAGCTAACTCATTCATGAACTAAGATTTTTTTTTTACCTATTTACTTCTTGTGTATATTTTTTTAGAAAGCAAATTTGATTTCTGTTTTTTCCATTGACTGGTGTACACACCATTCCCTCACAAATTCCATTTCAGTTATGTATATTACTAGTAACAATTGTTTTATTTTTAAAATAAATAAATAAATGGATAATATATTCACTTCGTAACATATTAAGCGCAGCTATTTGACATAAAAACTACTATTATCATACAGAGGGAGTAGTTTGCTGAAAAAAAAAAACTATACGGCTATACTCCTTTGTCCATAATACTGCTCTATTTCTCTTTATCTTTATACGGTTTTTGAATGAATGTCGTAATTATTGTCCCGTGTAACGCAATTATTGTCCTGTATAATACAATTATTGTCCCAATGGTGTTGTTTATTGTCCACATACTGTTTTGGCTTCACTTGTACGTGAGACCACCTCTATTTATTTCTGATACAAATGGAGCAAATTGATTAGCTGAGAAACTGCTAAATGCGTATAGCAGCTAAGAGTGGAGACTCACTCCCCATTTGTTTGTCTTGCAATGACTTAATGGCGATTGGTTAAGAGTAAATTTAGTTAAAATACGGGTTTGAGATAAGTAATTACTCCCTCTGTCCCAAATTATTTGCTACAATTTTCTTATTTGGATGTCCCAAAATACTTGCTATATTTACTTTTATAGTCTATGGGCTCTATATATATTTTACATTTTTACCCTCTTTTTTGTCATTTTTATCCTCTTTAAGCCAATAAATTTCTTCCACTTAACTTTACCAATGGTGGGCCTACATAAAAATTGGTTTGCATAAAAATTTGTTCAAAATGGAATGTAGCATGTAAAATGGCACGGAGGGAGTAATTAAAAGTATAAAAGAAGTGATGGGCTATGATATTAAAAAAAAAAAAAAGGAAATAGAGCAAGTAATGTAGGACGAAACAAAAAGAAAAGTGGAGCAATTTGTTTTTAAGAGTGAGCTAGTAGTATTTCAACAATTTTGACAATATTTGTTTTGTTTGAATTTGTAAAGGATTATTACTACAAAAGGCTTCTACCATATCGGATAATATTTGTTTTTTTGTTGGAAAAAAACAAATTACCCAGAAAAGCGCCAGACTTTACTACTGTTATTTACTCCGTATTTGGTAGAAGTTGACTGCTGAAATTAGGTAAATCAAAATAAGATGTGTATAAAAAGTTGAGGGAGTCTCAATCTTTGAAAATGAAACTCACATCGAGACTCATGTGGCCTCCACATATTAAATGTTTTGATAATTTTGAGTGAGTCTTTCAAGATATTTTGATAATTTTATAGATTAAAAAATGTTTAGAGATATTTTAAGGGAGTCTGGAATAGAGTCTTAGGGATAAAGTGTAAAAACTTGTATGAGTATGAATTGTTAAAAAGTAGGTAAAAACTGATGTGGCAGAGTCTGAATTGTGAGAGTGAGTCTCTGGGATAAACATGCCCTAATGTTTTACGAAATACGAGAAATGTTAGATTCACACTCATTCTTCCGGTCTCAATTTTCATAAATTATAAAAAGGGCTATAAATAGCATTTTCATAAATTAAAATGCATATTCGCTACATATTATATGTTGTTAAATGGATTGACATGTACTCCTATGTGGTTTTGACAAGCATATCAAAAGGGTTGCTTTAAAATGCACATGACTTAGAGAGCATGCACATGTATGATATATAAAGGGTTGATTTTGTTTGACTTATAAATTGATTATATAAGAGAAAAATTACAATGTTTTACCATAAATATATAAGAAACATCTATTCATATATACCAAAATGTATATTAAAAAAATAAAGAAATTGAACATGTATATAAATAAGAGCATGTACTCCGTAAATAAGAGTTTAAAAGTATGCATTTAATATAAAATTAAGATATGAAAAAAAATTATGAATAAAAAAAACAACCAATTTAAGGAAGTTAAAGAGATCAGAAAGATGATTAGGTAATTTATCATTAAATTTGTTATTTTATTTTTTTTTTAAATTATAAATTCAATATGTTTTGAAAAGATGCCACATGGATTAACAAATCCTGTTATAAATATTTAGTATAGATTTTAGATAAATATTAAATAATAATAGTTTAATATAGCGTAATGTAAAATAGGATCGAAGAACAGAACTAAGAGGATAAAGAATTTGCAATGATACGCTGTATAAGATGATAACCAAAAATATTCAAGAGAAACCGATTGGGCGGTTGTTTGTTATATTATACATCAACTTAAGCTAGTTTATAATTATTAAAATCTTCTTTGTCAGTACAAGAATGAGAGATAGACTAATGGTATAAACTATTAGTATGTGAAAATGAGGTTGCGAGTTTAAGGCTTGTTATAGCTTTTTTTTATATAAAACAAAGAAAATTTTACCACTAACCACCTATTAAGTGGAAGAAGTTGTCAACAACTATCACAATATTTTTTTATTAAATTTAACTACCAATTAAGTGCTACAAAGTTGTAAACCACCACTTATTTAACAGAATATTCTAACGCCGTTAGTTTACCGTTAGTTTGTGACACGTGTCGCGATATGATTGGCTCTTGATTTTTTTTTAAATAATTTTTTTAAATGAAAAATCAGAAAATTAGGAAAAAATTAAAAAAAAAAAGAAAAAAAGATTCGTGGTGGGGGTGGCTAGGGTGGCGGTGCTTGGGGTGGGGAAGGGTCATCGGGGCTGGGCTGGGGAGGGGGTTTCGGGGGTTGGGGATAACGGAGAGGGGTTTTTCGGCGTCGGGGGAGGGTCGGGGAGGGGGGGTATCGACGGTGGGGGTGTCGGTGTGGAGCTGGTGGTGGTTGAGGGTGCTCGGGGAGGGGGGTGTCGGGTGTGGGTGGAGTCGGGGGTGAGGGAGGGGGATGACGGTTCTGGTGGGGGAGGGGGTGGCTGGGGTTGGTGGGGGAGGGGAAGAGGGGCGGCGGTGCTTGGTGGTGGTGGGGGAGGGGGTGGTTGTTTTTTTTTTCCAGATTTTTTTTTAATTTTTTAAAATATTTTTCTTTTAATTTTTTTTAAAAAATGGTCAATTAAGGTTAATTAGTATTAAATTAAGTGTTAATGATTTAATTAAAGTTTAATTATGGTTTAATTATAATTAAAGTTAATGGTGTTAGAAATAGGTGGTGGTTTACAATCCTTATGCACTTAATTGGTAGTTAAATAAAATTTAAAAAAATTGTGGTAGTTGTTGACAACTTTTCCCACTTAATAGGTGGTTAGTGGCAAAATTTTCTAAAACAAATTTGAGCTTGATGACATGGCACAATGACTGGACGTCTATGTGGCGCAACATGATGCGAGAAAATGACATGTGGCGGCTTAAACTTCCTGTTTTAAATATTTAATTATAGATTAAATATCATTAGACATTTATTAATCCCACCTAGTGTATGTATATTAAATTTGGCAAATGATCTTAGGGCTGCATATAATAAGGTTCTAAAAATGGAAATATTTCGCTTAGGGTGCGTTCTCTTCAACTTATTTTTTCTGATTTGATCTGGTCTGATCTGATTTTATTAGTCTTTTAGCTAAAATCAGTCTTTTAGCTTATCTCACATTTGGTCTAATCTGATCTAATATAAGTTGAAGAGAACACTCTCTTAAATGAAACATTAATTACACCAAATTACTCGTGATTTTGTCATTTCAAAATACTACCAATTTAGCAATTCCTTTGTTTAATAAATGTAACTTTTCACTTTTTATACTTGTCGAGAGGCAATTTTGAACGACAAGTAGTCATTAGCAATACAAAATCAAAGGTACATTATATATTCGTGAGTACCAATAGAATAAATGGTATTCATGCAATGTATGATAATCTAACCCTCAATGAACATTAGTATAAAGATTAATGTTGTCAAAATTGTATTATAAGATTAATTTTAATCGCTTCTCTCTCTAATTTAATATAAATGTATAAATATTTTAATGTTATGTATGTGTTTAGGAGGTTTGACAATCCTCAATGTTGTTGAAATATTTTCCTTTTAATCTATCTAGTTGGCATTGTCTCAAGGGGAAAGGGGTTGTTGAACATTTATAATTGACTTAATGAAAATCCATCCCTTGTTGGTTACTTTTTCCTTTAGCTACTCACCAGTGTATTTTCTATGCTTCTCGTTAGCAAGAAATATAGTGTTTGTCAAAAATGCCTTTTGACTATTTTACTTATTTCTTAAATAAGTTGGAAGCAATCACTCAACCATATTATGATACAATTTTGACAGTATTATGTAAATCGAACTCAATTAGACTCAATTTAGGGATATTGTTATAAAATTTTCTTTTTTTTTTTCTGGGTTGTATACTTGTATACTCATTTTCAAAAAAGACAATGGAAAATCTAATTCTCTTTTTTATTTGAATGATAAATAGATCCAAACGCGGAGGTGGTAGCACTATCACCAACCGCGCTACTTGCAACAAACAGATTCATATGCGAGGTGTGTGGGAAAGGTTTTCAAAGAGACCAAAACCTCCAACTCCACAGAAGAGGCCACAACTTACCATGGAAGCTTCGACAGCGATCACCGAAAGACCCGATAAAAAGGCGGGTTTACGTGTGTCCTGAGCCCACATGCGTCCACCATGACCCCCACCGTGCCCTTGGGGACCTCACTGGGATTAAGAAGCATTTTTGTCGTAAGCATGGCGACAAGAAATGGGAGTGTGATCGTTGTAGTAAGAAGTATGCAGTTCAATCTGATTATAAAGCTCACCTTAAGACTTGTGGCACTCGCGAGTATAAGTGTGATTGTGGTACCATCTTCTCTAGGTACCTACTTTCTACTACTAATATGTTTGTTTGTGAGAGTTTGTAGTTTTGCCTATCATTTAACTTGTTTTTGGAGACATTATCTGTATTATTTATTCTTCTTATAATGAGCAAAGTCTAAAACGATTCATAGGTTCGTCTCAGTTAATACTAATTAATAAAATTTGTGATTATATGCTGGAAAGAATGGCAAATGTTAGGACTATAGGAAGTGATTGAGTAACACTGAACACTCTTGTATTTTCATTGGTCAAAATTGTATTAGAAGATTAATTTTAATCCTTTCTCTCTCTAATTTAATATAAATATATTAATATTTTAATGTTATGTGTTTTGAGGGTTGACAATCCTTAAGGTTGCTGAAGTATTTTCCTTTTAATCTATCTAGTTGGCATTGTCTCCGGGGGGGGGGGGGGAGGGGTTGTTGAGACTTGAGAACCTAATAGAGGTTGTAAGGTGCACTTCATTGCGCTGGAGCTCAATCCTCTTTTTGTTTGGTGTTAATAAGCTAAATGGTTGTTTTTCATGTTATTTTATATAATCACCATTAGAGTTGGATCTACTACTAAATTGTTATCAACATTGGAATGATGATAAGTTGATAGGATTCGTGAAAGTTGGAATTATCATTGTTACGTGTTTTGCAACTATTGTACATCTTCTAACTAACTGAGTTTTGTTTTATAGGAGGGATAGTTTTCTGACACATAGGGCGTTTTGCGATGCATTGGCACAGGAGAGTGCGAAAGTGCAGAATGTTAGCGGTGGGCCAACATCAGTCGTGGTGGCGGCGGTGACATCGACAGTGTCGAGTGCAATTGTGAGTGCAGTTGCGTCTCCTGCGTTATCAATTAATCAGAGTTCAGGTACAATTTATTTTGCTGAAATTATGAGATATGTTTGTGGTTGTTGATTAATGCATTTTACACAGTACTATAATACCATATCCTATTCCTGGCTTGTTTGGACCACAAAAGTCCATTATTTATGTGAGGACAGACAGACGTGCAGATAATTTTTTGCGTAGGGATTTGGTCTGTTTAACTTCTTTCTACTCTTTTTCTTTGTTCATATTTGTGTGTTGTTGTTTTCTGTACTTATCTTGAAGTGTTTCTGTTTTGGTTGGGAATTGTTGAGGTATTAAATGCTATCTTCTTATACTCTCTTTCATTAATCTGTACAGTCATGGTCAAATTGATAGGTAATACTCCTTAAATTATTGAAAAAATTCACAAAAATAATCTCAAACTTTCAGTTATCTTCCTAAAATAATCCAACTTTTGATTATTCTTGAATAATCTCAATTATAGGGTTCTCAAAATAATCTGAAGTGATATACTACCTCCATAATAATCTCAAAATAGATTTGACATTTTTTTCTACTCTTCTTTATGTCAAATCGTTGTAAATAAATCAATACAGAGGTAGTATTTGTTATTTGTGTTGATCCATGTTGGGCTATGTGAATAAGAAAATAAATTTCGGATTATTTTTCAAAGATACCTACTAAAGTTGGGATTATTTCACAGTAATTAAAAGTTAGGATTATTATAGTGAATTTTTCCTTGAATTATTTTAGTTAATTTTCGGCGATACTTCTTCAATGTTTATTGTTGTATATCTCATTTTTCTTCACTATACTGGTTAAACATGTTCATTGATTCGTTTCATATTAATTGCAATCTTGTTAGATTTATAGTTTTTATTAAAAATAACTAAACAGTTTGATATTCAAAGTTGCGTCTTGATATACATAAAAATTCAAATTGATATAGAATGTAGGATATTTGTTAAATGAAAACCGGATATATCTAATTTCCCGCAAAGCTTAAGCATTACTCAATACTCAATTATGGGTCAAACAGAAAACAACTATGAAGAATTTTACAATTGTAATATAGTACTCCCTCTCTTTCTAAATGATTGATTAGTTTATATGGTGATAAAATTACAAAAAATCAAGATAACGGTGGGCTTGTGGGGTTTGGGTAAGATAAGTTACAAAGGATAGTTACTAGATGTAGCTAGGGTTTGTGAGAAAAGGCAAGGATGTGTTGAATGTTGGGTTATATTGTGAATTTTGAATTGATTCAAATTTTAGTTCTTTTACTCTAGTAATTGAAAGAATACAAGCCACTGCTCGATCTACATCCCATTCCTTGGATTATTAGCCATTGTATATGGTAAAAAATTATATTTACAACGGTTTTTATTTGTTTTTGTAGAAGAGGGGGAAAATATGGAGTGAATATTCCCTTTTTTAAAAAGTTCATTCCAATACTTCATTCGCTTTCTTTTATTTGTAACATACCCTCTAGTTAAATATTTAATTAACGAAAGTATTTGAGAATATACATGAACAATTTAATGACTTTATTTTAATGTGATATATAATAGGTTCCTTCTTCATTGTGTTTAAATTATTTTTCTTTTTTTTAAAATACGTTCCAAAAACTGTGTTGCTATGGGGAGGAGAAAGATGTGTGTGAAGGCAATGGATACTCAAAGCTCAAGAACAATAAAGGGGTTGGAACTAAAAGTTGAAAAGCTGGAAAAAGTGTTGAGTTAGGGAAAGTAAGCATATGATTGCTTCTCCTTTTTCTCACTTCTTCAAGATACTCTAATCAAGGAGGTTAAAAAGATGGATAAAAACAATAAGTACTTGATTACTTTTCATCACTTTTCACATAATTTAAAAGTAAAGAATCTTGTTAATTACATTACAATAATTGGAGAAGAATGTGAAAATTTCTTCCTACAATCTATTTGCACCTGCACTTATAATAGAACATTTATGCTATGCATTTAAAACATTTATATTATATATTTAGAACATTCATTTTTATTCGTAGAAAGTACGTGGTCTAAATATAAAACATGAATGTTTTAAATGTTCAATATAGATGTTCTGAACGCGTATCATAAATGTTCCAATCTAAATATCGGTGAATAGTATTCACTATGCACCCGGATACACAATTCATATATGGATTAACTAAAATGTCATAAAATGCAGATGTGCAAGACACCGGAGCCCGGGTGACAACAAGCGTAAGCTCGGCTAGCTGCAGCACTAGTTCAACAAGCAATCCCAAAGACAACGACAACAATAACAACAACAACGACGATGTCAATGGCAACAATAATTTAGTGTCATTTCATGGTAGCATGTTTGCACCATTATCACCATTTTCACAACAATCCTCTTTTCCCGGCCTACTAACAACTACTATGCCGCTAAACCAGGATCCGATGATCGAACCTCCACCTATACTATCTCTTTCCCCTCTCTACCAATTCCCACCCCCAGACGGTGTTTCTTTGCATGACCATGATAACTACTATGCACCGCCACCACAGCCTACCATGTCTGCCACAGCCTTGCTGCAAAAGGCCGCTCAGTTGGGCGTTGCCGCCTCCATGGGTTCTTCCCGGTTTTGTGGGTTTGGTATGACGCAATCTCAACACGAGGAAGATAAAAACAGCATTATTAAGATGGAAAATGACGGTATGGTTGCTGATACACTTGGGCTCGGGCTACCTTCTGCTCGGGCCTCTATGATGGATTATCCATCTGGTTTTTTTGGGCCGAAACCAATGACATTGGACCTTCTTGGGCTTGGAAACTCATCAACCACTGCTTCTTTCCCTGCAGCTTATCTCACTCCCATTGGTGGCGCGATTAATGTTGCTATGGCAGCTGCTTTCGACGATGAACAAGCTGCCCAAGAAACGACTGATGGCGCTGTTCTGTAGCCCTTGTTGATGTTATCGTTCATCTTTTTTTTTTTTGTTGAATTGGTAAGGATAACCCAGCTCTTGGCTGTAGGGGAAGGGGGTGTAAGTAGCAATTAAGGATCGAACCTCGTATATCTGGAATACGAGGTGGGAGTCGCAACCACTATGCTACTACTCTTGCCCTCTTCTCGTTCATCTTTTTGGCCTGCGAATTTTGGATTTGAATATTCTAGTAGGTAACCCTTTTTGGTTTTATTTATAATATCTATATATATATAGTTTTTTGCTCCTGAATATTTATTTACTAGTCGTAGTAGTAGATCATACCATGGAAATTATAAATTATGTAATGGTATCTTTGTGAATGTACTTAGTAGACAGCAGCTAGCTAGCCAGCTATTGCCTTTGTTGGGTGCATTGGAACATGAAATTTGGAATTTAATTTAATCAATCGTAATAATCTATAACATTTTAATAAAGGTGCGTGAAGCATTATGGTTGTGCCACGTAAGCATTAACATAATTCTGACACATATGCAAAAGCTTCATGTCATCACAATAATGTTGGTATTTAATTTTAAAAAAATAATTCGATTGTAGGGAGATTTGAACATGGATCTTTTGTATGGAAAGATTAGGTAGTTACCTCAACTTTATTTATATGATGATATAAATATGCTTCTTTATAACTATATTGTTTTATTGTTTAGGAAAAATAAAGAGAGACAAAAAATATTATTTAAAATAAAAATGAGAGAAGTTAGCGCACAATAGCTTTGCTCTAACACAATGGTTTTTGACTAATTGAATTGCAATTCTTCCACAAAATCTATCTACAATTTAAAATATATAATTTCCAATTTATTTTGTTCATCATGATATCTAGATTTGTTATTTGTGTTTTCTCATATAGTTGACGTTTGATCTGCAATGCAAATTGAGGGTGATTTTGCCAACTCGAGTTTGTTTCGGACTTTCGGTTGTTCTTGGTGTTTCAACAAACGGCAGTTATCATTCGTGCCAAAAGGTCTGTTAATTATAGCGCCTTTATCCATGCACTATAAAAACAAACTGTTGGACTCGGGGCAACGCCCGGACAAAAAAACTAGTTCTTAATTGAAAAAAAGTATTTTTTTCAATTTTGATATACTATTTTTATTAAAAAGAAAAATATATTGAGGATTGTGCTCTAAATGTCCCTACTATGGATGGGATGTCTAAATTAGACGCCCATGCCATGATAGGGATGTCCTAACTTGATGTTCCTGCCATGGCGTTGGCTGGAGCTCCAAAACTTTTTGATTTTTTTAAAAGAAAATTGCAATGAAAATACATATAAAATAGCTCATTGAACAAAAATTAATTGTGCAATTTTTTTAAATATAAATTTGCATCGAGATTCAAAAAAATACGCGGGTGGTGGTGGTAGCTTCTATTGGTGGTTATAGAGAGAGAATCGAAAGTCTTAGATGGGTGAGTAAGTGAGTATGTTATAGTGGGATAGTTGAGTTTGGATGAATTTATTGAGTAATATGGGGGTGATGATTAGCGACCAACTAAAAAAAACAACCCGCAAAAATAAAAATAAAAATGAATGCAGTCCTGTTGACAAGGTGTATTATTGACTAAGAACCAGTATCGTAATGACTATTTTATTTGTTTTAATTTGTTGGTTGTGTATTCTGATTCAAATATTATTCATTTTCTATGTTTAGAATCTTCCCTTTATTGAGTATTCTTATTCTTCCTTAATTGATAGCATTTGTTATTTAATCCATGTGTTATACACTAGGGTGCACAATGAACACCATGCACTTTACATTTAAAACATAACATTCATGTTATGTATATAATACATGAGAAGGTATTGTGTCAGACCAGTCTGACATAAGGTTACTGTCAGACCAGTTCAACTGGATCTGGATACATATTGTCAAAACTGGACAAGTTTTGTTGAACCTGGACACATGTTGTTAAATCTGGACAAGTATTGTTAGCCCAGGACACATATTTGTAAACCTGAAAACAAATTTGTAAACCTGAAAATATACTTGTACACCTGGACACATCTTGTTGAACCTGGACACATAGTATTAAATCTGGACACATAGTACTGAACCTGGACACATATTGTTGAACCTGGACATAAATTTGTAAACCTGGTGAAACTTATTGAACCTGGAAACATATTGTTTACCATGGACACATGGACCTGGACACATATTGTTAAATCTGGACATATATTGTTAAATCTGGACACATATTATTGAATCTGGACTCGTTTTGTTGAGTCTGGGCATAAAAAAAGGAATAATTACATTAATAGGTACCAACTATTGCACTTTTTATTTTATAGGTACCAGCTTTTGATTATTCACCAGCAGCACGAACTATTACATAAAGTTGCAACGATAGGTATGGATGACCTATAAGTTGTAACAATATTTAGGTCATATACCTATCATTGCAACTTTATGCAATAGTTCGTGCTACTGGTGAATAATCAAAAGTTTGTACCTATAAAGTAAAAAGTGAAATAGTTGGTACCTATTAATGTAATTATTCCTAAAAAAAATACAAGTGTTGGACGGTCCGACGATCGGACCGTCCGACACAATACTTTCACATAATACATTTACTGTAATCATGTAGAACTTTTGTCATTAAATTAAACAACTTAGAAAAAATTATTCTAATTGTAAAATATAAATATTCAACATTTATATATAGCATAAATGTTCAAAGTGTATAACATAAATGTTCAATTTTACCAGCTTTAGGAAAATAAAACTAAGGGAACATGCAAATTAAAATAGAGATTTGGAACAATCTTGCTTGGATAATACGAATTGTTGGATCGTGGATTGTCACTGGCCTAAAAGGTGATTTGCTCAGCAAAATACCACCATAGAATCATAGCACAGCAGTATCACCCAGAAGAAAATAACTAGGAAGAACAATATATATGCATATTGCATAGGCAATGCTGGAGGTATTCTGGGCCGAGCCTCTTGCGACAGGCCCAGTCCGGCCTTGTCACAAACGCATGCTTATTATGACATCAATCCTTATTAGAGATGACAATGGGTCTTAGATCTGACCTAGACCCGCTAGGACCCGACCTATTTATAGGGGTTTGGTATGAGTTTTTTTAGACCCAATAGATCTGAGTCTAGGCAAGTACGGGTTTCGTTGGTCTAGGTCCACTCATGTGAGACCCAAACCCAATCTATGGACCCATTTATATAAAATAAATAAAAATAAAATATGTATCCTAAATTTTTTAGTCTTAAATTAACATCATTTATTCTTAAATCTTAATTTTTTGTATTTCTAATTCTATTTTACTAACTTGACACCTTTTTATAAAAAAATATTTTACAATTTATTTTTTTTATTTGACTTCTTTTACGCATTTTATTTCTTATTTTTATATTTTTTTGGCTGAGATAATAAATCAACATTGATTGTATGTAGCTAAAATAAAATGAAACAATCTAGTAAATATAGAATGGTAATTAAGGGCTTAAAATTAAAAAGACTATCTAAGACCCATGAAGGATCGTGGACTTGCTAAACCCAGTAGATCTGGGTCTGGGTCTATACAAAATAAATGGATAGTATGGAATAAGCTTCAATATAAATAAGGTGGAGACTTGATAATGTTACCATGTGGGATGTGAGTTTTATTTGTTCCTAACTTTCAAGTGACAAGTATATAATTGAATTTTGAGGCGGTGCATGATGACCCAGTGCACTATATAATTCTCACTTATTATTAATTTTTTTTTTTTATTGTAATTGACTTATATCATCAAATATAAAGTTGTAGTAACTTAACATCATCATCATTAATTGAGTTTTTTTTTTTAAGACACTAAATTAAAAATCTTATTACCAAAGCCTCTATATATTTATCGAAATAGCAGTGTTATGGTGTAAGATACCCAATATAACCAACTTAATGAAACGAAAAGAGTAATTTTGAATTTTGAATTTTGAATTTTGATATACATATATTATCCCAAATATGGCTTTATGCTAGGCTCAGAAATTCTGTAATGGCATAATAACATTTTTTAAAAAAATTAAAACATTTCAATGATAGACGTTGACACGTTGTAGTGTTAGTGTCATTGATAATTCTGAACTTAATTTTTTTTTACAACAAACAATACAAACTATCCCCTAAAGAGCTAGTTTGGGAGCCGACACTAGGCAAACCGCAAACTGAGACACAATGATAGGCCCCAAAGCAGACTTAAGAGCATTCTTAAAGATAGAACAAAAAAAATGGTTCATCTTCACAAATCATTAAATAAATTTCTTAACAATGAAAAAAAAAAATGTTCATGATGAATGGTGGTTTGTGTGTTTGTACAGGCGAATAGAAGAAACAAATGGTTCGTGGTACAGTTCAGCACATTTGTCCCCCTTTTTTTGGCTGAAAACCAGCCAAAACGGTGCGTTTTGGTGCTGGTCCAGCCAAAACGACGCCGTTTTGGCTAGTTTTCAGTCAAAAAAATTAAAAGACGCGGGCCACGTGTAAGCTGCAGAACGTGACACGTAGCCACGTCTCAGCCTAGTAAAAAATTGCAAATGTGTTAAATTTTGTGGATTTAATTTTAACACATACATTAATTTTTAAAAAAAAATCACCAAAATTCATAATTTTTTCTCCTCTATAAATAGACACCCATATTGCCATATTTTATTTTTTTAAAAAAATCACCCTTTTTCCATACAATTGTTTCCCCAAAAAAAAATCTAAGTATTGTGCTTTGTTCTTTACTCTAACCATTTTGATCTCATCTTATTCACTTTTTTCCAATAATTTCATGGATCCAAATAATCCTAATACTAGCACTTGATTCTTTTGGTGAAAGACTGCAACTATATGGTGAGATTCAAAGTAGTAAACTTGAATTGGAAAGACAGAAGGAAGCTAGGGAGAAGAAGAAAATTGAGTTGGAGGAGAGAAACATGCAAATGCAACAAATCAAAATGAATTGGGAAATGCTCCAACAATTAAGTGCTAAACAAGATCGGACACCATGGGAGAAGAATATGATGCAACAACTTCAAAGTTACCTTGAACAATATAAGGGTTTTTAATTTGTTCGGTATTAATTATGTTTAAGATTGTTTAATTTGTTTGGTATCAATCATATTTATGTTTTCCTATGTGTAAAATCATTGTTTCTACTTTCAATTAATTTGTTTTTTAGTGTCTTGTGATCGTAGTTTTTGTTTGATTAATGTATTCATTTAATGGATCGAAAATTATGTAACTTAATTTCGTTAATCACAATTATTTAAATTTTTTATTAATTAATTTCTTTAATCGTAACCATAAAAAAAATTAGCATTTTGCAAATATTTAATTAAATTAAGGTAATCGCAACTACTTAATTAATTTACGTTAATCATAATTATAATTACAATTAATAGTGTTAATCATAATTATTTATATATTGCATTTTATTATAAATAAAAAGGTGGGGTAGTGTAAAAGTTGATGAACCTTTTTTATTTGGTTCATGAATAAGAAGAGAAATTGAAAATGGTTTGGTTTGGTGATGTGGATGAGAGAGAAAATGTGATAGTGACCCATGAACCTTTTTTTTTGGTTCATTGCTAATGGTGCTCTAAGCCCAATTTTAGTAGATAGGTGTCTTCTGAAAACAATCCGAAGTTTTATATTTGTTACTGTTGGAGTTCATGCCTCAAAATCATGTTTTTCAGGCTGTCCCTACTGACCGGGTGAGCCCACCAGATCGGTCATGTTCCATGTGACCAGATTGGGTGCAAAGCGTCATGTTGAAGAATAGGAGTTGTCCCGCCCTGTCGGGTTGGCCAACCCGATCGGGTCAGCTCCCACCCGACCGGTCGGGTCACCCAACCCGATCGGGTTGACGAGTGTTTTATTTTTGTCGGTTTCTCTTCTTCTCTTGGACGGTTATATATTAACCACTACTTCTCCAATAAACTCTAATACATTCATACACACTTTCACCCTATTGTTTTCACTTCATAGAAGAGAGAGTTTTTGAGTGATTTACACAAATTATTTCATCTTCCTCGTTGTGCTAATTTAGCCCCTTTGAGGAATTCTTGTATACTCTTTCTCCATTTTAGTGAAATCTTTGCTCGTCACCGTTGGTGGGGTTTTTTCCCGTTTTGGGTTTCCCCACGTTAAATTCTTGTGTGTTCTTTATTTTATTGTTTAATTATTCTTGCCAAATTTATCTGTTTCCGCTGCGATTGTAGACATTAATCACTAACAAGTGGTATCCGAGCCATTGGTTTTATTTTGCCCTGGATTGGGATTTTCTTTTGATTCATCATGTCTACAGTCACAAAATTTGATATTAAAAATTTTTATGGCAAGAATAGTTTTTCCATATGGAGGGTTCAAATGAAAGCCGTTCTTACACAGAACGGATTGAAGAAGGCGTTACAAGGCAAATCAAATAAGCCTTCAATGTTGCCTGACGAATAATGGGAAGAGTTAGATGATAAGGCGTTATCGGCGATCCAACTTTGTTTGTCCAATGAGGTTCTTCGGGAAGTCGTTCATGAGACTACCGCTTCAGGTCTTTGGCTTAAGCTTGAATCTCTTTACATGACTAAAAGTCTCGCCAACAAGCTTCGTCTCAAAGAACGCCTATATACTCTTCGTATGGCGGAAGGTACATCAATTCAATCTCACCTTAGTGAGTTTAATTCTATTATTATTGATTTAGAAAATCTTGATGTGCAAATTGAAGATGAAGATAAGGTTGTTTTGTTGATTGTTTCCTTACCCCCTTCCTTTAAGCACTTTAAAGAAATCATGCTTTATGGTAATCATGATTCCCTTTCTTTTGAAGATGTTAAAGCTAATTTGTTTTCAAAAGAGAAATTTGATGTTGATTCTAATTCTAAGGACCAAGGTGAGGGTCTAAATATTAGAGGAAGGTCTTCAGAGAAGCGTAGTACTAGTTCTAAAAAGAATTCTAGATCTAATTCGAGGAAACATAAATCTAATAATAAAACCTGTCGTTATTGTAAGAAGGTTGGTCGTGAAATTTCTGAATGTTTCAAGTTGAAACGTAAGCAAGAGAATAATGTAGAGAATAATAAGGATTCTCCCAAACCTGCCGAAGCTAGTGTTGTTGATAATGATTCTGAAGGTAACGTTTCGTTACATGTTTCTTCTCTTGAGAAAAGAGACAAATTTGAATGGATTCTTGATTCTAGTTGTACTTATCACATGTGTCCTCATAGGGACTGGTTGGCCACGTTTAATGATGTTGATAGTGGTGTAGTCTTGATGGGTAATGATACTTCATGCAAGGTTGTCGGGATAGGTACGGTTAGAGTCAAGACTCATGATGGTATTGTTAGGACATTGAAAGATGTCAGATATGTTCCTACTTTGAAACGTAACTTGACTTCTTTGGGTACTCTTGAGTCTATTGGGTACAAGTACACTGCTGAAGGTGGAGTTCTTCGTGTTATTAAAGGTTCTCTTGTTGTCATGAAAGCTAACCGTTCTGGAAGTTTATATGTCTTGCAAGGTTCTACTGTGACAGGTTCTGTAGCAGTTTCTTCTGCTAATGGCTCATCAACTTCTTCGCCCAAGTTTGATAGCACTACTCTATGGCATTTACGCCTTGGCCATTTGAGTGAAAAGGGCATGAAAGTTCTAAGCAAGAGGGGATACTTTGGTAAGAAAGGTATTGATAAATTGGAGTTTGTTTTTGGTAAGCAGAAAAGGGTAAGCTTCTCTACCGCTGTTCATTCTACTAAAGGTGTAACGACGCTGATTTTATTGGTATTTCTGTCATGTATTTATTTGTAATTATGTGATTTTATGTATGGTCCAAAATTTATTTTTTTGGACTATTTATTTTATTTTATGTGAATAATTTCGATTAAATTCGAATTATTTAATTTGTATTGATTATTATTTATTTCAATTATTATTTAATTAATTAGAATTTTTACTATTTAGATTTTCTAATTAGTTATTTAATATTTTTGGGCTAAATCGATTTAAGCATGATTAAACATGCAAAAGTGCAATTAGCCCAATTATTTGTCGAAAGCCCATTTTGACCCATTTGCAAGGCCATAGCCGCCCCCCTTATTATATGGCAAGTTTTGCCACTTGCCATGCATTCACACCTTAACTAACCTCTATTTATAGGAGGGTTAGTAAGGCTTAAACAATATTTTGCTCATTTGCCATCCTAAACACATTTGCTCATCAAAAACCAAACACAAACACTCTCCATTTGTCTCCTTGCCACACGCCATTTTTGGCTAATTCACCATCACATTTGTTCATCATCCATTCAAACTCAAAACTTAAAGATTAATCCTCCATTGATCTTTAATTGTCTAAACACAATCTAAACCTCCATAATTCCAATCAAGACTTCTAGTTCGGGTTGGTTTTGGGTACTAGTTCGTGTGGGTTGATTGAGTGGGTGGTTCGTGGTGGCCGTGCATGAAGGTCGTGTTCAAGTGGTGGTCGTGCGTGGTGGTGTTCGTGTAGGGCAGCCGTGTAACGACCCGACTCGCTTAAATCGGCGCGGAAGAAACCGACGAGTCGAATAGTTATAAACTACAACTCAAATACTTAAGAAATTAAAACTAATTCCTCGAAATTAATATTAATCAACCACAAACGTACAAATACCCACAAGTTTGTACATACTAGTCCAAAAGTCAAAACAGAAATACTAAAAATACGAGTAAACTCCAACTACATGTCAGAGTCTTAAACAACGTAAAAGAGTCCAATAACAACGTATAAAATCTATATAATTCCATTACTATCTAAAACAACAGAAAACAGTAAATACACCAGATAACAGAAATAGTAAACGTCGCTCGCCCAACCCAAAGCTAAGCAAGAGTATCGTCATCAGAAATACCTGAAAAACATACAACAGTCCACCATCAGTGGCGAGTAACATAACTGACTCACCCTAATGGGAATACACATGCACATAGCATAAATCAAATAAACAACATCGAATCAATAAACCAGAGTACAAGATCAACCCACACGTGAACTCGACTCAAACCAACCTAATCAACTATCTTTGGCGCAATCAATCATATTCTAGACCGCACTGTGCTCGTACGAACGCATCTTACGCATTCGAACTTTCTACTATGCTCGGATTTGAGAATCTTACTCCCAAACCCCATGAAACCAATCTTACTGGAAATCCATGTCCCGTGAAACCAATCTTACTGGAAATTCACAAAGATCACATAGTATGACTCCAACTATCCCAATACCGCGGATGGAATAGGGGCAACGTCTTAACCCAAATACAATGAATCTTACTCAAAGTATCAGGCGTCTAAAAATGAAATCAAGGTAATCTTTAATTAAATCTTTAATCATTTTAATCATCTTTTTTCAACTCAACATAACTAAATTAAGTTCAAGAATTGCCTCTAGGCCTTGATTCTCGAAAATAACTAGTTAAAACATCGAAGTTATACTCAAGATTGCCTCTATGCCTTGATCTTGAGTCTAACCAATCATAAACCATCATTCAATAATCATTCTTAAATCATATTAGACACAATCTTTAACTTTCTTTATCTTTTAAACCCTTTTCTTTAACTTTCAAGATTCAACCAAGAACTCATAAAGACTCATCAAGAACTCATAAAGAACTCAAAGAACTCATAAAGAACTCATTCAAGATTCAAGATCTTCAATCAAGAACTCAATCAAGATTCAAGAACTCAATCAAGAACTCATCCAAACTCAATCAAACTACACGCACAACATCATCATCAACCAATCGAAAATTCAACTTTTACTCATCCAAAATTCATCAAACTTTAACATAATATTCATGATCATAAAACGACATATAATCAATCATAAAATCATGAAAACCATCATCAAAACATCATATAAACCATATAAAAATTCAGAATATAAACCATACATAAAATCATGGATATTCATCATCAAACAACCCAAACATGCATTTAATCTATACTATAGACATAGTATACCAAAAAGGTTGAGAAAGCATGTTACCTTATTGAAGATTACACACAAAATCAACACAAGAACGTAGTCCGGAATCACAACAAACACGGCCACACAACACGGCTCACACACGGCTGCACACACGGCACCACGAACCACCACGAACCACTTGCACGGCTACTGCACACGGCCTGCTGCCCAATCACGAACACGAACCCACTGCTGCACGGTCCACCACACGGCCTGCTGCACGGTTCGAACACCAACCCACACGGACCCCACACGTGCACATGAACACGATCCCAAAACCAACCCGAACAAAAGATCTTGATTGAAATGAATGTGTTTAGGATTGTGTTTGGGCACCTAAAGATCAATGAACTTTGAATCTTTAAGTTTTTGGGCTAGGAAAAAGATGAACAATTGATGGCTTCAACTATTCAAAAATGGCGTGAGGCAAGGAGGAAGTGGAGGGAATTTTTGGTGTTTGAACTTTGATGGCAAGTGCATTAGATGGCAAATGAGCAAAACCTTAAGGCATCACTAACCACTCCTATTTATAGAAGTTGGTTAAGTGTGAAAGCAAAGCAAGTGGCAAGGCTTGCCATGCTTGATAAAACCGGCCATGGGGGTTAATTGGGCCTAAAAATGGGCTCTCGTGATCCATTGGGCTAATTAACATCATTTACATGACTAATCATGCAATAATCGATTTAGCCCAAAATATTAAATAATTAATTAGAAAATTAAATAATAAAAATTCTAATTAATTAAATAATAAATAACATAAATAATAAAAACTGAAAATAAATATTTCGAATTAAATCGAAATTATTCACATAAAATCAAATAAATAGTTCAAAAATAAATTTGAACTAACGCAACAACATACATAAATACACATAATTATCGGCAAAAATACAAATAAAATCTGGGTCATTACAAGCCGTGCAGCAGGACCGTGCAAAAGGCGGAGGTTCGTGGTGGTGATTGAGCCAAACCGTGCCGTGTTCGTGTGCACCGTGTGATAGGGCCGTGTGGTTTGGTTCCGGGCAGCGAGTTTTTAAGCGTTTTCGTGTTTAATCTTCAATAAGGTAACATACTTTCTCAATCTAATTGGTATACTATGTTTCATAGTATAGATTGAATGATTAGATTAGACCGTTTTGATGTTTTGTAACCATGTTTCTGTGTGGATTATAATCTGATTTTGGGTGATGATTTATGATGTTCTCTACTTGAATATGCGTATTTCATGATGGATTATGTTAGTATTATATTTGATGTTGTTCATGTTCAAGTTTGATGAAGTTTGGTTATTAGGAAGTTGATGAATTTTATTGTTGAACTTGATGATTTCATGCGTGTATGATGATGAGTTTGGGATGAGTTCTTGAATCTTGAATGAGTTTTTGGTTGAAGTTCTTCAATCTTGATTGAGTTCTTGATTGAAGATCTTGAATCTTGGATGAGTTCTTTATGAGTTCTTTGAGTTCTTTATGAGTTCTTGGTCGAGTCTTGAAAGTTAAAAAAGTTAGTTTTAATTAAAGAAAGATTAAAGAAAGTTAAAGAAAGGTTAAAGATTGTTTAAAGAGGTTCCAAGTTTGTTGGTTTACATGTTATTTCTTGAGTCAAAGCGTAAGATGCAACTTAAGAATTAACTAAGAATGTAAACTTCGATTTAAAGTAAAGATTAGCTTGATTTCGCTACTAGACGCCTAAGACTTAGAGTAAGATTCTAAGTATTTGGGTTAAGACGTTGCCCCTATCCTATCCGCGGTATTGGGATAGTTGGTGGTCTTACTATGTTTTCTTCAGATATGGATTTCCCGTAAGATTGGTTTCATGGGGTTGGGAGTAAGATTCTCAATCCTGGCATAGTAGAAAGTTCGATCGCGTAAGATGCGTTCGTACGTGCATAGTCCGGTCTAGTATGTGAATGATTGCGCCAAAGTTAAAGATTTGTTAATTGTTGGTTAAAGTTAGTCGAGTCAGCATGATTAGTTGATTTGATTGTTTGATTTGTTCTATGTTCAATGTGTATCCCCGTTAGGGTGGGATAGTTATGTTACTCGCCACTGACGGTGGACTGTTGTTTACTTTTCAGGTAATTCTGATGATGAGGTTCTTGCTTAGCTTTGGGTTGGGCGAGCGCCGTTGTTATTTACCTTTTATATTGTTGTTTTATGATTTTTACTAGTTTTGGACTATAGTTGTAGTACTTGTGTATTTCTCTAACTTTGACATATATTTGGAGTTTATGTTGTTAGTAGTAGTAATGTGACATTTGGGTTAGATATGTACAATCTTGTGGGTGTTGTACTTTTGGGTTTAGTATATATATTCATTTGAGGTTTTGTTTTAAATTTTAAGTATTTTAGTTTGTTAGATCTGGCTATTCGACTCGTCGGTTTCTTCCGCGCCGGTTTAAGTGAGTCGGGTCGTCACAAAAGGCATTCTTGATTATGTTCATTCTGATCTTTGGGGTCCCTCTAGAGTTGCCTCTAATGGAGGGAGTCGTTATATGCTAACTTTTTTCGATGATTTTTCTCGTAAGATCTGGGTTTTTTTTTGAAGCACAAGAATGATACTTTTGCAATGTCTAAGAACTGGAAAGCTCTTGTTGAAAACCAGACAGGGAGAAGATCAAGAAGCTTAGAACTGATAATGGGTTAAAGTTCGTTGAATCTGATTTTAAGGAGTTCTTTTCTACTCATGGTATAGCTAGACATCACACTGTTCCAGGAAAGCCCCAGCAAAATGGTGTTGCAGAACGAATTAATCGAACTTTAATTGAGAGAGCACGTTGTATGTTTTCTCATGCTGGGTTATGGGGCAAGCGTCATCTATGGGCCGAAGCAGCATCTACGGCATGCTATTTGGTCAATCGTTCTCCACACTCCTCCATTGACTTCAAAATTCCAGAAGAAGTATGATCAGGTAACTCTGTTGATTACTCTAATTTAAGAGTTTTTGGTTGTCCTGCTTATACTCATGATAATGATGGCAAATTTTTACCTAGAGCTAAAAAATGTATCTTTGTTGGTTATCCACTTGGAGTTAAGGGTTATAATTTTTATGATCCTGAATCTCGTAAGTTCTTTGTTAGTAGAGATGTTACTTTTCATGAAGATGCATTAAATTCTATTGGAATAAAGTCTACTGTTGTTTCTTCTACTGGTACAGGTAATTCGAAGAGTGCCAGCGAGGAGGTGGAGTTGGAGGTTGCTTCTGAATCTCCTGTTGACGTTCCTAGAACTTCATCTAGCAGTGCTACTATCCCTACAAGTACCGATGTTCATGCTAGTTCGCAACATGGTCCATCCATTATTGAGGAGTTGCCTCCAAGACAGAGAAGGAGACCATCTTATCTTGGTGATTATGATTGCACCATGGTTGCCTATGCTTTAAGTGTTGCTGAAGATGTTGATCAAAGCATCGATCCTTCAAGTTACTCAGAAGCCATCTCATCTTCTGATTCGTCTGAGTGGCTAGTTGCTATGAATGAAGAAATTGAGAGTCTCCACAAGAATGGTACTTGGGATTTGGTTGATCTACCTAAGGGTAAGCGTCCATTGAGCTGCAAATGGATTTATAAATTGAAAGAAGGCATCCCTGATGTTGAAGCTGCAAGGTACAAGGCACGTCTTGTAGTACGTGGTTGTCATCAACGGGAAGGTATTGACGTTAATGAAATTTTCTCACCAGTTGTTCGTCATACTTCCATTCGTGTCTTGCTTGGTTTAGTTGCTCTTTATGATATGGAGTTGGAGAAACTTGATGTGAAGACAGCTTTCCTCCATAGTGATTTGGAGGAAGAGATCTATATGAATCAACCCGAGGGGTTCGTGGTTCCTGGCAAGGAACACTTGGTTTGTCATCTCAAGAAGTCTCTTTATGGCTTGAAGCAGGCTCTGCGACAATGGTATAAGAGGTTTGACTCTTTTATGGTTGGACATGGCTATTCTCGTAGTCACTATGATTATTGTGTCTAATTTCGACAATTCTCGTATGGGTCTTTTCTTTATTTGTTGTTATATGTTGATGATATGCTCATTGCTTCTTGTAACAAGTCTTTGGTTGATAAGTTGAAGTCTCAACTTAGTGATGAGTTTGATATGAAAGACCTTGGTGCAACAAAGAAGATTCTTGGTATGGAGATCCGTAGAGATCGACATGTTGGGAATTTATTCCTTTCTCAGAAGAAGTATCTTGAAAAGGTACTTCACAGATTTAGCATGGGTGAATGCAAGTCTATTTCTACTCCTCTTGTCGCATATTTTAAATTGTCTGCTAGTCAGTGTCCTGAGACTGAAGACGAGTTGGAACAAATGTCACTTGTTCCTTATTATAATGTTGTTGGGAGTCTTATGCATGCTATGGTCTGCACTAGGCCTGATTTGGCTCATGCAGTGAGTGTTGTGAGTCGTTTTATGCATAATCCTGGTAAGGATCATTAGAGTGCTGTGAAATGGATCCTTCGTTATGTGAAGGGTACTTCTGATGTTGGCTTGGTATTTGATAGTAAGAAGGCCATAACTGACAATGTTGTTGGTTATGTTAATTCTGATTATGGCGGTGATCTTGACCGCCGGAAGTCTCTGTCGGGCTACATTTTCACCCTATGTGGTGGTTCTATCAGTTGGAGATCTTCTCTACAGTCTATCACGGCTTTTTCTATAACTGAGGCTGAGTATGTGGCTGCTACCGATGGTGTTAAGGAGGCTATTTGGCTTAGAGCTTTGGTTCGTGAACTTGGTCTATCACAAGAGGTTCTTGTTGTGTTTTGTGATAGTCAAAGTGCTATTCATCTGACGAATAATAATCGTTTTCATGAGAAGACCAAACACATTGATGTCAAGCATCATTTTATCAGAGATATTGTTGATGCAGGGGAGGTTGTAGTGAACAAGGTTCATACAATTGAGAATCCTGCGGATATGCTTACTAAGTCACTTCCTAATTTCAAGTTCAAGCATTGCTTGAGCTTGGTTGGTCTTCGCAGCATGTAATAGTCCTTCGGGGCTTCGACGACGGCGAGTTATATGGATTTTGATTCAAGGTGGAGATTGTTGGAGTTCGTGCCTCAAAATCATTTTTTTTCAGGCGGTCTCTACTGACCGGGTGAGCCCACCAGATCGGGTCATGTTCCATGTGACCGGGTGAAGTCACCAGATCGGGTGCGAAGCGTCATGTTGAAGAATAGGAGTTGTCCCGCCCTGTCGGGTTGGCCAACCCGATCGGGTTAGCTCCCACCCGACCGGTCGGGTCACCCAACCCGATCGGGTTGATGAGTGTTTTATTTTTGCCGGTTTCTCTTCTTCTCTTGGACGGTTATATATTAACCACTACTTCTCCAATAAACCCTAATACATTCATACACACTTTCACCCTATTGTTTTCACTTCATAGAAGAGAGAGTTTTTGAGTGATTTACACAAATTGTTTCATCTTCCTCGTTGTGCTAATTTAGCCCCTTTGAGGAATTCTTGTATACTCTTTCTCCATTATAGTGAAATCTTTGCTCGTCGCCGTTGGTGGTTTTTTTTCCCGTTTTGGGTTTCCCCACGTTAAATTCTTGTGTGTTTTTTATTTTATTGTTTAATTATTCTTGCCAAATTTATCTATTTCCGTTGCGATTGTAGACATTAATCCCTAACAGTTACTTTTGTTAATACATACTGAGACTATTGTGAATAAAAAAAATTGAAGTTTGGATTATTTTCAAAAGATAGCCCACTAAAGTTGATTGATTATTCCAAGATAATCAAAAGTTGAGATTATTTTGAAAAGACCAGTGAAAGTTGAGATTATTCTTATGAATTTTTACTAAAAAAATTGACACATTTCAAGCAATAACATGTTGTTACTGTCATTGATAATTTCGAACTACGAGTTACGGTCTTACCAATAGCTCTATAAACTTTTAAAAAATAGTAAATAAAAAATCTCAGATCTACAAATTAAATAGACCCGAAATTTAGTATTGATCTGACTTCAATATAGTGGAGTTTGACAAAAAAAAAATAATACGTAATAATACTACATTTGTTTAAGGTTCTTTACATTTAATTTCTATTTTTGGTGTTTCCTTCTATTCTTTACACTTTTTTTTTCTCTTTTTAAATCTCAACCACTTTTTTTTTTTTTAAAAAAAAAAATCAACATTATATTTTCCAAGTTAAACTTAACATCCCTAAAATAAAAAATCCGTCATCGGTGTCTGATTATAGGCCTATTAGCCTTTGTAATGTTATTTTTAAACTGATTTCTAAGACTATAGCTAATAGATTGATATTAATTCTTCCTAATATTATTTCGGAAAATCAAGGTGCTTTTATTCAAGGGCGTCAAATTTCCGATAATATTATATTAGCGTTTGAGTCTTTTCATTCCATGCAAATATCTGTTGTGTCTAATAATTTCCTCTCTCTCAAGTTAGACATTAGCAAAGCCTATTGTAATTACCCGAAATTTTGGGCCAGAAATTTTCGTGGTTAATTAGTATTATTTTAATATTCTAAGTCAAAAAGGCCCATTTATTTGGATTGTTTATTTTTATTTCTTCTCCTTATCTTAAAATTGGGCCCTAAGACCCAATTAACCCTCCTCTTGGCCGGCCCTCCCTTGCTTGGCCAAGGATTGCTTCTAATTTTTTTATTATTATTAATATTAAATGTAAAACCCATTCTACATCTAAAAACCTCAATTTTTGTTTTAAAAAGTCAATTGAGCCAAAAATCCTATTTTTAACTAACTAGGTACCAAGTCTTCTAAAACTACTCCAACTTCTCCTATTCTCCCTCATTTACACGGCCCCCCTTTATTCCATTTGTTATTAATTAATTATCTTGATTCTTATAATATATATAGGAAACCCTACTCAAATCCTAATATCCTAATATCATAACTCTAAACTCTTAAAATAACTCACAAAAACCTCTTTGTTGTGCCGTGTGGTTTTCGAACCTCAAAGGAGAAATTTTCTTGTTTTTTCTTCCTAATTCAAGGTAACTAGACTATCCTCCTTGAATTTGGTATCAGTTTTCCATATAGTTAATTAGGATTAAACTAGGAAAATTAATTGAATTAGTGTCATGTTTATGCTTGTATTACTCGAACCATATGATGAAATTTGTTCATGTTATTTTCTTGATATTTTATGTAATCTTTATGAATCTTTAGTATTTTAATTAATTCTATGCATGAAATATTATTTTAATTTACATGTTTGATTTGAATAATTGTATGATAATTCCTGAAATTCGTTCTTGAAAATTGCGTGTGCATGTCGAAGTATATAGCATAATGTTTATGGTAATTCTAGGATATTTTCTTGAATTAAATTAACGATTATGAATTATTTAAGTGTTTAATTAAAGTCTTAAATTAAAATTATAATTGTTGTTCTTGTTCTTGATTGTGTCGAATGGCCTAGGTGGTTTAAAAGAATTAAAAACTTGATTTTTCTTGATTAATCGTGTTGCAAGTCTCGAATTATTGCTAAATCTTGAATTTAATCTTTAATTTAATTATGATATGATAAGTTCTTGAAATTAATCTTGATATTGTTGTAACCTTGCAAAAGCCGTGTGTCATGTGTATGAAAAAAAAAAGAATTTTGATCTTGTTTTGGTTCATGTTTGATAATTCCATGTTTAACTTATGATTTTATTGTTTATTATTAAGTTTAAATAATTAATTAATGATAATTGTGTTTAATTAATTTAAAGTATAAATTTTGTTATTTTAATGTAAGGTGTCGAGTGGCAAAGTAAGAAAAAAAAGGGATTTTTTTATCATGTTTTATGCAATATTGATTGGTGATTGTTAGTTTATATGATTAATTAATTATGTAATTGATTTATTAAATTGTTTAGATGATTATTTAAAGAATTGAATTAATTGTTGTTTAATTTAGGTGAATGTCGAGTGGTATAAATTTTAATTTAATTTTTGGCTTATAATAATTTAGTTTATAATTTAAGGAATTAATTTAATTAAAGGAAATAATAAGATAAGTTGTAATATGAAGGAGAGGATTATTATGATGATAAGAATAAGAATATAAGATGATAAGAAGTATTGGTCTCACGATGGCCATGTCGATAAGATAAGATAAGAAGGGACGCCGGTTTGGTGATACACGGGTCACCAGATTAAGTTAAGTCGAAGCCACTACCCTACTGCAGTCTCTGGGCAGTTCTGGATCTTAAGATGTGTAGTCGTCTAAGTAGTAGTACACGGGCTACTATTTAGAAGTTATGGCCATAGCTTAGGCTTAGTTCTTGCAAAGGAGGGCTACGGGTAGATTACACGGGTTCTCCCGGCGCATTTTAGGAAAGTTGGGATGTACACGAGCATCCTTACGAGCTAATGACGGTCCATAAGTATAAGAAGATGATTAAGTTGGAATAAGGGAAATAATATGATAAAGTATGTAATCCACGGGTTGGTATAATATTCATATGATGTTATGTTATGTATTTATGCATCTATCTAAGTAATATTATAAGTATGACAGGTTAAGTCTTCCGCTGCGTATGTCTGATAAGTATGTATTTACGTATGTATTAATGTATGTATTCATGGATGTAATACGTATGTATCTAGGTATGTATTTATGTATGTATATATATGTATCTTTGTACTTATTTTACAGGTATTTCTATACGTATTTATACGTATTTTATACGTATTCGTATGTGTATTATTATACGTATTTTGCAGGTACTTTATACGTATTTTGTACGTACTCCTTACGTATTTGTACGTATTTTTATACGTCTATGTATGTATTTTTATATGTATTTGTATGTATTTTTATACGTATTTGTATGTATTTTCATACGTTTATACATGTATTTTTGTACGCTTTCTTGGTTGATTTTATGATATTATATGGTTAATGGTTCCACATTTAAGTGAGACAGCCTAGTTACTCGCCACTGACGGTGGACCCCCCCTCATTTCAGGTGATGAGACAGAAGAATAACTGGGCTATCGCATGGGTCGGACTTTGTGTTTCCTTGCAAGTTTATTAGAATAAATCGAACATTATGTTATTTTCTATTTCTTTTTATTTAAAGTATACCTAGTCTATTGGGTCTAGACTTCCTATGTATTGGATTTTGGTGGTTTTGATCGACTTTTGGACAATTTATTCTTTCCATTAGATAATGATCAATAAAATAAACTTTTGAACTTATAAGGTTTTAATATGTTTAGTTTGGTAATGATCCAAACTAAAAGTCGGGTCGTTACACCTATGACCGGGTCGAGTGGAAGTTTTTGCGTAATATTATGTGGAAGTTGGGGTTTAGAAACTCTTGGGTAGATAATGTTATGAGGTGTGTGGAGTCTGTAAGCTACTCGTTTATTTTTAATGGAGATCCGAGGGGTTATATTAAGCCTAGTAGGGGTATCCGTCAGGGGGATCCTATCTCCCCTTACCTTTTCCCTTTGTGTGCGGAGGGTTTGTCTGCCATGTTAAACAAAGCCATGGGGAATGGTTGTCTTGAAGGCTATAAAACTGTTTCAAATGCCCCTGCTATCTCACACCTCCTTTTTGCAGATGATTCACTTATTTTTTTGCAGAGCCACAATGCCACAAGTTTGTAAAGTCAAAGAAATTCTGAGTGCTTACGAATTGGAAGCTGGCCAAAAGTTGAATGTTGAAAAATCTGAAATCATGTTTGCTAAAGGAGTTAAGAATGACACTAAGGAGGCTTTATGCAAATTCTTGGGTACACGTTGTGTGGTGTCTCATGGTAAGTACCTAGGACTCCCTACTCATATTGGAAGGTCTCGAAAGTCTCCATTTTTATTTCTAAAAGATCGCATCAATAAGAAAATACATGGTTGGATGGAGTGTCTCTTGTCATGGTCGGGTAGGGAAGTGCTTATCAAAGCCGTAGCTCAAGCAATTCCTACCTATGCTATGTGCATTTTCAAGCTCCCCCAATCTATTTGTGATGAAATTCAAAGGTCGATTAGAAAATTCTGGTGGGGTAGTGGAAGCAAGGAGAAAAGGAAGATTCACTACACGAGTTGGGATAAATTGTGCATGAAAAAAATTGATGGTGGATTGGATTTTAAAGATTTGGAAGCCTTTAATCAAGCCATGCTTGCAAAAGAATATTTGGAGATTATTGAATAATCCAGAGTCCTTGGTAGGTCGACTCTTGAAAGCTAAATATTTTCCTTGTGTAGGTATTCTCGAAGCCCAACTAGGATCTAGACCTAGCTATGTTTGGAGAAGCTTATGCAAGGCAAAGGAGATCATCAGTAAGGGAAGAAGGTGGGTGATTGGCAATGGGAATTCAGTTAGTATTTGGCAGGACAAATGGCTGCCTAGGCCACACTCTTTCAAGTTAGTAACTCCAAGGGGACAAAATGATGGTTTGGTGACTGTGGGGCAACTAATAGATAAAGACAGAGTTTGTTGGAAGGAGGAACAAATTAGAAGGATTTTTCTCCCAATAGATGTTGAGCAAATTTTGGAGCTACCGTTATGTCTCTCTTGGCCGGAAGATAATCTGTGTTGGCATTTCACAAACAATGGCGAATATACGGTTCGGTCCGGTTATCATTTGATCACCCAACGACAGGACCCAATGGATAGTGGGGATGCTTCAACTGCAAGACATAAATTCTGGAAGGAAATTTGGGATGCTCACTGTAACACCTCCATATTTCAGAGACCCTTTAAAGGAGTTACCAAAGGTCATCCAATCGACCCGACCCCGGGTTCCAAACTATGGGAGCATTACTTAGACTAACCATCCACTAAGGAAATGGACATTTAGTTTGAAAACCCTAAGGATAGAAATAATATTTAAAACCACACAATAGTAAACAAAATCTACGTCAAAAGTTTGCAGCGGAATTTCAAAATTACAATACCAACCGAAGATAAATTATAACACCCAGGAAAGATGTTTTTAACAAAATATAAATTCTAGACATTATTTATAGTAATAGGTTCTCAAGCCAAGATCAACGCCTATTCTCACTCAACGATAGTCACCAAACCCACCTGCACCAGGCACAAAATGGAAAACAAACAAGAGAAAAACAAAAATCAGAAAAACTGAGTAATTACGACTTCATCCCGTAAAAATAACTAAATAGGCAAATATATGAGTAAATAACTTAACTTGAGGAATTGTTAACATATGTAAATCAACATATTTTACTTTATTTCATCAAAATAAATAAGGTTTCTGCCACCATCCCATATATAAACCACTTAAGTTAAAGTACCAATTCCACATAATAATATTATAAAATAAATTAAATCGACAAGAGGGAGAAAGAGAACGCTAGTGGCCCAAGCGGCCACCTACTTTTAAAGGGTTGCGCATCACCCCATATATTTTTTTTTTGCCGTAGAATATGTAGATAGAATGTCCCTAGTGTGCACACCCCTCACTAATCTAATGGGTATCCGCAATTAACCGCGCACCAATAGACTTAGGAGGAAGCCTGAAAGCATTTTGATATAGATAACCGAACCTACTAGAAGCCTATTGGGTATTGGTAGGCCTTTTATGTCGTTTAAAATAAAAGACTTATCAAAAGTAAATTTCTCTTACTCTCCAATTACAACTAGTGTAAAGGGCAAGTAAGGTTCGTATCCACAGAGAACGGATTTATGTCGATTTAATTGTGTTAAAATGTATTTGGATTATTAAAGGGGGAATCACTAATTCCTTAGTGAAATTGGTAACCGGGGGGGGGGGGGTGGGGATTTGAGATTTTAGTAACAAAAGAAACTAACAGCTAAGTGATTACGGGAAAATTCTAGTTCTAAAGAATCTTAGGATTCGGTTACAACGACTCTGATCACTCGGCTAATTGAATTAGACTCTCAATTACCAAACCACTTCAATACTCAATTAATTACTGACAAGAGTAAACTCTTGTAGTCCCCTTAATTAGCTAGACAAGATTAATCGTAAATTGCCTAAAACCCTTAATGTTCAAAGAACACGCAGTGAACAAAAGCTTTAAGAACGGAGGCACAATAAAAACGCAATTGTTTAGAGAATACGCAATAAACAATTAACGTTTAAACAAGCTCTACTAAATTGTTCACAATAAGAATACGCTTAAGCATGAACAAGATAGTTGCTACTCGAGGTTGAACACAATAATCGATTGTTCAAACCCTAGTAATGATTTTGTAAAATATAATAACAAGACAAAGATCAAGCTAAAACATTCAACAAAACCAATAACAATTCATATAAGAGCAAGTAAATAATTGAAGTAAAGAAATAGTTTAGAGTTAGAGAATCCTCACAAGGAGCCTTTTGGAATCATTGAAACCAATCCCAAGAACAAGTTTAAGCTACCATTTCCATTGATGAACAAAGATTCTTCATTGATTCCATAATAAAAGATCAAAATTACAAACTAAAGATTAAAGTGTTTTAATGTAAACTAAGGAGAAACTAGAGAGAAACTAAGCTAAGAAACTAATTGAACATGAAAACCTAGATGAAATACAATGAGAATCAACTTTTATATTTATACTAAACTAAAATATAACCTAGAAACCAAGTGGATGAAGCCGCGTACAAAACAGAGCAGAGGGGGCGCTGGCAGCGCCCTCGTAGGCGCTGGGCGCGCCATTCCTTGGAGGGATACTGTGATGGGGGCGCTGGGCGCGCCATAAAGGGCGTTGGGCGCGCCTTCTTCTTGATGCTCACTGCAATGGGGGCGCTGGTAGCGCCCTCTGAGGCGCGGGGCACCCCCCTGTAGACTGTCTGCGCAGCTCGGACTAAAATAGCCATAACTCTCTTGTTCCTTAACGAAATAAGGCTTATGACATACCGTTGGAAAGCTCTTGAAGAGAGATACAACCTCCAATTTGAATCACATAAATCCAATGAGTATATTGGGAGATATATCCATTTGAAGTTGGACTTACTGCATTTGAAGGTTCACAATAAGGCTTTTCTTTCCCTCTAATGCTTAATGATTTCTTCAAGTGTGCTTGGCGCATGATCAATGACTCCAAAAATGCTCCTAATGATGTTTCATAGCTCAAGACTACAAGAACACATAAAACCAAACCGCAACTACAAACTACACTTATCCTAAAAAGCATTAAAAACTGTAAATTGCACTACAACTTTACATTTCAAGCCAAACTCTCGTTTAAACTCAAAAGTAACAAAATGTGCAATCTTATGCTAAACTAATTACATAAAGGAACTAAAAAGAAGTTAAATAACTCGTACAAACTGGACACATCAGGTATCCACAAATGTGCACCAATAGAACAACATCTAGCAGGGCAACTTGTTCATCACCCTTTTGGGTTTCTTTCTCCTCTCAAAACCATATACCGAAATATTTCTAATTTATTTAAAATTAATATATCAAATAAATTTAGTCACCCAAACAATTTTTTTTTTTTAAAAATATAAATCACACATGATCCCAAAGTGTACATCTATAATTATCGTAACAATTTTAAAGTCTCACAATCAACATTATAACCATCCGACAATACTCGTGTATACAAATAGTGAAATAACATCACACATATTATTATTCACAATACCAATGACAGAAATTATTGTTATAGTTCGTGAAACCTATAAGGTAAAAGTTTCACATTGCACATAATAGTCAAAAGAACTACACCCTAACGGGATTTTAAAGTTGATGGACATCAAAAATTACCTCGTAGGCGCGTAAATTAACGGTCTAACAATTTTCGGAACGGCTCCTTACTCAACGTCGGTCTATAAATAAGACAATCCTAAAATTAGCCGATTTCCCAATATATTGCCCAAAAGTCCAAAACTCATCTCATCATTACGAATTGAAAGAAAAGGTAAAAAAAAAACAAAAAAAAACAAAAAAAAAGAAAAGAAAAAAAGAAGAAAAAGAAAGGCATCACGTGAAACTGTGAAAGTAGGAGTAGAATAAAACAAATACCAATTGAACTTTTGCCAAAAGGAAAAAAAAACGAATTGAACATGAACTAGTGAGTGAAAACCTAGTACATTTCACCCAGTTCGATAATCCTCTGAACTTCAATTTTTTTTTGTTCAAAACACAAACTCACAAATAAATGTTTGAAATAATTTACCAAATATAGCAGATTTTGGAAAGTGGATCGTGAAGGTCAGGAAGCCAAAACAGAGGATGGACTGGTGACTTGAATACCAACAAGAACTCAACAATGGTGGGTTGATTCTTTTTTTTTTTTTTCCAGAACAACTAACAAATTCTACACCTTATAGAAGGGATAAGAAATGGTTCAGCTTACCTCTTTGTTTGTGATGTGAGAAAACGTTTGAAGATGAGCTATGAAGGGTTGAAGGGTATCTATATATAAAGAGGTATAATTACTCAAATTAGTAATTTCAGTTCAATCTGACAGGAATTCAAATGGGTGGAAACTGAAGTTACATTCAGCATTGGTTAAAATATTTTAATTAACAAAAATGTATACAACTGCATATAAAAATACGTATTTATGTATTAAAATATTGTATAAAAAATATGTATAATTGTAAAAAAATACCGGGTATTACACTCACCTTCCTCCAATGGTAAGAATGTTGGCATGGAAAGTGGCAAACGAGTGCCTTGCTTCAAAAGTTAATATAGCTAGGAGAGTGGGCTGTAGTGATATGAGTTGCTCCCCATGTGGGTGCCTTGAAGATACAGGGATGCATGTAGTAAAAGAATGCCCTTTTGCAATTCTTATTTGGGAAAATAGTGGAATATCTTCTCATATTTGGCAAATGCAATGTCCTAGCTTAAAGGAGTGGCTGATGGAGGTGATCCAAAATGAGGAAAAATGCATGCGGGAATGGATACTAGTGGTCATTTGGGCAGTTTGGGGAGCGAGAAACAGGGCCATTTTTGATAAATGTAATGCTTTACCTCAAGCCATTATTGAGAAGGCAAAATGCTTCGTTGATGGATACAAGGAGCACAACGATTCTACAACAAGGGAGGAAGCATCGAATCCACGGTGCTGGAAACCTCCCCAATCTGGGCTATGGAAGTTGAATTTGGATGCAGGGGCAGTGGGCTCTACAGGTGTGGGTCTCGGGTTTGTCATACGAGATAGCACGGGAGAAGGTGTTGCTGTGGGAACAAAAAAGCTCGCGAGTCCAATCCGGCCGGAGTTTCACGAAGCTCAAGCTCTCCTCTTTGGTATCCAACGAGCTTGGGAGGTGGGCTACCGCCGGCTAGTGGTAGAGTCGGACTGTCAAAGTCTGGTAGCAAAGCTACGTTTGAAGAACTACTTGGGCCTCCTTCTTCAAGAAATTAGATCTTGGGCTGTCTTGTTTGATTTTATTAGTTGGAATTATATTCCTAGACTTAATAATAAGGTACCTCATGAGGCTGCTAAATTCAGTTCTAATGTATTAGATGAAAGTGTATGGTTGGAGGAGTGGCCTGATTACTTCTCTGATCTTATGTCTGAGGATATGTGTTATTATTATCTCTTAAATCAATAAAATTTTCCTCCTTCAAAAAAAAAAAAAAAACTCTCCTAAATGTTCTAACCCATTTCACACTTTACCTCTCCCTTCATTCATTCATCCAACCCCCCCTCACCTCTCTAAAAAATAACACATTAATGATGCATCAACCATTTACCAATTGCAATTAATTAACATCTCAATTCCAATAACAACCCATCTATATAATTATTAATCCGTAATTTGCGTGCAAAAGTCAAAATGTAAAAAAAAGGGAACGGAGATAGTATAATCTAAACTCGTTTTAAATACGCAAAAGCCAATTAGCAAATTCGAGGGTCAAGAACAAGCCATTTCACACTTTTTTTTTCAATTTTTTTATTATTTTAATAAACTTATCTATTGTGGAAAATTTTAGCCAAAAACATCTCTGACTATTCTAATTTTGATTTCAAAATTATTACTTAATGGACTATAACATCATTTATTAGCTTAAATTGTCTACGAATAAAAATATTTTATATAATTTGTAATTTTAAAAACATTTCACATAAATTTTGGTATATATTACTCCCTCCGTTCCCAATTGTTTGGAATCTTACACTATTCATAAGATGAGAGAATCTTCTAAATTACTCTCAACATATAAAACATAATATAGTTATGTATGGTCTTGTTTGATTTGTCTCAATGAGTACGTCGTTAATATCCAATTATTATAATTTTTACACATATACAACAAAAGATATTTACGGTCAAACAAATGCATTGGCATATGTACAAAGTCAAATAGGACAAACAAATGTGAACGGAGAGAGTAGTAGTATCATGTGGAACATTTTTTTTTTTTTAGCTACCATATAAAAAACACAAAAACACAGTAATAACAAATATAATTTTCCTATATATTTTTTTAAAATCGATATTCAAATAATCCGAACTTTCATACCGAACCTAAATCCAATTCGGTATCCGGATTTACAATCCAAAAATACCCGAATGCGCTTTTTCTAAATTTCAGATACATTGATCTTAACTCCAGAGTGGGACCGGGGTAGAACGAATAATTGAGTACACACAACACGATAAAATCCAATGTTGGCGTTGACTATCAACTCTACTTTCTTCGCTAATCTCACTGGGCTGTGACTCCTTTTCAGATGTTGATTAAACAAACTTCCTCTTCTCCATCCCAAATTTTCCCAATTTTCTCCCTCTTCAATTGCAGTCGCCGCACTTTTTCATCGGTAAATTCTTCCGCTTAATTTTTTTTAAAGCCTGTAAATTATTTGTTAATTTATTCTAATATTAGGGTTTCCAGATCTGGAAAATCGAGGGTTTATATGTCACATTTATGTTGTAGATTAGATTTTGTTGTTGTTGTTGTAGTAGACTACTAGTAGTATTTGTTGACTTATTGCATGTAATATTAGATATAAACGGTTAGAAATGAAGAGGTTGAGATCGTATGATGATGAATTGGGTTCGGTAGGCGAGAAGGAGGTGGTGCGAACGACGTCATTTTCGTCTTCGCATCACCGTAGATACTATTCTAAAGGTTCGGAAAATGGTCGGAATAGACCGTCTCCGGTGATTGATGAAGATCGAGAACGAGAGGGTTCGTCGTCCAGGGGAAGGAATAGGATGGAGCATGATTTAGATGGTTTTGATGAGAGGGAAGGTTTTAGAGGGTTTAGGAAGAGAGGGGATCACGAGTTTTCTTCTGAAGGTGGTTTTGAAGAGAGAGAGGGGTTTAGAGGAGGGGAGAGAAAGAGATTGGATCATGAAAATGAAGGATTTGAGAGGAGAAAAGGATTTGATCGTCGACATAGGGATCGAGATGGGATGGTGGGTTTGTCTCCACGAGGTGGTGATCGTGATCGGGATAGGGAAAGGGAGAGGGAAAGGATTCATCGATCTGACAGCTTTTGTTTGTCGAGGAGGGATTTCCCGAAAGGGTTTAGGTCGGAGAGGCATTTGTCGAGGAGGGAGGATGGGAGTTTATCTTCATGGAGGAGGTTTGATAGTAGGAGTAGGAAGGATGTTGATGAAGATTGTAAGAGTTCACCGGTTGAGAAGGGTGGCAGCAGTAGTAGCAAAGGCATGGGGCCTGATAGTGGTGGTGTGAGTGGTGGAAAAGAGAGTCTTAGGTCTCCACAGCAAGGTCTGAAAGATGTCAGATCACCCACTTGGTCTAAAGATTCAACAAGGGATTCAAAAGAGTCTGTGGGTGAGCCTGAGCCGGAGCCTTCCAAAGATACCAAGAAGAACGATGACAGTATGGTTGCAGATAGTGCTCCTGCTGTTGGGAGTGGAAGTGAGATGGAGGAAGGAGAGCTTCAACCCGAATTGAATCAGATCCAAGGGCCCAAAGATCAGGTTGTTTCTGAGTCAAATGGGGAGCAACATGCTCTGGATCCTCAAGTAGACAGCAGCGATATAGGGAAGAAGCTTCAAGACCTGGAAGCTAATCAAATGGTTGAGTCCAGGGCTGCTACTGTTGACATGAAAGAGGCGACTCCTGGAAAGAGCAAGTTTGTGATTGCCAAGGAAGGCAATGTTGCTGAGACACTCAACAAGTAAGTACTCCATTTCAATAGGGATATCTCACTTCCTGTGATTCCTGTTTGCCTTCATGTGTTGTCTTTTCCCTTTCATTGTTTTTTTTTTTTTTCCTTTTCTTTTTCAATATTCTGAATTCTATTTTCCAACTCATAAGTCATAACATTGAAAAGTATATATTTATCACATTTTTTTACAAAATAATTGTCTCGATTTCTTTTTATTTGGGGCAAATTAATTTTCCAAGTTGCGTTGAAAATGTCGTTTGTTCATTTTTGTTGTAATAAAAAGATAGGGATGAAGTAATTAATTTGTTTTAATGATCTATATTGCGTATTAATTAAATTGAAAAAGGAAAAAGAAAAAGGTTCAATTTGGACCTTGGAGTATGAAAAGATGAGTGTAAGTAATAATATAGGGTAGGGCATGGAAATGAAACGAACTAACATAGAAAATGAAATGATTTATGAAGGTTCATAAAAGCAGCTGAAAAGATGAATGAAAGTAATAATACAGCAAATGATGAGATCATGAAAGCAGCAGAAAAGTTCTCAACTACCCAACAGTGTCCTGTGGACAAAGTCCCTGGTTCTGAAGAAACTGAAGTGTCGGTGACCACTGTTAATGATAGAACATTGACAGAGAAGCAACCTGAGTTATCTGCCCCAACGAACATGAGCTTTGATGGTCAGATGATAGTGGAAGAGCATGATCTTAGAAGAGTGGACAGGCCATCACAAGAAAAGGAGAATCCAAAAAATAATTTTGATCTAGAAGTTGGTTTGGGTGAATCAAGTAAAGCGATTGTTGAAGAAGTACATAAAAAGCCCGAATCATCATCTGTCCCTGTCCTTAAAGACAAAGGGAAAGGTCTGGCTGTAAGCTCTCCTAGTGAGGGTGACACTAGTATTAGAGAAAATAGTTTGCCAGTCGAAAGGAACTTCATTGCTTGCCAAGATGATACTATTGAAGGCAGCAGTGTACGAGGCTTTGAGTTGTTTTCTAGCTCTGCTGGAGTCAAAGTGGGTAGTGCCAACAAAAGTAGTGGGTCTAAATCTAAACCGGAAGCCAAGAAGCTAAAGATGGAATCTTTAGATCTCTCTCTTGGCCTACCTAATGTATCTGTTCCTGCTGCTTCCCAAAGTGCTGCTGCAGCTGCACCCCCAAGTTCACCTCCACGTGCAATGAGTCTTCAGTCATTTGGTACCACTCTCAGAACTGGTTCAGATTGTTTCACAACGTCAATTTCATTCTCTGGGTCACAGTTCATTCATAATCCGAGCTGTTCACTAACTCATAATTCAGCTGATTATGACTTCGAGCAATCTGTCAAAAGCCGCCCTTTATTTCAAGGTGTTGATTGGCAGGCATTAAGTGCTAACGATTCTCTGCCGAAGGAAGTTCTTGCCAATTCAAAATCAGTTTCTAATGGTAATGGTAATGGGTCTCTACAGTTTACGCAGTCATCCCAAGGCAAATTAAATGGTCGAGCAGTACAACAGCAACCAGTGCCTATTGCAATGGATCGATCTGGCTATCTTCAGAGACAATCCTCTGGAACGATAAGATATCAAGATGATTTCAAGTCTCCAGCTCAGAGTGATGGATCTCATCATACTAGATCGGAATATGGGAAAGATAAGAAGCGGATGACTGGAGAAGAAAGTGTAAGCAGGCTCTTCAGGAGCAGTAGTCAGAGGGAGATGGAAAATGGGCATGCTGGAGAAAGAGAACTTGTGGAGCGACTAATGTATTTAATTGCTTCTGAGCAAATCCAGACCATGGCATGGAGAGTTAGTGAACTGCCAGAGCGTTCTGTTGCTTTCTTGAAGGACAGTGTATGTGAAGTTATTCTGAAAGAAGATAATCACAGAAAGCTGCGTGCCCTTCAAGATGTGCTGAGGAAAAGATCTGATCTTAATTTGGAGACACTGCTAAAGTCGCATCGTGTTCAGTTGCAGATTTTATTGGCTTTAAAGACTGGTCTTCCAGAATTCATCCAGCATACTGACAGTATTAGTTCTAGTGATTTGGCAGAGATATACCTGGGTCTGAAGTGCAGGAACATTAATTGCCGAAGTGCATTGCCTGTTGATGATTGTGACTGTAAATTGTGCTCCCAGAAAGATGGATATTGTAGCTCTTGTATGTGTGTTGTTTGTTCCAAATTTGACACTGCCGCCAACACGTGTGGCTGGGTTGGTTGTGATGTTTGCAACCATTGGTGCCATACTGATTGCGGTTTGCTGAAATCTTATATCAGAAATGGTCATAGTGCTGCTGGGGCTCAGGGAATGTCTGAAATGCAATTTTACTGTCTTGCTTGTGATCATCCTTCTGAAATGTTTGGCTTCGTGAAGGATGTTTTCAAAACATGTGCTACTGAATGGAAAGCTGAGGTGTTCCTCAGAGAACTTGAGTATGTGAGGAGGATATTCAGTTCCAGCAATGATTACAAAGGAAAAGTATTGCATGATAATGCCAAGCAGCTAATTGGTAGGTTGCAAAGTGGGGCCAAAACAGCGGATATCTGTAATCAAATTTTGGCGATCCTAAATGGTAAGTTCACCCCAATTTTTTTCCCTCTCAGAAGTATATCATCTGCAATTTATTATTTGCTGCTTGGTTTCCTTGTAACATTTGTTTCTCTGCTCAGTGCTCACTATGAACTCATTTCTAACGTATTTGTGCTGCATTGCTAATACTAGGAACTGGAAACTTAGGTTGATTTACTTCCAAAATTAACTTTTCCTTTTGGTGTGGATTGTTTTATTTTTCCAGTTGAGATGATAGTATTCTTGTCTGATGACCTCGTGTCATTTCAAAAATGGCTCCATTTGAACAGTCTCTACAAAGTTAAAGTTTTTTTTAGAGGCAACTTGTTTCAAGCTTATATGTTGACCAAGATTTGTCCAAGCTTGTTGATTCAATCACTGCAACCCTTCTACTTGATAGATAAATAGAGAGAGGGAGGGAGGGAAGAGGACATGTTGTAAGTCCAAATTTATGTCTACAAAATAGAAGACAAAATGATTTTGGAGCAGAGCTATTGCTTTCACTCTTGATTTTATTACTTTATATAGCATGGAAAGGCTGGCTTCAACAGCGTGCACTTTGGGTTAGGTGCAGACAGCACCAACTTTTAGGCGTGGACTTAGTAGCAATGACTTTAATTATGGGTGTATAGGTCACATAAATGAGGTCGGAATTGGAGATTCTACTTTTCCACTAGAGTACATTAAATCTTTTATTATTATTATTATTATTTTATTTATTTTTTCCTAAAGCTCCCTTTTGCATCACTCTTTCCTTTTACAAAAATTCTTCTCCAAATCAATATGTAATCTGAGGTATGCAGATTGACCAGTCTAATCTGCCACATGCTTGATAAACAAAAACTGTGGTACAGCGTTTTTTTTATCGGCATATATCCAACTCTAGTTTCAAATTCTTCTCTTAGTTGCTTTCTTGCTTGTTAAAGTGAGACATCTTGCTGCTCATACAACCATTTGAAATTGTGTGCTTTTGATGATCTGCTAAATATTATAGCTGACATGTGGCTTGTTGTGTAATTATGTGCATACATAATCCTGATGCTAAAATTTTCTCATGGAAGGGAGGGGGGAGGTGAAAAACAGAAAAGATTCTAGTAAACTTATTAATTCCCTCTCAAAAAATAATTAATTTATGGATCTAATCAATGAGAAAGAGATTCATTTGTGTGTGCATAAGTTTTTTTTTGCTGCTGATTCTTTTGAGAAAGGCTCATCTTTTATTAGGCGTAATTCATATTTCTTTTGATGGCTGGGTTGCATCTATTTCTGCAGCTTAATTAAAAAAATTATATACTTCTCATGTTGGTAATGCATGATGTTGTCACATAATTAAGCTAAACGCCTACCAAGCAGGTCAACATATTCAATTTTTTGTTTATATTATTATTGTTGTCAATTTGCCGTGTTCATTGTTACCCTGATTGCCTAATACTTGAATGCTTCTGTTATTGCAGAGAGTGATGCCAGTGCTGTTGGGTCTTCTGGAAGAGATCAAGTTCAAGCCCATCCCCATCCCCATCCCCATCCCCATCCCCATCCCCATCCCCATCCCCATTCCCATCCCCAACCTCAACATCAACCCCAATCCCAACCTCAACTACAATCCCAGTCCCTTGAGAATAACCGAGTAAATGTCCAAGATGCGGCTATTGTACTCAGCCATGAACCAATATGGTCAAAACCCAATTATTCAAAGGAAATCTTGCAAATGGAAAATACCGGAACTACCCTTCCAAGTATTGAGGGGAGTGCAGTTGGAGGTGGTTCATGGAGCAACAAGACCGGAGACGAGCTAGATATTGTCAAGCTTAAGCTGGCAGAAGCTCAATTATTCCAAAAACGGGCTGATGCTGCTCGCAAAGAGGCTGAAGCCCTTCAATGCATAGTGAGTGCCAAGAATGAAAAGGTGGAAAAAGAGTATGCAAGCCGGACAGCAAAGTTGCTCCTGTCAGAAGTAGAGGAGAGGCGTAGGGTGAAGCATGTAGAATTGCAAATGCTGGAACGAAGTCATCGTGAATACTTCAACATGAAAACTAGAATGGAATCCGACATCAAGGGTTTATTGATTAAAATGGAAGCAACTAGGCGTAATCTCAGTACCCAGTATTCTTACTGAAGACCATGCCATGTAATAGGCAGCAGGTATTGGCTGTATAGAGGTGTATTTTTTATTTTCAGTTCCCTAGCTCTTCTCTACTTTCCATCTGTAGTGTTTTAAAAAAATATCAGTAAATCAGGTGTAAAGACTGACTTTTGCATCCTCTTTCACCTGTAGTAACTAATAGAAATAGCTGTTGCAAATACATTGTATGTATCAATTATCTCAAATGCTAATTGATGTTCTGAAGAAGGTGGTGCTCTTTATTCCTAATTTTATCTCCCGTCTTCTGGAATATATCTGCTGTTGTCCACAGAAGATTATTTTTGGGCGAAGAAGCCAATACAGAACTTGAAATTGAATATATCAGCCTTTCCAGTAAGGTTTCCTGGCAGTTCTTGGTATGGACTAGCTGCCCACAGCCTCCTGCAACTCACACAACCACCAGACAACAACCAATACGACAGTAGCAAGTAGTAAATGCAATAAATGAGATAATAACAGTAAGATAGAGGGAAAGATAGCAAGTAGTGTTGATATTAATACTAGAGACGGATGTAACTTTCGAGTTGCCACACTAACTCCTTGAAGATGTATACAAAATGTAAATAACAAAATAAAAGTCACTTTTCTTTTTGGATGATCCCCAAAATGCTAACACCTCCTCTATTTAAACCTCTAGCCTTTCTACTTATTTGTCTTACTCTAGGACAACCTTTGTCTTACTCTAGGACACATTATCAGACCCACTACAAGCACTAACACAACAGTACTATCCTGATTTCTCCCCTTTACTCTTCATTTTCCTTTTTGCCCTTCTTGAGACTTCTCTTGGTGCATAACATTACCGACCCCCTAAAGTTTCACCTTGTCCTCAAGGTGGAAAGTAATCAGCTTCAATCTTGATGGTAAAATGGACTGACAACACATTGAACATGTTGATGAATTGTGGGAAAATCTGAATGATGCATTGTAAACATAGTGTAACTTCATTGTTAGAACCATGGCCACGGATGTTGTTGTCTTCTTTCCATGCATGAATGTGGATGGAGGGATGGATGAAATGGTATGTTAGGGAAAATGATGGGGTTAATTCTATATTTTGTGTCAATGGTTGAGTAAGGTTGATATGTAAGATGGATTGATGTGTAAATTAAGTGAGGTACTTGAGAGTTGGCAGATTGTTATTAGGAATGGACTTGGGCCCAAAAGAAATAGGGGGGTGATGTTTAAATGGATGGGAGGGGTTACTCAAATCTAGGTGGGGTTGATATGTGGGTAGGGTAAGGAAATAGTGAGTGACCTTTGGTGGATTGGTAAGGGTTGATAAATGGGGGTTTGAAATTTTGGGCCTAAAGTCAGGTGTGGGCCTATTCGTATAATTCTGAAGTGGGCTGGGAGTTTGTGAGGTGAGTGAATGGTGATCATATTCTAGTGGATGGGTGTTAATTGTTAAAGTATTAGGTTGATGGATGGGCTTGTAGTTGGACTTGTTGGGTTGAGGAAATGTTGCAAAGTATGTGGGTCTTGGGGTGCTGGGCCCACGGAAATCACTGGCCTCATTAACTGAATAAGAGAGATGAAATGGGTTGTTGAATATAGTAAATGGGCTTGAGCATTAAAAGATGAGTGATGTTTTAAATGTTTGGATGGGTTTGTAATGGGAGGGTTGGGTTGGAATATTGGGTGGAGGGTGGGGTAATGGGACTGAAAGAATGAAACTAAGAAAATGGGCTTGAAGTTGTTAGGCCCAACTTCAATCATGTCCCTCTCAAAATGAAGGTAAGAAGGGTGTTGCTTAATTGGACCTTTAGGGTTCTTTAAAGATGGGTTAGGTGGGTATGTGGGCTGTGAAAAAAAAGTGGGAGCCATGTGTATGACCAGATTGTTATTTTCATTAAAAAATTCATTTACCAACTTACCCTTACTAGAATCTTCTAATGTTGGCTTCTTATGCAAGCTATCCACTTCAGTCAAACTTCTCTTGGACCACTCTACTTCTAGAATTTTCTTTTGTCCCTCACCATTGTTGCTGCCATCTTCAAGGTCTGATGCAACATCCTTCGAGCAGCTCCCGGTGACAACTTCTGGCCCTTCATCTGAGCCGCCACCTTCCAGCTTTCCTTCACCTTCGCATTCTCTGACAGCATCTCCTGGTCCACCACCAGAATCACTTGCGTCGGAACCACCTTTTGCAAAATTAGCCCCATTCCAACCACCTATGAAGCAACCTTGGCCACTTACACAACCACCACAGCCACCACTAAGATCACTACTCTTTTCCCTGTCCAGATCTGATGCTACTAGCAGCAAACTCAGTGATAACCTATTCCTTTTCTCTGGCTCCATTTTGGTCTCCTCAATCACAGGAGGGTGGGTGACAACCGTGTGCAACCCTTCGTTCTCACTCTCTGTTCTGGCTTCCATATTTTTATTCCTCACTTCTTCCTTCATCTTAGATTCTTCATGGTGCACCCGCTGGCTGCCAAACCCCACTGGAATTTGTGGTGGCTGCCACCTCGTTGGTGAAGAGCCATAACGGAGTAGCATCAGAATCTTCAATTCCGGCCACTCATAGAACCGCCCTCGCTGTTGTTCCTCTTCAAACCACCATGATGCCTCGCCAAAAAGAGACATTAGGACTGCCTTCATCTTTTCCGTTTCATTAAGTTGAAAAAAATGGAAAATGTCCTCCATTTTTTCAATACTAGAGACGGATGTAGCTTTCGAGTTGCCACACTAACTCCTTGAAGATGAATACAAAATGTAAATAACAAAATAGAAGTCACTTTTCTTTCTGGATGATCCACAAAATGCTAACACCTCCTCTATTTAAACCTCTAGCCTTTCTACTTATTTGTCTTACTCTAGGACACATTATCAGACCCACTACAAGCACTAACACAACAGTACTATCCTGATTTCTTCCCTTTACTCTTCATTTTCCTTTTTGCCCTTCTTGAGACTTCTCTTGGTACATAACAGTTCTCTTGCAGCCATGTTTGAACATGCTGCATAATCTTCTGACTGTATTCGCATAAAAAAAATACAACCTCCATTACAGCTCCCCATCTTACAGTACCATTTTATCTACTGTGGGCAGTCTCCTCTGACTGCCAACCAGGTGCAAAACCTATGCTTTGGCGCATTGAATCTGCTCCATATGTTATTAGCCCAGTATGCTATGGTAGGCTTTTGAGACCACATATTTTCTCATGTTCTTCTAGCACTGATCAATGGGTGGTTTACACCAACTGCTATAATTTTTTTTTAAAAAACAATAAACAATGATGCTCCACTTTTGGTTTGTTTGAATTGGTTGGAAAAAATACTTATGTTTTAATTTAATTACATAATGAAATTAAGTAAATCTAAATTGCAAAAACAACCTTAAATGACACGAAGTCGCAAAGCACCCATTTATTTTGGCTTGTAAGTGGCGATTTATCCTGGATACTTTCATGTGCCTTTTTAAATCCGCAACTTGTAACTTCTGCTAGTCCTCTAGATCTTTGTTTTTCCCCAATGATAAAGAGTTTAAACGATATTACATTGTATGTTTAGATATGTTTGTGCTCTTTATTGTCTATTATATGAGTTAGCCTTAAACTTGCACATTTACATTCGATCTTGAGTCAAGGTAGATTAAATACAAACAGGTGTGTGATCTGTGCATAAAATGGGTTCCCAATTTGGAAAAATAAAATACTAGAAAACTTAATTATTTAAAATTTTCTAGTATTATCCAAAATAAATGGATATGCAGAACATAAAAAATCTAAAATTATCCAAAATAAATAATCAACACCAACAATATTCAAATATCCTATAAGAATTTGTTTAATAAGAATGTTTTAGTGTACTAAGCTTGACCAGAGGTGATAGTTTGTGCCTTACCATGGTTGAGCATCTGATCCAAAAACACGCTCTTGTAAAAGGGATGCTTGATTCAAACACATCGACCATGGATGCGATACAACTTCAAGGTGTTCAATAGTGTTTGTAGATGTATTTTTGACATTATGCATTTATGCTGGGTACAAGAGAAATGTTAAGTTACCAGTGGTGGTTGACTGGCGAAACCAAAATTGAAAGTCAATTAAATTATGAGATATTGTGATGTACTTCTCCTAATGACAAGAAATTTAAATGAAAGTAGATGTCTTGCTTTAGACACAGTTACCTTCATGTAACCCTACAGGTAATGCTTGCTTAGTTATCTTGAGATAGGAATGGCCCAATATACCTTATCATGTAAAAATTTTAAAAGCGTGCTAGTAGTAACATTATATATATATATAAGTCACAAGCCAAAATTTTAATTTATCTAATGCTAAAAAATAAGAAAATTTGTCATTTATATAAAGATCAGTGCCTTTATGAGATGGTATCTAATGTCGTAAAGAAGAAATAACATGTTGTTTGACTAGCCTTGCGATAAGCTATTTAACGTCCTTAATAGTCCTGATATTTTGTAAAAATTAGGGGGAATTATTTTCAAAATTCAAGGAGTTCAATGGCAATAGGTCCAGCATCCAACCTAGACCCAACCCATTTAGGGTGTGGGTTGGGTCTGGGGCTCATTAACTATGGTTTTTGATCTGGGATTCATTGATCATGCGTCAGGTTTGGGTCGGATACAAATTTTTCCAACCCAAGTCGACCCGCAGACCCATTTACAATTAAAAAAATCTTTAAAAAAGTATAAGAGTCTCATACAAACACACTCTATTCAGTTTGAAAACTTGTCATTTTATAGTTGCAACTCCAAAGTTAGAATTGTCGAGGTATAACTTATAACTTTGCAAGTCGTAAAATTTTATAATTCAAGCATTTTACACATTTTTTTTTTTTGAGACATTGATTTACCATGGTTACACAATACCTATGACAGAATGAGAAAATTTTAAGTTACACAATAAATTATTGATTAAATACTTGAAATATTAAAAAACCAATCAAGGCCAATTAGGAGCCATAAGCCCGTCAAACCATAGCATCTAGGTTTAAGAGTTTTAGAACCAGTGTGACTTGATCTCCATAAAATAAATGGGTCGGATTTGGGTCTGGGCCTAGCTAGACCCAACCCAAACCCGACCTATTGCCAATCCTACTTCACGGGATTTAACGAAAAAAATCCCATATTATTAAAGTTAACCCATATTATTAAAGTTAACATAAACTCCCTTCCCAAAAGAAAATGGTGGATATTTTGTAGATCAATACACCTCAAATTCAGTTAGTACCCCATGGCAATGGTATAGGGATGGGATGGAATTGACTCTGAAAGTGGTGTAACAGGAGGTAAGAAGTGATGGTGCCACGGACGAGCAGAAAACATGGTGAAGAAAAGAGTGAATGTATTGCTCAGGCGATGATAGGTGGAGCTGGGGTGCTACTACAGAGAAGCTGTAAAATGCTGCTACAGTACAACTTCAACACAAGGAAACATTTCAACCACTTTTCCTTCTTCCCCTTTCTCTCTGTCAGCCATGCCTTGTTAGTGAAATCCAAACCCCCATAAAATTCAAAAGCAAAAAAAAAAACCAAGACAATCTATACAAATCACAAAAATGATTTTGATGTCAACCAAACAGGTCTGAGGTCAGTCTATACATTGTGTCTTGATACATAGATACATAAACATGCACATCCCGTATCTCTATCGAACCACCTCATGAATACTTAGATAAGCCTATACCCACTTTGCAAATCTTAAATCTAACAACGCAATTTTTCTCTCATATGATGGCAAAACCAAAGCAACATAAAATCCTTCCCTACAATACAAGACATGAGGCCTTTTCAATTCCATGGAACTTAAGACTTCCTCAATCTATAGTGTCTTTGATGATCCGAGAACAGTGGCAATGAGCGCTTGCTTGCCAACTCTTTAGCAAAGTATCGTCTGAATCCAAATTTCAGCGCATTCTCTTTAGAGGACATTGTGCATGCACTAACAAGTTTATGTATAATTTCCTCTTTTTTTCCCTATAACTTGTTTTAGACAAACACAATAATGAATATACACAGAGGCGAACCCAAATTATCTTTGGCATAAAAAACCTGCAGGAACACGAGAAAGTCACTTCAGATTTGCTGTATGCACAACGGTCTCAGATGAATTTAATCACTAAAGCCATAAAAGAAACCCAATATAGCCTCTATGAATTTTGTTAAGACTGTAAAGGTGACTTTTTAGTACATGCATTCATATACACGACATACGCCAGACATCATTTCAATAAATTCGCTAAATAGCAAACAGCTACAATGGCTGTACACTCATCATAAACATCAATAAGACTAATTAGGTATCGATTGGAGGGACCATGAAATAGATTCAATCGGTTTTCTGATGGAATACACTACGCGGGCTATTATTACCATTGAGGGCTGCATGATAGATCCTTTTCTCAGGCAATCCAAGATCTGATAGTATCAAATCACCCTGCATACAACAAATACAACATATGAAAAATGGATGCTGTATCAAAAAAAGCTAGAGATATAAACATGCACTTGATTATTTAAACACAATTCACATATGCCACACTCAGAAGTATACACAGACACAGAGAAAATTCAGTCTCAAGGTTGTCAAGCCTGAGATAGTACCAATAACAAAGCACAGGAAGTTCAATAATATGGAATCGCTCATGCTAAATGCTGGGGGGGGGGGGGGGGGGAGGGGGAGGAGGATCAATTTTGGGTGTGATTCTGCTCTGCAACATAGAAGGCAGGTCATACTAAATATCTAACAGATTGGTCAAGAGAGTACAACAATTTTAAGAGTCAAAGAAGGTGGTTGTTTCAGATAGTGTTGGAAAAGTCAGAGCATCAAGTTGAAGCAGGGTTTCAGTACACAATCTTCAGACTAGATGTCTTTCGACCCATTAATTATTTGATTACAACTGCTGGAAGCCATATGTTTTTCCACTGAACCACCTTATGAATTACTTCTAGATATTTTTTGGGAAAAATTAGCAGGAAAAGGAGATTACTTTCATCTTAGAGGCATTAGTTGTTCTACTATATGAGGTAATAGAGAATTGAGGTATGGAGAGAGAGCCGTGGCTCCATCTCCATCTTTGATGTTCTCATACCACTCCATAAACTGGTGGATTTCAACCATTGGATACATCTTTGTGGTGTCTAAGATGTTTCCATGGTACCTACTATTTCTGGGTGTAAATTTCATTTCAATTTTGGACAACTAAAGTAACTTTTACAGCGAGATTTTATGTAGAGCTGCCATTGGAAACAATCTGTGATAACCATATGCTCTACAAAATCAAGTGGCTTGTTTTCCTTAAGAGGAGAATATTTCGGTGCAAGAAAATCTTGAATTCCCCTCTGCTGGGTTCGTTTGGTTTGTAGTAGATCAGTGGGATACAGAGGGGAAACAAAGAAGCTGCATAACAAGAAAATGTTGAAGCAATAACGTGGTGTTAACAGTTCCAATGGCATATCATTTCAACAGCTACCTTATCAAGCGATTTGTTCTTGGATAGGACGACTAGTTAGGGATGTTTAGCAACTGGCTATAGCCAGCTTGTTGGTTGGTTTTTGGATTATTAGGCCCTGTTCTATAGGACTGAGAAAACATGAACTTAAATTAAATTAAATTAACTTAGATTAAATTAACTGAAATTAAATTAAATTAAATTAAATTAAATTAAAAAAAATTAAATTAAATTTTTATTTTTATTTTTTTTTATTTTTATTTTTTTTTAATTTTTATTTTTATTATTTATTTTCATTTTTATTATTTATTTTTATTTTTATTATTTATTTTTATTTTTATTATTTATTTTTTGATTCTTTTTTTGATTTTATTTATATTTCAAAGTAAACCCTAAAACCTTCATTTTCACTGCCGGAAAATCGTCGTCAAAAAACTCGGCCGAATAATCACCGCCGGAAAAGTCACTCCGAAAACTGTCGCCGGAAAAGTCATCCCGAAAATCGTCGCTGAAAAACTCAGCCTGAAAATCGTCGTCGGAAAAGTCACCCCGAAAATCGTTGCGGAAAAACTCGGCCTGAAAATCATCGCCGGAAAAGTAGGCCTGTTCAATGGGGCGGGGCCCCATTAAAAACCCTGGCCCGACCCATTAAATTTTTTTATGACCCGACCCTTTTTATAAATGGGGCGGGTCCTAATAGGGTCAACAACCTAACGGGCCTAAGCGAGTCGGGGCGGGCTTTTAAAGGGTCAAAAAATTATAGGCAAATGCCCCATTACATGCTGAATTGCGTGTCATTACTACTTGAACTTTTATACTCAACTTGCAATACTCATATCTTCATTATAATATTTGGTATGAATCTGGTGCAATTAGTAGCAAGAAAAAACACAAACAAATATGGTTTTTGGTCCTTTTTCATCGAATGAAAATTGTTTTGTTGCTATTGTTGTCGTGATGCTATGGAACCTGCTGTTCTTCTTGTCCTGTTTTTGTTGTAATTCAAATATTCAATCTTGTTGCTTATGTTGTCAATTATGTGATGTAATTGGTGTCTTGCTGATGTTGTAATTATTTGTTCTAATCAGCTATGCATATAAACTATTCACTGTTCTAATAATCAGTTGTATAGCTCTAATCAAAAAAATTCAATAGCTATATAAGTATGTTATATTATTAAAAAATATGGTTCTAACTGAATAGTTGATTGCTCTAATCAAAATAATAGTTCTATCATCAATTGACAGGAATACATACTCTAATACAGCAATGGCCTGCTTCATTTGTGTATAGTCAGTGACATGGTTTTGTGTATTGTACAAGTGTACAGTAACATACTAATTAGTGAGTACTAACTCTGCAATCTTATTGGATAATGTGGGCCGGGCCGGGTCAAATAGGGTCTGACCCGGTCTGGCCCATTAAAAAATATGTGAGGCCCGGCCCGGCCCGCTTAATATTTGACCCACCCCGCCCCTGACCCGCCCCGTTGGACAGGACTACGGAAAAGTCGACCGAATAATCACTGCCGGAAAATTCAATCCGAAAATCGTCGTCGGAAAAGTCGTCCCGAAAAATCGTCGCCGAAAAACTCGGCCTGAAAAGCGTCGCCGGAAAAGTCGGCCGAATAATCACCGTCGGAAAATCAGTCCGAAAATCGTCGTCGGAAAAGTCGTCCCAAAGAATCGTCGCCGAAAAACTCGGCTTGAAAATCGATGTCGGAAAAGTCGGCCGAATAATCAACGCCGGAAAATCAGTCCAAAAACTGTCGTCAGAAAAGTCGTCCCGAAAATCGTCGTCAAAAAACTCGTCCAGAAAATCTTCGCCGGAAAATCAATCTGAAAACCGCCGTCGAAAAAGTCGTCGCGAAAATAATAATAATAATAATAATAATAATAATAATAATAATAATATAATGATGATAATAATGAAATGAACTTAAATTAATTTAAATTAAATTAACTGAACTTAAATGAAATTAAATTAAATTAAATTAAGTCAATAAAAGTCCTAAAGAACGGGGCCTTAGTTGGTCAAACCCCTGAAAATTAGTTTGGTTAATCGCTTTTAAACCAGCTCTAAATTAGAAGTATTTACCAAAAAAAAAAAAGTTGAATTTGAAGCCAAAATGAAAAGGCTGCCATGAGCAGCTTTTCTCATTGGCTTTTGGCTTGTTGGCCCACATTTTATCTAATAAAATGCCAACAGCAAATAATACTACCAAAACATCTTAAACAGATGGCTTATAAAGCTAGCTTTGGCAGCCAAAGAAAGCATCCAATACTGTTGACCAGTCGGCCACTAGCCAGCACTCACTATGTCAAACAACCCCTAAGTTAGCATCTTTGCAGAATTGCAGGCATATCTAAATTGCAGATCCAAAATATGTAATTTCTGCTCGTGGTAAGAACACAGGTTTTCCTACTATGTACTGCTTGTTATCTTTCAATACTATCTTTAATTTCAACAAGTATTAATTACATCTTCTACATTCTTTTAGGGTCTTTTTACCTGAAAACTTTTTTCCCATTTTACATTGTTTGGTTTGGAGTAAAACATTAAAATGTAAAACTTGAGGTAGAAAACCATTTTCCACCTTATTGAAAACATTTTCCCCCCAAATTGGAACGAAAACATTTTACATCACAAATGGAAGGAAAACATTTTCCGTCACAATTAAAGTAATTGATTTTAAGTTCAACCAAACAAAGAAAGATGCTTAAAATGGAAAATCATTTTACATGCAACCAAACAACGGAAAAGCTTTGTAAAAATAAACTTTCCAATATAAAAGGTTTTTCATGGAAAACTATTTTCATCCGAAAACGTTTTACACCTTACCAACCGAATCCTTAATTGCAGCATTGGCTTTGGGCATTCAGTTAAGAAATGGGAGAAAAGAGTTGGGAAAGATGGCTCATGTAGTCATTTAGCCACGTGCATTGGGTTAAAACAAGGATTTTAAATTGGGGTGAGTGAAGTGCAGCCATGGGGGACTAGCTACTTAAGAAATTCTAGTGGGACCTTACCAAAAGAGAGAATGTAACAATAATATTTGGGACTTCTAAAATGGGAAATGCTGCAATTTATTTAGTTTTTCAAAAGCAACACACGTTTTTAAGAAGGGGGGAAGGTGGGAAAACGGGGGAGTTTATATGAATGGGAAGGTCAGTTGCTGCCTACTGCCTTGTTTTCTTTTCTTTCATCACGATGGATCTATGAAGTGGAAATGAAATTACTGTAATAATTGCACATACAATCTTTCATCTGATAATTTATAATAAAAATTTACAACTGCAAACTCAAAATCTGAACTAAACAAGGCTTTTGTAATGAAACAAGGGGCTAAGAAATGATCAGATGACAATCTCATTAATCATTACTCCACATTGGTTCACTAAACAAGCTTCAATTCATGCAACAAGTGGGAAAAAATTTCAACTAAACTCGTCCCAAAATTAATAAGCTTCATTTAAAGGATATAAACATATATTAACAATACCTCGTTAGCCATTAACTTCCGTACATTATTTGCATATAGCTTGGGATCATCCTTCTCTTCTTTCGAGGGATAGTAGACAGGCAATGTCATCACCTCCATATAGTTTATAAATTGACACAGGAGTAAAATTACATGCCTTACCTACATATATGGGATCCAAACAGAGCTTAGAGTGTAACCTAGTATGACTATAGTAGTTGCAGAATTCAAGAATTGTAAAAGAATCTTACTCCAGAAATTGAATCCCAGGAAGGACTGAATCTTTGATAAGGATATCTTAGAATCACAGGAAGAACGGGAGCTCCTGCTATGAAAGCTCCAGTTTTGAATGGAAGAAGGAAGTTTCCATTTGTAGTTGTTCCCTCTGCAGAAATTCTTAACCATCAATCATAATGAAAGTGCAAACTATAAACAAAAGAATATGCATCACAAGAATAAAAAGAATTTTTAAGCAGATAAAACTGAGATCATTGAGGTGATTCATCCTAGCTACATACTAATCACTAATACAACGAAATTTACCTTAATGACATAGACAGGTGAGTATGGCTCATCAAGGTGTGGGGATAGTGAGGGTGATATTTAAAATGTCATGGGACAGCAGTATCATACATACGCGAGTCACCAATGACCATATTTTTTCAACCAAAAGAACGGCAAAAAAATGGAAATGGAAGAAGAAAAATTATGCTTTGCGTTAGGAAAATGAACTCGGCATTTTTGCTTTGGCTGGTGGAAAGGACTAAGGAGGAGGCTACATTGATGAGCCATGAAGCCCAAAAACGTGAAGAAAATGAAAGCAACTGCAGAGTTTGTTTTATTTTGATTTTACTTTGGGGGTTGCTTTGGTAAATGTAATAGGTAGGACTTTGTTTTATTTTACTGTACAATTGTATTTTATTAGATAAGCTTGTACTATTAATAAGTAAAAGCATTTCTATGACTTCCATTGTTCACATTTAAAAGGTAGTGTGCTTTAACCGGAAGATTGTTAGCGACTATCCACATAACATTTGGTACTTTTGTGTTTCATTTTCTTTTTCTTTTTTTTTTAAAATGTGGGATGTTGGGAAATTATGAGTGGAGATAATGGGGAACATACAACAGGAATTTTTTTTTCCTTTTTTTTCCAAAACCATGAAAGTATAATATTCTAATAATTTGACTTTTATTTTATTTTATAGAAACTATTGTTTATTTTATGGTTGATGGGAGGAGATAATTATACAAGTTTTGCCTTCTTTTGCCATCTCCCATCATGGATTTCTAAGATGGATGCTTTTCTTCCCCATCCTTTTTCTCGTATCCGTATATGTTCCTATAACCTTATCGATGAAACTTTGGGGTGATGTCTGAAACTCTTGGTTTACCCCATCAATGAATCCTTTGATGGGGCCAAGGAAACGTTGCTCTGATACAATACCATTGTGCAAGTTTGTAGCATTGCTAAAAATCAAACTTTCTCCTCTAGTAAGAATGTTTTTTCCCCATTGACAATCATTATTTTATTGTTCCCTCCTAAAGAGAGGAAAAAATAACCACAAAGATTCCAATTAAGCAAGAATAAACAAGGACAATATCAAGTGGAATTAAGATATCTGTAATATAAGATTGACTCTGATTAAATACTCCTACTCTTAGTTCATAAAATATTTATGTTGACATAGTGTAGAGTCCTTTAGATAAGGTTAGCACAAGGTGCAATATCAAATAGCTAAGCTCTAATTAAATTAGCTTGGACTAGAAAAACAAACAGATAAATGCACAGGATGGGATCAAGCTAAGGTGCTAAGATTCATCATATACCAATGGACCGATCAAAAGGCTCTATATTGCATGGATCACCACTGAGGAAAGCAACAAAATAGAGGGGGTGGAGATGAGGTGAAACTTTTTTTATGGTTCAATTTTCTTATTTTAGGTTATATGTTGTACCTAAGGACTGTAGAGATGTCAAACGGGTCAATCAAATCGAGTTGGGTCAAATAGTTTCCGGTTCACATCATAGCAGGTTAGGTGTCAATGAGTTCGAGTGAATATTAATTTTTTTATAAGCTAGTCTTTGATTCTTAGTAGACGTAGTGTGTAGAAATATGATAGCGCCCTTTAACTTTTCATATTATAATGCAACATATGTACCAAATTGTATTTTAACGACCATGGATCACCACCGAGGAAAGCAACAAATAGAGGAAGTGGAGATGAGGTGAAACTTTTTTTAAGGTTCAATTTTCTTATTTTGGGTTATATGTTGTACCTAAGGACTGTAGACTAACAAACGGGTCAATTGAATTGGGTTGGGTCAAATAGTTTTCGGTTCGCGTTATGGCGGATTAGGTGTCAATTAGTCTGAGTAAATATTAATTTTTTTATAACCTAAAGTCTTTGATTCTTAGTAGACACGGTAAGTATAAATATTATAGTGCCCTTTAAGTTTTCATATTATAATGCAATATATGTACCAAACTGTACTTTAACGACCCCTTTGGTAACTGGTTATAAATGATGGTAATGAGAATGAATTTATGTGTAAATTTGGCAGGAAAATCAATATCCATTCCCATGGTTATGCTAGCTTGCCTCAAATTTTCTTCACAAATATGCATTCCCGTCTAATACCAGCCTTTCCAATAGTAATGGATGGTAATGAAAAATAGTAAGAAAATTTAAACTTGGGAATGAAAATATGTTTGCATAGTGATTGTAACTTTGTTTTCCTTGCTAAATTATGTTTTAAGTTCATTCCCATTACCACGATTTATTAACAATAACCAAACAGGCCGTAAGCATTTTAAAATATACAAATTATAAGAGATATCTTTGCTTGAAACTTTCACATAATATGATAAGTTTACTACAATTATATTAAAAAAAGGGGGTCAAGGTGGGTTGAAAGCTGGCCGAGACATTTTTGACCCACAAATTTGTAGATTGCCTTTGCGGGTTCAAAATATAGGTTTGGATCGTATTTTTTGTCAAACAAAATATTTTCGAGTTGGGTTGGCATTGGATCTCCGGTCGGGACAAGTAAATAAGGAGTGTGTTTTCAATAAGATTAGGTAATTTATACTACTACAGGTCGTAAAGGGTTTCTTTCACAAACAATATCGAAGCAACATTATATATGTGCCCCGATTGTTAGCCTTAGCAGAGTAACAAAAAGTGTTAAGAACCAATATTAGGGAGAGGGCATTGTAGGCAATGCATAAAAAATTTACTAGTAACTTAAGAAAGAACATAGAAAGTGTCTTAGAAAATAATTGTCTACATATAGAGGTCATTATGGAGTGAGAAGGTTGTGCTGAATAATATTGTGTGATTACTTGTTTTCTTGGGAGAGATTCAAACCTCTCAAAAGCTTGACTACAGAGAGGCAGAGAGCATCCACCTCCTTGAGCATCGATATCTTGATTGTGGAATATCTTATTGTTTTCCGGTAAATCGTAGCTGTTAATACATAACTGTATCTTCATCTTCTAGTTATTTTCACATTATCAGTTACATAATCTGTTCAACATATTAGTTCACAAGAACTCGGAATACAGTATAAGAGCAGGACAGTCCGTGGTGGCCATAAAACGGTTAGGTGCAGCCGGTGGTTTGAGGGGAGTGCTGCTGATTTCCAGTTAAAAGAGAGAGAAAAGAAGAAGAAAGAAAGATGATTTCACCCTTAAAAAAAAAGATGATTTCAGAGGAAGTAACGGAGTTTGCTGGAACGAAGGCAGCTAACCTAATGCAAAATTAGATTTGGGATGAGTTCAATTACATCTTACCCAGAAGAGAGTTAGGGATTTCATATCTAAGCGAAGAGCAGAGAATGCACAGGAGCTTAAATTCTTTTTCTTCCAGTTGAATGACTGAGAAAATCATGTTTCCGACAATGTCGCTCGATGACACGTTACACTGGTTTGAATGGGAATATCGGGAACATACATTAGGTGGAGTTGAAGGATCTATGGTGCGCCATTTCAGTTCAGTGACAACAAAATGTGCTTGTCGGCTTGTCGCCTTGTTGGTGTGCTTAGTATGCAGCCTAACAGTAAATCTAATGGTGGGAGCACATTTTGTGGTAGCGCCAAATGGAGTAGATGTCACCCTAAGTGGCTTTAGTGGCAGTGTTTATGGTGCTTATGCCAGTGCCACAAGAGAAGATGGTGGTCTTGGAAATTCACGTGGTGGTCTGAGAAAATTATCAGCTGAGCTAGAAGGTGGACTAAGCTTTACTGAAATCAAAGGGTAGGGGACCTGAATTTTCCATTAGATCTTGAAAGTGGAATAGGTTCCGGGCAAGGCGGTGGGCCAGGCGATCTTGCTGAGGGAGGAGAGATGGTGGCACATGTTTTGGGCAATCGAAAGATGGTGTCTGGCTGAAAATCTTAGGTAGTTGTTATGCGGACATTTGAATGCGTGCTTTGTTGGCTTGGAGAAGAAGAAAGAACTAGAAGCTACTAGTAATGTGGTAAAAGACATGAATGGTGACAATATTATTGGTGAGGCATATTGCACATGGTATCATACATAGCAACGACATGCTCAATACAAGGAAGGATCTGACTAACAACTTATCTAAGTTGGTCATGTTAACTTAATGCCCAAATCAAAATTTTGAGATGGCTCTACTACCGTTGGAAATAAATTAAAAACACATTTGCGTTGTTGCTTTATGTGATCTAAAAATAATAATCTTTTTGTGCTTGAGACTCAGTTAAATTATGTTAATTTGATTTGTTAGTTCACGTAAATGTTCATTTAATTTGTTAAACACTGGGGCATTCCTTGTAACTTTATAAGTGGGCCCAATCAATGGTATCATACATAGTAGTATTTTATAGTGCTGCCACCAAAAAAGTCTTATAAGGAAGTTAAATCAAACAAAAAAACTTATTACGTAGTATTTTACAAAGGTCACAAACAATTTATTAAGTAGTTTGTGACAGTTTTTCCTATTTAAAATATCTGCTACAGTAGGATTAAGCAATGAAGAGTAATAATCTGAAAAAATCAACATAAACGGAGCATCCTATCATGTGCTTCTTTGGATCTTTACTATTTAAAATAATTATTATAATACGATTAAGCAATGAAGAGTAATAACCTGGAAAAATCAACATCAACGGTGCATCACAACTATCATGTGCTTCTTTGATTCTTTCTGTCACGACTCCTGCAAAAGGAGAATGATTTATTCTACTAGAGATAAACACAAATTGACTACGACAGAATGCATAAACTTTTGGGTGCCTGGTCAATACCTGAAACACCTTTGAAGTCTGATGATTTATCTTCCCGTTGCACATAGACACATCCAAGGCACTTACTGAAGAGGGAAAACACAATTTAATGAAATAGTACAGATTTACTTCACAAGCAATTAGATAAGAATCATAAGATGACATAGTAAACCATAACAAAGATAACATAGATGTTTAGCAAATAGAAGCTACCGATCTACAGGTTCCAGCACCTATATCAATGGAACATGATAAAAAATAAAGAAACAATAAATAAATTAAAAAATAACAACTGTGGTAACTATGTGAATATTCATGAAAATTGCAATTTCCAAATTCCTAATATCAAACTCAGGTTACTTGAATAATGCAAAAGCTCTTGAACAATTACTTTGAGAATGCAGGTCTGAAGTAGCTGCAGCAGAAACAAATTTTGATTTTGTTTTCTGCCACTCAGAAAAGTGACAGCAACACAGCGTCTGTTCCTTGATCTAAATTTACTTCCTAAAAGCTTAACCTTGTGTTAGGCATAACCAAATATAAAATTAGGTACAACAATAAAATTAGGTTTAAATCATCAGTTGCTGGCACACCAAAAAATGATAAACGTGCAAAAACAGTCATAAATCAGTCAATTGCTTTAGACTTGTACTCAGATTTTGCTTCATTCTGATTGATCAGACATGCAGGAATGCAAGGTAGCTTTGATCTATCAGCAATTATATGGAAGACAGAGAAAAAGAATGATAACTTGGTGAGGAGTGCATATTACAAAGGATTTTGTTGATAATAACCACCTAATGTTTCCAAAAAAATTGAAATACCTACTGATATTTTTTATTTATTTAACCACCTAATGGTTACCGTTTCCTTAGAAATGGGTACCACTGTTAATTTTCTTCCCCAATTTCACAGCCTACCAATGGAGAAATTGACGGTTTCCATCAAATGGAAACTATTTCAAAGGAAAAGGTAACCATTAGAAGGTTAAATAAAATAAAATAAAATATTCAATATGTAGTTATTTCAATTTTTTTTGAAAAATTAGGTAGTTATTACAAAAAATTTAAAATAGTGGCAGGCTGCCATATACTTCTATGTAACTATGTGAGTCCATTGGTTGAAGCCCAGGAAATAATGAAAGGATTTATCTGGTTGGGTGCAGTGTTAACTAATTCCCTAAACTCCCAGCGAATTATGGTTGAATTTGAACTTTTTGTAGGCAGATTGCAAATTATAGAAGCGATTTAAGTAGTGAATCAGGTAACACTGGTTGGCACTTGGCAGTATTTCTTGGCTCCATCATCGAATCAACTTGGGCATTTGACTTATCCTTAGGCTTAGGCTCCATACTTTTTAGGGGGGGGGGGATCCTTTTCTAGGGACAATGAATTTAACATTATGACAGAACCAGCAAATAGGACAATGAAATTTCATGATTTTCAAGTATCAACCAAAATCAGTAAAATAATCACGTTGCTCTGCGCTGTTCCAGATATTTTTCATATCGAAATTTACATTAAATAAAACTCTCAAAACTATTAGTCCACATAACATTCAACATATGTTGTCAGCAAGTTCATTACACTTATTTTCCAGGTTGACGCATTTAATAATTGGATTATCTAAAGAAAGATGTAGCAACAGTTAACACAAACAAACACATATACATATAGCACATGCACAAGACAGTTTTTTCCACGATAAGTTTTTTGTATTTAGCAATAGCGAAGATGTTTTATCTAACCTGATGAGGCCAACAAGAGGAAGTTTACCCACTGATCTCTTCAGCAGAGAAATTTCATAAATCATATCAGCAAGATTAGAATAAGCAGTGTCAGTCTCAATGCTTTAATGCAGTGTAATATTAAAGAATGGAAGACATGTGCCTAAGCACAATCAAAATCAAAATCAGTGCATCATTTAAAAGTGTATACAAACCTTGGCAACAAAGCTTGGAAATGAAGATGACATGTGGAACAAAATATCCAAATAGGAGACATGATTTGATACTACCACTCCCGGCCTTTCAGGTTTTTCTAATTGCTCCTTGTCATTACTCTAATAAATGAAAAGAACAAAACTTAGAGCTCACATCTTTTCTGGGTAAAATCTAGAATCGTTAAATGCAAAAGATTGCTAAGTACAACGGAATGCATCAGCACCTAGCTATTTCTCTTTTGCATCTCTATTCTCTCCTTTTGAGAACAAGCATATTAGAAAACAATACCATTTAACAAACCCAAAAATAAATAAAAATAAAAATAACGTCAATTAGAGCAATGCTGTGAAGTGGTAATGTTTGAAAATGCTGCCATTTAACAAGCATATTTACAAATGCTGTTAAATATTAGAACAAGCATATTAGAAAACAATACCATTTAACAAACCCAAAAATTTTTAAAATAAATAAAGTCAATGATTTTTATGCGACAGTTATTTCCCTCTCAACCTTTCCTCTTCTAGACAAACACTTGAATCCCCTCCTCTCTTCAGCTTTTTCTCTCCTTCTTACAGCTTTAACAACAATTTTTGATTTTTTTCTCAATCATCTATTCGAAAATGGCATGTTCTTCTGGTGTATTTAGGGGCTATCCTTATAGCCATGGCAGTTTTATGGTGAATTGTGGTTTTGGGGTCTCATTGAAGGTTCGAACTGTGATCATGTGCAACCATAAACTTGGGAGGAAGTTTCATGGCCCCCTTCCCCGATAAACCAAATATCATGAATCATGATAGCTTGCCAAAAATTTCAAACTCAAACTGCCCAGTAAGACCCCAAAAAAAAAGTCCAACACAAAACCTCAAAAAATAGCAGTAAAATGCTCGAAATTTATGAGAGGTTAAATAAGACTATGGAAAGGGGAAAACACTCAATCATCTGAAATACAAATTTAATGCAAACTAATTATAGACCCGAATATCTAGTTTTTACTAGAGCAAAGACTTGATCCGATGCTAAGATGGGAATTTAAATCTATGCCCCAGAATATTCAACAACTTTTCATCAGACCTGAATCGTAAAACTTCCTAACGCATCAAAACCAGAAAACAATGAGCAGGCTGATATCAGTTACTGAAGTTGTTTTAACCTCCCTTCAATCCATATTCTTTGACTACCCAAGGGGCACTTTTTAGGTCGCGTTCGTTTGGAGTGAATTAGTCTATACTAACTAATAGACGCATCAGTAGTTGAGGTGAACTTTCAGATTTTAATTTCAAAAGAACGGGGCCTTAATCTATCTTATCTAGCCACTTAATAACCAGTTTCAATCCACATTGATCACCTTATTATTTTCTAGTAGTGTAGAAAAGATAAATTCAGTTTTGATAAGTAAAAAAGAGTGCCAAAAGGCATCAATAAGTCCAGGTAAGCATAAATAAGTTCACGAGTAAAAACAAGTAGAACACAACCATTATTTGACCATTTAACTAACAAATGTTATTCCATATTAAGTCATTCGTGTGTCACTTAAGTTTAACTATCCATTGTCATTGACTCACTACGCAATTCAAAATACTAATGAAACATTATTTGCTGGTTCAAAATACTAACACAATAACGGTCAACTTGTGAAAACAAGTCCATGACCTTGAAAGATAAAATTAAGGGATTAATTTCGATCATAAATAATAAATAAATAGATCAATCTTAATTGTCTAAGTGAATCTGCAACTTCAAACCTGACCTGGGACGACCAAATTTATTTATTTTTTTAACTGGGCTAAAGTTAGATTATTGATTTTTGAAAAAATTGCATAATTATTCAAAAGCCCAACAAAACTCAAACAACCACAATAGTTAAAACACCCCAAAACAAATAATCCCAGACAATCATCAACAAATTCAATAAAAAAAAAAAAAATTACCTTATCATTCAACTTATCATCATCATAAACCCTAGAAGTCTGAGAAATCCAGTAAAATCCAAAAGTGAATAACAAAGCCCTAGACAAAAACCTCCCACAATGAACAATAATCAGCCTTCTCCACCCACCCAAGTGAGCATAATCTTCTTGCTGCTCCTGCACGTCCCCTTCTTGATATGGAGTCGAAAAAAGAGTACAGACCCTACAAATCAAGAAATAAACCACAAGTATACTCATCCCAATCACAACCCTAAGTGGCACAAGCGTAAGCATCGCTACACCCAACAAAACCTTTTCAGCAATCGGAAGTTCGGCACAACCCATTGGGCCATAGACGTCACGCCGCACATATGCGGCGAACTTCTTCTCCATTTCTTCGAGTTCTGCAGCAGTAATCTGTTTTTCTGGGGATTGAGAATTAGGGTTTTGTTCAATTGATGGGCCTGATTTGAGAAGGGGAAGATCACCATTGTCGATTTGATCTTGTTGTTGGAATTCATGTGAATTATTGTTTTTGTTGAAGTCTTTAAGCTCTGTACTCATGTTGTTTTCGTTGAATTGAAGTATTGTTTGCAGTTTGATTGGATTGTGAGAATGTATGAATGTTGTGAGGGAGTTCTGCAAATTGTTATAGCATGCTGTTGAAGAGAGTTGCGGTTGAGAAGAAAACGAAAGTTGTGTTTGCGAGAACTCGGAGGGATAAATTGTGTGTTTCTGGAATATTGTTTGTTTTCCCCTTATACAAGCATTCCAGTGATGTCTTGTAGATCTGAAAAGGACATTAATGTAGTCATGTGAAGGCATCACAAATTCACAAACATGAGTTTGACATGCAAAATTAGGTCAATTAACTATATTGATAAAATATATATATATATATATATATGTTAACAATTTGGGAAAAAAATAACTTATTCTGAATATAATTTTATGGCCTAAAAGTCTCTGGTTGGGGTGGGCAAAAAAATTCGTATCTGTTTTTCGATCCAGTATCCTATTTATTTTAACCCAAAACAATGGGCATCCGATTCGGTTTTAAAAATCGAAACGGGTACTCGGTTTGTAAAACCGGATACCGAGTCGGTTCCGGGTCACGATATTTACTTTTAAAAAATAGTTTTATTTATTAAAAAAATTATAATAAAAAAACAGCTTTTTAAATACTTAAATAAAAACAGTTTTATATTTTATTAAAAAACATTTTCTTTTTAAAAATTTTTAAAAAGCTTTATTTTATTAAAAAAACAGTTTTTTTTCTTTAAAAAAATGCTGTTTTTTTATTATAGAAAACTGCAGTTTTTTTTTAATTCAAAAATAAAAATGTTTTTTTCGTTTAAAATTATTTTTTTATTAATTTAAAAAATTTATTTTTTTAAAAAAAAAGTTATATAAGGGACAAAAAACCCGGATCCGGATATTCGATTTTCGTATCCGGATTTTTGGTTACCCGAATTAACCGGGTCAAATCCGGGCCAAAAAAAATTTGACCCGAAAAACCGGATACCCGAATTTGCACACCTCTAGTCACCGGAGAGTCGGAGACTACTTTTATTACCAAATTGTCGCCACAGTAAGTATTTTAACTTATTGTCGACTTAGGGATGCTTCTTTTACCAATTTGGTTTATTGGCCTGCAAAATTATACAAATACCATGCTGCTTTGTTAAAATATGCAACTCCATTCTGAATTAGACAAGTCCCGCTACACTCAAAACAATGAGTGAATAATTAATAAATCATATAGTCATGTTCAAATGGGGTTGTGAACTGATGAAATGAAATGAACTGAACTATTCGCTAACTTAGCTTAAACAACCTGAACTGAAATCAACTCATAACATAAGACCAAATCAAAACGAGATGAATTTTTATTAACCTGTAAAATTGCAAACTCGAACTAAATTGAACTCGAAACGAAAGTGATTTGAAATGAAAGTAACCCAAATTGTTACTAACATCCATCAACCTAATTGGAACTAAACTAAAATAAACCATTGATTCGAAATTAAAATTATAATTTGATTTGAACAGAATTGAAACAAACCTGAACGAACTGAAACTAAACTAAAATAAAATGACATGATCAAAATGGTGATTATACTACTTTGTGTGATATCTTACTTATAACTTAACTAGTTTGGAACCTGTACTATGCACGGTCTTGTATATTACTTGTATTAATTTAATTTTTTTTTAAAAGCTTGATTTTAATTCAACCTCTACAAATTCAGTTCATTGTTCTGAGTAATTGTTTAATAGATCATCTTGTAAATTTAATAAACAAAATTTTGATAAACCTTGAGATCTTTAGAAATAGGAAAAATTGTAAAAAATAAGTCAACCTTTAGCTGAGCTTCTCAAATTAAGTCAAACTTTTGATTAACTCAAAATAAGTCAACCTAATATAGATATATTCTCAAATTAAGTTTTTTCAACAATTATTTGTTGATTAAGTTAAGATTTTCAATGAAAATACATATAAACAACAACATATTAATGCATCACTTTGATTTTACATTGAATTTGATGACTTTTTGCACTAGTAAAGTGTACAAAAAACTTAACTTGAGCGGATATGTAATAACCCGGAATTTTGGGCCAGAAAATTTCGCGGTTATTAATTATATTTATTTAATTCTAGTCCAAAAAGGCCCATTATATTTTGGACTGTTTAATTTGTATTTCCTATTCTTATTTCCAAATTGGGCCAAAGACCCAATTTTTCTTTGTTTTTCTACTTGGCCGGCTCCCCTCTTTTTATTTGGGCCAAGTATTGTTTTTATTTATTTGAATTGATTAATTAATTATTTGATTTAATTAAATTAGTTTTTAAAGCCCTAAACTAATTCAACCTAGCCTAGTCATACCTAACTAAGTCCACTCCACCTCCCTATTCTTTCTCCTTCTTCACGGCAGCTTCATTAGTAGTATTAGGGTTTGTTTTTTTTTTTTTTATTTCTTTTCCTTCCTCTCTTCTATAAATAGGACCATTATCATTTAGTTAGTCCTATTTTTGCAATTGTTCCTAAACCCTAAAATAGAACACATTCTTTTTCTCCCTTTTTCCTCTCTAAAAGCCGTGTAGTTCCTTCACCAATTAGGGGTGATTTTTGTTCGTGTTTTTGGAATTAATAGCGAATCCAGGTAACTTCGCTATTTCATTTAATTAAAGGGTAGAAAAACACATAGTTAATTAGGAATTGTATCATGAAAATTGTAGGAATTTAATGTTGCTTTTATATATATATGTCGAGTAGTATGTATGATTTTCTTGATTTATTTTCATGAATTTTTCTTGATTTTCATGTATGATTTATGCTTGTTTTGATAATTAAGATTTCATGAATTAATCCATGATATATATATATATATATGGTTCGAATTATTGAATGAAATTTATGATTTATCATCTTGAATAATTCTTGATGATTTTCGAGTATATGTACATGTATTGATGTGTTTCTTTAATTTTTAAGGCATGAAACATGATTTAATTTATTAGTATAATTTAGATCTTGAATTGGAAAATTAATCTTGTTAATTTGTGAGGGTGCCGAGTGAAATTAAAATATTATGGAAGAATTAAAAATGTTATTTTTATGATTAATCTTGATCATATAGAATTAAATATGTAAATCTTTAATTTTAATTGTTTAATTGTACCATGTTAATTTAACTTTTGATTATGAAAATTGTTCTTGATATTATGCTAGAATGCCGTGTGAAAGTATGAATATTAAGCATGTAGTTTAATCTTGATTCTTGCATTTAATCATATTGATTGATGATTAAAAGTATGATTTTTATGTTATTGATCAGTTAGTTTATTTAATTCTTGATGATTGATTTTTTTGTATAAATTAATTGACAAAATTGTGTGATTTTGGCATAAAAATCGAGTGGTAGGAAAAAAAGGGAAAAATATAATTTTTATCATATTTTGGTAATTTTAGTAATTAAATTGATTAATTAAATTAATTTAAGAAAATAATTAATTATTGTTATTAATTTGAAAATGCCGTGTGAATTGAGTTGAAATAGTCAATTTTAATTAATTTTGGATTATTATTAATTTAGGAATAATTAATAATAAAAGTTTCGGATAAAATAATTTTTAGGGATAAGTTGTAAAGTGTAGGGATAAAAAGTATATTATTGTTATTAAAACTAATAAGGGTCGAATAATACCAGTATTAATAATATAAATTTCGGGTATTATTATAATTAGTATCAGTAGTAACATTAGGGTCAGTGTCCGAAAGGATAGGTAATAGTATACGATATGATATTAAGGATAGTATAAAATAAGGTTTGAATTGCATAAGATATTACTAGGGATAAGAAAGGAAACAGAGTAATAGCTATACATGTTATGTTTCGGTCTCTGGCTAGGAAAGGCTTGGTATTTAAGGTGGCCAATATACGTGCCGCACCTCCCTTTCCTGGAACTCCGAACATTTCATTTCCTATTACGGTCACCTAGTATTTTCCCAATATATGATATGAATTAATTAAATGAAGATATAAGATACAATATGGACGCCCACCTAATGACTCGAGTAGTTAGACTGGGTTAAGTTGAGGCCACTGCTCAATGGGACGAGCACACCTGATGACCCGAGTAGTCAGGCTGAGTTCCCCCGAGTAGTTCTAGGTCTTAGGATATGTAGTCGTCTAGTAGTGGTACACGAGCCGCTACTAGGAGTTATGGCCATAGCTTAGGCTTAGTGGTGATACACGAGATCCGCTACGGGTTGAGTACACGAGCTCACCCCGACATGTTCTAGGAAAGTTGTGGTGAAACACGAGATCCACAACGAGTTATAGTGACCGGTCCAACAAAGATGATATGATAAGATCATAAGATATGACTTGATATGACGAAATCATAAGATGATGTGATATGATGATTTCGTAAGATATGATATGATATGATAAGAAAGATAAGATATGATCATTTATGATAAGATAAGATACATATTATGAAGAGAATATGATAAGTATGAATATGAAATACTAAAGTATAATATATGATGGGTATAGCATAAGTTAAGATCTTGAGACAAATTAAGTTGTATAATATAAGTATAAGTATTTGGGTATTCTAAGACTTCCGCTGTGTATAAATTCGTATTTTGTATGTATGTATGTATATGGTTGACAGGTGAGTATTTGTACGTATTCTAACCGTATTTGCAGGGTTGATTGTACGTACATTATACGTAGATTATACGTATTTCTAACCGTATTTCTGCAGGTGTATTTGTATACGTATTTTCATACGTACTTTCATACGTATTTTTATACGTACTTTCATACGTATTTTTATACGTACTTTTATACGTATTTTTATACGTATTTTTATACGCATTTTTGTACATTTATATAAAGGCATGTATTAAGTTTTTGTACAGTTTTTATGTGAATTTCTATGCTATTATGTGTTTGGTGGTCCCTCGATTAAATGGGACAGCCTAGTTACTCGCCACTGACGGTGGACCCCCCCCCCTCAGTTTCAGGTGAAGACGCTGCTGATTAACGGGCTTCGTGGATGGGATTGAGTAGCAGAGAGCCTTAGTTAAATAGTTTAATAGAGGATTTATGTTTTCAAGACATTTACTTAGTTATTTTACGATCCCAGCATGTTGGGACAATATTTCAAGACCAATTATGTAATAATGAATATTGATCTTTTTCGGTTAATTAGTAGTTTAATTAGTAAAGGTTAATTCATCAATTCACATAATCTGATTTATTTGTTATTATAAGTTGGTAATGATCCGTTTGTCGATTTCCCTTCGTCAATCGACATGTCTCAAAAATCGGGTCGTTACAGGATATGTGTACAAGGTTGACTTATTTTGAGTTAATCAAAAGGTTGACTTATTTTGAGAAGATCGACGAAAGCTTGACTTATTTTTTACAATTTTTCCTTAAAAATAATAAAAAGATGTTGAAATGCACTTAAAAATAGGAACTTATAATTGCATAAAAGACAAGACTCTAGATTATGTTTGATAGTTATCATCCCAGTTGTTTAAGTACAAAATATTTGCAATTATTTTATTTAGCATTGTACTTTTAATTAATGAAAAAATAATTAACGTCTTAAGGGAAAAGTTTTCTCTAAGATATTTCAAAAAAAAAAAAGTTTTCTCTAAGAGAATAATATGTGGCAAAAAGAGTCCTTATTATTTCAGATACTACTTTAGTAGCAAGTAAATGATGATAACCACTTATAATAAAATTATTATTATTACATGATACTTATATGATATAACACAAATACACATTTTTATGACCTATTTATCAATTTGTACTTGTTAAATATTTAATAAATTATTGATGTCAAATTTATTATTATCTAATTAAAAGAATATTTTTACCTGATCCACTCGATTAATCCATGGGGTGGATATTGGTGATGTTATATCTGACCCAAACCTAATACCTTTCCATCTCTATTGATGATTTAGTCTATCAAAATTTGAATTATCCTGAACCGAACCAAAAAAAAAAACTTATTAATGTCAATCCACTATACATTGAACCGTTTTGCCCTGAACCTAATACTTATTTACCCACAAATAACTTGAGAATGAACTAATCGTAACCAACAATATAGTAAATTGATACAACCCAAAACTGAAATGGATGGAATCAAACTAAAATGAAAATATTTGGTAAAACAAATCAATACATACTAAATTGATTTGACATGACCCATTTGGGTCAACCCAAACTTAAACTGATAGCCGATTTGACATTTCTATAAAACGACATAGTTTTGATCGATATAAAATGTAGTTGTATCAATGTGTACAGAGTTCAGGGAACTCCTAGGCCATGTACGTAGTTTCTATAAAAGAAAATTAAAGCCATGTAACAGACCAGATGTGCTTAAGGTTCTTGCCTTGGTTTTGACAACATCAAAGTTAATTGGGTCCTCTGGGTTTTGTTTGAAATTTACTAGGAGACCAGTTAGATCTTCTTCATCATCAGACAAATCATTTTGTGATGCTTTAGATCTAAGTGTTTCCAATTCCACCTTGCATTGGTCAAGTGAAACTTTTAATTCAGCTATATCATTTTTCAAGTTAAGATATAACTTTTCATTCTAAATGATCACAACTAGCATTAGAAATTTCACATTCTCGAGTTTTTTCTTTCAGTTTCTTTTTTCCATCTTTATAGGCATTACTTTACTCGTGCCATTGATCAAGCATGGTTTCTAAACATTCAAGCATATTCTCTTTGTCATACTCATACATATATCCTCACGAATTTTAGAAATTGTTACCAGTTGAGAACTAGTTCTTGCTGTTTTCCCCATGAGGCACATGTGTGATGAACTGTTCCCTTGAACTGGTTCACCACTCCATTCCAAGATGGTTGTCATACACTTCTCATCATCAGGGGTTTCTTCTTCATCTTCATCAGCACCAGAGTCAGAAATACCCCATAAGGCTACTACCATAGCTCTTTTAAAGTCTCTTTTCTCTTCTTTCCTGGATTGCTTGTCTTTCCACTTAGGACATTCATGGATGAAGTGTCTTGTCTCTCCACACTTGAAGCATCCAGTGTTGAAGGTACTCGATTTTCCAAAACCTATGTTTCTCATGTTTTTTCCTTTATGCTCTTAAGTGTTTCTCAAACTGTTTGGCCGTCATTACAATATCATCCTCTTCTTCAACTGTTCCCTTCATGGCTACACTCTTGACTGGTTCTTTTTCACTCTCTGCATCGACCAACATTTCATGTGTCATGAGAGAACCCATCAACAGTTCTAGGGTGAGAGTTCCTTTGCCTCATACACTGTACTTACTTTGGTTGTCTATGCACCTGTCAAACTTTGTAGAACTTTTCTAACAAAGTCCTCATCAGTGAAAGTCTTTCCAAGAGATTTATGGGCATTTAATTTTGTCATGAATCTTCCAAAACAATCATTAATGTTTCATTTCGATTCATATTGAAAGCTTCATATTTTAACATTAACAAATCAACCTTAGATCGTTTTACCTCATTGGCTCCTTCATAGGAAAGTTCGAGATGTCCCATATTTCTTTGGCTGAAGCATATGCAGAGATTCTGTTGGTCTCCTTTTCTCCAATTGCTTGTTGAAGGGACCACATCGCTTTTGCATTTTTCTCCAACTTCTTGTAATCAACAGTCGTGTATTGGTCTTCTGTTTTGCCAGAATCTTCAGTGATGGTGTAACGACCCGGATTTTTTGGCCGTAAAATTTAATGAAAAATTAAGCTTTAAACCCAAACTATTCGATTTGGGCCCAAAGACTTAATTTTTATTTAATTGATCAAGCCCAAAGCCCTTGCTTTGACTCCCTCCTAGCCGACCTTTCCTTTATTTTAATTTAATTTGATTTATTTATTTACCTTAATTATCCAATTACATCTATTTTGTGTAAAACCTAAAAACTCTATTTTTATTTTCCCTAACCACCCTACGACATTTTAGAAACACCCAATAAATCTTACTTTACATCTCCTTAGCCGGCCCCCTTTGTTTTTATTTTCTTTTTTTTTCAATCATAAACTACAAATAAAAACTAAACTACAAATAAAAACTCCTCCTTTTCCCCACTACATATCACAGCATCTCATCAGATTTCCCAACCCAATCCTCCTTTTATTTCATCAAATCAAAAACACCATTAAAGATTGATTCAAGATCTTCAACCTTGTTCATCAATGCAAACCTAACCTTGGGCGTGGCTTGGGTCGAACTAAGGGACGAATGGGCAAGGTTGTGTGTGGTTTTATGTGTGTGGATTCTCCTATAGGTAACTAGCTATTCTGCTTAGGAATAGGATTAGGTTGCATAGGATACTAGGCTTAAAAACACATTGTTATTGTTGTTATGATTTTCGTATAAAACATGATGTCTAGGTTGTTAGATTTGTTTTCTTGTTTGATCAATTTATGTTCTTGTGTGATCTTATAAGCTATTTCGTTCTATGATTAATTCTTGGTGTTCTTGTATTTAATCTTGATGATTTGACAATGTTCTTGCTTGGTATTTTCGATTATGTTATGCGTGTGATAGCATGTTGTTAAGCTTGGATTTTTATCTTGTTTGATGATTAATTCTTGAAATCTTGTTTGTTAATTATAAAAATTGAACCTTTATGTTTATTTCATGTTATTCATGCGTTGTCTGGTTGGTCTGCATAATTGCTTATTTGGATTGTTGAGCTTGATGTGTTATTATTGTAAGAGTCATACGTGATTGTTGATGCTCGTCTGGTTTGAGTCGTGTCATTGGATGCTTATTTTGAGTTAAGTCATTTATCGCTTTGAGTCGGACGTGTCAATGTTGTTATCGGCCTTGCGCCGTGTCGTATCGGTTCATCTGTGATGAATCGTGTCGGGGACTTGTTTGTTGTTATCGGCTTTGCGCCGTGTCGTATCGATTCATCTGTGATGAATCGTGTCGGGGACTTGTTTGTTGTTATCGGCCGTGCGCCGTGTCGTATCGGTTCATCTGTGATGAATCGTGTCGGGGACTTGTTTGTTGTTATGGGTTCATCTGTGATGAATCGTGTCGATGACTTGTTTGTTGTATCGACTTCAGTCGTGTCGGAAATATTCTTGATGTCTAATAATGTAGATAATTGTATTGATAAGTAAGCATGGTAATCTTTGCATATGATGTTTATTGGTTGTTATGTTTCCGCTGCTAACTCTGTTGTAGTACTTGTATCATGTGTTTCAAACCCTATTATTGTATGTAATGTGGTCCTACTTCTAAGTAGGACAGTCTAGTTACTCGCCACTGATGGTGGACCCCCAAATCTATTTTGCAGGTAAGCAGGATAGAGGCTAGAAACGAGATAAGTTGTTGAGCGTCTAGGCCCCTGTTTTCAATTCCTGTGTTTGCAATAGGTTTTATTTCTAGTCTTAGGACTAGATTTATGGTTTAGTTTAACCTTTTGTAATTTGGGATTCCATTATTATTATTAATAAAAGTATTACTTCCACGACTTTAGTTATATTTTTGTTTTATAAATCGATTGGTAACTGTTTGTTTACGACGTTATCACTAATAACGTCGTTGCTAAAGTGTGGGGTGTTACAGATGGTGATCTGCAACGGTATGTTCTTTAAAACTAACCAACATTCATAATCCATACCAATAATGATATTCTTCATTTTGTTCTTCCACCAAGCATAGTTTTTGTTGTTAAACTTGGGTGTTTTGCTATCATATCCGATTGCACTTAACTCCTGGGAAGCCATGGATCTACTCTTCTAGGTATTACCCTTACGAAAGCATAGGCTCTGATACCAATTGAAGGTCCCACTAGCACTCAAGAAGGGGGGGGGGGGAATTGAGTGCCTCTTAAAAAATTTCTTTCTTAACTTTTCTAGCAGAGAAAATATAGAGAATAGTAAAATAGTAATAATGTGCAATAAAGAACACACAGATTTAACGAGGTTCGACAACTATGCCTAAGTCCTCCTACCCAGCTAGCTACTAACTTTTATTAATCAATTCAGATAAACAAAAGTAGTACACTTTGCTGCTGTAAACTCTTACAGCAGACTTCTTCACTCTCAACCCAAGAGTGTTGTTTCGCACTTGAAATTACAAGCACTCGCAAATGAACTCTCAAATGCTCCCAATCAATAATCTCTCTGTTAGTGAATAATTACGTGACAAAATGTTTTCAAAAGGTGCTACTAAAAAGCTTATAAGAGATGAAGTTTAAGTTCTGGGATTGAATGCTCTTGTAATTAGTAAACTGTTCTGCTTGATCTTTTGTGAACTCTCGAAAAATTGCTCAATGGAGTATTGGAGAGTCTTGATAGTTTCTGGTATTAAGTGCATGTATTTATAGAACTCTAGGAACCCTAAATATACCAGTCAAGAAGGTTTCTTGGGCTGCACTATTTGTTCCTATAATTTAGGAAAGTTTCAACCAAATATTCAAAATTCTAGGATCTTTGAATATTTGTTTGTTTATCTCCTAAAGATATGGAAAGTTTTTAGCACTTAATAGTCTTGTCAAACTGACTTGAACTCGTGTAAATCTCTAAAGAATCCAAGGATGAATTCTTTCACAAAATATTTTATGAGTCAATTTGTCAAGCTGTTGGTCTGTTGAACTGTTTTTCAAATCAGTCATGTTACAACCAACATATACTGGTCTAGTGTTTGCAACATATAAAGATCAAACATTATAAATCTACTATCATACTAAAGCATTTTTTTTTACAAAAAAAAGACTATAAATAAAAATCCTAAGGCTAAACTTCAGTCTTCATGTTCTTCAATACTTGAACACTTGGGTTGTCCATTGTTGGTTAGGATCACTTCAGTCTTCTTGATGTAATTCTTGATGTCTCAAATACTGGAATACCTGTATGTTAAACACGCACACAATATACAATATATGACATAAACGTATTACTACTCAAAGTAAGTAACTGAGGAACAATACACTTCAGTTGTTTCAGAACAACTGTATGAACTCTTTACTTATCAATTATTCATGTCAACTGTTTGTCATCATGCCAAACATCAAGGGACTCAACAGTTTCAATGACTACATGGGGGGGTGGCCTAGTTTGGGTGTGGGTGTGTGCTCAGTGGGACGAGATTGGTTTGGGTGGGGGTGGTTGGGGAATTGTAGGGTGGGGATTTGGGTGTGGGCTTGGTAGGGGTGGGAATGGTTTGGATGTAGGGGTAGCGAAGAGGTGGTGCCGTGGCCGGAGGTCGGGAGCTGAGTGGTAGTTTTTGGTGGTGGTTGGGGGTAGTGCATGGTTGATTAGAGATTGTTAATTTTTAATTTATATAAGTTTAGGATAATTTATTTGATTTTTTTATTATAATTAACAAAGTCAGCGTTATTAAATCGAAGTAAAAGTCGAATTAGTGCCACGAGCTTTTATTTTACAAATAAACAATTGTTTAAAATTTTAAGAATTTAAAAGATTTTTTGACAAATTTTTCTTTAAAAATTATATAATTTATTTTAAAAAACTTATTAGTTCACGAGCTTTCGAGCCAAGCATGGTTTAGCTCGGCTCGGCTCGTTAAACTTTTGAGCCGTGCTTGCCGATCATAAACCGTTCGCTAACAGGTCACTCCTAGACCCCAGTGGTTGTGAGTCTGTGACTCGTTTTCAGAGCTTGATTAAAGAATCTTCTTCTTCTCCATCCCAAATTTTGCCAAATTTCTCCCTCTTGAATTGCAGTCGCCGCAGTTCCATAGGTAAATTCTTCCGCTTAATTTATGTAAAGCCTGTAAATTAATTGTTTATTATTCGAAAATTAGGGTTTCCAGATCTGGAAAATAGGGGGGAACTCGAGGACTTGTATGTCACATTTATGCTGTATATTAGATTTTGTTGTGTTGTTGTAGTACTATTGTTTGATTTATTGCATGTAATATATTAGAAAAAAAACGGTTAGAAATGAAGAGGCTGAGATCACATGATGATGAATTGGGTTCGGTAGGCGAGAAGGAGGTGGTGCGAACGGCGTCATTTTCGTCATCGCATCATCGTAGATACTATTCTAATGGTTCGGAAAGCGGTCGGAATAGACCTTCTCCGGTGATTGATGAAGATCGAGAGCGAGAGGGTTCGTCGTCCAGGGGAAGGAATAGGATGGAGCATGATTTAGATGGGTTCGATGAGAGGGAAGGTTTTAGAGGGTTTAGGAAGAGAGGGGATCACGATTTTTCTTCTGAGGGTGGTTTTGAAGAGAGGGAGGGTTTTAGAGGAGTGGAGAGAAAGAGATTGGATCATGAAAATGACGGATTTGAGAGGAGAAATGGATTTGATCGTCGGCATAGGGATCGAGATGGGATGGTGGGTTTGTCTCCACGAAGTGGTGATCGTGATCGGGATATTCGGGATAGGGAGAGGGAGAGGGAAAGGATTCATCGATCTGACAGCTTTTGTTTGTCGAGGAGGGATTTCCCGAAAGGGTTTAGGTCGGAGAGGCATTTGTCGAGGAGGGAGGATGGGAGCTTGTCTTCATGGAGGAGGTTTGATAGTATGAGTATGAAGGATGTTGATGAAGATTGTAAGAGTTCACTGGTTGAGAGGGATGGCAGCAGTAGTAGCAAAGGCATGGGGCCTGATAGTGGTGGTGTGAGTAGTGGCAAAGAGAGTCTCAGGTCTCCACAGCAAGGTCTGAAAGATGTCAAGTCACCCACTTGGTCTAAAGATTCAGGAAGGGGCTCAAAGGAGTCTGTGGGTGAGCCTGAGCCGGAGCCTTCCAAAGATAGCAAGAAGAACGATGACAGTGTGGTTGCAGATAGTGCTCCTGCTGTTGGGAGTGGAAATGAGATGGAGGAAGGAGAGCTTCATCCCAAATTGAATCAGATTCAAGGGGCCAAAGATCAGGTTGTTTCTGACTCTAATGGGGAGCAACGGGCTCTGGATCCTCAAGTAGACAGTAGCCATGTAGGGAAGAAGCTACAAGACCTGGAAGCTAGTCAACTGGTTGAGTCAAGAGCTGCTACTGCTGACATGAAAGAGGCGACTCCTGAGAAGAGCAATTTTGTGATTGCGAAGGAAGGCAATGTTGCTGAGACACTCTACAAGTAAGTACTAATTACTGCTGTACTGCTGTCTTTAATTTCTCATTAAGGCAAAATGTCTAAATGTCTAAATACCTAAATTCCTAATTTTTCTTTAATCACACCAACCGATTGAACTAATAGTGATTTGCTTTTTTTATTTTTTTATTATTATTATTTCTGAACAATCCAAACTAAATACTCAATTTTACATAAATATAACAAGTGGCCTGATGATCTGCAATAGTGGTAAATAGCACGCATGTAACTTGACTGTTAAGTGACTTTGTTTGTTTGTGTGTTTTTTTTTTTTTTTTTTTTTTTGGAGTTTGTTATTTTAGAAATTCAAAAAATTAACAATAAATCTGTGAAAAAAATTGTTTGCTGCTTCACCTGCAATAGAAGAGTTTTTGAGTGAATCATTATGCCCTAACATAGAAATTTTGAGTTGAACAAGTTGTCAAAATTCATCATTGAATAATTGAATTAATGTGAAGTTCTTTCATATAGAAGGTTCCCTGCTAAGCCTCCCTCCCATCTCTTCCTTTGGTCCTTCCTAGTTAACAATAATGTGAAGACATGTTCTAGAAATTGTGTTCCTTAGTAGTTTGTCAAGATTGTCAAAATCTTCTAATTCTTGAACATTTGAATTGATGTGAAGGCTTTCTTAAGTGGAGGTTCACTAAAGACTCCACCCCCCTCTCCCTCCCCCTCTCTCTTCCCCAAATTCAGAAAGAATGAATTGTTATCTTTTCCTCTTTAAAGAGTTCTTCCCAAAAAACAAATGACTTATGACTTATGAGTGAGGATAAAGAGGCATTGTAATGCTGTTTAAAGGAAAATTGACCCCATCAAACCGAACTATTAGCGAATACCAAAATTTTGATTATTTCTGAACGGTCGAAACTAAATACCTATTTTTACATAAATATACCAAGTGACCTAATGACTTGCAATAGCAAGTAAATAGCACCCATGTGACTTGCCCTGTTCAACGTGTTTTTTTAAGTGACTTTGATATATATTTTTTATGGAGTTGTTTATTTTAGAAATTTCAAAAATAAACAAATAAATCTGTAATAAAAAAATCCACATTTTTCGCTGCTTCACCTGGTTCTCCTCTTCTTCCAATTTGAAGAGTTGAATGCTTAGAAGTTCTTCTTGGAAATGAATGACACCCAATTTGAAGTGACGGCTTCTCTGGTTTCCATTAGCTTGTACCTCAGCAATTGTGGTATTTGATAATGTGTATATATATGTCATGAGTCATTTAAGCAGGGAAAAATTGACACCAACTAACCGAACAAATAATGATTTGCTTTAAACAAACTAAATTGTTTACCCCTTTTCTTAAGGCTCCTCCTAGGCTGTGTCAATTTTTCCTTAAATTAATGGGTGGGAAATTGCAGGTTTAATTATTATCTGAGTTATTATGTAATAAGTGGGTTTTGAGGCTGTGGGAGTGTTGGATAGGCTAGGCTGGTTTCTCACAAGGATATGAATCTGCAATTTTGGCCTTTTTTGTTTGTTTTGTCTTTAACTTAACCCCTCTGGCTCTTATCCTTTTTCCTTTTTCAATGGGGATATCTCATTTCTTGTGATTCCTGTTTGCTTTCATGTGTTGTCTTTTTCCTTTACTTCTTTTCCTTTCACTGTTTATTTGCCTTTTCTTTTTGAATATTCTGAATTCTATTTTCCGATTCATAATAGTGAAAAGTACTTAATTTATTGCATTTATTTACAAAATAGTTTGCCGGTTGAAAGGAACTTTATTGCTTGCCAAGATGATACTATTGAAGGCAGCAGTGTACGAGGCTTTGAGTTGTTTTCTAGCTCTGCTGGAGTCAAAGTGGGCTGTGCCAACAAAAGTAGTGGGTCTAAATCTAAACCGGAAGCCAAGAAGCTAAAGATGGAATCTTTAGATCTCTCTCTTGGCCTACCTAATGTATCTGTTCCTGCTGCTTCCGAAAGTGCTGCTGCAGCTGCACCCCCAAGTTCACCTCCACGTGCAATGAGTCTTCAGTCATTTGGTACCACTCTCAGAACTGGTTCAGATTGTTTCACAACGTCAATTTCATTCTCTGGGTCACAGTTCATTCATAATCCAAGCTGTTCACTAACTCATAATTCAGCTGATTATGACTTCGAGCAATCTGTCAAAAGCCGCCCTTTATTTCAAGGTGTTGATTGGCAGGCATTAAGTGCTAACGATTCTCTGCCGAAGGAAGTTCTTGCCAATTCAAAATCAGTTTCTAATGGTATTGGTAATAGTAATGGTAATGGTAATGGGTCTCTACAGTTTACGCAGTCATCCCAAGGCAAACTAAATGGTCGAGCAGTACAACAGCAACCAATGCCTATTGCAGTGGATCGATCTGGCTATCTTCAGAGACAATCCTCTGGAACGATAAGATATCAAGATGATTTCAAGTCTCCAGCTCAGAGTGATGGATCTCGTCATACTAGATCGGAATATGGGAAAGATAAGAAGCGGATGACTGGAGAAGAAAGTGTAAGCAGGCTCTTCAGGAGCAGTAGTCAGAGGGAGATGGAAAATGGACATGCTGGAGAAAGAGATCTTGTGGAGCGACTAATGTATTTAATTGCTTCTGAGCAAATCCAGACCATGGCATGGAGAGTTAATGAAATGCCAGAGCGTTCTGTTGCTTTCTTGAAAGACAGTGTATGTGAAGTTATTCTGAAAGAAGATAATCACAGAAAGCTGCGTGCCCTTCAAGATGTGCTGAGGAAAAGATCTGATCTTAATTTGGAGACACTGCTAAAGTCGCATCGTGTTCAGTTGCAGATTTTGTTGGCTTTAAAGACTGGTCTTCCAGAATTCGTTCAGCATGCTGACAGTATTAGTTCTAGTGATTTGGCAGAGATATACCTGGGTCTGAAGTGCAGGAACATTAATTGCCGAAGTGCATTGCCTGTTGATGATTGTGACTGTAAATTGTGCTCCCAGAAAGATGGCTATTGTAGCTCTTGTATGTGTGTTATTTGCTCCAAATTTGACACTGCCGCCAACACTTGTGGCTGGGTTGGGTGTGATGTTTGCAACCATTGGTGCCATACTGATTGCGGTTTGCTGAAATCTTGTATCAGAAATGGCCATAGTGCTGCTGGGGCTCAGGGAATGTCTGAAATGCAATTTTACTGTCTTGCTTGTGATCATCCTTCTGAAATGTTTGGCTTCGTGAAGGATGTTTTCAAAACATGTGCTACTGAATGGAAAACGGAGGTGTTCCTCAGAGAACTTGAGTATGTGAGGAGGATATTCAGTTCCAGCAATGATTACAAAGGAAAAGTATTGCATGATATTGCCAAGCAGCTAATTGGTAGATTGCAAAGTGGGGCCAAAACTGCGGATATCTGTAATCAAATTTTGGCAATTATAAATGGTAAGTTCGCCCCAATTTTTTTCCTCTCAGCAGTATATCATCTTTAATTTATCATGTGCTGTTTGGTTTCCTTATAACATGTGTTTCTCTGCTCACTATGAAGTCAGGATACTAACGTATTTGTGCTGCACTGCTAATGCTAGGAACTGGAAACTTAGGTTGATTTACTTCCAAAATTAAGTTGTCCTTTTGGTGTGGAATGTTTAATTTTTACAGTTGAGATGATAGTATCTTGTCTGATGATGTCGTTTCAGCTCAAAAATAGCTCCATTTGAACATAGTCTCTGCAGGATTAGTGTACTTTTAGAGACAAACATGTTTCAAGCTTATATTACTTTATATAGCATGGAAAGGCTGGCTTCAACAACATGAAGTTTGGTTTAGGTTGCAGACAGCACCAATTTTTTCGGGGTGGACTTTAATAATGGGTGCATAGGTCACATAAATGAGATCGGAATCGGAGATTCCACATTTCCACTAGAGTACATTAAATCTTTAATTATTTATTATTATTATTATTTTCTAAAGCTCCCTTTTACGTCACTCTTTCCTTTTACAAAAATTCTTCTCCAAATCAATATGTAATCTGAGGTATGCAGATTGACCAGTCTAATCTGCCACATGCTTGGTAAAAATACTGTGGAACAGGGATTTTCTAGATTGCTATATATCCAACTCTAGTTTGAAATTCATCTCTTAGTTGCTTGTTAAAATGAGACATCTGCAGTCATTTGGACTTTTGCGTTATGAGGATTGTGCATTTAATGATCTGCTAAATATTATAGCTGACATGTGGCTTGTTGTGTAATTATGTGCACACGGAATCCTGATGCGAAAATTTTCTCATGGAAGGGAGGGGGAGGTGAACAGCAGAAAAGATTCTAGTAAACTTATTATTTCCCTCCCAAAAAATATTAATTTATGGATCTAATCAATGAGAAGGAGAGATTCATTTGTGTGTGCATAAGTTTTTTTTTGCTTCTAATTCTTTTGAGAAAGGCTCATCTTTTATTAAGCATAATTCATATTTCTTTTGATGGCGGGGGAGAAGGGAACTTTATTGCATCAATTTCTGCAGCTTAATTAAAAGAACTAAAAGTGTCATATACTTCATCAGTCCATCATGTTGGTAATGCATGATGTTCTCACATAATTTAGCTAAACGCCTACGAAGCAGTTCAACACATTCAATTTGCTTGTTTATATTACTGTCAATTTGCTTGTTTATTTTATTATTGTCAATTTGCTGTGTTCATTGTTACCCTGATTGCCTGATACTTGAATGCTTCTGTTATTGCAGAGAGTGATGCCAATGCTGTTGGGTCTTCTGGAAGAGATCAAGCTCAAGCTCAAGCTCAACCCCATCCTCATCCTCATCCTCAACCTCAACATCAACATCAACGTCAACATCAACGTCAACATCAACATCAACATCAACATCAACCCCAATCCCAACCTCAACCTCAACCCCAATCCCAGTCCCTTGAGAATAACCGAGTAAATGTCCAAGATGCGGCTATTGTACTCAGCCATGAACCAATATGGTCAAAATCCAATTACGCAAAGGAAATCTCGCAAATGGAAAATACCGGAACTACCTTTCCAAGTATTGAGGGGAGTGCAGTTGGAGGTGGTTCATGGAGCAACAAGACCGGAGACGAGCTAGATATTGTCAAGCTTAAGCTGGCAGAAGCTCAATTATTCCAAAAACGTGCTGATGCTGCTCGCAAAGAGGCTGAAGCCCTTCAATGCATAGTGAGTGCCAAGAATGAAAAGGTGGAAAAAGAGTATGGAAGCCGGACAGCAAAGTTGCTCCTGTCAGAAGTAGAGGAGAGGCGTAGGGTGAAGCATGAAGAATTGAAACTGCTGGAACGAAGTCATCGTGAATACTTCAACATGAAAACTAGGATGGAATCCGACATCAAGGGTTTACTGTTTAAAATGGAAGCAACTAGGCGTAATCTCAATACTCAGTATTCTTACTGAAGACCATGCCAGGTAGTGTTTTAAAAAAATACCAGTAAATCAGATGTAAAGACTTACTTTTGCATCCTCTTTCACCTGTAGTAACTAATAGAAATAGCAGTTGCAAATACTTGGCATGCATCGATTATCTCAAATGGTAAATTGATTTTCTGAAGAAGGTGCTCTTTATTCCTAATTTTATCGCCTATCTTCTGGAATATATCTGCTGTTGTCTAAAATCTTCACCCAAAAGATTATTTTTGGCTGAAGAAGCCAATACGGAACTTGAAATTGAATAAATAAGCCTTTCCAGGAGGGTTTCCTGGCAGTTCTCTTGCAGCCATGTTTGAACATGCTGCATAATCTTCTGACTACTCACATCTAAAAAATAGATGTTCAGCACTTTCACCCGCTCTTTGGCAGACTACACAACTATCCTCCATTACAGCTCCCCGTCTCACCATTTTATCTTTATCTACTGTGGGCAGTCTCTTCTGAACTGCCTACCAGGTGCAAAACCTAAGCTTTGGCACATTGAACCTGCTCCATATGTTATTTCCTCAGTGTAAGTTCTGGTCTTGCTCTATTATTCTACGTTTGGCTTTTGAGACCACAAATTTTCTCATGTTCTGCAGCTCTTCTAGCTCCATAAACTGCTTCACCTTTTCCTTAACTTCATAAATTTCCTCCAATGTCAACTGATCATTGTGTGACCTATACCAACTGCTATAAAAATTCTTGAAAACAACAAATAATGTTGTTGGATGGTGATGATGATTGTAAATTTGTAATGGATGACAAGGACGATAATAGGACAATGATGGATGAATGATGGATTGATGATGACGTCAAAGATGGATTATGATGGTGCTGATGATAAATGGTGATGGATGATGATCAAATTTTAGTTGATGAAAAAATTGTTTAATCTTGGGGTACATTTAAAAAGACTTGTTACTAGATAACTAGTTAAAAGATTGGTTAATAGATATCTTGGTAGAGTAATATATGTGCTATAAATTTAAATTTATGTATATATATGTTTTTTTGACAAAACTGTAGACTTTGAATTGAGTGATTTATTTAATTTATAATTTATTTAAGGAAATTTTGTCCAAAATTATTTAGTTATGCACGTTTTTGCGGGAAACTACATAGTTTAGCAAATCTGTGACAAATTACCTAAATTAGAAAAAAAACTTGTTGAATTTTGCCTACATTCAAATTCGATAGTGTTTGGTATTCAATCACTTGTATATGGTCAAAAACAATTTTGGTGTCAGTCAATGTTAGTAGATTTTTGACCACATTGGTATCCAATCACTTGTATATGGTCAAAAACAATTTTGGTGTCAGTCAATATTAGTAGATTTCTGACCACATTTACATCGTATCTGTTCTTATAATGTGTCATGTGTGCTTGTTGTGCAGTCATTTTTGGCGCTAAGCAATACCATACCTCATGCTGGCATGAACCGACCCACTGCCAATTTTAGACAATAACACCCTGTGGATTTGTTGAAGCATATTGTCCAAAGCTATGTTAACTTGACATGGTTATTAGTTCATTCTACTCTGTCCAACACGACATTGTCGTAAAATCGACAAATCCTTGAAGTAATATAATGTATTCCGTACGTATTGATTAAACTATGGCAAACCAACGCAACTCAGGAAGTGGAAGTGCCAAATCCGTAAAAAGTTCAACCATTTGACATCCCAAGAGACTTTGCTTTCAAGTAAAGACAAGAAGCCCTACCACTGAGGAGATAGGCATTGCTGAAATTAAAAATAAAAAGTACATTAACAGAATATCCAACAAAGATGGAAGATGGTCACAACTGAAGCTCATCACATTCAACAATCTATGATTCCTATTTATCAATCCAACAAAACCTAGAGATGTAAAACTTCATTCATTTTCATTCTTCCATAGGAGCTGAGCCTTCGTCGGGCGCCGCACCCTGGTCAGCAGCTGGTTGAACAGCTTCTTGATCTGCAGCAGCAGCTGTTTCTTCAGCAGCAGGCCCCTCTTCCTCCAATGAGTTGATCCAAGACTGGACCATCATTGAATCCAATACTTGGAATGGATTGTCGACTCCCAGCACAGAGATAGTGCAGTTGGAGCTCTTGAGCTTCTCTCCCTGCAAGGTTTCCTTTATTGCAAAGAGTGCATGCTTGATCAGCTCTTCATGGGAGGCACTATCAAAGGTCTCAAACTTGCGCTCCAAGTATGTTTTTGCAGCCTGTGAACGGGACCCAATAGCAAAAGCTTGATACTCGAAATAATTTCCACTTGGGCAGTTGTAGTAAAGATGAGCTCCGGATTCATCTAAACCACCTACCAAAAGACCAACACCATATGGCCGCTTCCAAGAGCGTTGTGTACAGACCTGTCAGAATAATGCTAAGGTCAGCCCGACACACTATTAAGTACTACTCCATAATGGGCAATCAAGAAAAACTGTATTAGTACTCCAAGAAAATAGGTTTCAAAGAAGAGATCCAGAAAATTCAGGCATGGCCCTACGCAAAGTGCATGATAAAATTTAGTACTTCCTAAGCAATAAAAAATATCAAACACAACTTTGACAGCTAGGCATAAAAAGCTATCAATTTTGATTGGCAAGCGAGTTAAATTGTTCTTAATCCCATTTTTCCCTAAGCAAAACCACAAGTACTGAAGGATATCCTTGTACACAATGGCGCAAGGCCAAAAAGATAGCAAATTCCAAATGAAAAAAGGGGGGCATCACAGAATAATTCTGAGTACATTTCTTCATACATTTGATAAAGATTTCTCAATTGACAACTTATGCACATTGATTGACTCCTTGGGCCTCAAGTCAAGCTGCCATGACCTATTAGTACATTGTACATATAACATAGTTTTTGTGAGACAAACATCCTCAGATTAAAAAGGTTGTAAAATACACAACAGCATGCTTGCTTCAAGAAATTTCAAAACGTAAAAAGCTCTTCATGAGCTCCCCACGGAGAATGGAACTACATTCTTCAAGCATGTTCAAGGCAATTGGAGCAAAGATAAAGAAACGGTTGCATCTAGGATATAGCGCTTAAACACTAGAGATACAATCTAGAGGATCTATTTAAACCATGTTTAAAAATCTTATTAAAATGAAAATCATAATAATAATGACTTTCCTAGTTTCCTGGCATGATATGGTAATGCAATTCCTTAGTCAGAGGAATTCAGCTGGATTTTGCAAAAACGTGATTGAAAAAATGAGTATGAAAGATGGTGCTTCACTTTGACAATCTACACGGCCTCACTTTTTATTTGTGCTGAAGCTGTAAGACCTCTTAAGCCCCAACATGCCTTGTGAATTTTAGAAATTACTCCAGAACTCAAATTGTATTCTAAGGTCAATCCCGGTGTCTAATGTAGTAATGTACAATATAAAAGTACTTGCTCAAAAGCATTCATGAAATTAAACATCTTCTCTATTTAACTTCATCATCTCGTGTTCCTTCAGTAATTTTTACTATAATGTTTATAATTTGCTGAGTCAAACACGGAGGGAGAAAACCTGGGAAAACGTCTTTTGTGATTCCATATAATTACTGCATAGCTGTTATGTTTTGGGACCAAAGCTTTGTTGTTATGTTTTGTTATTTAAAATTTGCCAGAGTCTCTGTTATAGGAAGCCTGCTACATAGTCCTATTTACTGCATAGCTGTTAGAAATTATAAAATTACAGTTCTTCATAAAAAGAATTACAGTATGTCAAGATTCATTTATATCCAATTGGCAATTAAAAAAAGAGATTCATTTACATCCAAACACGAAAAATGGAAATAATATCACATAATTAAAATGTTAACACAAATGAAATATACAGAAAGCATTAGGCATTTCTTTGGATTATACACTGGGACTTGCCCTAATCCAAACCCAATCTGATTGTAATTGGATAGTATTTTCTAATCCAAATTCAATCTCACGTTTAACAAAATCCAATCTGAATGATAATCAACTCATCTGATATCCTCAATGTCAATCTAATTGTATTTAGACATAGGAAATACATACATACATACAATTTCATATTGGATTGGGCTTTTGATATCCTCAATCTCAATCCAATCCACAAAATCCAATTTTTTTTTTTTTTTTTTTTAAAATCTAAATCCAATCCAAAGTTCAAAAGTTCCCTATATTACTCAAACAAGGATAAAGAGTCTCCTTGAACCTAGGTGCCCATATGTCCTCACTCCTCAAGCCACTTAGTAGAAACAATCAAATTTTTTTTTTAATTTTTTTGTTAAAAATGAACTAATGAAGTATCCAAGTGTTGCGTAAGACAGACGTGATACAGGTGGTAAATGATGGTGTTGAAGCATCATAGATAAATCCAATCCCAAATTGACAGATGACAATTCAAATTGAATTGGATTAGATTTTGAATTTTGCCCAAATTATGGACACCCCTAGAAATGAAAGTCTATAGACAGTGTGGCATGTAATTTAATAAAATGTTCTTTGACATAAGAACCCAACCAAATGATGTAAAAAAAAAAAACACCTATACTATCAAAAGTCCAAGATAGGAAAATTTATCTTTGAATTTCTATGCATAAAACAGGATTGCCTGTTAGTCTGTTACTATATACATCATGATTGCGGATTTGCACAATGGAGTTACCTAACAAATAATCCATCCGTTGCAAATTAGTTGTTACATTTACTTTTGGATCAATTTTCAATATAAGAGAATAGAAATATGCGAAGATGAAAAATATGGGATATTAAATAGAATATGAAAAAAGTAAGGGCAAAATAGAAAGATAATTGATAGAAAGATGACAAAAATAACAATTAATTTAGAATAGTGTGTAGGGACCCCGACAATATATATATATATATATATATATATAGAGAGAGAGAGAGAGAGAGAGAAGTAGGCTACTAGGCTTATGTGAGAAATGTAGTTTTGGTGAGAAGGGTGAGAAGCAACTACAACCCTTTGATCAACAAATGAATGGCTAAGATTAAATTTGATTTTCCCTCCTTACTCTTCAGTGTATCTATGGCATAAAATCAATGTATTTTTACTCAATGTATTTATAGTATATTTTGAATGCACCTCTAGGTCATAAGTTGATGTATTTATCTCTTCTCACATTTCTCACGATAAGAAATTTCTCACCGGAACCCAACCCTATATATATATATATATATATAGAAGTAGGCTCATGTGAGAAATGTAGTTTTGATGAGAAGGGTTAGAAAAAACCACAACCCTTTGATCAACAAATGAATGGCTAAGATTAAATTTAATTTTCCCTCCTTACTCCTATAGTTTGGAGCCAATGTATCTATAGCATAAAGTTAATGTATTTTAACTCAATGTATTTATAGTCTATGTTAAATGTACCTATAGTTGGTGGTCAATGTACCTATAGGTCATTGTTGATGTATCTATTTTTTTCTCACCTTCTCACGATAAGAAATTTCTCACCGGAACCCAACCTATATATATATAGGAAATAAATTAAGATATCCATTTGTGGAAAATGTAGCAAGTGTCATAGGAAGTATATTAACTCAAACTTATCATATAGATTAAGGCTATATTTACTTGGTCTGATCTAATCTGAAAATTTCTAAACTGATCTCATCTAGATTTTTCTTATTTTGTATGATTCAGTGTTTGAAGAGGTGCGCCTGAGGCATGCCTAGGCGCTAAGGCTCAAGGCGCAGGGGGGTGGGCATGTAATTGGGTCTGGGCGAGGCATTTTTAATTGGGCGCATGTGAGGCACGCCTAGGTGAGGGAGGCGCTGATGCACTGAAATAGTGCCCCTGATCAAACTGTCCTTTGTGATGTATTCATGAATGTATTATTATATTACATTATTATTATATTTACCTTAACAAATAGAAATTGGGCCAAACCCCAAGCCGAAGAATGACCATCCAACAAAGAGAAGACTGGAAAGTGTAGAAGAGTGGAGAAGAAACAAAAAAAGAAAGGTGAAGTCGGTGAAGGTGAACCAGCAGGCCCTAAAGTCGTTGAAGCTAACATATTCCAAGAAACATAAACAATACATTTAGTATTTTTTAATTGCAACGATTTCCTTTTATTAAAAGTGCATGGATTTTGTTTACATATAAAAATACCAAACACTAAACATCCATAAAACCATAGATCTTTTTGGCACATTTAGTACTGCTACTTCAAGATTAATAAACATTTTCTTCATTCCTTATCCTTTTCATTCTGGGGTGTTTCTTAATGTTTTCCCCATTTAATTGCAACGAGTTCCTTTTATTAAAAGTGCATGGATTTTGTTTACATATAAAAATACCAAACACTAAACATCCATAAAACCATACATCTTTTTGGCACATTTAGTACTGCTACTTCAAGATTAATAAACATTTTCTTCATTCCTTATCCTTTTCATTCTGGGGTGTTTCTTAATGTTTTCCCCATTTTTACTCTATACTATTATATTATTATGTACTTGAGAAATGTTTTTTTTTCCTTTTTATACCCTCCTGTAGATAATGAGCTTACTTGGTAGACCAACATGCTTTTTAATAAACAAAAACAAATTCACTTGATATGTGTATCTACGGAAAATGGGAGAGATACAGAGTGTGAAGAGTATAATTTAAGCAATAACAATAAATAAATGGGTAAAATATATCAAATAGGCAACTGCTAAATTAATAAATTGAATTAGGATGAGGGTTTCAACTCATTAAATACATAGGCTAGATTTGGGTTAAGAAATTTACTATGCATATGCTACCAATTTGAAAAAAAATCTGAACCAATCGGTTAACCAAACCTTATAGATCCCCCCACGCCCCTCTTTATTCACAAACCCTGCATTGACTATATGACTACACTGGTAATGGTATAAGTTAAGTAGTAACTATTGTCCTTTCATCATATAAAGAAGCCTAAATTTGCAATATATGCTTCATACCTTAATTTTAAGTATTATCCACTATCGATGTTGTGAAAATCCAAATTCCAAATGCTAAAACTCTAACTGTGAGTTCCTATATATTAGGTGTGAAATAATCTACAATTACTTAGTTTTAGGCAGCATAAATAAGAGTTCAGAGAAGAAAAAAAAACATCTGTAGCATCTAATCGCCATTGTGCTAAATTTGATATAAGGTATTTATGTGTAACAAAAACCATGCATGCAACCCAAACCTATCATGAAACAATAACCCGGATAAAATGTCGTCAGCTTCCTTTTTCTTCTTGTTTGTTTTTTGTTCCTAACCTTTTTTTTTTTATAAGGCTGACTACTTTTCTCCTATGGTAGAACATAAGAGTCTCAATCCAATAGCTGTTAATAGGGTGTAGGGCACTAAAGTTATACCCTGAATTAGATGGTCAATTAAATGAGAAAGAGGCAGAAAAGGGAGTAAAATTGGAAGGGCAAAACATCAAAGGTTAATTTAGCCTCTATTCGGTTCTCCTACCTTGTCATTTCAAATAATTACTGCAAGCAACGAACACCATCAACCAGTTGAAGACCAATATGTGATAATGGCAATGGAAAACAGGGGTTCTATTATGGGCTTTGTTTATCATTGCCATTATCACATATTGGTCTTCAATTTATTGAATTATGAGGCATTTACATCACATGTAACATTGATTAATTCTTTGAATTATATACTTGTTTTTTTACTACAAGCTAGCATATGAAGGTTGTCAAAGCAACCAAATTTTTGTTCCCTTATAAATTTTGTTTGAAGGCTTAAAAAAACCTTTCATTCAATCATTGTTAATTCAAGGTAGAATTTATTTTAGTGAGCTTGAATTGATGCGTAGTCTTTCCTAAGGTTTCAAAAGTTCTAACTCAGCAAAAAATATTAATAAAATCCATATTGATTCATCAAGTAGACACACTCACTAACCACCACCCCTTCACCTCCCTCCACCCCTCTTTCTTTTGTACTCTATTCTATCAAATTCAAATGAAAACCTCAAGTTGCCAACTTAAAAGAAGGTATAAACCAATCTCTAAGACTGAATGATATCATACACTGTAGGCATGACTAGATGGAAAGTAATACCGTAACTCCGTAAGGAATTAATAGACGACAATGTATTCTGAAGAGGGGAAATAGATAGAAAAATCATTATTGCCTCCTATGTTGCTTTGACACCTTCAGTTACCGTAAAATTTGCATGCCGAATTGTATCGTGTCTGACCCAACAGTGCACCACAACACTGGGATACTTCATTTTTAACAAAAACATTGCATATTTTCTACAAAATGGCAGTGAGCCTCTTTATCCATGTCCAAGTCACATAGATTGAGTAATAGTTTTCTCATCTCTCAATCTGTCCCTCTGTCACACCAACTCTAGTTCAACTCTCCAAAATTTTCTCTTATTAGTTACTACTGATACATTACTCTCAATCGAAGCACCCCAATCTGATGCTAGGCAAAAGGAAAATTGAAAAAAAGGCTTACCTTTCTACAATTTTAGTTTACCTGTACTTCTAAGAGAGCATAATTCACTCTTGGGACAAATATAGATTTATCATTGCCAGAGTTGGCCACTTCTATTGAGCAGAATTCTAAGTTTTACTACCACTTCAGATAACTCACCCTAAAACCTCATGCTAAAACACACAACTTCTCTCCCTTCAAAGAAAAAAAAAACACTCAACTTCTCATGAGAGCCACTTGTTCAAAGCTAAGCATAATGTCTAGCATTCCTTACTCCAATTCCACACCAACATCAACACAAACAAAAACATAATGCCAGTTTTGAGATTAGAAGTACAATTGAACTTCATAATTGAACGCCCTAATCAACACAAAAATTAAAATGCAATTCATGAATCAAACCCTCACAACAATACTGCAAATAAGACACACTTCAACATCAGAATGAACAACAACAACAAAAAAGTCCCAAATCGAAACACTAAAACCCTTCTCATTTCCCCCCAAATAACCATTTCTCAATTCCAATACAAGTACCCAAAATCCTCAGAAAAAATTGAAAAACGAAAAGAATAAAGTTTACCTGAGCCTTATCAGCGAGTTGAACAACAAGACGACCAACAGGAAGAGGAGACTCGTAAGTAAAACTGTAATTAATACATTCGGATCTCATATAGCGAGAAAGAACACGACCATCAGCGGTAAGGCCAGCAATGGCGACACCAATATGGTCATCAACTTTGAAGATCTTTCGTTGATGAGAAGAAAGCTCAGATTGAGCCTTGTTAACACAGGCTAAAACAACATGTGTTTTAGATCGGAGACCAATTGCAGCAGAACCTTGCTTAACAGCTTCCATGGCGTATTCAACTTGGAAGAGTCTTCCAGCAGGACTCCATGTTGTTACGTCTGTGTCGTATTGATTTCTGAACATCTTTGCGAATTGGGATGGAAATGAAGACTGTGTTTGATTTTTGGGGAAGAAGAAATGGGGAGTTTTCTTTTGGGGCAAGGCAACAACACCACAACACCCAGTAGTGTATTGTATTCTTTATGTAGTGAAAATTTAAAGTTCTGCTGGATTGTGTGGAAAGTGTTTACTTCACCTATGTTAAGTGAATTCTTTTTGGAACAACACCAATCAATCAATCATCTCAACCAAAACCTAAAATCCGAAAATATGATCCTAAATTCCTAATACTCTTAACGACCTGTTTGGTTGTTGTTAATAAATGAATTTTTTTCCCTAAGTAGAGCGTGTTTTTTTTCTTAACAAAACCGCTAGTGGTAGCGGTTTCCATTACTTAAAAAAAAACGAAAGGCAGCAGCTCCATTCCAACACAGAAGCTCAACGTCCTCCTCCCTCCCTTCAAAGAATCGACACCTCGCAGCTCCTCCCTCCGTGGCGCCACTTTAGCCGCGCTGCCCCCTTTCAGCCGCGCCGTTGTCTTCCCTCTACTTCCAGCCATCGTCTCGAGGTACATTTCTCTCCCTCTCTCTCTTTTTTAGGGTTTTTTACATGTTTAAAATTTGAAAAGAAATTAATGAATTATAATCTTAATTATTGAAATTGGATGACCTAAATGATGTTTTTAATGTATTGTGATTTGATTTTGTTGTTGTGAAGAAGAAATAATTGTTGAATTTTATGTTGTATATGTAATTTTAGAGTGTATGCCAAGTGTTTGATGAAATGCTTATGTGAAATTTTATATTTTGTAAATTTTTAAAATCCTAACCTTGTTACAGTAGTTAGCATGCAATTGCAATCTTCCTGGATCTTATATTCGCATTTAGGCTAGACTAGATTATTGCTGTAATTATTCTTTCATACTTGTGTATGTTTGTCATTCATCCTTTCGTAAAGTCAAGGAGCAGATGATAATTATTTTCTTGTTTGGGTAGGTGGGGGTTTTAATTAATCCACCTTTGGTTTGGTGATGGGAGGAAAAGATGTGTAGTGCTTGTTAAATGAAGAAAGCTGGTGTAGTATGTTGAAATTTAAGTTATTATCTCTGGAATATAATGAAATTAATGAATTATAATTTTAATTATTGAAAATGGATGACCTAAATGATGTTTTTAATGTATTTTGATTTGATTTTGTTGTTGTGAAGAAGAACTAATTGTTGAATTTTATGTTGTATATGTAATTTTAGAGTGTATGTCAAATGTTTGATGAAATGCTTATGTGAATTTTTAATTTTGTAAGTAAGCTTAGAAAGGGAAAATATGCCCCAAATGTAATTCTGAAACCCCAAAAGCAATTCTGAAAATAAGCTTCTTCTCTAGTTATTTTTGGATTTATTAGGCTTTATTTTTATTTGGGTTTTATTTCTATTTGTTTTAAACTCTACTAGATTTATTGGCTTTGTTTTACTTTGTTTGTTAGAACATGAATTCTACCACTTGCTTTGTATGTTGTTATTGGGGAGGGAATTTGGTACAAACCAACGGTGATTCAGTGTACCAAGGAGGGAGTAAGAAATTGGCGTGTCTGAAGTCTAGTATGAATTTCTCTCAAATTTTGAGCAAGTTGCATGATGTTGTTGGTGTGGATTCGAGTTGTGTGAAGCTAAACGTTTTAATGAGATATCGTATGGTAGGATCATATGAGGCTATTCCTTTGGATGGCGATGACGCGGTTATGGCATTGTGGGCTGCTATGAATCCCAGTGATTCTATTCCAATGCCACTTTACCTTGAGTTTGTTTCAAAGGAGCCAGTTGTGCAAACTAATGTAAGTTCTTTTCCAGACATGGTTTCCCATGAAAGTTTGGAACATCAAATTCCCGTTAACAATCACTCTGTGGGTATGGGTTCATTCACAAGATTGCTTGTTGATGATGAATTTTTTCATGATCATATGTCCGAATTTGGGACTCCAGTTACATCCACACATGAAAGAACCTCAACAAGCACACATGCCCAACATTCCATTGACACACTTGATCCTAACAATGTCGATGCTTTCGGGCTTGATGGGATTGGGAATGATAGTGACCCTGATGATGATGATGATGTGATTGAGGCTCGAGATAAAGAGATCAGTGACACCGCACGGTAGACCTGTCATCGACCGTTTTCCTGATGATTGGGCTGCAGTTGTCGAGGAGATGCTCGGGGTGCGCCCTGTTATCGATGAGGAGACACAGGTTTCACCTCTACAGGGCTCATATCTTAAGTTAACCTGGCTGCGGAGACACTTCTCTAGGGTTCTAGATGATTCTGACGATCTAGTAGTCCAGCGACACGCACGAGCGTACATCCTCGCCTTGATGGGATCAATTATGTTCGTTGATAAGAGTGGCGACTCAGTATCACTGCACTACCTTCCTATGCTCAGAGATTGGGACATAGCTTCGACGTACAGCTGGGGTGCTACTACTCTTGCCTTTTTGTACCGGTCAGCTATGCAGATCGAGTATGAAAAAGGCACGGGAGATGGGTGGGGCTCTTATCCTGTTGCAGATTTGGTCATGGGAGCACATTTGTATTGGACGACCTCACATTACTAGACCTCGAGATCCACCAGAGCAGCAGGATCAGGCAGAGGAGTTACAATACCCGCTTGGATCACAACATGTTAGTGGGGTGGACTCATTGGCTTGCAGGTATTGTAATTTGGATTTAATTTCATTTCATTAGTAATTATTTCGTATTTTATTTTAAGTTCTCAACATATGAACTTGATGTAGTTGGCTACGGGTTTACTTCACCAGTACACACAGTGCTACAGGATTGCCTTATTACCGAGATGCATTGGACCACCAACGAGACGATCAGATTTACTTTCTTATCCAACTATTTACTGACTATATATTATAACTATAAATTTACAACTTACTTTTATTTACAGATGATATGGCAGCCATACACTAACACTGTACTTGAGCTGCTCCCGGAGATCTGTAGGTCGGACCGACATGTTTGGAGGAGCAGAGCACCCCTTATTTGCTTCGACGTTGTGGAGTTTCATTATCCTGATCGAGTCATGAGGCAGTTTGGGTTCGTTCAACCAATCCCTACACCGGTTGACACTAATGATAGACTGCACAAAAAGGATCGCAGGGCTCAGAGTAACTGGACGGTAGTGCATTCTAGTCACGTGCAGGAGTGGAGCCGGCGAGAGGAGTTGGTAGTGCAGGGTACGCCGTTGGGTGGCTCATCCCTAATCACTGAGGAGTACATGGCATGGTATCGTCGTATTACCAGGCTTATTATTAGTGGTACTTCCAGGCAGCGGGACCCGAGTCACTACCAGCCTGCTCATTCAGATTTCTTACTGGTAAACAAGATTTTGAATTATTATCTTTATATTATGTTCATTTTTTGTGTTAAATTATAAATGTGTGCTAATTAATATAACAATCTAGGGTCGAGCTATTGCTGATATCTGTGATAAGGTGAGCCGGGCAATAGCGGCTACATCAGATTTGTCTCGTGACTTGGGTTATCCTTTAGTCATTGATACTTTGAGTAGTATTAGCTCAGTAGGCCATGATGCTTTGGCAAGGGCTCATCTGACTCACCTTCTTCCCCAAACATCTGCAAAGACGAATCCAGCTAGGACTTCCAGTTCTACTCCACACCTGCATACAGGTGCATCGTCATTTAGTGCTCCCACTCGTCGTAGGCAGGGTCTCACTCCTCGTAGGCCAGTTGTCACTCGTCTGTCTCCACAGGTTACTCCCCATCCGTCGCCACAGGTTACTCCTCGTCCTAGGCCTCATCTCACTCCACAGTTCAATTCTACTTCCCCTACGCAACAGGTTGTCATTCCTACGTCGGAAGATAGCACTCCTCCTATAACCTCGCCTGACACTTCTACTATCTGCTTGACTCCTCCTCCACCGTTGCAATTTACGTATAGGAGAACGAGGGATAGCACATCTAATCATGGAGGTTTAGATAGCATTGCAGAGGGTGATGAGGCGGGTACTAGCAGTGATTTGGTACTCCATAGCAAGAGGCAGCGTAGGAGTTAGATATTCAGTTTTTTTAATTGCTGTAATTAAATCATATCTTTAGAATATTATTGTAATTAAATTATAGTTGTTGTTTATTATTATAATTAAATCAAAGCTTTTGTTTATTATTGTAATTAAATTGTATCGATGAATGATTTTAAGTGTAGTATTGATCTGGATGAATTATTTTAGGTGTGGTATTGAATTGGAGGATGATGTTGGCTGTGATATTGAATTAGAGAATGATTGTGGCTGTGATATTGAATTGGAGGATGATTGTGGCTGTGGTATAATGGTTTTAGTTTATTGCAGGTTTCTCCCATTAAGGGGTAATACAATACAAATTTGACATTAATATCATACCTCTTAAAACCGCCACTCCTAGTAGCGGTTTTATGTGAGAAAACCGCTACTGGGAGTAACGGTTTCTTCTGAGAAAATCGCTACTGGGAGTGGCGGTTTTGTGATGAAACCGCCACTCCCAGTAGCGGTTTATCTGCTACATAAAAAAAAACCGGTTCATTTTACATTGCTTACGTGGACGGTATATTGGGGAAAAAAAAAGATAGGCTGTATTTTGGGAATTGAGGAGCTTGGTAACAATATTAGGGGAAAAAATTCGTAATAAATTGGGGTAATGATAATGGATTTAAAGTGTAATTTATTAAGGAAAAAACTTCAAAATCCCCATAGAAAACATATATATTTGTCATTCCCAAACTTGAAATTTCTCCTTATTTTTCATTACCATCCATTACCATGTGGAAGGGTGATATTAGATGGGAATGAATATTTGTGAAGAAAATTAGATAAATTGGAGTAAAGCTAGCACCACCACGGGAATGAATTATGATTTTCCTTCCAAATTTAGTTACAAATTCATTCCCATTACCTCTATTTATAACTGGTTACCAAACAGGCCGTAATAGTATGTTTGGTAGCCAGTAATACATGGTGATAATGAGATTGAATTTACATGTAAAATTGGAAGAAAAATCAGTATTCATTCCATGGTGTATTAGCTTAGGTCCAATTTATTTAATTTTCTTAACAAATATCCATTCACATCCAATACCATCTTACTCAATGATAATGGAAAAATATGAAGATAATTCAAGTTTGGATATGAAAATATCTTTTGCATGGGGGTTATAAAGCTATTTGATAACAACATTACACTTTAAATCCATTACCATTATCACATATTATTTCCAACAACTAAACGGTATGTTACTTGTGCTTAATATAGTTCATTCTTCAATAATTCTCAAAACACTCGTACTATCATGAGTATCATCATTTGTGTACGACACTTGCGTACATTAAATAAGGTAATTTCTACTTGGTAGCCTCCAACTTTTATACCTGGTTGCCCTAAACTTTTGTTCATGATAATCTCATAGCCCTAATAAGTGCAATCTGAGTTCCATTTAGTTGTTAACTTTGGAATTTATTAGTATGACATGTTTTTTGTCAAGTAAAAAAAAAAAGTATTTCTGGCTTTTTTTTTTTAAACAATTCCAACCACAAATTAAGCCCTTAAAGGCTAAACTGACCCATAAATGATTGACCAAATACTTTTTCTAGACCTTAAAGCTAAATTGCCCCATAAATTATTGACGAAGTACCTTTTTTAGGGATATTGCTACACCTACCCGGTGGGTAGTCTACCCACTACTAATATGGGTATTAAAATATTATTAAATTTATGAGTTGGATTCCACTACTAACATTAACCACAACACTTTACTACTTGTGGGTAGTCAACCTGGTGGATATACCAAGTTTTATCCCTTTTCTATTATATAAACTGTGAAGTTTTACGACATGCAAAACAAGTAATTATGCTTATTATATTTACATTTTCAACCTCAAATCGAGCCCTTGTTAGAGATTTTATGTATTATGGGTAATAGTATGAACAAACTCTCGAGGCGTGTACGAAGAACACTTTCCCGAAAACAATATTCCTACCCAATTCTTAGGCCGAGTTGCAAGGAATTCGTTGACGAGATACAACAAGAAACAGTGATAATCAAGCCTAGTTTTAACTATCACCAATGAGAACAAGTTTGATGTCAATCTTATGTAACAATAGAGAATACTAAGGTTTTTGCAAGAGTAACTTGAGAGAGATAATGAATGTAACTTCTTGTGTCTCTCACTTCTGATGATAAGTTATATATTATTAACACATCATATGTATAACAGTTAACCCCAAACGACACAACGCAATGGGAGAAAACTGAACAGAAACTAACACGAACCAACAGGCTCGCGAGTCGCGACCATAGTCTATTTTGGCAATTTGATCTGTTTTCACCTGGTCGCGAGCATAGGCCACGACTCGCGATTTGCCACTGTTTCTGCTATACTTTCCTCAACGTTTAGCGACATAAATCGCTAATAAACTTTGCATAATTATGAACTTCAAAACACATAATACTACGTCTAGTATTATAAATATTCATAACTATATACATTTATATTCTAAATCAATAAATCTCAACATTTCTTCCCCCATTTAGAATATAAACCACTTTTACATAAACCATTCCAATGTTACAAACAATCTCACGCTTACATGAAAGTGTACGAAACTTGAACTTCCACCTAGTATAATACACATTCCAAGTTATTGTATCCAAATAGTGTCGTAAACGATTGAACTATTTTCAATACATAATCATAACTCGAAGATATTATACGCACAAGGTTAATTACTTGAACTCATTAAATGGACACAATTGTAGGGCCATGTGTCCGTATCTTTTGTAAGTGCATCAAAGCTCTCCCCACAAGCTTCTTGAGGCGGCCAAACCTCCCACTTATATAGGCTTATCTCTCGGTCAACATGTTATTGTGACACTAGCACAACCAAGACATACCGCCTTAAAACCGTCACAATCCGGAACTTCAAATAGGATGAATAAACAGTTCCCAATCATCAAGAAAGAAGATTTATCTCGTTGAACTTGAGACCTAACGTCTTATTAGGCATCAAGTTGAGATCCTCTCAATTGCGATTAATCTGGGGCTTCAATCTAAACCGATTGCCATCCACTACTATACCGTATCTCTAGCTAAGCCGCTAGTTTCTTTTCATAGACATAGTCAATAGTTATAGTGCAACATTTTATAAACTTGACTATAAATTCTTATACATTTAGCTTTTACCAGCCAAACACATAACAACAAACTCTATTGTCAAAAGGAGTTTACAACGCAAGTTTGCTTCTTGAAAACCCAAGAAATATCATCCAATAAAAAGAAACAATTTCCAACTTGCATTTTGATTCCCTTCTACAATTGAAACATATTGTTATAAATCAAACCATAACTATGATTTCTTTAATACATGACGAATAATTAACTTTCAATGTTACATACTATTATTACTAGTAAAATTCCACAGTTTGCCCACCTCAAATGCAATAACATTCGTCAAAACTTATATTAACAACCTATAGCTTGCATTACCTTTTACTTGGTAATAACTTAACTTGCATACATAGGTGTTTAACTTTTATATCCAGAATGGAATTGACTTCCCCCAGATCTTTCATAGAGACAAAACCGTTTTATTATAAAACTTGTCATCTATATGTAGAAGAATCATGATAACTTAACCATTATCATCAATTTGTAAATATATATACTTATTTGAATTGTTCATAGAAACCCATTAGACAACACATTGCCATTTTAATTCTTGTATTCAATTAATCAACTTAACTTTAAACTTTTGACCTTACACATCAAACTTTACCGTTTGTTGCATGTAAAGCTTTTATTACTCAAGAATACTATCTTGACATCCATTTGATGGATCATAAGATTATAAATAGTTATAGGAACTATAAATAACTTATAATAATAATAATAATATACTAGAAATGGGCGAATGCCACCAACCGGGCTTAGAGCACATACATTTTCAATTTCCTTTGAAAATTCATTCCCACCCAATAGGTTTACTTTTAAGAGTAAATCAACTAAAATCCAAATATTTTCCTCTTGATAGATTTTAACTCATCATAAATAATCATATCACATAAGGAATATCTTGAGAATTTATATCCTCAACAAATTAAAGAATCAGCTTCCATAATAAAACATATGGAATCCTTTGTCAAAATAAAACTTTGATTCTTTAATTAAACATACATGAAAACAAGCTAATTTATATTTCCTTAGCCATATTACCTTGCTAAATTGTGATGATATAGATGCATCATTCTCAATCAGAATTTGATCAATTTCTTAATCATTGGTACTTGGAGTTACATCTTTTAATTTAGGAAGTGATAAATAATTTTCATTACCTGTTGCATCCTTTGACCATATGTTGGTATAAACCAACCAAATGTCACTTATTCTATAACATAGAACTCATAGAATTTGCTATACCGCATATCCTATATTGATGCTTTAATTTCAACTCCACTTTCATCCAATCTTTACATTTGGATTCCAAACCTTGAAATAACTCAAGTTTTATTTCCTTTAGCACCATAGTTCACATGGGGTTACTTAATTTCTTTTCATAAATCAATTTAAAATATGTCATGCCATTAAGGCAACTTTTCCCCATACATCATCACATAACCCGAATAGAATGTCATGGAAATAACCTCCACTATCTTTCTTTTAGCCACACCACTATATTGTAGTGTATCAAATATATTAACTCATGTATAATTTATAAATATTGGAATACTTGGATCGAGTTATTCACCTCCTATAACAGGTCTAAATCTTATAGTTTGTCAAATATCATTTTGACATTATTGTGGAATTATACATCACAAATTCCCTGTATTAAAATAAATAATCCTTGTCTAATATATATCCTTTAAAAGGATAATTACTCACAATCTTACTGTGATTATTACTATTCAAATTATTTGAATAGAAAACATGAACAATACTAACAAGTACCAGTTCTACTAAACCGTAGAACAAAATATCAATATTTAAATTGAACATTGACATAATTACATAAATTACATAATCCTCTAAACCCAAGGACTATTTCCTCATGATTAATTAATTGCAGTAACTATGCAATATTTGCATATATATATCTTATAACATAAAATTCAATTCATCCTTGTTATTCTATTAAATCATAGAATAATAACCTTAACCAAATTAATCATTTATACATGTCATTACCCATTAACAACCACTTAACATGAGAATCATATTTAATTAGATAAAACAATCTAACAAAATACTTTTGTTATACACAATTGTTTTAAACTAATTAAATTATTAACCTAAAGAGACTTAGAATATTTTCCATATGCTTGACCACATACATATCTTAATTGGTCGTTAATAATCAGTAATAATACCAAGATTTAGATTATTACTAAGTCAGATCAAAATATATTGATCAAAATTATATCGACATATAACTCATAATCCTTTATACCAAAGGATTATAATTCCATAATTAATTTAATTACTGCAAAAATATAGTACAATATCCACACACTAGTGGATTTCATTGCAATCCTTTTATTCTATTAAACCATAGAATATAATATATCCTTTAAACAATTAATCACTAATTTATGTTAATCACTCCTTTATACCAAGGAGACAAAGTAAAGATAAATAAAACTAATTTTACTGACATAAGTAAACAAGACGGCAAGATAACCAAATAAGCATTAATTAACAAGAATTGCAAAAATTAGTTACTGACATAAGTAAACTAAATAAATCCAAAGTACTTATCATTAGGAATGCCTAATAAGTAATAACCGACATAATCAATTAGACTAACTGGAATTAGTGCGTGATGAAATCAATCGAATAACTGCAATAACGGCACTATGCAAGCAGCAATGAATATCAAGATAGCCGACATGCATTTTGGATCATTACATCCAATTAATAACCGCTGGATCATCTCCAATTTGTATTATCTTTGACAAATTTCTATGATTATACTTTCATAGAATTATACCTCCAAAATATCAAATCTCATATAATCAATTTATATTGACAATACATATTTCATGAACAATAAACTTTGTTCATCCATTAACAATAATGTTAATTTACATGGTCTTAACCAACCATCATGATTTTATCAATCATCTTTAACTGCAATTCATGGCAACACATCTTCTCATAATTATCAAGACATCATCAATCAACCTTGATGTTATCATGTCTAAAATTTATCCATGAGAAGAACAATTAATAATAAAACATATTATTAAAACATAAATTCTTACTTGAAATGACGTTAATCATGCCATAAACTTGAGAATTAGAACATATCCATCCATTGATTCTTTGTCCTTGCTTTTGATAATTCATCTTTCGATCACCATCTTCATTCTCCTTTTCCATTGGCACTCCCAATGATGACAACAAAATTTGCATCCTTTTGACACCCTCAAAGTTTATCCTAAACATACTAAATAATATTGTTTTCGGATTGTTGGAGATTTTATGTATTATGGGTAATAGTATGAACAAACTCTCTAGGCGTGTACAAAGAACACTTTCCCGAAAACAATATTCCTACCCAATTCTTAGGTCGGGTTGCAAAGAATTCGTTGACGAGATACAACAAGAAACAGAGATAATCAAGCCTAGTTTTAACTATCACCAATGAGAACAAGTTTGATATCAATCTTATGTAACAATGGAGAATATTAAGGTTTTTGCAAGAGTAACTTGATGAGAGAGATAATGAATGTAACTTCTTGTGTCTCTCACTTCTGATGATAAGTTATATATTAACACATCATATGTATAGCAGTTAACCCCAAACGACATAACGCAATGGGAGAAAACTGAACAGAAACTAACACAAACCAACAGGCTCGCGAGTCACGAGCTAGGCTTGCGAGTCGCGACCTATGGTCGCGATAAGCTTCTGTCTATTTTGGCAATTTGATCTGTTTTCACCTGGTCGCGAGCATAGGCCTCGACTCGCGATTTGCCACTGTTTCTGCTATACTTTCCTCAACGTTTAGCGACATAAATCGCTAATAAACTTTGCATAATTATGAACTTCAAAACACATAATACTACGTCTAGTATTATAAATATTCATAACTATATACATTTATATTCTAAATCAATAAATCTCAACAGCCCTTAAGGACTAATTTGGGTCCCAATCTTAGGCATCGTTTGGTTGACACGGGAAATAAATTCCCGTAGGAATTAGTATTTCATGGGAAATTATTTCCCTAATGAAATTCCTAGGAATTTATCAATCTTGTTTGGTTATAACAATGGGAAGTTCAAATTCTCATGAAATTTGATTGACCAAGGGGGACCTTGGTAATCTACTTCCTATGTTATGTGGGAAATAGAAATTCCCATGAATTCCAACTTCCTCCATTTTTTTTCCTTTTTATATGCATGAACCAAACAACTATACAAATTACCAATTCCCATGATTTTTCACTTCCCCCATTTTATTTTTTCAACCAAACAAGCACTTAGACCAACTACTTGAAAAAATATCTCAATTTGCGTGCCAAAAAACGTTTGGGATTTGCGCGTTGAAAAACTTAGGTTTTGTATGGCTACAAAAACTACTTAGTAGATGATTTAGGGGGCAATTTATCATATAAGGACTCAAATTGAGGTCAAAATTGTCAAATCATGATAAGAAATATTTTGCCTATAAAAAAGTCTCCATTCATGTATTCAACAAATTTATGGATTTGAATAGTTTAGTCGATAATTTAACGGGAAATTTAGTCTTTAAGAGCTCAACTTGAGGTTGAAATTATAATAAAAAATGACCAAAAATACTTATTTTGCATGCCAATAAGTCTCGATTTACATGCCAAACTAATAAGTTAAAAAAACTAACTGCAACTAAACGGAATTCACTTAATATGGCTGTTGAGTTATCATGAAATGTAAGTTCAGGGCTACCATGTATAAGAACAATTAAAAAGTGCTATCATGTAAAATATTTAAAAGTTGGGGGCAACCATGTAGAATTTCCCATTAAATATATACAGAGTATATTAGTATAAGAAAATTCATTATGAGTATCATAAAATTATTTAACCCTTATGTTATTAAGATAAACTAATGAGGTTATAGTGTTATACTCTTATACAACTCGGTAGTTTTATAAATTGTTAATTTCTATTAAATATTTAGGTAGAACAATTGTGTTTATTGATTTTTTTTTATTTTTTGCATTTTTTACACACTATTATTTTTTTAAAAAAATTGTTTGAAAAGACTTTTTTTAATATTTGTCGGCCTTTTTGCATAGAGTGAATATTCTTGGCTTCGAATGAGTGTAAAAACTCAAATAAAGCAGTCGACAAGTTTTCACCAGGTTAAACAAGTTTTCACCAGGTTTACAAATAGGTTTTCAAGTTTAACAATATGTGTACATGTTTAACAATATGTGCCCAGGTTAAACAAGTTTTCACACCAGGTTTACAAATGTGTCCAAGTTTACAAATAGTTGTCCAGGTTTAACAATATGTGTCTAGGCTTAACAAGTCTTCAACAAGTTTACAAATACGTGTAAAGGTTTAACAAGTCTTCATCAACCGGTTTACAAATATGTGTACAGGTTTACAAATATGTGTTTAAGTTTAATAAATATGTGTTCAGATTTAACAACATGTGTCAAAGTTAAACCCATCTTTGTCCACTTCAATTGGACTCGTCTGATACAATACTTCTCTTTGATATATATGTGCATTTTTTTAAATGTAAATATGCATTAAAAAAATTCAACTTCAAAAGTTTTTTTTTTCCCTAGAAAAACTAGGAAGAAAACTTATACCCATTAATACTTGGTATTTTAAAAGGAAGACCAAAATCAAAACAATATCATGCAACTCTCAAATATCATCTAAGATATAACATATGACAAATAACCATCATTCATGTTAAAAGTCAGCTGATAGTTTTTTTTTTCCTTTTTATTTTTTTCACGTTTGGCGTTTTCATTTTTCATCTCATTCTATTTAATATTTCCAAATTTTTACAAAAGATAAAGTTCAACTTAAAATATTGTCCGTACCGTGCTTTGCACGGGCCAAAAAACTAGTTACTTTGTTAAAACTATACATCGCACGAGTACTAACCTATTTATACATAAAATACATAAAGTTCGGATTAGATTGAGTAGAATCGTGAAAGTTGAATTTTTTTTCCATAAAATTTTCCAGTACAAAAACCAAATTTCCAAACTATAAAATTGTTTCAAAATATCCAACAACATAACCCTTACCTCCGATCAAGCAATCAAAACTTCAGCATTCTTCAACTTACGAATTTAAAGTTCACTTGCTTAGCTTCATTAATCACTACCATCTTTCTTGATGACAATGCTATTGGCATGAAAATAATCTGCAAATGGCCTCTTCCATTCAAAACTAAGTTGAGGCCTTTTGGATAGCCCGCCTTTGCCCCTGGTGCCATCCCCATGTTGGATGACAATGGAGGTTCAATAGCAGAATCAAAAATTCTATTTCGGGATATCATTGACACCATTAATCAAGTTCCAACATATTTTATTACTCATTCTCCAGAAAATATATGCAACACAAGAGAAATGTAGCAACAGAAGAATCAAGAAAATTGGAAGTTGATAATTTTGTGGTATTCATGAGAATGTTTTGTAATTCATAAATCAACTAAGATATATTATTACTCTCATAATTGATTTTTTTCCCCAAAAAAGAATGATTACATGAAAGCAAAAATTGAACATGAATAACTAAATTAAAAAAAATTCTGGCACAGTCGCTGAGCCACTTAGTCCAACCTTATCCTAGCTCGTTGTTGACTGCTCATTGCCTTGCTTTCACCTGCGCCAACTTCAAAGTCAGTAAATAACAGATAATGTTGTTCAAAGGGTCACAAATTGCCATTTTTAACTTTGAAAAGCTAAAGAGTACATACAAGTCATGCTGAAAAGTGTGCGTTAGGATTAGGACTATAGAGTGCAGCCAACGCCTGAATCAAAGATTACTAATCAAAGGTTGCAGATGCAACAAAGCCTCTGTCCTAACTTGATCTCTCTTAACTTTTCCTGTACTTGTAAGTGGGAAAGGCTTATTCCAAATCATAAAAGCTTTTGGTATCTTAAACCTGCAAGCATAATATTACTGTAAATCATCAGCAAATATTAAACGTAAAACCAGATAATCACTAAAATAATTTTATTTAAAAGCCATGCAGAACCAAAATAGAAGGTGGGGAGGGACAAACAAAAGGAATAAAGAGATACCTCGTGACACTTTTTTCTTGACAATACTCCTTGAGCATGCTAGGTGATAAATGACACTCCTCATTGCTTGGCAATATGTCAGTGGTTAAGTCAATCCATATCCAGTTTTGTTTGATTTGAACACAAGCGACAACCATTTCACCTAGACTTGCGTGAGGGAGTCCAATGACCACCACAGCAGAAATTCCAGGATGTTGGGATAATATGACCTCTAACTGTATCATCATAATATTGCAATCTCAGTTTCAAGTGACTCAAACATAAGGGTGTTATTGTGTTAATAAGCTAAGCCAACTCAGTATTCAAACCAACTACTTGAGCTCAATCAGTCAAAGCATGGCTCAAGAGTCAAGATCTTAACAAGCAAAAGTCTGAGGTATCATTGGCTTGGCTCAATACTTCTTTTTTTTTTGGCAATGCAGAACTATTTTACTGTTATATATAACAATTAATATGTCCCACAATGATTTAGGAACAGATAAGAACCATTATCTGCGATATATAATATTAGCACCTTCTATAAAGAGAACAATAGATGTTTGACGAAGTTATTAAAATCATCCTATAATGACTGAGAAATAGAAAATGAAGGTAGCCTTTTCTAGTGTTTTCCCTAGGAATGTGCAAAAACCAGTCCGGACCACATTTTTGGACACAAACCGGACTGGAGTTGGATCGGACCGGTGGATTCCGGTCCGTTCTGTGGTCCATGAAAATTATGGACTTCGGCATTCCAATCTGGTATAAATCCGGAATTATACGGTCCGGATCGGAAAATCCGGATTTATTAAATCATTTAAAAAAAGAAAAAGAATAGGCATGATACTTGGTAAGGGTTGTCTGAACATTTAAAAGCAATTCGTCAAAACTCTTTCTCCCTCTTAAATCAGTAAATCCTAATCCTTACCTTCTCCTAATTTCCTCAAGCCTTCAAGGAGCATCACTGTCACTGCTTCCACTGCTCAGTGCTCACTTGTTTCTCAAAGCCATCCGTCACTAACACTCTTATAGACTTATAGTCCTATTCCCTAATAGCACTACTACTCCTATTTCTCAAGATCATTGCTCTTCTGATGTGCTATGTCCAAAAGGACTTGTTTTAAGAATTTTCCTTAGTTGTGTTTTTTTTGGTAAGTAAGAATTTTCCTTATTTCATCTCTTCATTGAATTAGTACAAGAAGCGAACAGTGGTATCAATGATCATAGCTTTCAGATTTTTTTTAGTAGCTCATTTCCTTCTGTGTAGTATATTAGTTCAGATTTCTTTTTTTAAAAAAATTTATTTTAGTTGATTATGTTTTATTAGTTTTCAGAATTATAGAGGATGCTTGATGGTTTGATTGTTCAAGTTTTTTTTTTAGTTGATTTCTATGCTAAGTTGATTTTAATATTTTTTTATTTAACTACAATGACATTGCTTTTCAGATTTTTTTTTTCCCCAAGTCTTTAAAAAAACATGTTCTGATGACAACTTATAATATATAAGCATGTTATCTGAGTTAGAGGTTTAAATTATTCTTTTAAGGACTTTGCTCAATCAGAGCATTTCTTCTCTATGAAAGAAAAATGAAGATTTGTTCAACATTAACAAATAAAAAAAGTATATTAAAATAGCCGGAGTAATAACCATAATTTCAACAAGGTATTTCAGTTGTTAAAGAGAAAAACTAGGCAGAATACTTTTCTTACCTCTTCTGGATACACATTCTCCCCTCCACTTTTGATACGACAACTCATGCGGCCAACAAGCCACAGATTTCCATGAGCATCAATATGTCCACTATCACCGGTGTCAAACCAATCTGTCCTACAGTCATTTTGTTGAGAACTAACTTGACCCCAATAGCCTATCATAACGTGGGGTCCCCGAGTCATAATTCTTCCTACAAAAGAAGATTTATGTTGTTTTATGACTATCTCAACATGAGGTGCTGGCTTCCCCACACAGATTCCTCCTAACGGGTGAACAACACTGGATATAACGCCTCTGCCATTATTAGTAGCTGGATCATAGAGGGTGGTGAAGGTAAGAGAAGAACAGGTCTCTGTCATTCCTAGAGCCAAGTGATTCAATATTAGAAAAAGAAGAGTACAAAATAACTACAAAATGAAAAGTAATGGCAACTTTGGTAGTCGTATGCAAATGTATTGCTAATTGACATGCATCGTTGGGCAATGGTGAAGGTTATCCATATTGGAATAATACAGTTCTTAATAGTTTAAAGACAATGTTCCAATTTTCCCCAAGGCCGAGGGGGGATTCATGGCTGTCATTAGGTCTTGAGTTCTAGTAGGAGTTGTCAAAATTATGACAATTGAACTGAGTTTGCTTCACAGTATTTTGAGGTTTACAGACTATGGCACTGGGTGAACATCGATTCATTAATTTTCATGTATATTTACAGGAAGATTAAATGGGCTTTAATTAATGCCTTTTAGCATGGACGAAGAATGATGTTAGTGTGGTGCATAGTGCATTTCCTTAACGTTACGCACAACAGCCGATGAGCATTCAATTTGTGAATGGGGAAACATACATACAAATGATACAATGATACAATTCCCTTCATCACATTATATAAAGTCTAATTTTCACATGGATACTACTCTAAAAAGCAAAAAGATTGGAACTTGTCAAAGAAATTTCTAGCAGGAATCTAAACCCAGAACCTAATTCACTTGAATCGCAACCATTAAGAACTTCCACAACAAAAACAAATTTAGACTCATTCAATTAGCAGACTATGATCCAATGGATTACATACATGGAAACATATGGCTATTAAATTAAATTCTTTAAAATGTTGCTTAAATGGATCTACAATGTGGCACATGAGAAACCTGTATTACTTCTTAGTACCTTTGAACTCAAACACTAAGGGTCTGTAGTTCGGCATCACTGTAGTTTTGTGTTTTTTTTTTTATTTAAAAAACATAAATGTTGCATAAGGGATAAAATATAGGTCAAACTTATCAAAGTCATTATAATTTTGACAAAAAAGTGCAAATCACTTTTTTAGGGCCCGTTCGGTAACACTGTGGTTTTCTGGTTTTTGGTTTCTTAAAGTCATATGATATTAGCCCTATAATTATATTAAAATTAGTCAAAATTATTGGAAACATATTGAAAATGAAAACTGGCAACTAAAAAGTGGAAACCACTTTTTTTGGTTTACTGTTTTTTGTTTTAGATTTCAAAAAAACTACAAACAAAAAACGATAACAAACCCTTAGGTTTTTGTTTTCGTTTTTTTGTTATTTAAAAAATAGGAAACCAAAAACAAAAAAGGGTAATGGAAAACCCTATGTTTAATGAATGAAATAATCTAATATCCATCCAACCCCTGAACTCATCCATCTCTCTATAATACTAAAGCAAAAGCCACTAAAATTAGTAATTTCCCTCTCAAACTCTTATTTTCCCTCCTAGAGTCCATGTATTCCTTTGTCTCTCCCCACTCTCTTTAACATCCTAATTAATGATAAATGACTTTTAAAAATTTAAAGTACATTCAAACTAGAAATAAAAAAGTTGTATTACAAAAATTTGCTTCCAAAAATAAATAGCTTTTATTTTAAACTAAAACTGTATTGGAAATACAAGCACATTTTATGATGTATTTATTTATATATATGCATGTATTAAGAAATTATTTTAGAAAAATTTACAAAAGTAATTCCAATTTTCATTAATCTTCTCAATATAATCCCAACTTTAGTGAGCATCATCTGAATATACTCCAAACTTTTTTTTTAAATTTATTCACAATAATCCTAGCATGAAGCTCAATTAACAAACATAACACTTCGATTTCTTTTGAGAATGGAGGCGTTAGAGTTGCGATTATTCTAGAATAATCAAAAGATAGAATTATTTTAGAAAGATAAGTAAAAGCCAGGATTATTCTTATAAAATTTTAATTAAAAAATTACATTATAAACAATTTTCTATTTTTACTAGATATATCAAATTTTAAAACCGAGCATTTGCTCGGGTACCAGTGTACCACCTAGTGTTAAAACAAATAAACTATGGCGCACTTTACGCCAAATTTATGCTGGTTATGCAAAAAAATAAACCCATGAATTTCTATGCAAGTATGCATCCCATGCAGACTCAGGCTCATTTACCTGCAGGTTTGAAGAAATAAAGTTGCCACTATATTCTTCTAGCTTAAGAACTATTATGTAATTACAGCACCACCCTTAGCTCCCATATAACCCTCAGGCAATGTAGCCAGCTACATAATTTTGATGGGTATAGAAAGATTATATAACAATCTATTGTAGATTTAGTGAAGCAATAAAATTGAAGATAGTTGCCAGATGTGTCAATAAATAATAAATATGTATATGTAAAACGTACCAAAAACAAAATTAGAACTGAGAAATACTGAGAATTAACCTTGCCACCTGAAGGAATTCTACATCTGTTCTGAGAATTCTCCATGAGTAGAAAGGTTTTATTTTTAAGAAAACTCAAGGAAAAGTTGAGTCTACAAAGATATTTGGCAGAAATTTGAAAATAAGGCAATTGGTGAATACCATAAGCAGAGAGAAGCTTCGCTGCATGGAAACATTTTATGGCATCTTCAATGAGTTGAGCTGAAAGACTCCCACCACCATTTAATATCTTCTTTACACGTAGTTCCATTTTCTTTGAATCGGTGTGCCTGGAAATACTACAAGTAACAAAAAAAAAGGAAAAAGTATTTATTTACTGCTTTTACAATTATCAGTAGACAGCAAAACAACAGATAGTATAATCACAGATACATATCTTAAAAAAGTTGCAATGATTGTGCGGACAAGTTATTAGATATTGCCAATGGTGTGTATGCAAACCATTTTGAGCCTAGAATGATATAAAATTATAAACACCTCAAGAATAGGTAGAGTGTAGCGAAATCACTGAGTTCATGAGTATGAAAATTTGAAAAGTGTTTGGTTTGTGGAAAACCTGTCCTCCACAACTGTGGTTTAAACCTTATAGTTTTTCTTTCCTAAAAAAAAAAATTGCAACATTTGGAACATATTAATTGCAATTATTTGACATACAGTAAGTAGAGAGAAAAAAATGTCAAATCGTTGCAATTAATATGTTACGGAGGGAATACTAATCACAGACAATGTGAATCTTCTAAGTTCATAGTTCATACTCAGTTGAATCGGCGAGGAGGATTTCTGCTTGAACTGTATGGTACCAATATGACTTAGAATTGGAACATATATCAAGCAGCTTCCTCAAAATAGGCTAGCCGCTGGCCAAAATTCTTGTCCAAACAGCTTCAACACAACAATATTTCACGGCACTTTTGAACTACTTGCCTACCACTAAAATACATCCAGTGGATTTGCCCCAAAAAACAAATTATCCAGTGGAAGGTAGAGGACGAAAACATCTTCTTTGCTAAAAGTTGGAGAGCTTTTCTTTAAAGGATAAGTGTGGATGGGTTGTAGAATATGCCAGCACCAATAATGTCCAAGTTCAACCCAAACTGCAAAGTGAGATATCACTAGGTATTGATAGATATACTTTTTAAACCTTGTCAGTATCTTCAAACAATCATAGACATGATGATTGATAAGTGCTCACTTTCTTGACAAAGGTCTCTTATTACGCAAGTGCAAAATACCTCATGTTCTGTTATGGATATTAGGCTAAGAGTGTATAGGAACCTTTTATGCTTAATTTGTCTTTTAGCTGAGTGCCTGTCATATAAGTAAAGAAGTTTGTTGCTTTGGGCATTGAGAAGGAGAAATCATAGTGACAGAGAGTGCTTACCGCTTGAATATGAACCTTTTATTGACGTGATTACTCTCATAAGCAATATAAAATCTTAGTGACTTTTTCCTTTTGTCACTCGTAAATTCTTTTATCTGTGAGTTGAGGTTCTAGCAATAAGGAACCCTAGTGTTCTAGTTACAATATTACGGTAAAGGTGCAATACTTGTGTACCCATGAGATTTTTGGCGACTTTCAAAGGCATGCTAAGGTAGTTAAATAGTAGTAAATAATACCAATTACGCGCAGCACACCACTTTGGGACATATATTAAGGATTAAATTTGAGGATTTAAACCAGCTTATTAATCGAAATTATATTAGCACAACTTATATAGTTATATTTTCCCTCTTGTGTGTATTTAAATTAATTTTTCTATTTACATCCTCAAATATGTTCATTGAATGCGTGCTAAAGGGGTATGTTGCGAGTAAAATGCAAGCATTAATGATCCGTACACGTATACATGCAAGATGTAGGATCCATTATCAATAAAGGGAAAATATTTGTGGTCATTGCTAGGGAGAAAAGCAAGATAGTACTTTATCCATTGACAAACATTAAAATGTGTGTCCTTATTCGGAAGACTTCATGAATTGACTGGAACTCAGGCTCGGGGTACTGAATTGCTTTCAGGGTTGAGATGATTGAAGGAGTCTTGCTGCTCAAAGCTCAAAAGGCAGGTTTTTTCAGTTGCATTTTTGCTCTATTTATCAGTTCTGGAAGGCAAGAAATACAATGTTCTAGCAGCAGCTGCTGCCTTTTATCCAGAAGTCAGAACTCTGTAAATCAAATGACAAGGATTGTCAGCTATAGAGTTAGTTCCAGGAATTCAAACTATATAGGGCTCAAGTTTAACTCAATAGTTTGAGTTTATAGAAGTTATAAATTGGTTGTTTATACCATCCAATGTAGGACAATTATGATGCATTATGTTTCAACCAGTTCATAGAGTGTTCTTTCCTTGTTATTGATTTCTTCATCAATGTGGAACAAATCTAACAAATTGTAAACTATGCATCACCCTCTTTAATAGAGAAGAATGAACTTAATTTAAATAGACTAACTAGAATTCATTTTTGTTTATAAAGAAAAAGTGCCTTAGTTTTCTTCTACAATCCAATGCGGAATTATGATAACTTAACAACATAGGAAACTATGCATCATCCTTTTAAAAGAGAACAATGATCTAAATCTAAAGAAAACTAACTGGAATTCTTTCTTAGCTATAGCTTATCTTATAAACAAATATTCTCTTAGTTTAAGTGTACCATCCAATGGGGGACAATTACCTATTAAATTTGTACTGTATCATAGAGAATTGATCACTTTTTATCGGCTTCTTTATCAATGTGTGACAAATCCAACAAAATAGGAAAGTAGCAAACTATGCAGCATCTTTAACAGAGAACAATGATCTTAATCTAAATAAACTAACTCGAATTCTTTCTTATATAAAGAAAAAATCTCTTAGTTTATGTCTACCATCTAATGAGGGGCAATTATTATATAATTCGAGCCTGCTCACGAGCTTTTCGAGCCGAGCTTGGAGCCGACCCTTGTCGAGCCAAGCTTGGCTCATTAGCACCCCTAGGTAGAAGCAACAACATAACGAGACTAGGCAAATCACCATTTAAGGTGATGACACTACCCAAAACCTTCTAAATAGGAAACTCATTCCAATTACCAGTCATATTTCTCATAGATGAACCTTTTCCAGGCATTTAGGTAATGGTTGTCCGTTTCATTCTTTTTCTCCTAAAGTTTCTTCACATGACTCAAAGCCTACCTTAAGGTTCTAAATTCCCTTGCAGCCAGACCAGACCAAACCATACAGACACCTCTATTTTGAACTCAAAAGCTTATTTCACCCTAAATACATCCACTTTAAGGGTCCGTTTCAGTGTCACATAATTCGGTCCTCACTCATGTGAACTCCGCTCCCAAATTCGTTCTGCGTTCCGAGACGAATGCCAAATTAGGAGTAAATTCTGCCAAACCCTAAACCTATGGGTAGCAAATTCTGCTCCCAAATACGCTCTACTTTCCAAAATGAATGCAAAATTATGTGACATTGCTCTGTTTACTAGGGCGTAAAACAATCCTGTAAAACTCTTTTCCTCTATTTTCAATTTTACACTGTTTACCTTGCAAAGTAGTGTAGAATCATTTTCTCTAAGAGTAAAATATCTCTTACAATGATGGAAAACCATTTTCCCTTCAAAATAAAGGGCAAACTATCTTCCTTCATTTTCCTTACCTTACCTCCTTACTTTCCCTTTCATTTTCCTTATTTTCGTTCATTTTTCTTACATGATAGTAAACAATGGAAAACTTATTTTGCAATTGTGTTTTCCACTATAAATTTTTTTTCCATGAAAACCATTTTAAATTGAAAATATTTTACACCCAAGTAAATGGAACCAAGGACAAGAGAATCATGCACAATGCGTGGCATAAACAAATATCCAACCATTAAAACTACCAGTAAGACCATTGAAACCCACAGTTAGGGAACCATTCACATTCTTTTGAATAGTTTTACCAGACAAAGAGGATGCTCCTACGAATTTAGAAGGGTGAATGACTAGAACCTTTCATGGTTATATGACTTGCAAACAGCCTATACAGATTAGTCAGTGATGGCTTTGTTGTATTTTTCTTCTTCAAATCTGGCATTTGTTCTTGTGTTAGCTTGTCTTTGTGTGTAATATTACAAACTTCCACAGCTCATTTTTTCCCTTTGATACCATAAGTGGGCAACATTAAATTGAGTTTCCTGGTGTTAGTTTTGTGAGATCAAATATTTAATGCTGGTTATTCTTAAACAATATTGCAAAATTGATATTGCAAAGATAAGAGCAATTACCATACTGGAAGAAGCAAAGAATATACAGCAATTTCAGAAATGAAAGATAACGGGTGATACTAATGTGTCAACGCTGATGTTAGGGGATGTATTGATTGAAAAATATAATAAGTGAGATAATAGGCAAGATTAATATTAAGATAAAAACACACGATTTTATGTGGGAACTCCCACTTGACGACGAGCTTTATATTCCACTATATGAAAAATATAGGAGAGTACAATCATCCCTTTTGAGGGTATTTGTATTACAATAAGACTCTCTATTTTTACTCACAAAGGAGTATTACAATTAGTGGATATATTTATATGTGGAGAATTACAGGAATTGTGAAAGGCTTATGTGTTTGTGTGGCTTTCTCTTGTTGTGGATTCAAAGGGGAGTGACATCACCTATTTATAGGTGAGCATGGTAGGCTAATGTAGTTGGCAGAAATATTCTAGAATATAATTATCTAGATTAGAATAGTCTAGAGTGGAAAGATCTAGATTAGAAGAATCTAGATTAGTAAAGGAGATGATGGAATAATCATCACCATACTCTAGAATATTCTTGAATCAATATTAATACTAAATTATTTAGAATTGGGCCTTAAAGATTTGGGCCACTCTCAACAGCTAATACATTCAATATTTGATTAGAAGTAATTAGATGTAAATCATGTAATGAGACAAGTACCTCATCTTAGAGACCAGAGAAGCCAGCATTGCCGGAACAGTTATGAAGGAAGTTATGTGGCTTTCCTCCATGGCTTTAACTGCCATATTTACATCAAACTTGGGTATCAAAACATGACAACCTCCTACCATTAGCACTGCAAAGCACGAAGACATCCCACCAATGTGACACAATGGAGCAGTGTGCAGATAAACCTGAGAAAAGTAAGAACAGGAATATGTCAACAAGGTTTAAGCTCTTTCTTCTGCTTTTATTTCTAGTTTCCAACAAAGACCTTAGTTGTGGGAACATGAAATCATATATGTTGAACAAACTCTTGTGCATTCCTGTGGGTAAGGGGGTTATAAAAGCTATGGAAAGAAACCTACATCATCTTCTGTGTAACCCACAATAGCGATTTTTGCCAACGATTGCATGATTAAAGAGGAGTGGTTTATGGCAACTCCTTTGGGTCTGCCAGTGGATCCTATAATGAAGCGAACAATGGAACATAAGAAATTTAAATTCTATACAATGATCACATATGCAATATATTCAAGGAAATAGCAATGAAATCTTTCAACAGACATTTTCAATGTCAAATATTATAGCCAATCCTTTGTAGTGTAGACAATTTGAAAGGTCAAGTAGCCACTCCATCGTTGATTTTAAACTTACTACATTCCTAGTTGATGGTCCAAAGTAGATTGAGAAGAAATTCAATAATATTTGGCAAATAAAAGAGAAATTTTATTGGCAAGAATAGAAGGCAACAGCCATTACATCAAATCATAGACACAAAGCTTCCCAAAAAGGAGAGCTAAAACCCTGCTAACAGCAGTTACACCAACAGCAATACATGATCATTTGTTCTACAAGCAACTTTAATAATTATATCTTTGAGCACTGCAAGGAGACTTTGATGCACACCCCTAAACAGAGCAGTAGATGAGGGTGTGCAAAGTGCCCTACCGCACAGGGCCCAATCATCAAAAGGGCCTTAAATTCTAATTTTTCATATACTCTTATAAAAATATTTTTGCTTTGTTTTCTCTCAATGCCCAAAAAATCCACATTTGAATACAATAAGGGCCTAATTTTTCATTTTTAACACAGGGCCCCTAGAAACTCCAAGACAACCTTGCCCTAAAAACCTTTTTTTTCCTCCCAAACACGACAGATTCTCTCAGCAAAGCAAGCTAATGTTTGTGAATTATTTATTAATGATTAAACCCTCTCTTTTCCTTTCAAAACAAAACAAAAAAATTGTGTATCAATCATGACCTTCATTTCCTAGAATTCTTTGATGCCCCACAATATCTAGATGATTCATATGGGAAGAAGTGCTCCATGTAATAGCAACTTCATCTCAAACAAAATATTACAAACAAACTTAAGGATGGTCCCAAGGATCTAATATTACTCCACCTATGCTTACAAGTTCTCGTATGTCAGAATATAAAAATATTAGGACTAATACCTGAAGTGAAGCAAATGATAACAACATCCTCAGGTGCCCAACAGTACTTGATAGATTGAGGATTTATTAGTTGCCTCTCATCTCCTTGTCTAACTGATAGAGGAAGAATTAACAAGATGAAGCTGTCAGATCAGAATATCAGATGCATGTGACGTGATAATATCGCATCATATAAATTTAAAAATAATTTCTGACTTCTAACTTGCAACTAGAGGCAGTCTTCATACCATTTGTAGTTGAATAATGAAATCTGATAGAAACATGCCACCTCGGAGAAAATATGGTACCATTTTGCAATTCTGACAACCACATGCAACACTCATCAGTAACTACCATCGCTGGCTGGATGACTTGCAGTGCCAGTTTTGACTCCTCCAAACTCTGTAAGCATAGTAAGGGAAGCTATTAGAAGATTGTAGATAAGCTATATAATAAACAAAAACAACCAGAAAATGTACTAATTCATAGTTTCAGAAACTTGTGAATTACATATTCTACAGGTTGAGTCAGTAAAGCTCAATTGCACAACCAAACTACAAAAGAAGAATAAGCAAGTGTAGAACAACATATGGTAGCGCATGCCCCAATAATATGATGACTTAAAATAGTGTCCAATCGGCTAATCTTTCATATTGGGACACTTCCCTTTTGATTGGTTGTGATTTGTTCATTGCCCAGCTCAACTTTGTACCTGATTTCATTCTTTATCTTTCTTCGCATTAATTGCTAAACATCATACATAGATTAGATGAATCGGCATCTCCTCAGAATGACGAATATCAACTTATACACAAGTAGATAATAACAATATATATCTTGAGGCTCGCTCTGGGCAGGTTCGGATCACTTACAATACACGGGCGTAAATCATTCTCTTTTTTTTTATTTAGCTCGAGCGGCGACTTTCACTTTCAACCCGATTCATTGCCTTATATCTTCATTGTCCATTTTCCAAATGCACGTGTTGCTTATTCAAGAGAACAGTCAAAATATGAGGTATTGAGTTACTGTCCCATGTGGTAGGATAATTCTCCATGTAACAACAAAATCTAGCAACCAGTGTGCATATTTTCTGTAGCAAGCCTTCCTGAAGAACTTTTAAATCTCAGGACAAGGTAATCAGAATACATGTTATTGAGATGGAACGTGTGTCAAGTATCTTTTATTTTTAGTTGTCATATGAGGTTCCCATATGATCTTTTCTAAGGCCAACCTCAGAATTTTAAATATTAAAAACTATACCAGCTTCTTTTTCTATATGGCCTAGTCATAGTTCTTTTGCCACCTCTAAAGCCAAGGTTGTATTAGAATAAGAAATTGTTTGCTAGTGCTTAAACAACTTGAAAATACAAAAGCCACAAAAAGTATACTACAAAAAACAGTATGCGATGATTGTCTGCTGCTTTCAGAACTAATCACACAATGAAGAATGAAGATCCCTCAGTCTCTCTTTCAGCCCTTAGGAGCACTTGAGGACGGTTGAATCACTCAAATACTTGATTTAACCAACATAAAAAATATGAAGTATTCCGCAAAAATAAAAGAACTTATAAATGCTCGATAAATCCAACATAGGTCCATTAGAAGTTTTTCCTCCAATGGAAGAGAAGGGAACAAGCCTCAGCCTCAAATGTTACTCCTTAAGTCCCAATCAAAGGCCATACTTCCTAACAGATCAAACATTATCAGCTTTGTTCATCAATTTCATCCTTATTCATGGTAAATCTAGAAAATGATGGTTTTGTTAAGAGAATAATAGGAATAAGAGAAGGAAACAGATAACTTGTAATCATTAGAATATTTGTTGAGAGAATAATAAAAAAATCTGGTGCCTTAGTGTGCCTTAGTGCGCCTAGCCACAAACACCTTGCCTTGGCCAAATTAAGCGCTTAGCCCCTATTGCCAAGCGCCTAGGCGCGCCTTTTCAAACACTAATTGGTGCATTGACGTATCTATCTGGTAAGTTCAAGTCAAAAGCTATGTACACACAATGTTCATTTACATATAATGAATGTTCATTGTTAGTTTTTAATATATATATATGTTACTTTAAAAGAATAGATATTCATTTACAAACACTAATCAAATTCTTGTGTACTATGATATGCAGTCTGGACTCATATTATAAATGAATGAACAATCAAATTCGAATAGAAAATGAATATATAATATTTTTAATTGAACTTTCTGTTTTTAAAAGATGAATATTGGTTTCTCATAAGACTATTTTATATTTACAATCGAGCATTTCCTAAAAGCATTACTCAAATTTTTCTAATGGATATTTATGATACGTTAATGAATATTACAGTTTTACTAACAAACTTTTAATTTCAAAAATGAATATAGTAAACATCTACTATAAGAAATTTCAATGAATATTCATTATTCTAGATGAATAATAATCAACTTTTAAAAAACGCATATGACCACTAAGCAAATATGAAAACATTTAGATTTTTTTTGAAGGAACGGCAATATTTAGATTTTTTTTTTTGTGTTTGTACATTATATAATTATAGTGGATGATATTTAATGTTTACATATAATTTTTTTAATAATAAAACGAAACGATTATTCTGAGTAAACAAATAATTATGTAATGTTTGTACATTATACATAATTTTAATATTGGTAAACGGATGTAAATCATTTTAACATGACATATATTTAAAATTGACAATGAACCCTCTTTGTACATAAATGAACATTCTCTTTATAAGTTTATATAAACGAATATTACTCCGTATATGCAAAATGTTAAAATATTTGGTGCTTGCAAGTAGGTCCACATATACGGACCCAGTCCATGATATAACAATTGCACGCAATGTACATAGAGTTCATCCCAATAAACATCAACTCACATTTTTACTACAAATTCATTTATACTCCCGTGTGTACCATGAGATACATACTCCTCCTCTAAAACGCTTCTCCTTGAACATTAAACGCAAAAATAAAAAAATAAAAAAAAAAAAACGCAATTTCCTCTCCCTTGTTATCTCAAAGCCTGTAATTACTCAAATCCTTCTCCTTACACATCAATTACATAAATTGTTCATTTGTATACTACGGATGGTTCATTTGTAAACTACAGATTGCTCATTTAAAATTTATGTGTCAATTGTTCTTTTATTCATTGTTCATGTTTACTTACTATTTATTAGGAAAACATCAATTACGTAAATTGTTCATTTGTATACTACGGATTGTTCATTTGTAAACTACTCATTTGTCAATTACTAGTAAAGTTGAGTTTTTTTAATAAGTTAAATTAAAAATTATATTTCCAAATTTTAAGTTAACTATTTAAGAGGAGATTGTGCACCTTCCTCTTATTGCATTTTTACCTCTTCTATGAATTAATAAAAAGGTACGGCATTCAAAAATTTGCTAAAAACAAATGCAACAAATTAGATGATAAGATTTAATTCATATACATACCCAACGATAATTGAGAGGAGCAACAATTCCCCCAACATATGCAACAGCAAGCATCCATTCCAGATACCAATCACTGAAAGTAAACAAATATCATCACACCAGAAGATAGAACTAGTAAAAAAAATTGAATGAAAACCGATAATTATAGAAGCAAAATTAAACCTATTGAAAGCACAAATTGCAACAATGTGACCAGGAAGAAGACCCAATTGGGAGAGCTTATGAGCAAGACTCAAGACGTTTTCGACGAATTGTTGACCTGTCTTGCGGCGTTCATCTGCAATCGTCACCGTAGAGAAGCGTCGGAATGTTAAGAGACGGTTTAAGCATTGGCAAATATGGGCTCGTGAGCTCTCTGCCATACTCACTCACCCAGATTATGGCCTCTGGTTTCAACTTCCCAGGCATTTTCTGCTGTATTATCTGCTTGTTTTGTTTGTATCTTATCTGTTGAGGCGTTGAAATTTGAATACACCTAGACATGATTGTTAAATATTCCCCAATCCATCTAAATAATATTTTATTTTTCACATATATCTATACTTAAATATTTAAAACAGGAACTCTATTGTTCATGTGTCATTCCTTGAAAAACCCTATTTAATTTCTTTTTTTTAATATAATAAATTTTTCCTCTTCTCCTTAATTTGCCTTTGCTCCACTTTTTCAACATAAATTGTCACTTTTGGTACTACTACTATTATTAAGGTGATATAAATACAACTCAATCCCTTCATGATTATTTACATTAATTCCTTACCTAAACTCATATAACTCTACTTTTCTTTTTTACCTTTTTACTCCAAGTACTTACCGATTATCATTCTTTAATTAAAAAATAGAGTAAAAATCATTACAAGTTGTTGTTATTCTTTTTGTAAATTTAGGTCTTTATTAAGATCAGTATTTTTGTATTATTGAGGTTTTTTAAAATCTTCATTGTATTTCTATTTTAATTTGACTTTTATAAATAGTAGAAAATAACATCCAAAATTCAATCAAAATACAAACAAATTTTAAAAATACTAAGAAAAGGAAAAAGTTAAAATCCCAAATTTGTTTTATATAAAAAAAAGTACTACAAGCCTTGAACTCGCATTAGTCTATCTCTCTTCCTTGTACTTAAAAAGAGGATTTTAATAATTATAAACTAGATGAAGTTGATGTATAATATAACAAACAAGCACCCATTCGATTACTCCATTTTCACTCGAATTTAGTCATTTTTTCCTTCGTATTCCCGAAATGAAAAGTCATCTCAACTTATAAATCCAACTGTTGAAATTAATGGCAGATCATTACTAATTTAAGTCATTACTTATTGTGAAGTAACAAAATATATAAATTATAATTAATGAAAATAAAATGGAGAAATATCTAACAAAATGTTATCTAACAAAGAATTATATATATCTATAGGTTTGTTAGTTAGCGACCTAGGGCATTGTCCGGGCAATATTTAATCTATTAATCTTCTATCACCAATTAATTACTATTTATGTGGTTATTATGTAATTAAAGGTTGCTACCACTACTACAACTTATCTTGCCACTACTTTGATTTCTCTTGAATATTTTTTATTATCATCTTATATAACGTATAATTGCAAATTATTTATCCTCTTAGTTATGTTCTTCAATAATATTTTACACACTACGCTATATTAAACTACTATTATTTAATACTTATCTATAATTTATAATCTATACTAAATATTTAAAACAAGATTTTTGTTAATCCACGTGACATTCTTTCAAAACATATTGAATTTATAATTTAAAAAAAAAAAGAAATTTAATGATAAATTACCTAATCATCTTTCTAATCTCTTTAACTACTTCCTTACTTTGCCTTTTTTTTAATTCCTAAATTTTTTCCATATCTTAATTTAATAGTAAATGCATGCTTTTAAACTCTTGTTTACGGAGTACAAGCTCTTATTTACATGCATGTCCAATTTCTTTATTTTTTAATTAATATACATTTTTGTGTATATAAATAGATGTTTCTTATTACATGCACGGGATTAAAACTAGTTCTCAATTATTACATGAATTTGATACACGTAACACTTAACTCTATTTTGCACATTTATCAATTTCAATTAACATCTCAATTTCAGTAATGACCCATCGACATAATTAATTTTCCTTAATTCGCCTACAAAAGTTAAAATAAAAAAAATTAACCGGAGTAGTGCTGTGACGACCCGACTCGCTTAAATCGGCGCGGAAGAAACCGACGAGTCGAATAGTCATAACTACAACTCAAAATACTTAAGAATTAAAACTAATTCCTCAAATTATTATCATTAAACTCTAAAAGTACAAATACCCACAAGTTTGTACATTACTAAACCAAAAAGTCAAACTAAAAGTACTAAGATACGAGTAACTCCAACCACACGTCAGAGTCCAAAACCAACATATGAAAGTCCATACATCAGTCCAAAACTATCTAAAAACAATAACAATAGAAAATACAACAAAGCATAAAAACGCCGCTCGCCCAACCCAAAGCTAAGCAAGAACTTCATCATCAGAATTACCTGTAAAACAAACAACAGTCCACCATCAGTGGCGAGTAACATAACTGACTCACCCTAATGGGAATACACATGAACATAGCACAAATTAAATAATCAACCAATAATCCAAAATAAGCGAGAAACATCCAAATCATGAACTCGACTTAAACATCCTAACCAAACTATCTTTGGCGCAATCATTCATATACTAGACCGGACTATGCTCGTACGAACGCATCTTACGCGATCGAACTTTCTACTATGCTAGGATTGAGAATCTTACTCCCAACCCCATGAAACCAATCTTACTGGAAATTCATGTCCTGTGAAACCAATCTTACTGGAAATCCACATCAAAAGATAACATAGTAGGACTCCAACTATCCCAATACCGCGGATGGAATAGGGGCAACGTCTTAACCAAAAAACAAAGAATCTTACTCAATGTCTTAGGCGTCTAGCAACGAAATCAAGCTAATCTTTAATTAAATCTCTTTTAAAACTCAATCATTTTAATCATAACATAATTAAATTCAAGAATTGCCTTTGCGCCTTGATTCTCGAAAATAATCAGTTAAATCACGAAGTTATTCTCAAGATTGCCTTTGCGCCTTGATCTTGAGTCTAACCAACAATAATCCATCATTTTTAATCCATTCTTTAACTAACTTTAACTCAAACTTTAACTTTCTTTATCAATTTAACCACTTTCTTTAATTCCCAAGATTCAACCAAGAACCCATCAAGACTCAACAAGAATTCAACAAGAACTCAAAGAACTTAACAAGAACCCATAAAGAACTCATTCAAGATTCAAGAACTTCAATCAAGAACTCAATCAAGATTCAAGAACTTCAATCAAGAACTCATCCAACATTCAAACACCGCACGCATAACCTCAACTAGTTACCATGAATATTCAACTTACTATTATCCAAAATTAATCAAACTTTAACACAATCATCATGATCACAAAACTCAACATATCCAATCATAAAATCATCATATCCATCATCAAAAATGCCATTAAAACAACATAAAAATCAGATTTGATACCATACACAAATCATGATCAAAACTCCACAAATAAACCAATACATGCATTTAATCTATACTATAATCGTAGTATACCAACTAAGTTGAGAAAGTATGTTACCTTATTAAGTAATACACACAATAATCAACACAAATTGCAGCCCGGAATCACGAACCACACGGCCCTATCAACACGGCACGACCACGCTGCACCACGGCCTTCAACACGGCACCACCACGAACACTTGCGCTGCACCACCTTCACGGTTGCACCACCACGAGCACCACGAACACACGAGCCACTGCTGCCACTGCACGACCTTCACACTCGGCCACCACACGAGACACCACCCTTGACCCCGCACACGAACTAAGCCAAGAACCAACCCAAACTTATGATCTTGAACGAAATTGTTGGGGTTTAACTTGTGTTTTGATACTTAAAGATCAATAGAGGTTGAATCTTTAAGTTTGGAGTTTGAATGGATGATGAAAAAATGTGATGAATGTTTAGCCAAAAATGGCGTGAAAGAGAAGAGCAAATGGAGTGAGTTTGTGTTTAAAACTTTTGATGGCAAGAGATGGCAAATGAACATAAAGGATCATCAAGCCTTACTAACCACTCTATAAATAGAGATTAGTGAAGGTGTGAACATGAAGCAAGTGGAAAAATTTGCCATCCAACTAAGAGGAAAACCGGCCAAAGGGACAAATGGGCCTAATTTGGGCTTTCGTAAACAATTGGGCTAATTTATAAAAATTACATGATAAATCATGTATAAATCGATTTAGCCCAAAATATTAAATAATTAATTAGAAAATTAAATAATAAAAATTCTAATTAATTAAATAATAATTAACATAAATAATAATAACTGCAAATAAAATAATTCGAATTAAATCGAAATTATTCACATAAAATAAAATAAATAGTTCAAAAATAAATTTGAACTATACATATCATCACATAAATACACATAAATCAAGGCAGAAAATATCATGAAAATCAGGGTCGTTACAAGTGCAACCCAACTTCACTATCATACACAGAGTTATCTCAAAAAAAATCTAGGGGTCCTGTTTTAAGTATGAGAATGAATGAGGCTCTTATATTATTAAAATTTAAATTAATACATTATGTATATTTTAGGTGGTAATATTTAATTTTAATTTTATATTATTTTAAAATGTAAATTTTTTTAAGTTAATAATAAAGGAATAAACTTTTTTTATCAAAGAAATATTATAAAACAAAAATAAAAATTATTAGAGTTTTTTTACATTGGACCTGTGCGACTGGTATCTTTCCAAACCCCTAGAAATAGCTCTTAGAGCACCAGCATTGGGACCTTTCCCAATCTTTTTAAGACCCTTTAGTCAATCCTTATGAATGTTGTGTGTTGGGAAAGGATTCTCTTAAAAAGAGGAATGGCCCATTTCCTTTCTGCTAAAAGGAAGCTTACCTCGTCCCTTGTACAAAATTACACATTAAAATATACAAAACCCACGCATACTGCTATCTCCAAGTGGCAGCATCTTATTGGCTTTGATTTTTTTTTTGCTCCAAAATATTATAACGGCTATAATTTGCAAACGGTAACTTATTTTTGAAATCCGAAAACACCAACGGTCATAAAATTTTTTTGTCTATAAAATGAGTATAAATTTGCTATATTTTTACAAAATTTTAGTTTCACTTGTACAATACTCTTAAACACAAAATTATTCTAATCTCCATATTTTCAAGTTTATTTTTCTCCATTTCACTTCCAATTTCTTAGAGTCTTCAATATGAATGCAACAACATTCATCGTAACTCCCGGACAGTATGATCCAGATAATTTCGGTAGATTGATAGCTTCGAGAGGGGAAATTCGTGATAAAGACGTCCATATGGCTTTGAAGAACGACTTGATCGAGCATGTATGGGCACAGTCTAGGAGGTCGGATGAAAATTAAACATTTTAGTTATTTTTAAACTTATGTTTGTTATTTTCTTTGCTATTTTTATCAACGTAATTCATGTTTTTTTATTCATGTCGTTTAATCAATGTATTTCATGTTTTTAATCAATGAATTTTATGTTTTTGAATCCGTCTCGTTTAATTAATGTGTCGGCTAATAGAACGATCTATTATTAATTATTATTAACAACATTTTCAACAACAATAATAATTAAGTATATTAATAAATATATGTAATTTAAAAAAGGAATAAATGGTGGGGTATACGTAAGTAAAAGAGAGAAAATGGGAAAGGATACTCATTGATGTTGGAAAATTTTAAGGGAAAGGATGAATAGAAGGATGGAAATAGTGGGAAGTGATGTGGAGGAAAGAGAAAGTGATGTGTCAAGTGTAGGAAAGAAGAGAGAAACCGGGAAAGGATATAAGTATCCCCAACACTAATGATGCTCTTATCATACACCCACTTAAAAGGACTAAAATACCTTTCATGTCTAAGAGCACCAGCATTGGGACCTTTCCCAATCTTTTTAAGACCCTTTAGTCAATCCTCATTAATATTGTGTGTTGGGAAAGGGTCCTCTTAAAAAGAGGAATGACCCATTTCCTTTCTGCTAAAAGGAAGCTTACCTCGTCCCTTGTGCAAAATTACACATTTAAATATACAAAACCCACGCATACTGCTATCTCCAACGGCTAGTTCCCTTTTTTTTCAATTTTTGTTCATACTTCATTCCGACAAGTGGCAGCATCTTATTGGCTTTGATTTTTTTTTGATCCAAAATATTATAACGGCTATAATTTGCAAACGGTAACTTATTTTTGAAATCCGAAAACACCAAAGGTCATAAAAAAAATTTGTCTATAAAATGAGTATAAATTTGTTATATTTTTACAAAGTTTTAGTTTCACTTGTACAATACTCTTAAACACAAAATTATTCTAATCTCCATATTTTCAAGTTTATTTTTCTCCATTTCACTTCCAATTTCTTAGAGTCTTCAATATGGATCGTAATAATTCTAATTACGGTCGTTACCCGAATTTTCCTAACAATTCAAACTTTCAATTTAACCAATCTAATCCTCCTGTTGACCCTAATCTGTTGAGTAATCCTCAAATTCAAGCTGCATTTTTTCAATGGTGTAGTAGTCAACCAAGACCAACAAATTTCAATAATATTCCACCAATGCAACCACATTTTCCTCATAATTCCCAATCCTATCAACAATCTTTTGGTAATACCCCTTTTTTCCCTACATCAGAACATTTAACTCAAAATATGAACCAATCTCCAGGTGGAGGTTGTAGTAGCAATGCTACTGCAATAGAGTTAAGTGGTGAACATGTCGAAGAATTAGCGGGAGCACAACATCTTGAAGAGATTGATAATGATGAAGTCGAAATTGTTCCAGAAGTGCAACTCAATACATCTGCACAAAGGAAAAACCAAGCATGGAGTATCGTCGAAGACAAAGCTCTTGTATCAGCCTATATAAATGCAAGAGGCGATGTGGAGAGGGGAACCAAGACCAAGAGAAGCGGGTTATGGGCAGAAATTCACAACCAGTACAAAAAGGCTAGAGCTTAAAAGCTCAATGAGATTAAGGTAAGAAACGTTAAATCTTTGCAAAATCGATGGGATCACATAAATTTACATGTAAGTAAATGGGTTTACGCCTACGGTTATCATTTTCAAACTAAGGGTAGTGGTGAATCTGAGCAAAATTTGGAGAGATTCGCTCACATAGATTACAAAGCAAGTAACAATAAGATGTTTTGTTATTTGCATTGTTTTGCAATTCTGAGGAAATACCCCAAATGGGATCCCTCCTTGTCCCAAGTTCAGTCCGATATGTTACCGGGTGGTCAAGCATCTACCGATAGTGGGGGGAGCGGTAAAAGATCCCAACCCGATTCACAGTGTGAGGTTGGCGGAAGGGCTAAAAGACCTCTTGGCATAAAACAAACAAAGATGAAAGGTAAAACATCAAGTACTTCGTCAAGTGTAAATATAGACTCTTTAAATGTAAATTTTAATGACATGGGAGAGAAATTGGGTCAGTTGGGAGAGCGACTACTTGATCAGATGAGAGAACGAGATGAAGAACAAAAAGCCCGGGTAGAAGAAAAGAAAAGGCAGAAGGAGGAGGCCATGCAGTTCAGAATGTTAGAAAGGTTAATGCAGAAGCCCGTTCTTGATGACAAGGAATTAGCAATGTATAAAAAACTGAGAGACGAATTTAGTAGTAGGTTTTCACTTTAATTTCATTTTAGTATTTGCAATGTTTGTATTTTAATTAAGTATTGTAAGGTACGCAAGTTATTTTTAAAAAAAATTGTTTGTGCTACTAGTAATGTTGTTTATGTATTAAATTAATATGTGTGTATTTTAATTTGTTTTTAAAACTATGATGTCTCTTTTACCTTTTGACAAGACTCATGCATGCATTGGTGAAAAAACTTACCTTACAAAATTCTGCATGCATTGGTCATAATTCTCACCATACAATCCTTATCTTATCCATATCTTATGTGCACCAATTATGTTTTAACAAAATCTTATCTTCTGACCAACAATATCCTATTTTTGTCTATTTAAAGTACATGGTTTCTATCTTCTAGTGTCACAAACAAACACACAAAAAATAAAACACCAAACACAATATGAGCTTAGATTCAATCTCTTCAAGTTCTTCAAGCTCTTCCTCCTCAAGCATAACTGATAAAATTTATGATCACATGGTCATGAATTTTATAAATGAGAGTCAACGTTTAGTTGTGATACAAAATTCAGTGCTTAATTTATTACAACCTGAAAAGCAAAAACGTCCGAGAAAACGAAGGGTAACTGTGTCTAGAAATCTTGAAGCGGCTCACGACAATCTAGTTGCAGATTACTTTAGTAATCAACCGGTATATAATGATACCGTGTTTCGAAGGAGGTTTCGTATGAGGAGACACATGTTCCTTCGCATTGTGGACACATTAAGTGCAAGTAATCGCTATTTCCAACAACGTCCCGATGCTACCATGCGTCTTGGTGCTTCACCCCTTCAAAAATGCACCACGGCTATACGTATGTTAGCTTATGGTTGTGCAGCTGATCAAGTAGATGAATATCTAAAGCTTGGTGAAAGTAATGCTAGAGAATGTCTTTCACAATTTGTCGATGGAGTTATTGCTCAGTTTGCAACTAAGTACCTCCGCAAGCGAACAATGGAAGATATCCAGCGTCTTCTAAGATAAGGGGAGGATAGAAACTTCCCCGGCATGCTAGGAAGCATTGATTGCATGCATTGGGTATGGAAAAATTGTCCGGCTGGATGGAAAGGAATGTATCAAGGCCGATGTAAAACAGCCACTGTTATCTTGGAAGCGGTTGCATCTAGCGATTTATGGATTTGGCACGCCTTCTTTGGGACTCCTGGGTCGTGCAACAATATTAATGTACTACAACGTTCTCCTGTGTTTGATGATATAATAAATAATCGTGCTCCACAAGTTCTGTTCACAGTTAATGGAAACACTTACACAAAAAGATACTATCTCACCGATGGGATTTATCCAAAGTGGTCGACATTTATAGATGCGGTTACTGCCCCTCAAATAGCTAAGGATACGTTATTTACTGAACGTCAAGAGAGTGCGAGAAAGGATGTTAAGCGTGCTTTTGGTGTGTTACAAGCTCGTTTCGCAATAATTAGGAAGCCTGCTTTGGCATGGAGTGTAGATCTGTTGTGGAAAATTATGATGACTTGCATCATTATCCACAACATGATGTGTCAAGTGTAGGATATAAGGAGAGAGAAACCGGGAAGTGATGTGTATCATTAGTGTTGGGGATACTTATATCTACACTTGACACATCATGTTGTGGATAATGATGCAAGTCATCATAATTTTCCACAACAGATCTACACTCCATGCCAAAGCAGGCTTCCTGATTATTGCGAAAGCACGCTCAACATCCTTTCTCGCACTCTCTTGACATTCAGTAAATAACGTATCCTTAGCTGTTTGAGGGCAGTAACCGCATCTATAAATGTCGACCACTTTAGATAAATCCCATCGGTGAGATAGTATCTGTAACGACCCGGATTTTCATGATATTTTCTGCCTTGATTTATGTGTATTTATGTGATGATATGTATAGTTCAAATTTATTTTTGAACTATTTATTTTATTTTATGTGAATAATTTCGATTTAATTCGAATTATTTTATTTGCAGTTATTATTATTTATGTTAATTATTATTTAATTAATTAGAATTTTTATTATTTAATTTTCTAATTAATTATTTAATATTTTGGGCTAAATCGATTTATACATGATTTATCATGTAATTTTTATAAATTAGCCCAATTGTTTACGAAAGCCCAAATTAGGCCCATTTGTCCCTTTGGCCGGTTTTCCTCTTAGTTGGATGGCAAATTTTTCCACTTGCTTCATGTTCACACCTTCACTAATCTCTATTTATAGAGTGGTTAGTAAGGCTTGATGATCCTTTATGTTCATTTGCCATCTCTTGCCATCAAAAGTTTTAAACACAAACTCACTCCATTTGCTCTTCTCTTTCACGCCATTTTTGGCTAAACATTCATCACATTTTTTCATCATCCATTCAAACTCCAAACTTAAAGATTCAACCTCTATTGATCTTTAAGTATCAAAACACAAGTTAAACCCCAACAATTTCGTTCAAGATCATAAGTTTGGGTTGGTTCTTGGCTTAGTTCGTGTGCGGGGTCAAGGGTGGTGTCTCGTGTGGTGGCCGAGTGTGAAGGTCGTGCAGTGGCAGCAGTGGCTCGTGTGTTCGTGGTGCTCGTGGTGGTGCAACCGTGAAGGTGGTGCAGCGCAAGTGTTCGTGGTGGTGCCGTGTTGAAGGCCGTGGTGCAGCGTGGTCGTGCCGTGTTGATAGGGCCGTGTGGTTCGTGATTCCGGGCTGCAATTTGTGTTGATTATTGTGTGTATTACTTAATAAGGTAACATACTTTCTCAACTTAGTTGGTATACTACGATTATAGTATAGATTAAATGCATGTATTGGTTTATTTGTGGAGTTTTGATCATGATTTGTGTATGGTATCAAATCTGATTTTTATGTTGTTTTAATGGCATTTTTGATGATGGATATGATGATTTTATGATTGGATATGTTGAGTTTTGTGATCATGATGATTGTGTTAAAGTTTGATTAATTTTGGATAATAGTAAGTTGAATATTCATGGTAACTAGTTGAGGTTATGCGTGCGGTGTTTGAATGTTGGATGAGTTCTTGATTGAAGTTCTTGAATCTTGATTGAGTTCTTGATTGAAGTTCTTGAATCTTGAATGAGTTCTTTATGGGTTCTTGTTAAGTTCTTTGAGTTCTTGTTGAATTCTTGTTGAGTCTTGATGGGTTCTTGGTTGAATCTTGGGAATTAAAGAAAGTGGTTAAATTGATAAAGAAAGTTAAAGTTTGAGTTAAAGTTAGTTAAAGAATGGATTAAAAATGATGGATTATTGTTGGTTAGACTCAAGATCAAGGCGCAAAGGCAATCTTGAGAATAACTTCGTGATTTAACTGATTATTTTCGAGAATCAAGGCGCAAAGGCAATTCTTGAATTTAATTATGTTATGATTAAAATGATTGAGTTTTAAAAGAGATTTAATTAAAGATTAGCTTGATTTCGTTGCTAGACGCCTAAGACATTGAGTAAGATTCTTTGTTTTTTGGTTAAGACGTTGCCCCTATTCCATCCGCGGTATTGGGATAGTTGGAGTCCTACTATGTTATCTTTTGATGTGGATTTCCAGTAAGATTGGTTTCACAGGACATGAATTTCCAGTAAGATTGGTTTCATGGGGTTGGGAGTAAGATTCTCAATCCTAGCATAGTAGAAAGTTCGATCGCGTAAGATGCGTTCGTACGAGCATAGTCCGGTCTAGTATATGAATGATTGCGCCAAAGATAGTTTGGTTAGGATGTTTAAGTCGAGTTCATGATTTGGATGTTTCTCGCTTATTTTGGATTATTGGTTGATTATTTAATTTGTGCTATGTTCATGTGTATTCCCATTAGGGTGAGTCAGTTATGTTACTCGCCACTGATGGTGGACTGTTGTTTGTTTTACAGGTAATTCTGATGACGCAGTTCTTGCTTAGCTTTGGGTTGGGCGAGCGGCGTTTTTATGCTTTGTTGTATTTTCTATTGTTATTGTTTTTAGATAGTTTTGGACTGATGTATGGACTTCCATATGTTGGTTTTGGACTCTGACGTGTGGTTGGAGTTACTCGTATCTTAGTACTTTTAGTTTGACTTTTTGGTTTAGTAATGTACAAACTTGTGGGTATTTGTAATTTTGGAGTTTAATGATAATAATTTGAGGAATTAGTTTTAATTCTTAAGTATTTTGAGTTGTAGTTATGACTATTCGACTCGTCGGTTTCTTCCGCGCCGATTTAAGCGAGTCGGGTCGTCACAGTATCCTTTTGTGTAAGTGTTTCCATTAACTATGAACAGAACTTGTGGAGCACGATTATTTATTATATCATCAAACACAGGAGAACGTTGTAGTACATTAATATCATTGCACGACCCAGGAGTCCCAAAGAAGGCGTGCCAAATCCATAAATCGCTAGATGCAACCGCTTCCAAGATAACAGTGGCTGTTTTACATCGGCCTTGATACATTCCTTTCCATCCAGTCAGACAATTTTTCCATACCCAATGCATGCAATCAATGCTTCCTAGCATGCCGGGGAAGTTTCTATCCTCCCCTTATCTTAGAAGACGCTGGATATCTTCCATTGTTCGCTTGCGGAGGTACTTAGTTGCAAACTGAGCAATAACTCCATCGACAAATTGTGAAAGACATTCTCTAGCAGTACTTTCACCAAGCTTTAGATATTCATCTACTTGATCAGCTGCACAACCATAAGCTAACATACGTATAGTGTAACGCCCCAGATTTTGGGCTAGTTTCGTGTTTAACTTCTTAGAATTAGTTTGTATCGGTGCATGGTCTAAATTTATTTTTAGACTATTTTTAATGTTTGAGTGTAACCATTATTATTTAATGGTTTATTATTTCTTAGTTTTATTTTATTTTTAATTAATTAGAATTTTATTATTTAATTTTCTAATTAATTAATTAGTTTTGGGCCAAGTGCAAAATTAATCATGATTAGTCATGAATTAGTGCAAATGGCCCAAGTGATCATTTTGGCCCTTGTTAAAGCCCATAACCGGCCCCTCTCTAGTACATGGCAATGTTTTGCCACTTGCCATGCATTCATACCTTGACTAACCTCTATAAATAGAGGAGTTAGTAAGGCATGAGGATCCATTTGCCATTTGATCAACCTTTGCCATCACTTTTAAAAGGCAAATTCTCTCTTCATTTGCCATATACCTCACGCCACTTTTGGCTTCCTCAACCCCAATCTTTGTTCATCCATCTTTCTAATTCCAAACTTAAAGATTCAACCTCTATTGATCTTTAAGTATTAAAACATAATTAAACTCCAACAATTTCATTGAAGATCACTAGTTAGGTGTGGTTTTGGGCTTTGTTGTGTGGTTGTTCGTGGGTACACATATGGGGCAGCCTTGCGTGGAAGTGCTGACTGGGCAGTGGCGTGTGGTCTGGCTGGGCAGCAGCCGTGCTGACTGGGCAGATGGTGGTGGACGAGGTGCTGACTGGGCAGCGTGGTGGCATCTTGGTTGTCGTGTTCGTGAGCAAATGGAACTGCGTTGCTTGGCCGTGTGTATGAGTGTTCCGGGCAGCAAGTGTTTGTGTTGGTATTCGTGTTTAATCGTGATTAAGGTAACATACTTACTCAACCTTGTTGGTATACTATGTTTATAGTATAGATTAAATGCATGTTTGGGGTTGTTTGATGATGGTTAACTATGATTTTATGTAGAGTTTATATTCTGATTTTCATGTGTTTATATGATGTTTTGGTGAAGGTTTTTCATGAATTTATGATTGATTATGTGTTGTAATGTGATCATGATTGTTATGTCAAAGTTTGATGAATTTTGGATTAGTATAAGTGGTAATTTTCGAATGATGATGATGATATGCGTGTGATGATTTGAGTTTGGATGAGTTCTTGGTTGAAGATCTTGGATCTTGATTGAGTTCTTGGTTGGAGATCTTGAATCTTGAATGAGTTCTTTATGAGTTCTTTGAGTTCTTTATGAGTTCTTGATGAGTCTTTACAAGTTCTTGGTTGAATCTTGAAAGTTAAAGAAAGAGGTTTAAATGATAAAGAAAGTTAAAGAAAGTGTCTAAAGTGATTAAAGAATGATTATTGAATGATGATTTATGATTGGTTAGACTCAAGATTAAGGCTAGAGGCAATTCTTGAGAATAACTTCGATAATTTAACTAGTTAATTTCGAGAATCAAGGCTAGAGGCAATTCTTGAACTTAATTTAGTTATGTTGGGTAATAATGATGATAATATGATTAAGTCGATTAAAAGATTTAATTAATTAATGATTAGCTTGATTTCATTTTTAGACGCCTGATACTTTGAGTAAGATTCATTGTATTTGGGTTAAGACGTTGCCCCTATTCCATCCGCGGTATTGGGATAGTTGGAGTCATACTATGTGATCTTTGTGAATTTTCAGTAAGATTGGTTTCACGGGACATGGATTTCCAGTAAGATTGGTTTCATGGGATTTGGGAGTAAGATTCTCAAATCCGAGCATAGTAGAAAGTTCGAATGCGTAAGATGCGTTCGTACGAGCACAGTCCGGTCTAAAATATGAATGATTGCGCCAAAGATAGTTGATTAGGTTGGTTTGAGTCGAGTTCACGTTTTGGGTTGTTCTCGTACTTTGAGTATTGATATAGATTATTTGGTTTGTGCTATGTACATGTGTATTCCCATTAGGGTGAGTCAGCTATGTTACTCGCCACTGATGGTGGACTGTTGTATATTTTTCAGGTATTTCTGATGACGATACTCTTGCTTAGCTTTGGGTTGGGCGAGCGACGTTGTTATTTCTGCTATTGTTGGTTGTATTTTCTATTACTGTTATTTTTGGATAGTATTAGAATATTGTATGGACTTTCGTACGTTATTTTTAGACTCTGACGTGTGGTTGGAGTTACTCGTATTTTAGTATTTCTAGTTTGACTTTTGGACTAGTTTATGTACAAACTTGTGGGTATTTGTACGTTTGTGGTTTAATAATAATATTTGAGGAATTAGTTTTATTTCTTAAGTATTTTAAGTTGTAGTTTTTTTAACTATTCGACTCGTCGGTTTCTTCCGCGACGATTTAAGCGAGTCGGGTCGTTACATATAGCCGCGGTGCATTTTTGAAGGGGTGAAGCACCAAGACGCATGGTAGCATCGGACGTTGTTGGAAATAGCGATTACTTGCACTTAATGTGTCCACAATGCAAAGGAACATGTGTCTCCTCATACGAAACCTCCTTCGAAATACGGTATCATTGTATACCGGTTGATTAATAAAGTAATCTGCAACTAGATTGTCGTGAGCCGCTTCACGATTTCTAGGCACAGTTACCCTTCGTTTTCTCGGACGTTTTTTCTTTTCAGGTTGTAATAAATTAAGCACTGAATTTTGTATCGCAACTAAACGTTGACTCTCATTTATAAAATTCATGACCATGTGATCATAAATTTTATCAGTTATGCTTGAGGAGGAAGAGCTTGAAGAACTTGAAGAGATTGAATCTAAGCTCATATTGTGTTTGGTGTTTTATTTTTTGTGTGTTTGTTTGTGACACTAGAAGATAGAAACCATGTACTTTAAATAGACAAAAATAGGATATTGTTGGTCAGAAGATAAGATTTTGTTAAAACATAATTGGTGCACATAAGATATGGATAAGATAAGGATTGTATGGTGAGAATTATGACCAATGCATGCAGAATTTTGTAAGGTAAGTTTTTTAACCAATGCATGCATGAGTCTTGTCAAAAGGTAAAAGAGACATCATAGTTTTAAAAACAAATTAAAATACACACATATTAATTTAATACATAAACAACATTACTAGTAGCACAAACAATTTTTTTTAAAAATAACTTGCGTACCTTACAATACTTAATTAAAATACAAACATTGCAAATACTAAAATGAAATTAAAGTGAAAACCTACTACTAAATTCGTCTCTCAGTTTGTTATACATTGCTAATTCCTTGTCATCAAGAACGGGCTTCTGCATTAACCTTTCTAACATTCTGAACTTCATGGCCTCCTCCTTATGCCTTTTCTTTTCTTCTACCCGGGCTTTTTGTTCTTCATCTCGTTCTCTCATCTGATCAAGTAGTCGCTCTCCCAACTGACCCAATTTCTCTCCCATGTCATTAAAATTTACATTTAAAGAGTCTAGATTTACACTTGACGAAGTACTTGATGTTTTACCTTTCATCTTTGTTTGTTTTATGCCAAGAGGTCTTTTAGCCCTTCCGCCAACCTCACACTGTGAATCGGGTTGGGATCTTTTACCGCTCCCCCCACTATCGGTAGATGCTTGACCACCCGGTAACATATCGGACTGAACTTTGGACAAGGAGGGATCCCATTTGGGGTATTTCCTTTGAATTGCAAAACAATGCAAATAACAAAACATCTTATTGTTACTTGCTTTGTAATCTATGTGAGCGAATCTCTCCAAATTTTGCTCAGATTCACCACTACCCTTAGTTCGAAAATGATAACCGTAGGCGTAAACCCATTTACTTACATGTAAATTTATGTGATCCCATCGATTTTGCAAAGATTTAACGTTTCTTACCTTAATCTCATTGAGCTTTTCAGCTCTAGCCTTTTTGTACTGGTTGTGAATTTCTGCCCATAACCCGCTTCTCTTGGTCTTGGTTCCCCTCTCCACATCGCCTCCTGCATTTATATAGGCTGATACAAGAGCTTTGTCTTCGACGATACTCCATGCTTGGTTTTTCCTTTGTGCAGATGTATTGAGTTACACTTCTGGAACAATTTCGACTTCATCATTATCAATCTCTTCAAAATGTTGTGCTCCCGCTAATTCTTCGACATGTTCACCACTTAACTCTATTGAGTAGCATTGCTACTACAACCTCCACCTGGAGATTGGTTCATATTTTGAGTTAAATTTTCTGATGTAGGGAAAAAAGGGGTATTGCCAAAAGATTGTTGATAGGATTGGGAATTATGAGGAAAATTTGGTTGCATTGGTGGAATATTATTGAAATTTGTTGGTCTTGGTTGACTACTACTGTAACGACCCGACTCGCTTAAATCGGCGCGGAAGAAACCGACGAGTCGAATAGTTAGAAACTACAACTCAAAACTTAGGAAATTAAACTAATTCCTCAAAAATTATTATTAATCACCAAAAATGTACAAATACCCACAAGTTTGTACATACTAGTCCCAAAAGTCAAACTAGAAATACTAAACATACGAGTAAACTTCAACTACATGTCAGAGTCTTAAACAACGTAAAAGAGTCCAATAACAACGTATAAAGTCTATGTAACTCCATCACTATCTAAAACAACATAAAACAGTAAATACAACAGATAACAGAAATAGTAAACGTCGCTCGCCCAACCCAAAGCTAAGCAAGAGTATCGTCATCAGAAGTACCTGAAAGAAAAACATACAACAGTCCACCATCAGTGGCGAGTAACATAACTGACTCACCCCAATGGGAATACACATGCACATAGCATAAATCAAATAACAACATCAAATCAATAATCTAGAGTACAAGATCAACCCAAACGTGAACTCGACTCAAACCAACCTAATCAACTATTTTTGGCGCAATCATTCATATTCTAGACCGGACTGTGCTCGTACGAACGCATCTTACGCATTCGAACTTTCTACTATGCTCGGATTTGAGAATCTTACTCCCAAACCCCATGAAACCAATCTTACTGGAAATCCATGTCCCGTGAAACCAATCTTACTGGAAATTCACAAAGATCACATAGTATGACTCCAACTATCCCAATACCGCGGATGGAATAGGGGCAACGTCTTAACCCAAATACAATGAATCTTACTCAAAGTATCAGGCGTCTAAAAATGAAATCAAGCTAATCTTTAATTAAATCTTTTAATCATATTATTCATTTAATTATCTCAACTTAACTAAATTACAATCAAGAATTGCCTCAATGCCTTGATTCTTGAAGATAACTAGTTAAAATATCGAAGTTATTCTCAAGAACTGCCTCTAGCCTTAATCTTGAGTCTAACCAATCATAATCCAACATTCAATAATCATTCTTTAATCATATTAGACACTTTCTTTAACTTCCTTTATCATTTAAACCATTTTCTTTAACTTTCAAGATTCAACCAAGAACTCATAAAGACTCATCAAGAACTCATAAAGAACTCAAAGAACTCATAAAGAACTCATTCAAGATTCAAGATCTTCAATCAAGCACTCAATCAAGATTCAAGAACTCAATCAAGAACTCATACATACCACACGCATATCATCATCATCATTTCGAAAATTACCACTTATACTTATCCAAAATTCATCAAACTTTGACATAATAATCATGATCATAAAATAACATATATTCAATCATAAAAAATCATCAAAACCATCATCAAAATATCATGAAAACCATATCAAAATCAGATTAGAAACAACACATAAAAATCATGGATAATCATCACCAAACAACCCATACATGCATTTAATCTATACTATAAACATAGTATACCAACAAGGTTGAGTAAGTATGTTACCTTATTGAAGATTACACACTAAAACAACACAACAAGTTGCTGCCCGGAACAAGGCACACACGGCCAAGCAACACGGCTAACCCACGCACTTGCACCACCACACGGCTAGACCACGAACACCTCTGCCCAGTCAGCACGGCCACCACTGCCGCCCCACTGCACGGCTGCCCACGGTGGCACCACTTCCACACGCACGGCTGCTGCACACACGGCCAATACTCGGACCACGAACACGATCAACCCCACGCACAAGTACCCAAACTCAACCCGATCTAGTGAACTTGAATGAAATGAATGTGTTTGAGATTGTGTTTGTATACTTAAAGATCAATAGACTTTGAATCTTTAAGTTTTGGGCTAGGAAAGGTGATGAACAATTGATGGGTTCAATTGCCCAAAAATGGCGTGTGAGGATGAGCAAATGGGAGGGAGTTTTATGTTTGAATTTGGATGGCAAGAGCATTTGATGGCAATTGTGTTTTAGATGGCAAAAGTGAGCAAAAGCCTTACTAACTCCTCTATATATAGAGTTAGTTAAGGTGTGAACACAAGGCAAGTGGCAAACCTTGCCATGCCCTTAGAAAACCGGCCAAGGAGGGATAATGGGCCTAAAATTGGGCTCTCGTGATCAATTGGGCTAATTTGCGAAAACCGCATAATTAATCATGCACAAATCAATTTAGCCCAAAATATTAAATAATTAATTAGAAAATTAAATAAATAAAATTCTAATTAATTAAATAATAAATAATGTAATTAATAAAAACTGAAAACGAAATAATTCGAATTAAATCGAAATTATTTACATAGAACAAGATAAATAGTTCAACAATAAATTTGAACTAACACACAAATACACATAAATATACATAATTATCGGCAAAAATACCAATAAAAAATCTGGGTCATTACAACTACACCATTGAAAAAATGCAGCTTGAATTTGAGGATTACTCAACAGATTAGGGTCAACAGGAGGATTAGATTGGTTAAATTGAAAGTTTGAATTGTTAGGAAAATTCGGATAACGACCGTAATTAGAATTATTACGATCCATATTGAAGACTCTAAGAAATTGGAAGTGAAATGGAGAAAAATAAACTTGAAAATATGGAGATTAGAATAATTTTGTGTTTAAGAGTATTGTACAAGTGAAACTAAAACTTTGTAAAAATATAGCAAATTTATACTCATTTTATAGACAAAAATTTTTTATGACCGTTGGTGTTTTCGGATTTCAAAAATAAGTTACCGTTTGCAAATTATAGCCGTTATAATATTTTGGAGCAAAAAAAATCAAAGCCAATAAGATGTTGCCACTTGTCGGAATGAAGTATGAACAAAAATTGAAAAAAAAGGGAACTAGCCGTTGGAGATAGCAGTATGCATGCTCATCCAAGACCAAAAAAATACAACTGGTTTTCTATCTTTTGTACAGTTTTTTTGGCTCTTGGGCCGAGGATACAATCCTTTCCATGGAAAGGAAATGATGCATTCTTTTTCCTAAAAGGATACTGTTACAAACTTGAGCATCAATAAGGAATCAATTAAGGATGGAAAAGTGAAGCTAAGAGGAATACATTCCTCATTGATGTTGGTACTCTTAAGGCATCCAAAAATATCAATTCTTTTCGGTTCCTCCTTCTCCCTCAGCATTAGAATGAGGAAAAAGTAACAACTTTTTTGTAGTGATTGGGGGTGTCTTTGGTGTAACAATTTTATTTATGATAAAAATAAAATATTTTTATAGTTATACATAAGTGTATCAATTAATTAAATGTCTAAACTTTTAGATAAAATACATTTATTAACACTAATCAAATATTTTTTTACTTTTTTTTTTTACATGCAATAATTAATAGTGGAGCTAGGAGGGAAATTCGGGAGGAAAAAATTTGGATTGTGGTTGTTACTTAACTAGTAGTTATAGATAAACAAATAAAAGTTATACAGAGATAGACAATCATCTATACTAAAATTACGTATAATATTTACTATCATCCACTATTACAAGAACACTTAAATGATCACTTACTAAATCTAAAAATTTTTAGATTTTCTTAGCAATCGTAGGCATTTTGTAAAGGTTGATTATTGTTCATCTAGAACTATGATTAATCCTTACAATTCTTTATAGCAATTGCCTACAAAATTCTTTTTAAAATTTAAAAGTTTATTAGTAAAACCTTAATATTCATTTTTCAATAGCTAAACATTTAGTAAGGAATCATAAGTATCCATTAGAAAATAACGAGTAATACTTTTAAGATATGTTCAATTTTTTTATTTTTTTTTTTTACAATAAGTGCAAACAGACAAGAGCAATAAGGAACATTATCATCGCCATGCTCTATAAGCAAGGGTGGCCGATGTATGGGTCTATGATATGAGAATCTTATTAACATACATAATCAAACAGTACAATAATGAAAACTATTTAGTAATTCCCTAATGCTACGGAGCAGGGCAACCACTTCATATGGGTCCAGGCCATGTCATGTGTTTTCATCAACTACACTAGCATATAGTACAATCAGTCAAAATAGAGACTGTATCCGTGTTTTTCTTTCGTGCTTTGGTGAAGCCTTTGAGGAGGGCATAACCATCAGCCTGTAGTGCCGATGTTTCCTGGATGACCGTGTTCCCTAACTTAACGATTTGCGCATTAAGTTGAATGATCCTTCCTATGCCTACATTGCCCCGCCTTCCCCCTCTCCATGGTTTTCCATGCTCCATCTACTTGCACTTGAGGGATTGAGAACTCAAGTTGTCAACCTTTTTCATAGTAAACATGTTGCGTGTCCTTATAGACTAGTCTATGAACATCATTAACCTGCACCTGTTGTGTTAGAGAGAGATCCCTTCTAAGGATAAAAATATGCTCCATGACTTTATAGGGTTCTGTGTGCATGTTTCTGACCACCACACTGTTCTTATGTAGACAGATGGCCCATGGGATGAGCATGAATTCTATTATTTGGTGTTTGAGTGTCCATCTTCCTACATAACATAGAAGAGGTAATAAAAGATCCATTGTCTCAGGTTAGGGAGTGGATGTTGGCTTTCTCTAATGTGAAAGTATTGTGTCGGGTCCAACACTTGTATTTTTTTTATGTCCAGACTCAACAAAACGTGTCCAGGTTCAATAATATATGTCTAGGTTTAACAATATATGTCCAGATATAACAATATGTGTCCAGGTCCATGTGTCAGGATAAACAATATGTTTCCAGGTTCAATAAGTTTCATCAGGTTTACAAATTTGTGTCCAAGTTCAACAAAACGTGTCCAGGTTCAATAATATGTGTTCAGATTCAATAATATATGTCCAGATTTAACAATATGTGTCCAGGTCCATGTGTCCAGGGTAAACAATATGTTTCCAGGTTCAATAAGTTTCATCAGGTTTACAAATTTATGTCCAGACTCAACAATACGTGTCCAGGTTCAATAATATGTGTCCAGGTTCAATAATATGTGTCCAGATTCAACAATCTATGTCCAGATTTTACAATATGTGTCCAGGTCCATGTGTCCAGGGTAAACAATATGTTTCCAAGTTCAATAAGTTTCACCAGGTTTACAAATTTATGTCCAGGTTCAACAATATGTGTCCAGATTCAATACTATGTGTCCAGATTTAATACTATGTGTCCAGGTTCAACAACATGTGTCCAGGTTTACAAATATATTTTCAGGTTTACAAATTTGTGTTCAGGTTTACAAATATATGTCCAGGGCTAACAATACTTGTCCAGGTTTAACAACATGTGTCCAGGTTCAACAAAACTTGTTCAGGTTCAATAACATGTGTCCAGGTCCAGTTGGACTGCTCTGACAGTAAACTTATGTCGGACTGGCCTGACACAATACCTTCTCTTCTCTAATGCTCAAAGAGGAAAAAAACTCAGATGTTCCTGGCAATCTAAAAAAAAAGATGCGGAGAAATTTCCACTACAACCATGGAGATTAGGAACATGGATTCGATAGGAATTTGCGACTTATATATTGAGGTTGTCTTTTGTTAGTACAACATTTGTAAGTACTTCCCATAGAAAAATCTTCCATTTCGACCATATATTGAGGGTCCAGAGGATGGCCCAAATTTTTCGATGTTGCTGAGTCAAATAAATGTTGGTTTTGTTCGGCATGAGCAACCTATATGTTGGTTGGATTGTGACCTTGCACGACACGCCCTTGTACCAATAAATACTATCATGGTCCATCTTGTTTGGGATGTGCATAGTTATTGGCTAGGATGGTGTGTGCAATGTGAGGCTTCAAAATTTTTCAGATTATAGGTGGATTCCAACACCCTGTTTGGTAATTGATGAGTTTGTGCACTTGGGAGTTATCGCTAAATTCATAGTACCCCATAAGATTTAGGGACGTCTTATTCACCCTGTAACTGAAATAAGATTTACTTCAATTGAATATTAAGTTTGATTAAAAAAATTACATTTCTTTAGAATGAACCATACAAGCATCTAACAAATTTGCATATAAAAGTTGGAGCAGTAATCACAATTAGAACTATTGAAATCTAATCATAATTTCAACCCTGTTTTCAATTCTTACAAATTTAAATCTAATTCAAATATTAAGTTAAATTAATAGCATATTGTCAATGGGTGGTTTTGCGCTCCTCACCGTTCTCTCTACCTATTATATCACTCTTCCACCTAATCTAATTTTGTGAGCAAAAACCATACCACCAATGAGTGGAAAAAAAATTATCACTCTCTTCTTAAACCCACATCTCACTATATTTTTATCTCCTTAATATATAGTTTTATATAATTGTTCAGAAATGTAATGGTTCACCACACTATAGCTGAAAGGTTTTTTTTTTTTGTGGCGGATATTGAAAATCAAAAAATAAATAATGAAATATTTATTTTATGCAATCATAGAGATAAGTAAATTTTGAAAATGTATTAATATGTCTATTTATAGGTCTCAAAATTTTTATAGGCGTTGGTAGTTTTTTTAATAATTATTTTCAATAAAAATATCAGCGACATAATTTCTACAAATTGATGACAAAAGAAAAAAATGATTGGCTAAAATGAAAGTATGTAGGATGTGTGACAGCTTTTAGTTACGCCAAATTTCAACTGTGTTGGATTGGAGTCAAAAACAAATTAAAAGTTGCATTCATTATGCACAAGGGGGAAAAATTATGAGAATAATCCCAATTTTGACTTCTGCTCAAATTGGTCTCAACTTTTGATTAACTATGTATAATCTCAAGTATTACCACATCTTCTCATTTTGGTCCATGACCAGTTGGGAAGTGTTAATAAGCGGTTTTACATGTTAATTGTTAAGTATTTTCCTTTAATTTGGCTCTAATTTAATTAATGAAAGTTTTAATTTAATTAATATTAATATTACTTACGTAATTTATTTTAATCGAAGCTTAAATAATTTATTCAATTAAAGCTTCATATTAAATTAGACTTTTTAGCATGGAATAGAAGATAATTCTGATTGTTTTTTTTTTCAATTTCGACCTCAAACCCAGCCCTTAAGGGTCAATTTGACATTTATTATGCTAAGCTGTAAATTTTATTCTCACGGAAAACGAAACATAATTTGGGCACGCAAAACGAGACATTTCCTTTTTTTTGTCAATTCATGCTAAAATCCAGACCTTAAGGGAAAAACTGGCCTTATTTTGCTAAGTTGAAAATTTTCATTTCTCACGAAAATCTAGACATTTTCAATCGTATTTTCAGTTAATTCTGACCTTAAATCCAACACGTAAGGGCCAAACTGACCCTCATTACGCTAAATATGAAATTTTATTTTTTTATGAAAAGTTGGGCATTTTTAGGTACGCAAAACCAGATGATTCTGACTTTTTTATTTTTTTGTTAATTCCCACCTTAAATCCAGTCCATAAGGGCAAAACTGACCATCATTATTCTAAATTGTAAATTTTATCTCACGAAAATCTAGACTTTTTTTTACATGTAAAACGTGACTTTTCTGATTGTTTTTTTTTAATCAATTCCGACCATAAATCCAACCCATAAGGGCCAAACTGACCCTCACTATGCTAATCTAGAAATTTTTATTTCTCATAATTTATGAGATGTTTTTTGGGAATGCAAAACGAGACTTTTTTATCTTTTTTTGTCAATTTGACCCTTAAGGGCTGGATTTAAGGTCGAAATTGACAAAAAATCAGAAATCTCGTTTTGCGTGCCCAAAAAATGTTTTGGTTTTTGTGAAAAATAAACATTACCAGTTTAGCATGACGAGGGTCAGATTGGCCCTTTAGACTTGGATTTGAGGTCGGAATTGATAAAAAAAATAAGATAATTCTCGTATTGCGTGTCAAAAAATGTGCTGGAAAAAGGTGCCGAAAAATCATTGCCAGAAAAGTTGGTTGGAAAACTGTTACCAGAAAATGTCAACCGAAAAACCTTTGTCGTAAAAAATCGACGGAAAAACTTTAATCATAAAATCGTTGTCGAACCATAAAACCATTGTCTAAAGGAAAAAAATGGAGAAAGAAGGAGGAGAGAGAAGATAATACAATTTAACATAAAGCGCACGTCACCGTACATATAGACCAAAATGAGAAGATGTGGTGATATTTGGGATTACATCTAGTTAATTAAAAGTTAGAACCAATTTGAGCAAACCAGCTAATGGTGGGATTATTCCCATCAAATTTTCCATGCACGAGGGCCAAGGCAAAGTTAATCACAAATGTATCGTGTGAGACAAACTCTTAGTTCATTGTTGGGATGATAGATGAAAATTAAAAACTGCTACATTTTATGCATATGTAGAAATATCCTTCGCCAGTGGATATTCATTCCCATCTGATCTCATTCAAGTGCAAAGCATGAGGTTGTAGCATGCCCTAGAGGTCATGTTCCGAGTCTTGTGTGCGTCCTGTATCCATTTCTGTAAAAAATAATAACTAGACCTCATTAGAGAAAGGAATGGAAAAAGGCAAAGGGAAAAATCAATTCGCAGTCCTTTAATATCACCTTACATTCACTTTTCATACTTCTTTTGACTACATTTTACGCAGTTAGACAATTAAAATCATTTGCAAAAAGAAAAGGAAAAGACTAAAAACACAAAGTTAAAGGTATTATAAAAGCAAGCAAATTTATAGAATCAAATTTTGGTCCCTCGTTATATTCCACAAAAGAGCATATCATAACTGTACTGACAAATGATGTTGGCCAGCTAAATAGCATTTGCTGTCAAGATAAAACATGTCTGTGCATGCATCAAAACCTTCTGATTCAACTTGCATATTCTATCATATATTTAACCTAGCTAGCTAGGGCAATCGGACATCCTGATTTTTCTGCTTGCTTGATGTTCAGCACACATTTTTATTGAAGCCAATTGCACAACTGACTATATTATGGTTTGTTTAGAAGTTAGCTGATAGTTGTTAATTAGAAGTTATCTAATTGAGTTATCTGTATTGACTGACTGATTGTAATAGCTAATTTGACTAACTGATTGCATTAGCTGTTTGTGTAAAAGTGTTTGGTAAATAAAGGTTTGTTGTTAGATGTTTCAGGGTAAAAAGAACCAAAAAACTATAAGTTCTTCCAAAAAGTTTCTCATGAGTTTTTTGAAAAAGTGTTTTTTCATCCGAAAACTCTTTTCCAAACCTCTAACTTCCAAACACCAAAAATAGCTTTTTGAGTTAATCAGACCTCTCTTTCCTCTCAAACCTCTCTTTGTCCCTCAAAACTCTAACTCCCAAACACCCCCTACGTCTCTAGGGCACTGGATAGACCTTACGCACATTTTTTTTGGCAATTGGACCTTACGCACATTGATATTGATTCCTTTATAGATGTGAAATTTCTTTTATTTTTACATACTAATTAGACAATATTTTTTTTTTTCGTGAACATAAAATTAGTTCAGATAAATTCAATTTAGTTGTCATAATTTCAAATAAATACATATAAGTTTTGATAAGTTCAGCTCTAATCAGTTGAAGAAAACGCACCCTTAATATAAAGGTTAACTATTTTTGTAAAAAGTTAAAGATTTAGAATGTAAAGTTACAGTTTTTTAGTTAAAAGTTATTTCAACCGTCTTATAAGAGAAACGGTGCATCACTAATAGAGTAATAGCTCGGTATGTCGGTGTCAATTTTTAAATTATATTTCCTATTTAAACTTATTTAAAATTATATTTTCTTAAATAAGAAAAAAAAAGGTTTAAAAAATGCAGCTATTTTATTCATTTACAAGGACATTGTTTGGTAAATTATATCATTACATGCTTTAGCCAGTGTAGCAAGCAACCAATTTGATACACAAAATGCAACTAAAAGGCCTTAATTGAATGTGACAAGGCTTCTAAATTCTGGAGATTACATGCTTTCACCTGTGCACCAAGCAACCAATTTGAAGTCATTAATAAGAACAACCATCAATCCCAAGCTCAAAGTTTCAGCTCACTGAATGGAACAAGGCCTCTAAATTCTTGAGATTTTCCATCAATTACAGTCTAGAAATATTCTCCTTTAATGAAGTCGTTGAGCCGCTTCACATCCCCACCCTGTTGCTCTACTACTGCTCGCACGAGATCAACCATTGAAATCATACCTACTATCTTGCCATCAATCACGGGCACATGTCGTATGTGGTTCTCTATAAACACAATAAAAACATCAACTTAAATCATATATGTTTTCTAAGTAATACTTAGGGTGCGTTCTCTTCAACTTATTCAACCTGACCTGACATAATCTGACCTGATTAAACCTGGTAAGTTCTGAGACCTGATAAAAAAAGTTGAAGAGAACACACCCTTACTCAATATAATAGATGCTCTTTTCACCTTGTTGTTTTGCTTACATAAGGGGAAAAAATTAAGTTAAAATCTAATGTAATAAGATTAAACAAGTTTGTTTAAGTTCTCAAAATCAAAATTAGATTTAGCCCCATCACAAATAATGTGTAATAAATTCTGATAACAATAAATTCGTTAACAAGAACAGACCTATATACAATACTCCCTCCTTCCCTTCATGCTTGGTTATAAAATCTTTGGATATATGTAATAAACAATAATAAAAAGTATATATTAAAAAAGTATACATTGAACAGAATCAAATGACATATCATTTGATTATATATTTCTTTCTATGTAGAAAAATAGAAAGAGTCAAAGTGGTCAAGTGAACAAGTTGCAACATTATTTATGGGGCAAAAATAAAGGGACGTAGGGGGTAGCAAAATTCGTAGAACCTTCTACAATACAGAAACCAACTGACCTGTCATTAGCTGCATTGCATGAAGAATGTTTGTATCAGATGTAACTGTTATTAATTTGTCCTGCCAAAAGAAAAAATGGAAGGTGAATTTCTAGTAATTTCACCCTAACAAATACTGTGAAAATCGTAGGAGGAATGCATAATTTTCACCTTGTCTGTCATGATTTCACCCACTTTTGTATACTTGCCAAACCTGCCTTCCGCAGCTATTTTCCTGAGATAATCTAATCCCGATGTTTATATTATTTTTTTCGGTTAAAAAAGAAAAGTATTTTGAGTAGATTTTGGTAGTCCAACAAAATGAAATGACAAAATCAAGAATACAAGTACCTCGTTCTGTAATGATCCCTGCAATGAGCTGTTCATCTCCTGGCTTAAGAACCACTAAAGACCCAATGTCATTCTTCGCCATCTGCAGTAAAACGAGTATAATCCGTTAGCAAGTTACTATAAGTACTTCAAAACAAACTCAGAACTTGTAAAGAATTTCTCACAACTTTATAGTAAATGATACATACCTGTGTCACAGCATCTTGGACAGTGACATTAGACTTGCACCAGAGCCAAGAGCCAAGCCTCTCTCCGTCCTTGGTCATAAGCAAGTCCGCTACTGTTGTATTCTCGAGCCCTTTGTGGTTGGCTGGAGAAGGAAGGGAAATAACACATCGGAGACGTGCAAATATCTTTTTCAGTTCGGATGGATCTCTCCCAATTGAGTGTTGCAAAATGGACTGCTTGGCTGTCTCATGGCAAGACCTTACCATGCGATAAAGTGATTGCATTTTCTTTTCAATCAAGATAATTATCACCAAATATTCGATAGAGGTAGCAGCAGTATACAGAACCAAGGTTGTTTCTGAAGCATTACTTATATGTAATATTTTCTTTTCAGAAATAAAAATTGGTTCTTTCCGTAAACGAGAAAATAATATTGGGAAGCGAAATATTCTATTCAAGCATTTTACTTAATCACAGAGAATTTGAACAAGGATTTAGTATAATTGGACTTGCAAGCAAGAGATAAATTACTTAGGAAGATGTAATGATGCAAATGAACAGGTTAGAGAACAGAATGAAGGTTCAAAGACACTCAATACAGGCATGAATTAAAACAAATAAACTTAAATTAAAAGAAAGAACAATCTCAGAGCAAGGGTAAAGAATCTTACATGTTTACACAGGTAAAGCATTATTTCTGCTATGTAAGGAAGCAAAGAAGCTAAAATAGTAACAAGGTGGTACAATAATACTTTAAGTCCCACAACCTTACCAAAGTATCCAACTAGATTTATATATACAAACTCTTGAACCATTGCTTATCATCACCAAATTCACAGCCAAGCATATTATTTGAAGAGCTTTTTTTTCTATTAAGCAATAATTAACTCACCTTCATACAGCATATTTTCATGGCTCAGCAAAGGCAACCATTCCGCTTCAGGCTCCCTTGGTTAGCAGCACCCCAGCAAGCCCCTGCAGCTCCTCGTCCCAGTCAAACAACCCAAACTCAAACCCAGCAAGAACCTGCTGCCCCTCGTCCCAGCCAAGGGAGCCAAACACCATCCCAATCAGCACCTGCTGTCTCTCGTCCTGGCCAAGGGACCCAAGCACCATCCCAGCAAGCAGCTGCTGGACCTCGACCCAGCCAAACAACCAGAGGACCATCTCAGACAGCACCAGATGCACCCCGCCCCAGCGGAGTGGTCCGAGCACCATCCCAGCCAGCAGGTTCATTAACACAGCGAGCCCCATTCCGCCCGGCAGGAATGGCCCCAACGCAGCGCGCACCATCAGCAAGGGCTGAGCCCTCATCAACCGCTTCATCAACTCAAGTTATGTCTCAACCGGGCCCAAGGTTCCGAGAGACTCGACCACCCCAGGGTCCGCCAGAATCACCACTACGCAATGTTTCTCAGATCCAAGTCACCTCCCGACCTGCCTCCCCTTCACAGGCGAGTTTCAAAGTTCAACAACCAACAAAGGCGCCCCCGCAGTCCCCATCTCCATCACGTGGAGGTACCCAAGCAACCAAACCAAAAGCTAAAACGGCATCACCTCCAACGTCACCTCAAGCAAATCTCACATCCTCAACCAAAAAACCACTAGCCATCACAACTGAAGTTTCTGAAAATTCAAAAGAAATGAAAAGAAGAGAAACTTCCAAGCCCCCATCGGAAGGACCAAAAAGACAACCAGCTTTTGAAGAGCCTAAAGGGAAGGCATCTAACAGATTTACACAAGAAGTTTCTAGCCCAAAACGAGAACACAAAGCAGAACCAGTGAAAGAAATTTATACATCCTCTTACAAAGAACCCAAACAGATACCCAAGGATGATCATGATGGGCCTAAGAAAGAAACAGTCTTTGATAAAGAAATACAAGGCCTGAAAGCACAAACTAAAGCACATCCACTTGGAGATGAGCAGAGGAACCAGTCAGACAAAGAAGTTTATGACGTAAAGGAGGTTTTCAAGAATACTGGACGTGATCCTGAAAGAGAGATTCATGGTCGGGAAAGAGGGACTAGACTTCCTCAAAAGCAGGCTTCTTTTCAGAAAGAAACCAAGGAAAACATGCCAAAGTTTGTGAACAAGAATGGCAATCAGCGAGATAAAAATGTTTTGTTTGAGAAGCCACTTACCATTGTCACTCTTTCCGGGGAAAACATTGGAGCAACCATGCACCTTAGCTCTGGCTCTCCAAATAGAAAGACACCCATTCACATTCATAGGGGATACAAACTCAACACAGATGAGGGTGCTGATACAACCACCGATGGCGAAGGAAGCTCTAGAAAGAGAAAATCCGGAGACACAAAACTCCAAATGGACTTGGCAACAAAGTCATATGTCAACAATAATGTGCAAGGCCTGAATAACTCACTTGTCTTCAACAGTTCAGTGAGTGAAGGAAACCCTGGTGTCCATATGGTTCACCTCCGTAACCCAATAGATCCTATAAAGCATGAAAAAGAGAAGGGGGTGCTTGAGACACACAAGGCTGAAGTCAACAGAACCCAAAGTGAAAGGCTTGCGTATGCACCAACCGTCAGAAGAAGATGCCTAAGAGCACTCTTAATGGAGTCAAGTGACTCCGATCCTGAAAAGCCTCGTCGCCATGGTTGCAAAGTTGCATGCACTCAAAAGAACAAAGATGAAATCATGAATTTTCTGTAAAACCGGTTAGCTGCATAATCAAAATGATAGGTGCTACTTGCCAATAGCACTAGGAAACTCTGTACCATGCATAATATCATACACTATAATTTTAACAGAAATATGATACATTAAAAGTATAAATATCATTGGATTCAAAGGTGCCAACAATTTTGCCAAGTAAAAAACTTGATAGAAGAGCTGCACCAAAAGAAATAGAACAATCAGAGGAGATAGAAACAGTCTAGTATATTGATCAAATGCCATAACAGAGATATCTTCATTTCTTATCTGGAAACATTAAATACATTGGAGAAATATATAAACTAATGAGTTCAACGAAAACTCAACAAATACTCCAGAAGAATGAACTAAAGCACAAGCCTATGACAGGAGGTAATTCTCCTTGAACTTAGAAAACTAGACCAGCTTATCTACATGTAATGTTTGTGCAAAATCCCCAAGCAGTTCATTGTTCTAGGCTTAAAAAAAACAAGGCAAGAAAAAAAAAAATAGAATGGAACTAAAGTATCCATGAAAAATTAACACCCTTGTGAGCGTTAATTCTCAACTAAAAATGTGACATCAATCAACCACATCAAACTTCTTTGAGAGGGTAAACATACAGTATCACCAATGGCTGCATGAGATTTTGCGATGACAATATGAATTCAAAGGGCTTTCATTCAGGTACTTCCAATTCACTGTTTTAAAGTTGTTTGGCTGTCATTGTTCTGAGATTTCAAGTCCTGGAAGTCCCACTTCCAAGAGTGAGCTCAAGATCATCCATTCCCACATCATGAATCCTCTCCCCCTCCCAAGGTGTTACCTTCATACTCTCAGCTTCAGCAACTCTTGTTCTGTCCTCAATTGCATCATTAAGTGACATTTGTTGGACCATTGGCCTGACCAAATTGAATGTAGGAGAGGTTGGAATGGGTGGCCTAGAAAACCTCTGGAAGCTAATCCACTGGCCTGAATCAATTGTAGAGCAGTCAGATTCATCACATTCAGGTATTGTAGGTGGGGTAAAGTTCCGTCGCCTCGTAGGGCTTGATGGGGCAGACGCAGCAAACATAGGATAGTTAAAAGAGGCCATTGACTCTTTAGCAATGGCCTCGAAATTGAAAACTTGCTTTGGAGCATTTTTTGACGTTGGAGACGAGAGAAGAGGAGTTACAGGGGCACTATTTGATATCCGAAGAGGAGGGAGACTTGACTGAATCGAATTGCAAAGGAAAGAGAACGGATGTGATTGATGATTGGCGTCATTGCGAGTTGGGCTTTGTGGAGTAGAGGACGAGGGGCTAGAATGGTATGATTGGATAGGGCTCTGAAACGCCGAGGATAGAGGACTCGGTCCTTGCGAAGAACATGCATTAAAGCTGTTGAAACTTGCCACTAGTCCTGGTGGAGGGGGCTTCATTCCCTGAATAACAAAGAATCAGTGATCATCTATCATACAACATATTCTATGGCATTTCAAAATACCCATTACATTCATTAGCATGATTTAGTTTTTACAACAATTACTAAACATTGCCACAAAAGGATATCTACTTTAGTGATATCACATGCAATACTAGTTCTTTTTTATTAAAAATTCTTTAAAAATGATTCATGATTGCCATTGCTATACATATACTGTGAAAAAAAGTTATAATAGTGGAATCATAATGGAAAAAAGTAATCATTAGCATTTTCCCCAAATTAGAACATGGTATTATTGGAATCCCAACAATCTCTTACAAGTCTATCATAATAAATACATATCAGCAAGAACATGTTCCCAACCACCTCATTGAAAATTCACAAAATTGCATAAGGGCACAAACAATTCATCCCTGTAAATCTAATTCATCAGTATTAAAATATACCCATATTTGCAAAATGACAATTAACTTTCTCTTAATTTTAATATTTACAAAGTTAACTTAAAAAATGTGCTTTAAAAAAAGATAAGAAACATCAAAATCATGAAAATTATATTTTTCTAAATTTCAGAAATTACAGAATGTGCCCAGATAAATAAATAGGTAAACATTAAACTGTTAAGCATTACACATTATAACCCATTTTCTTACAGGGGAACTTTTAATAAAGGTAAAAAATGATATGCCAAACTTCAAACATTTACACATTGTCATTGAGCATTTAATAGAACTATTTTTCAATTTATAACTTCATCAATTATAAGAAAGTAACCCATTTTTGCAAATTAATTAATGGTTTTCAAAAATCATAATTTACCCCCCCCCCCCAAAAAAAGAAAAAAAAAATCAAAATAAAGAATCAAACACCAGCTAAAGTTAATTAAACAACCAATAGAGGAGGAAAAATCAGAGAAAATGTGCAGATCTGCAAAGATCAAACAAAAAGAAAGGGAGAAATGAAGATCAAACCTTACGATAAGTGGTACCATCAAGCTCAACAACCCAACCAGCTTCAGCACAAAGAGCTTTAAGAACTTCATTATTATCACAATGTTTAGGAAGATTATAGTTTCCTTGAGCTCTCAACCCAGAAAATATCTTAGCAGCAACTGCTCTTCTTCTCCTTTCTCTCCTCCTATTATTCTCTCTCTCCCTCCACGACGGCTTCCGCCGAGCCCCCATCCCTCCTCCGCCGCCTCCACCACCTTCGCCCTCCATTGCCATCGAAAACAGAGATGAGTTCTAATAAAGTTCACTAATCACTTCTGTTATGTGCTTTGCTCTGTTCTGTACCTTTATATTTGTTTGTAGGTGGTAAAAGAGTTTGTTTGACTGCTTGACAAGGGATTGAGTGGTATTATTATTATTATTATTTTATTATTTTTTTTGGCAATGATTTATTATTATTATTATTAAAAAAATTGTCAAAAATCATACTTCCAAAAAAAAACGCAACAATTAACATTTTGCACTGTTCACATTATATATTTAATACTTTGACCAAGTTTTGAACTTTATACATAATAAAAAATATAGTCAAGTGGGATCTTGTTAGATTCTCGTCTTGTAAAATACTATCTTAATATCAACTTTTTATAATTTTTAATTATTCATAATTACAGTTATTAAGGGTCAAAGTAGTGTCTCGGCATGCGTGAAATATTGACTGTTGCATTTTTTTTAACGGAGGAAGTATTTGTCTACGTTGGGTTTTGCAAAAAAAAAAAAAAACATGTTATGTACTCCCTCCGTTTCATAAAATGGCAACAATGTCATTTTCACGCATTTTTAGAAAACGATTTCAAGGTGTAAACGAATCAATTAATTAAAATGGTTTTAACACAAGTAAGAATATGGTATAAGTTACTAATATCAACAATATTCTGATTAATTTAATCGTTTACACCCTCAAATCGCTTCCTTAAAATGCGTGCAAAAACAATCTGTTCTGTACATACGTTTGTAAAAAAAAATCCATCTTATGTCACTACCTTAGTTGTTGACCATCAGCTTATTGTCGGAAAGCGGTGTTGACTATCACGTGTTTGACACTTGATTCATTAAGATGATTTGTTACAAAAGTTTCTAGATAATTTTATTTTTTTGCAAAATTTGGCCTACAAAAAATGATTTTTGATAATTTTTGCTATTACTCCTCCTGTCTTTTTTTACTTGTTACATTTTACTTATTTTAGTATCTCAATTTACTTGCTACATTTCCTTTTTTGATATATATGGGCTCACTTAGGGCATGTTTGGTTGCCATGAGAATTAATTTCCATGGAAATTTTCATTTTATGGGAAATTACTTCTCTTGGTGAGATTCTTAGGAATTGTTCGAGATTGTTTGGTTGGCATATAGGAATTTTCATTTCATGTGAATTTCCATTGACCAAGGGGATGGTGTGTAATTAAATTTCTACATTATGTAGGAAATTCAAATTCTCATGAATTTCAACTTCCTCCATTTTCACTTATTTAATCCAACCAAACAATCACCTCGTATTTATCACATGAATTTTAATTTCCTCCATTTATTTAAAGCAACCAAACAACCCCTTAATTTCTACTCATTCCACCTATATTTTTGTTATTTACCCTCTTTATTCAACTTATTTAGGCTATTTTACTCGATTTTTGTCATCTTCTTCACAAATACCTCTACTTTTTAATAATCCTATCACTTAACATGTTTCTCCTAAAAAAAATACTCCCTTCGTCCCATTTTAATTGCTACATTTCATTTTGACACAATTTGTTATGCAAATCAATCTTCATGTGGGGTCCATCATTAGTTGCTACATTTCATTTTAACACAATTTGTTATGCAAATATTTCATCTGTTTCAAAATAAGTGATCCGTTTACTTTTTCACATCTCCCAAGATATAACTTTAAATATTAACATCTTGATTGTATTTAACAAAAAAAATTATATAAATGATGTAAATAAATGATGTATTTAGAAAGTACACGTCGAGACAAATCAAACGAAATTCCACGCGACTATGTTTTTCTTATATATATATACTCAGTGGCGGATGGAAGTACAATTAAGTGGGGTCGTGTAACCCCACTTGGGCTTAAAAAAATTAATTTATGTTTATTTATTTTAATAAAATTTGGTTAAAAAAATATTTTGTGTAGTACATGGGACCTCTGTTAATAGTGAAAAGTGACTCCATAATGTAAAATTTTAAGTATAATTATGTCAACGTTGAGAGAGAAGTGCATTTTTATATAAAGTGACCCCGTCACATAAAATTTCTAGATCCGCCACTGTATATACTCCCTCTGTCCCATTTTACGTGCTACATTGACTTGTAGCACTATTCACATGTGGTCTTTGACTGCTTCTAGTTTTATAAGCGTAAGGAAAAAATATAGTCATGATGGATCTAGTTTAATTTGTCTCAACATATACTTTTTAAATATATGTAATTTTTATAATTCTTAGTTATGTGTAGTTAAAAATATTTTCATTTAAAGTCGTTTCTCGGGAGATGTGGAAAAAAATGAATGTAGCAACCTAATTATGACAGAGAGAGAAAAATTAAAGAGAGTCAAAGTTACAATGTGAATAGTGTCATCAGTCAAAATGGAGCACTTATTATAAAACGAAGTGAGTAACAAAAAAAGGGTAAAAATAAAAAATATGTGTGAGACACATAGTCTATAAAAACAAATGTAATAATGACTTGTTTACTTTAGTTGAATACAATTGAATTGAACTGAACTGAACTGAACTTAATTGAATTAAACTGAACTGAATTTGAGCTAAAGTAAACAAGCCCTAACGACCCGTTTGGTACGTAGCCGGTTATAGATGGTGGTGATTGGAATGACTTTATAACTAAATTTGGAAGGAAAATCAAAACTTATTCCCATGATGGTGTTAGTTTAACTCTAATTTATCTAATTTTCTTTACAAATATCGATTCTCATCTAATACAACCCTCCTGCAGGGTAATAGATGGTAATGAAAAATAAGAAGAAATTTCAAGTTTGGGAATGAAAAATAAGTATTCTATGGAATTATGAAGTTCATCCTGAACAAATTACACTTAAAATTCATTACTATTACTACAATTTATTACCAAAAATCAAACGGGCCGTAAATATACAAAAGGGAATAAGACAAGTAATTAATTAAAGAGGGAGGAGTATTAATTTATTATTATTGTTATTGGGATGGGCAGAGAGAGAGTGACAAGTGTAGGAACAAATAATTGTCTGGTAATTTGTCTTTAATGGCAGCAGAATAGAGTAGTGTAGAGTAAAGTAGTAGAGTGGGGTAAGGAATATTAACCTTTCTTTTGTAACGGAAAATTGCAGGAATACAATGTTGACCTTGCTCATTCTCATGTTATTTTCCTTTTTCAATTCACTTTTGGTAGGGCATGTTTTTGGAGTTTACACACACTATTGTTTTTCATGAGATCGTAAAACCGAATACCGGATCAGATACGGATTGAAGTTAAACAAATTCGGATTATTTAATTTACCAAGTTTAAAATCGGATTATCTGAATTTGGATATTTGGTTTTCGAATTATAAAATTTTGATCTGGATATTTGTTTATTCAATTTGGTTTTTTGGGTATTCGATTTTAGGATTAGAATATTTTTTTATTTGAAAATTCATAAATTAATATACTTCCTCCGTTTTTTAAGAAAAAAGCAACAGTTTTTATTTTCGAGTTTTTATTAGTAAAGGTATTTATGTTTTTTAAATTATTCAATGGTAATAATAGATATAAATTAAATACCTCACAAAAAATAATAGATACAAGAATTTGATGTTGAATAAAATATTCTCTTCATACCTCAAAGATTTTATATCTTTCCCCATTTGATTGTTATTCAAAATATCTTACATCTCCTAATTTAATTTTTTCGATAACAATTTCATGTTTTTATTTGTATATATCCCAAATGTGTAGTCTAGACATTCATTTTAATCATTTATAATGCTTCACTCTCTAGTCTAGACATATATTAGTTCTCGCTTGTAATCTCTTATCGCCTCCCCAAACGGTTCATAATAGTTGAGGTATTATTTTTGGATAAATTGTAAAATATAAGATCTATAATCATCGCTCACAAATGTTATTCAGATTTTTATACTCCCGTTGTACAATAAAATTATTGTAAATTTCACCTTTGATACTATTCACACAAGTGAAAAGAGTCTGATCTTGTAAATTAAAATATTTAAAAAATAGTCATGTGAGATCTTATTTTATTCATATTAAAGAGTATTTAATTTACATTTAATCACAATAATTTTTTCTCTTACTCCCAATTACTTTGTTAATTTTATTAGATGAAAAATCAAGTACTTTAAATTAAAAGAGTGAATGAAGTATTATATAATTAAAGCTTTTAATGATATTAAAAATTTCTTTAGCAAACATGAAAATTGAAAAATATTGAAAAATCTATTTTTTTATGAAGAATATTTTTAAAATCATTTTTTATCCATATAATGAAAATAATTTAAGCTGATTTTTTAATTAAAAAAATGAAATTCTTATCCAAATAGTAAATTTTTTAATTGATGTTTATTTTTATCCAAATAATAAATGTTTTTAATTGATGTTTATGAAGAATATTAAAAAAAACATCGTATTTTATCTAAATATCAAATGTTTCTAGTTGATGTTTTTATTATGAAGAATAATTTATAAAAAAAAAATCAGATTTTTAAAAGAGACAAACTTAATTGATATCAGGTATCCACTAGCACTTTCTTTTTTTAAAAGAAGAATATTAAGAAAACATCAGATTTTTATCCAAAAATCAAATGTTTTTAATCGGTGTTTTATATTTTACGAAGAATTTTTTTTTTTAAATCAGATTTTTTAAAGAAGAATATTAAGAAAACATCAAATTTTGATCTAAATATCAAATGTTCTTAATGTGAACTTCTAAACACAGCCTCAAATCTATACAAGTATATTAAAATCCACAATCAAACACATACATGACATTTTTTTTATCACCCCTCACACATCCCCTTCTTGATCCTTAGTGAGATACAACATCTCTAATCACTCCTCACACATCACCCCATGTCACATCATCTCTATTATATAAGCTAAGCCATAGGAGCTATGATGTCCCCTTAAAATGTCTATAATACCTCTTAAATTTTCTAAAAACATAAGCTACATAATTAAGGAAAGTTCGTACCATTTTTTTATTCTTTTAAATAAAAATAATACAAATTACAGAGTTCAAAAAAATAAAATAAAAATATGTAAATTCATATTTTTTAATTCTCTACAAATAGATACCAATATTGATATAGTTTTTTACATAAGAATATTACTTTTGATTTTAGTGGAAATTTGGTAAGAGGAAAAATATAGTTGATTAACGTTTTCTTCAATCATTTTTTGGTATGAAGCAAATTCAATTCGGATATTTTTCCCTTATTTTTAGACTATCACAAAATAAATGAGATCTCAAGTTCGAACCATATTTGTTTGTTGTTTAATTTGTTTTACTACTCAATAACGTACTATATATATAAAAATGTGACATAAAAATTTTACCTTTTAATTATCGTAGAAATTTAATACATAGCAAATAGAATATAGTAAATAAATCTTTTCTTTTGTTCATTGTTGTGGGATGACCTGATGAAAAGGGAAAGTCTGTTATGATTATGTGAATTTGTGTGAATTTGAAATTATTTCAATTTTTCTAACCAACAACATTCTTTTTTGTTTGTCACATCATCTTCCATTATGCCTCGCTACTTTTTTACTTTTAAATTTTAGATATTGTACCCCGTGTTCCTCTGACTTTTCCTTTCCCTTCATTGATTATTTTTTTACCATTTGTATTCATCCATTGTTAAAAGTTAATTAGATGTACAATATAAAAGTTTGTACATATTTCTTACTTTATTAAGTATTATTAATTATTAATGTTGTTAGGATTATTATGGAGTTGCAAACTGCTAATATTTTACAAACTTTTTATTATAGCTTAATTTTAAAATGGTTGTTTTGAACTATTAATTGTTAATTTCTTATGATAAATTTCATTGAACTTACAACATATATAACGGCAACAAAAAATACATTAGACAAAATATTACATTATTAACAGACAAAAAGCTCGTGCAATGCACCGACCAAAAATAGTTAATTACTAAAGCCCTCATTATTCCAAAATTAGTCTTACTCTAAAATACACTATTTGTCTAATTAGACCAAATTCTAAAATCTTTAATTTATTTTATATCAAGATTAATCATGAATTAAAACAAATTATTACACTAAAATTATGAATTCAAAGGCTAATAACTTTTTACACATAACTCGTTTTGGGACGATACAACTTGGAAAAGATTCCTTGTTCTAAAAGCTTCAAATTGATAATACATCAAAATTTCCTAAAAAACAAAGGTGATATGAGCATTTTAAGACCAAGCTAAGTGCGCAGTCAGGAAGGGGCGGCGCATGGGCCATGTGCCCCCACCTAGGTCTAGACGCATGGGCCATGCACTCTAGACTAGGTCGAGGCGCATGACCCATGCGCCTAGACCTAGGCCAATGCGCCTCGACCTAGGTCAATGCAAGTCGCATGTACAATGCATCATGGTCTATGTCGAGATTTTTTTTCGGGTCCAATAAAAGCATGTGTAACCAAGGGCAAAATTGTCGTAAATGGGCTTTATAAGTTAGGGGTACATTTAATAAAAGCAGATTTTTTATGAAGAATATTATAAAAAACCAGATTTTTATTTAAAAAATATTAAATATTATGAAGAATATTTTAAAAAATCATATTTTTATCCAAATATTAAAAGTTTTTAATTGATATTTTTATTATGAAGAATATTTGAAAGACACTTTTTAATGAAGAATTTTTTTTTTTAAAAAGATTTTTATCCAATTATTAAATTTTGTAATTGATGTTTATGAATAATATTAGAAAAAAAAGAAAAAAAACAGCATCAGATTTTTATCCAAATATTATTATTATTTTTTTTTAATTGAGGATTTTATTATGAAGGATATTAAAAAAGAAAAAAGCATCAGATTTTTTAAACGAAGAATATTAGAAAAAAACAGCAGGTTTTTATCCATATATTAAGTGTTTTTAATTGATGTTTTTATTATGAACAATATAAATATTATAAAACTATTTTTTTAACAAAAATATTAAAAATGATATTATTATCCAAAATAGTAAAAAAAAAAATCAATTTTTTTCCAAAATTGTTTTACATTAATATGAAAAACAGTTTTGTTAAGATAAAATATTAGCAAATCAGGATTTCTTATCCAAAAATATTTAAATATCAGATTTTTTTATCCAAACTACAGTCAAAGTACCTGAAACCAGTAAATAGTGTTAAAGTACATTTATGGCAAGAATTTAAAAACGGGTGAAGTAATTAATTTAGAGGCCCAATTATTTAATTGATTTGAGTAAAACTGAATCAATTAAATTGAAATTAGCCCAAAGGACCCAATTAATCTTTAGGATTCCTTACTTGTGGGCTAATTAAAATTACAAAGCCCAATTACCTTCCTTAGGACTCCATTAGGGATAATTTTTGTTCTCCTATAAGTACTAGTGATTGCGTAAGTGTTTTAGTCATCCAAAAATTCGGAAAATTCTTCTCTTCTCTCTAAAAAAACTCTGTTCTAAAATATTACTAATAGTTTGGAGCCCTAACAGTAGTATTTTTTGGAATATTTGGTGGAAATTTTGAATGAAATCCATAAGCTTTAACATTGAATCTCTTGTTGATTTTCTTGCCTAATCTAGCTAAGTAAATAGTCTATTCTTAATTAGATGTGTATCTAAATAATTGCTAGGTTAATTTAGGCTAATTGATTGATTTTTTTTTTTTAATATAATATGAACATGTATTTCAGAATTATGCATGATTATGTCAAGATGATTAGCCTAATTATTTATGTTTACTTTTGATAATATGGTTTTATACGTGTTTTTTCGTCTTATTTTGTATGATTTTATTATTTTAATTGTGCGCTTAGAAGCTATTTGCTGTTATAAATTGGTTTGGAGCGTTTTGTTTCTTTTTTATGATCTTAACAAAATTTGGCTAAAAGATGCTCTAAATGGATCGGAAATCATCAAATTAGGCCACGCAAGGCACCGGAGTAGCAGTAGGAAGTCATGGTGAATGTTGGATAGTTTGTGGTGACAACTAGTGAAAAATAGACTTAAAGTTGTTTGATTTGATTTGAAGGATTTTGACCACCTTTAATTATTTTGGACATAACATGATCTACACAAATCAAATTGACGTGATTTTAGAGGCATTGGAAACTAGATTCAAAGACTTTCCCCCTGTAGGTCACACACCTAATTCCAACTTGAAACGAAGAAGTTACAATCGTTTGAAGCTGTTGGTTAGACAAGGGCTGAATAACGCGCGTGTGGGCCTTGTTGAACGGGTGTGGTTCTTTTTTTTTTATTTATTTATAAATAACCCTTTGTAATCCTATATACTCCCTCTGTTCCCTTTTCTTCTTTCTGTTTTACCTTGTACATATGACAATGCATTTGTCTGACCTTAAGTATCTTTTGTTGCATATATGTAAAAAATTAAAAATTGGAAATTAATAACATACTCATAAAAAAATCAAAGGAGACCACACATGACTACATTATGTTTTATGTGAAAGTATTGGGTCAGACGGTCTGACCAGACAATCTGGTCAGACGACTGACCCATACAACCAATTATAATAGTGTAAAACTTTGGGAGGCTATAACTTTGCGCTCGGGTGTCGGATCGGGGCATATGATATGTCGAAATTGATTAATTTTTCGAGACGAATGCAGCCACAAATTTCCGAAGGGCATTCGGCCACCAGAAATCGCCAAACGAGGCCTCTAAAGGCCTCACAATGCAAAAAAACGTATTTAGTCCAAGTTAGTTACAAAATGTCATGTGTCCATGTTTTACAATATGTGTCCATGTTTAAACAATATGTGTCCAGGTTTACAAATAGGTGTCCAGGTTTACAAATAGGTATCTAGGGTTAAAAATATGTATCCAGGTTTGTCCAGGTGTGTTCAGATTTGTTCATATTTGTCCAGGTTTGTTCATATTTGTCCAGGTTTGTTCACATTTTTTCAGGTTTGTCAACATTAGTCCAGATTTGCATGTCCAGGTGTGTCCAGATTTGTCCATGTTTGTCAAGATTTGTCCAGGTTTGTTCATATTTGTCTAGATTTATCCAGGTTTGTTCATATTTGTCCAGGTTTGTCCACATTTGTCTATGTTTGCATGTCCAGGTGTGGCCAGATTTATCCAAATTTGTCCATGTTTGTCTAGATTTGTCCAAGTTTGTCCACATTTGTCCAGGTTTGCATGTCCAGGTGTGTCCAGATTTATTCAGATTTGTCCATGTTTGTCTAGATTTGTCCAGGTTTGTTTATATTTGTCCAGGTTTATCCACATTTGTCCAGGTTTCAAATGTGTCCAGTTCTGTTTCCAGGTTTACAAATGTGTCCAGGTCTACCAATACATGTCCAGGTTTAACAGCATGTGTCTAGATTAAACACATATATGTCCAGATTCAACAATATGTGTCCAGGTCCAGTGGACTGGTCTGACAGAAACGTTACTGTCAGACCGATTTGACACGTACAATACCTTCTCATGTTTTATATATTGAGAATAATTTAGAAGATTCTCTTATCTTATAGTACATTGTGTCAAGATTGCGAATGAGAACTAACAAAAAGGAATTGAGGGAGTAATACTTTCTTTGGACTACTCTTTTATTTTTCTGTTTAAGTATTAGCCCTTATGCTTTTTTTAATCTTTTTATCTTTTATTAATCACTTTCTTTAATGCAAGTTTGGATCTTTTAGCTCTTCAATTTTGGTAACTTCCTCTTTTCTTTTCCTTTTGTTCATGTTGAGAAACAACTTGTGGCTCATAGTTATCAAAATCTATCACAGGACTAACTTGCAATTTCTCAACTATTATAATTTGGAAAAGGCCATCTTATAACATAACCAAAATAAAACTAACTTTTAATTACGAAAATATCCATTGCTTAATAAGTAAACATATTTGTAAGCTTAATTTTATAAATATTAAAGTTATCAAAATTATCCGCTTTCGACTACTAGGTATAAGAGCCACGTTATAAAAGTCATTATAATAATTAGAGTTATAATTAGTAATTTTATTAGCACTTAATTAAGTATTATTGATTAATCAATGTCATTTCGCTCAAGAGTTCCTCCTGCTCCTGAGTATAAAGAACCTACTTGTCCATATTTGTTCCATATATCTGAAAGCAGCACTGCTACTGGACCTATATTAAATTATATAGTAGATCAAATTAGTGATCTGAAAGTAGAAGTATGAGGCAATTCCTGTAATTGTACCAACCTCGATATATAGAAAATTTTATTCTCACATAGAAGAATTTAAAAAGGAAATTAAAAAGCTCAAGGAAGAAATTAAAGGGATAAAACTAGCATTAACACGAACTTAGACATCATCGTACTCAACGAGATAAAACTCTCACGCACTAAAGCTAACCATTATAAATCTAGTTATCCATTTCAAAACCAAAATAGAAATAAAAGTTTACAATAATAGACCTTGAGAAAAATAAACAAGTTAAAAAGATGAGCCATAAACTTCACAACAATGATAGCCTAAAACATTTACAAAAAATGTTTGACCAAGAAGAAGGCCCTAAAAAATTAAATGAGTTAATGACTAAAATAGCGGAAATCACAGGTAATCCCCGAAGAGGAAGTCGATGAAACAAACTACGTATTGATAGAAGAAGACATATGTTATAGCAAATGGTAATAAAACTGGATGATTTACTGATTTAGAGAGCATACCATTAGAAACAATAATCCAGCAAAAATTAGAAAACAAAATGGGAAAAATTATACTCCCTCCGTTCCCATTTGTTTGTCTTGTTTTGACTTTGTACGTATGTCAATAAATTTGTTTGACCTTAAATATATTTTGTTTTATATGTGTAAAAATTATAATAATTGGATATTAATAACGTACTCAATGAGACGAATAATTTAGAAGATTCTCCCGTCTCATGAATAATGTCAAAATTCCAAACAAGATAAACAAATAAGAACGGAGGGAGTATATAATAACGAAATTGATGAAGAAGTATGTCCTGAAGAAAATAATTTTATAAGAAAATCAAGTAATGACATTTCAAAGTGAAACTAGTAAACCAACATATGTCCGAAGGAGGACTATTCGGTTTAGTTGCAAATTTATGCCAAATAAAACCCCCAAACAAGAACAAGTAATGCTAGAACCTATTAGTCAATTTGGATACAAGTTAAATCTAGATGGCGTAATAATTAGAGTAGAAGTCCTAGATCAATGGAAGAAAAGCATGAGTAGTGTCTTAAATTCAAATACATAGTGGACTTCAGAATTTTTTAAAAACTAAATAGAATATAGTTTCTATGGTTGTGTTGCAGACTGGTATTAATTTTTCTGATATGATGTGAATATTTTTGAACTGATCTGATTTTTTTATTTGATCTGATATAGTCTGAATTTTTCTGATAGATCTAGTCTAAATTTTTCTAATCTGTTCTCATATGATCAGAATTTTGTGAAAATAAGTACAATGTTGTTTATTTAAGTTGAATCAAACGCACCCTGAGTTAACATATACAATCAGTTAGTTAAAATAAAGAAATAAATATAGAAGGAATTTTATGCATATGTGCAATATAAGAAAAACGAATAAAAAAGCGACACTTATCAGCTCCACTCCGAAATAAATAAAATAATAGATAGATTCCAAAAATAAAAAAAGTATATAAGTATAGATGAAGATTTCACAACACAATAATGAATAACAACAAATAATTGTCTAACCACCTTGACCTAACCCATCATATTCAGATATTTCTCTCACCTACGCTACTCTGCTTTTTTATTTTTTTTTTGGCTTGACATCCTCCATTATCCAATTCCTTAACACCTAATAAAAACCCTTGCAAATCAAATCACAACAAAAGGTTCACTCTTTTTTTTTTTTTTTTTTTTTTTGATTTCTTTTGTTTAACCCTTTTCCAGTTTTCCCCCTTTTTTTCTTCAATTTATTTTTGGCTTTCAGGGAAAAAAATAAAAATAAAAACCCAATAAACTTCTCTCTTTCTCTCACTCGTTTGGTAGCTCAACACTCAAGAACCCCACCTCACCAGTCTTCCTAACCTGAAACCCAAAAAAGAATCAGTCTTTCAGTCTTAAATTTCACTTCATTCCCACTTTTTATTGTTTACACCCAAATATCTTCACATCCCTTATTTTATTTTTCTTTGATTTTCATCAATTTTATCAACAAAGACTTATTCTTTGGGGGGGTTGAAATGCTGGGATTTTTACGGGTCTACGCGTTGATCGGAATATTGTTGGATTGTTGATGGGAAAGTTGGTGTTCTCACTCGAATTTATTTATGGAGGTGATGATTTGTAAAGCTCCATGTTTCGGGTCACGATTTGTTCATTATTTCAGATTTGCTATCATTCTTTTCGAGGTATGTTATTATTTGATTTTATCTATTGTTCCTCTGCATTAGGATGTTTTTTTAATGCTTGGAATATTTCCAAAATCTATTTATGGATTTTTATTTTTTTTGGTATAAATTGATCATTGTAGTTGTTTGGAATTGTTTTTGGCTCGAGTGATGGGGTGAAGGATGAGAGTGTTTGAAAATTAATGATGCAAAAAAATAAAAAAACCCCAGCATTCAAGTTTTATTGGATCTTAATGATGCATTCTTTTAGTTCATTTACTTGTAGGAAATAGGAATTACTACTATTAGTACTTTCTACTTTTTGTTGTTTATGATTTTTAGCATTTTTGTATCTGATGGCACTTTTTGTGAATAAGTAGTTAGTATGAACTCATAGGAAAAAAAAAATTGAATGTTTGGCTATTTTGAACTTTGCCAGTGATTATAGAGAAGTTTGAGCCTTTTACCTCTTACGGAATTGAAATTGAGGTCACAAATATTGAGTATTGAGTTGTTGCTCATGAAGATGCTCTATTGAATGGCAATTTTGGAAATATGTTTGATTTTTTTACTCCCTCGATTCCCTCTTAATGTTCCTATATGGAATCGGGGAGAGCGGAGAGGATTAAGAAAAGTTAATCTTTGGTAAAAATGCATTTAAAGAATGCATATTTTAGAATTTATTATTGAGTAGGTATCAAACGAAGCATTGTAAAGGTAAAAATATCATTAATGCGAAGAAAATACAACTTACTGCAAAACATCAGGGTTATATTTGAATTTAAACCAATGAGATTGCAATCCGGTTTGGCTTTGTGTGATTATAATTTAGAAAGATTGCAAATGGGAACAATATTAGGGAACAGAGGGAGTAATAATTTATTCTTAATGCCATGTTATCTTATTGAATTAAGGCAGCCGTGTTGTTTTCTTAAATGTTAAATGTTTCCGGGTGGCAGATTGTTTTGCTGCTGCCATTGTTTGCTCATGCACACTCCGTAGGTCACCTGCTACGGCAGCAAGGGGAAGAAAGAGAAGTTGGAGGCATTAACTCACATTCTTGTATACATGATCAAATTATTGCACAGCGCAGGCGACCTGGTCGTCAGGTTTATTCGGTTACCCCTCAATTGTATGAAGAGTCTGGTCCCACAGAGTCTCTAAACCACAAGGGGCGTACCTTGCTTGGTGCCTCAGAATCTATACAAGAATCTGAAGATGGGAAGTTGCCAATTAGGATATTTTTAAATTATGATGCAGTTGGCCACTCTCCTGATAGGGACTGCAGAAATGTTGGAGACATTGTAAAGGTGAGGATTTGGAAATTGGAATTTGGTGGTGTAAGTTAAAATTTTTAAGCGCAATAGTGGAGGACTCTTTTGTTCTATGTTGCTAATTTGATTTCTATTTTAATATGTTTGCTTCTTTGTTATCAGCTTGGGGAGCCTCCTGCAACATCTGTTCAAGGAACACCTTCTTGTAATCCTCATGTCGATCCACCAGTTTCAGGGGACTGCTGGTATAACTGTACTTTTGATGATATATCTGGAGAGGACAAAAAGTATCGTCTCCATAAGGTCTGCATATTTATTTCCTTTATACTTGGGGGAAAATGTTAAGCAATCTCTGTTTGTTCAATTTTTTGGGTTATGATTATGCTTATTTACTAAAGTCACAAACAAATACAAAATCTGGATGAAAAGATATGGATGTGTGTTTTCATTAATCTTCCTGTTGTTGTAGTTTACTATCGTTGTCAAATGTCAAATTTATATGTATATTTAGCTGAACTGGCTTTAAGCAGATTGGCAGCCCAGCTTCACTGCTAAATTCTGGTACTGCTTAAGGAGTTGAGCCAATCAAAAGGGGGTTTGCAAAAGCAAGCTATCTTAAGTTGTTCCCTTTTCTTTGCAAGCATCCCTACTGAATGTTGTTTTGAAATGAACAAATAATTCTCGATTTTTTTTTTAATTTTTTATAAATTATTTATTTCCTTTTCTTTTGCAAGATTCCTGATACCTTTTGTTTTATTGATTCATTATAATTGTTGATCATTTCCGTATAACTCATTTTACATTTTGCTCACCTTTATCTGGAAATGGATGGACAGGCTCTAGGACAGACAGCAGACTGGTTCCAGAGAGCTTTATCCGTTGAGCCTGTTAGAGGGAAATTGCGGCTGAGTGGATACTCTGCATGTGGTCAAGATGGAGGCGTGCAGCTACCTAGGGAATATGTAGAAGGTTCTCTCCTTTTCTAGGATAAGAGTTTCAGATAGCTTTTATCAATCCAGGTTTTTGTTACAGTTTATTCATATTCTGTCACTTAATTTTCCCTTTCAGAGGGTATTATCGATGCAGATTTAGTTCTTTTGGTAACTACAAGACCTACAACTGGTAACACACTAGCCTGGGCTGTGGCATGTGAGCGGGATCAGTGGGGCCGTGCTATTGCAGGTAAATTTGCTGGGGAAGGTCTGGTATAGGGATTGTGGTGCCTGTATTTCTACTCTTTTCTGGGCAACTGATATAAAAATTTGTTCTTAAAGGTCATGTCAATGTTGCACCTCGTCATTTGACTGCAGAAGCTGAAACCCTGCTCTCTGCAACTCTTATACATGAGGTTAGTTTGTTTTACCTAAAGAGGATGAAAATAAATTCTTTCACTTTTAGTAGGTAAATTATAATCGATGCATGTACTTTTCTAGGTCATGCATGTCCTTGGGTTTGATCCACATGCGTTTGCCCATTTTCGTGACGAGCGCAAAAGAAGACGAGAGCAGGTAAATCTGGATCTTTAGTTCTTTTTATTTTGTATTCTTAGAGATTAGAGAAGAATTTTGAGAATCACCAATATAAGTATATAACCACAGCAGCTAGTATACATTATTTGAGTGAGAGCCACCTAAATAACCTTGTTGGAATATTGATCAATGCTAAATTAAAATTTAGACTTAACCACCCAATTATGAGGCTAAAAAAATTGTTTAAATCATGAGTGATATTACTACCCAATCAGGGTTATTAGGAGGGGCATAGGGGCATTAGTACATGGCTGGAAGCTGTTGATGCTTGTTATACCACTACGACTTCTCTAGCTGATCAACCTGCTTTTCACGTCCATGTTCCATGAAGTTAGCAGGACTATATATTTGTCAACAAACTCAACACCCACTGTAATAGCACATATCCATAGGAATTTTTTTCCAGAAGGGTGCAACTTTTGCAGGGCAGGAAAATATTTATTACTGTTATTAGAGTTTTGGTTCTTTTGAAACATAATCATAGACTATGGCAGAAAAAGGCCTCCGCTTCTGCTGAAAATAATGGTCTAAAACTCAAAGTGAACAGGACAACTTCGAAAGAATGAAGAAATGATCCAATACTTTATGCTATGCATAACCAGTCCTAATGTAGAATAAAAATCTAGAAAATATTTAATCTTTTCTTTCCACCTTTTAAACCTTTTAAGTTTTAACCCCATTGGCCCATCTTGAATTTCAGCAGCTTTTTCTTTTTTGTTAAATTTAACCCCTTTGGGTTCCCAAACTTAAAAAATTACTATCACGCAGACAATTTTTGTCAATGAAATCATCAAGTGTGCCTTGCCACTAACGAATTTATTTTTTTGATTACCCCTGTGGTGTCTTTACTGTAATTGCTTCAGCAACCTTTTTCCCGATGCATCTAACTCCAAACACAAATAAAAAAAAAACACTGAAGAAGAATAGAAACCATATCAAGGTAAAGACTATAAAGGGCCATTTGATGATTTCTCCTACTACCAAGGGCTTCAAATGTACAAGGAATGTTTGGATTCAGGTTTTGCTTCATCTTTCAAGTTAGGGTTCATAATATCCTTTTGGGATTTCATCGAAAAATTTAAAATTAAAAAGCATAATTTGCAATAAACTAATATCCTAAACTCCTAATTCACTACCTACTAAGTTAGTTAAGAATTGGGTTATTTTTATTTCTTAATCATATCAGGCGTGCCTTTTAAAACTAAGGTGCTTTGGTGATAATTAGATAAATCATATTTGCAAAGTGCATTCATATTGAACAAAATTTTGAATTCTTAACATTAGGAATTCTTTATGCCAGTTTTATGGTGCCTCAAATTATACATATGGCACATGATTTTTGGTGCTTCCTCAGTCCTTATAGTATGCTACATTGGGATTTGGCTCAATTTGTAAATTTGTTTGAAAGGAACTGATGAAGAACATATATAGATTGAATGTTGATGGGAGAGTAATGAACTACTGGTAGTATAGTAATAGGACTACTTGGCTGTGTGGGTGGTGCATTTTGTTGGAGACATCCCATTGATCCCAAATAGGCAAGTGGTGCATACGATAATAAAGGTCAAGGGGAGTATTGATGAATTTCTATTGTTGTTTATTAGATTTTGCATCTGCCTTATGAAAGTATGCCTGTTTTTTGATGTAAACAATTAAAAATTTCTGTATTCAGTTCCTGGCAAGTAAATTTCTGCTTCTCTCTATCTTTTTGAATTCTTCCAACTTCTTTGAGTGATAATCTTTTCACAGGCCTAAATGGTTAAATGAGAGTTTAACTATGGCCTCTCCTTTCTTTTTCAGGTAATAAAACAAACCATGGATGACCAGCTGGGGAGAATGGTAACACGTGTAGTGCTCCCTCGTGTTATCATGCATGCCCGATATCATTACGGGGTATGTGATTTGACACTCGTACTTTTTCCTATCGCAGTCAGAATTACTTGGAGAATAATGTATTTTCTTTTGGGGCAGGCATTTTCTGAAAACTTTACTGGGCTAGAGCTGGAAGATGGCGGCGGGCGAGGCACATCTGGTGATTGATATTCCTCTTTTGCCAGCTTACCTTTTTATTTTCATCCCCATGTCGATTTGTATCTGCTTGTTGGTTTATAGTCACACGGTCACACCACTTACCCATATCGATGTGATGGTTTGGATACGTGAAAAAAATGCTTTATAAATTGCAATTTTTGGATATTAAGGTTGTTAGAGAATAGAATATTAAAAGCATTTTGAAATACAATGTTATTTTACCCATTGCTTATTGAGCCCTTATGTCAAATTTTTTAGGACTTGATGAGTTATACACCCATATACTTGAACATATTATCATTGTTTGAAGAGCATCTTGAATTTATAGCTCATAATATATCGCTGTAAAATCAATATACGTTTTTAAAGTATAATATATAGAACAAATTTCCTCTTTACTTGCATCATATTATTTAGTTTGACGATTCCCAGTAAAGTAACCATTAAAGATCTCTTATCAAAAGAGCATAAATTATACTACTTCCACAGTTCCACCCCAATTGAGTTGCAACATTTACCCGAAAAGGAAACTACACATTAGTTGCAACTAATATTTTCCTTCTTTAATAGGCAATCATTTCTTCCTATCTTTCTCCTTATCACATGCTTTTATCTTTTTATCCGTTTCATACTCACAAACAAATTTTGCCAATGAGTCCGTTCCCAATCCTTTGTTGCGACTAAATTGGGGCTGAGTTAGTAAAAGTTTTGATATTCTAAAGTAGAAATCAAGATGACTCAAATAAATTTCCACTTGAATGTATTTTTTCTTATGTACAATAAATAAATCTATATAAACACTCAATGGTAACTGTGAATAGTGTGAATAGTGTCAGTAGCACTTGTGTGATCTTTTGATCTTTCCTTGTGATAGGGAGATCATTAGCACCCGTGTACTTTTCCTTCCAAAAAGAAAAAAAATTGCGAATAGTGTCAAAGTTAAAATGTTGCAAGTAAAAAAATTGGATAATGCATATAGGATTGTGTATAATGCATCAAAATTAAACTTTTGTTTTGCATAATGATCTTGCACAACACTTGTGGATAATGAACATCCCAAAAAAATGATTTACATTTCCCAAAAAGAAAAGAATTATAGGATAAGAACATACTTCTATATTAAGAATACTATTTTGATATATCTAAAACAAACATTTAGGTGCGTTAACATTAACATGAACTCATAAAGGTTTGCTAAAAAATTTGGTAGTGCTATAAGAAGACGTGCTAGTACATTGATAAGCATGTAAGGTAAACAAAAAGGAAAATGGTTGCGTATGATGAAGGACATAAGAGTGTATGGGTTGAACATGGAGAATACGCAGGTATCATTAAAGAACATGCAAATGTAGTAGTGCTAACTGGCTAAGCATGGAAAGGATATCCGTATCTTAAAATTTTGATGTTTTGTATCTATATCTGATGCGACGTTTTTGAATATTGAAGTATTTCGGATTCTACTTTATATTTTCACTTTATTCTACTAATCTACTTTATTTTACTAAGTGTTTTGGATTTTTGGATATTTGACATCTAAAGTTTTTTTGGACATTTCAGATATCCAATAATGCTAAAAAGGGTAACTAAGTTGGTATCTGATATCGGACTTTTCCAGATCATATATCTTATCCAAAATTAAATTTAGGAAAAGGGATAAGATATTCAAAATTAAATTTCGGATAAGATATCCAAAAAATCGGATTACAGGGGTGGCTTGGATTTTATGATTTTCAGATTTTCTGCTCTGCCCTAATTTAAAGTGATACATTTATTTGCTTATAACTATGGATTGCATATTGATTATTTTTATCTCCATTTTCATTTAGGACCATGATTTTCATTATGGCCTTGGGTCCATGGATTAATGATTGATATACTTATATGTGACCCTGCACCACAATGCAATTAATATAATTAGGTTAGGATATGCATTTTGCCTTCCAAGTTTTATACACACTAAATCCAGAACTAATAAAGAGTCTTTTGTTGTTCTTGCTATCTGTTGTTCTTCATGGTCAATAAATCTTTATTGCTTCAAATACTTTGACCTATCACGAATTTAGCAGATCATTGGCTTATATATTACATATTTGCAGGCTCACATTGGGAGAAGAGACTCTTGATGAATGAGATCATGACAGGGTCTGTGGATACAAGGTCAGTTGTTTCGACAATGACTCTGGCTTTATTGGAGGATAGTGGATGGTACAAGGCTAACTATAGCATGGCCGACCAACTTGATTGGGGACGTCATCAAGGGACTGAATTTGTTACGTTGCCGTGCAACTTCTGGAAGGGTGCATATCATTGCAACAACACCCAATTGTCAGGCTGTACATATAACAGGGAGGCAGAAGGGTACTGCCCCATTTTAAGTTATACAGGAGACCTCCCACAGTGGGCCCGGTACTTTCCACAGGCAAATAGAGGTAGTTTTCTATGATATGGTTCTTTTTTGTTTTATTCACTTGTTGGGGAGACTTGCATTTTATATAAACGTCACTCCCACTGGTTTTTGATCAATTACGATGTTGCGAGCCATGTAATTTTAAAAATTAGTCCTACTTATGCTTTAGATGTGCTTGTCTTAGACAACTTCCCAATGGAAGTTAATTCTTTATTGATGGCAAGCAGCCAAGCGTGCAACAAAAGTTTAAACTGTTACAGATAAGCTGCATGTAATATAAGATATCAATCCCATGCCTATGTCCTTTCAAGCAATCTTGGATGCACTAGAAGAAAGTAGGAGTCAAGTTGCTTATGTCATATCTTTTTTATATATTTTCTTTTGGATATTCAGTTATTCACCTGCTCTGATCTCTATTATTGTTCCTTTTGGGAGGAAAAACAAAGCCCTACGTTAGAGAAGAAATTAAAAATGATCAAGCTAGTATTGAGGTTTAATTAAGATATTTGTTTGAAAGAACTCATGGAGATCTATTTAGGGTCCCTTTTCTACTCCAAAAGCTGATAAGATTGCTGAAATTTGTCATTTATCCCTCACATATAGACCTGTTAAAAATCAACCTCATCCAAAACCTATTGTCAACCCGACCCGAATATAGAGGGTTTTGACAAAAATATCATGACCCGAACCCTTTTGGGATCCAACCCTAACAACCAACAAGTTTGTGGGTCAGTAATTTATCCGACCTGCTTTTGACCACTTGACCCAAAATTCATAATAATTATAGTAAATTTATCATATTATGTGAAATTTTATGCAAATGCAACTCTCACTATTGGATCTTTGAATTTAGTATGATTTCTAATGGAATGCAATGTCACATGTTAGCTTTGAATTGGTTATGATAGTATATATTCCTTATATTATTCAGCATGTCTTGTGTGTATTTTGGTATATATATTGCGTTAAAAATGAAAATTTAAAGGGCAACCTGATGTTTTTAAATCCATCAGGTTGACCCCCAAACCCAAAGTCTTTGTACTATAAACAAGCTAATACCAACCCCGGACCTGAAGACACCCATCCCATTACAACACTATCTCACTCCAATCAGACCCGACCCATTTGACAGGCTAACATGGATAGAAAAGTAATACCTCAGTAACGAATTAGTTGCAACAAACTAATTTTAGTGCTAGCACTTAATACCCCTTTTTTGCCATTAGTTCATCACGGAGGTAGTATACGATATTGATACAATGTTCAAGTAAAATGTTTCCTTGTTTTCAATGTATCGGATAATATATTGGGCTGATTTTTCCAATATTCCAATTTTAAGTAGCTGATTGTTATGGCAATTCCATAAGTACTGAAAAGACGTGTGCTTGCCTACCAAGCTAGGAGTATGTTCCATAGAAATGATTTGATTCTCTTGAATTTTGACATTCAAATTTGGTAACGAAATATTACGTTCTCTGAGACCTTGCAATGATTAAGGGAGATCAGGAGATTCAGGATAGCTCAGCAGTGGAGGAATTGTAAATGCATAAACTGTGCCAGGAGATCTAAAGTTTTCTTAAGATGCATTTTTAAAGACTTATAAGTTGTAACATAGCATCTGTAACTTGTTGTTGCAGGTGGGCAGTCGTCATTGGCTGATTATTGCACATACTTTGTAGCTTATTCTGATGGGTCATGTACAGACACTAATAGCGCTAGAGCACCTGACAGAATGCTGGGAGAAGTGCGAGGAAGCAACTCCAGGTTTGACTTCTTTATTTTTTAATGCTTTTTAATAAAGCTCGATCTCTGTTCAGTAGCTAAGCCATGGTATCACCTATGTTACTCAGACTTTACTATGGCCATTTAATGAAATATCTGCATACTTTTGGGCTTCGTTTGTTTTGATGAAAATCAATTTTCATGGTAAGTTGTTTTTAAAGAAAAATAATTTTCTTTTGAACATAGAAATGTTAAAAATGTTTTCCTTTGTTTGTATAGTTAGAGGGAAACTTAAAGAAAAGAAGTCGAATGTAAGTAAAGGGAGGCGGAAAGATGAGAGGAGAGGAAACGAGAAATAAGAAATATTGAGGGAATGTGGCATATCTTCCTCAAAAGAAAATTGGATTTTCACTTCTAAAGAACACTTTTCCACCATTTGGAGTGAAAAGATTCCACTTCCTAACAAAACAGAGGAATATAGAAGAATAAAAGAAAATTAATTTCCAAAGAAAATGTTTTCCACCAAACAAATGAAGCCTTAATTCAAAATAAATTCTCCATGTTTCGTACTAATGTCCAAGAATTGAGTGCCTGTCACCGGTACTTGAAGTTAAAATGAAGAGTACAATTAACATCTGCAGCCCTTTTTTTTTGACCTGTTGCAGGTGTATGGCCTCATCATTAGTTCGAACTGGCTTTGTACGTGGTTCTATGACTCAAGGGAATGGATGCTATCAGCATCGATGTATAAACCAGACGTTGGAGGTAAGGCTGGGTGTGTTGGTATATTTACTGTGGATATGTCAAATTGTGGCTACACACTGATGGATGAGGAAGGGTTTACATAAAGCAAGATGATGTGAGAACATCATTTTTTTGTTGATGATAAACACGTTATATCTCTGTAATACTGTAGTAATAGACGGCGTGCTGTTAACCTTGTAGCAGTCGCTTGCTAGTTTGACATAGCAATTTGATTTTAATTTTTATTTATTATAGGTTGCTGTGGATGGTATGTGGAAAGCCTGCCCTGTAGCTGGTGGACACATTCAGTTCCCAGGGTTCAATGGTAATCTCAGCTGCGTGGTGAACTTTATAGTAGGTCATACTTTAATTTTCGTTTTGTAGCCATATAATCTTCTTGTTGGTCTGTGTAGGCGAACTTGCTTGCCCTGCTTACCATGAACTTTGCAGTGCATCCTCAGTTCCTATCTCAGGTCAATGTCCGAATTCTTGCAATTTCAATGGAGATTGTGTGAGTGGCAAGTGTCATTGTTTTTTGGGATTTCATGGTCATGATTGTAATAAACGTAAGTGGCTTCCTACACATGCAATCTTTGTTACAAGGAATAGTTGGGCCTTTTTTTTTTGGAAAATTACATTAAATGACATGAATTTTGGATCATGTGCAACCATTGAACTTGAGATTATAACAAAAATGGAACAAAGTTTCCATACTTTCTACAAATAGACACAAAGTTGCATTTTCCTACATTAAACAACACTTTGGCCTTTGGATGCTTATTGTTTTGCTGTATGTAAAAATAGTGTTATATAATTTTTTTGCTACAGTCAACTTTGAGTCAATGGTTGCAGATGGCCTAAAGTTCGTGCCATTGAATTTAATTTGCCCTTTTTTTTTACCATGCCTCTTGAACTCACATACTAAATGCTGTTTTACCAGGCCTCTGTCCTGGTAACTGTAGCAAGCATGGCAAGTGCCTCGACAATGGAGCCTGTGAATGTCAGAATGGATTCACAGGCGTTGATTGCTCCACAGGTAATATTAATTGTCCTTCAAATTAACTATTTCAGATGGAATCGCTGCTATACTTGTTTTAAATTTTAGAAAAACATTTATTGTATGCATCATTGTATCAGCTATTGGCCAGCTGTTTTTGCTTAATATGGAGATGATGCCATAACCACACACAAGTATTATTGATGTTTCCTCCTTTGTGTCATGCTAGAATCAGCCAATTAACCATTGAAGAAGCCCCCCCCCCCCCAAGATTGCTACATTTTCCTTTTTGGGATGTCCTAAAAAGTGTGCTACATTTCTAAAATAAGTAATATAGTCCACATATAGTTCCCACAACTTGTCTCTACTTTATTTTACCTTACCCTTCATACCCCACCACTCTACATAGTAAAAGACAATTTTTCATACCAACTCAATACTAAACATTGTAAGAAAGTGAATATTGTACTATGTAGAAAATTAAATGGGACAGAAGGAGTACTAGCTTTAGCATGTTTTTCAATTGCATAATCATTGTTGACACCAAAAAAGATTGAAATCATTGCCTCGCCTGTTTATTTGTAAAATTTTATTATATTCCTTTAGAAGGTGCCTCCTTGTTCACTTGGCGTATTTTACTTTAATATGATGTGCAGCTGTCTGTGATGAGCAATGCAGCCTTCATGGAGGTGTCTGTGACAATGGAATTTGTGAATTCCGATGCTCTGATTATGCTGGATACACATGCCAAAACAGCTCGTCCTTGATGTCAAGTCTCTCAGTTTGCCAACATGTCCTTCAAAATGATTATTCCGGGCAACATTGTGCTCCCAGTGAACTAAGTATATTGCAACAACTTGAGGAGGTGGTCGTCATGCCCAACTATCATCGCCTCTTTCCAGGTGGTGCTCGAAAGTTATTTAACATTTTTGGCAGCAGCTATTGTGATGAAGCTGCTAAACGACTAGCATGCTGGGTAAGTCAGACTTTAATTAACTATGATCTCTTCAAGTCACTGGTCTCGCTTTGGCTTTTCTTATTTTTATTTTTCTCTCTTGGGAAAATTGTTGTGCTGAGATTACTGGAGGGTCTTCTGATCTGCATCTGCAGTATTCTAATGGCATAGTTGTCATTGATGGCTGCAAAAATGGCCCTAATGCATCATGTTGAAGAGATAGATATAAATTAGGCCAACCCTGCTGGGGAGGGCGTAGTTGTCTTTAAGGCCTTTGAAATGAGTGAAATATATCATATACTCCTTACTAAATAGTAATCACTAAGTTTTCATTTGTTAGCTGTTAGCCTGTTACCAACATGTGTTCCAAACAGGCTGCCTTAGATGATAAGGTTAGTTATCTTTTTGGATGACGTCTGCGAAAGATGTTTTTAGCTGTGTTCAAATTTCCTTTGAAGTGAGAAGTTTGGGTCTTGTGTGCATTAGAAGTTTGTTGATCTGTCTTTTCTGTATGAGTTCCATGAGGCTCCAATTTTAGTTGGTTGTGATCTGTTTTAAATGATATGTATCTTTCGTTTTTTTCTTCTCGTGCTTAATATTTACTACGTGTTGTCATTGTTGGATTTAGTGTAGGCAAGCAGTGAATCCTCTCTGTTCTAGTGAATCTATACATGTGAGTATGTGACTAAGAGGATGTTTGGTATAGAAATTTTAGGAGTTGGTAATGAATTCAACCAAAGTGTTTACTTTTCAAGTTGTTTGGTGAACGTCATATGTAACACTTGCCGTTTCCAAGTGGTTACATAATCCTCCTTCCCCTGTGAAACTCATAGAAACAAATTCCCTTTCCTTCCTCTTAATTTTTTCCACTCCACCTTTAAACAGGGCCGTCCAAATCATTATGGAGGCCCTATGCATCATTGATAAATGGGGCCCCAAATCCACCATATATGAAACAAATTACGTTAATTCTAGTAATCTTTGTTATATATGTGAAATTATAAATGTCAATTTTAATAAATGATATCATTAAAACCCAAACCTAATCCTATCAAATCTAAGTATTTGAGAAACATGTATGATATTTATCTATGTAGTCTTAGTAAATTCACAAGACAATACTTAACAAACACTCCCAGGATGTTAGATAATATACTTTAAAATGAAAATACATAGTATAAGTCACAATTATTGTATCAATTGACGTGCAAGTTTTGTATCCATTCCAAAACTAATGTCATTTTTAACAAGTATTGACTGTTTAACAATGTTTACAACTAGCAAGATGCAAACAAAAAATACATAGCATAAAAAAAGAATATATTATATTAACAAATTACATACATACTCCCTCTGGGTTTTTTTTTTTTTTTTTTTTTTTTTTAATGTTCTCCAAAATTGGAATATGAGAGAATTTTAAAGAGGTGTGTATAAAGTAGAATATTGATTGAATCTTGAATAAAAATACTTCATTGGTTAGAGAAAAAATAAGTCACATGGGGGAGGCCGGGAGGGGAGGTAAATTTTTTAAAAGAGATATAAAAAAGGTATGATACACGAGGGGATTAAAGTAAGATAGGATCATAGGAGTTAGATTATAGAAAATAAATTATCATTTATAAAAATATTCAAAACATCCCTAAAAAACAATCAAAATAGGGATGTTTTTTCTAAAAGTTAAGTCTCCATGTTACCAACACGAGTGTATTTTTGAACTTTGGCACTTACGGGATGTTTGCCTGTTGGTATAAAAAATTTAAGAGTTGGAAATAGATTCAACCAAATTGTTTATGTTTCAACTTGATCGGTGAGTGTCACAAGTAAAGACTTACAGTTTCCAAGGGCTAACATAACCCCTCAATTTGTTTCCCTTGTAGAAACAATTTTTTCTTTCCCATTAATTGTTTTTATTCCACATTTCAACCAAACAGCTTATAAGGGTAACACATATTGTTACCCTTTTCCCCTCGTAACAAAATCATTTCCATTTCATTTATGATTATCATAGCAAACACCCCCTTAAGGCGAAGAGTAGTACATGTAAACCAAAAAAAGGGTTACATATAGCCTTATCCATATCATTTATTGGCTTGTCATATTGTCTGCTGTATATGCATCAGTTAATTCACAATTTGAGGCCTTTTTTATGCCAGATTTCAATTCAAAAATGCGACATGGATGGTGACAACAGGCTAAGAGTCTGCCATTCAGCATGCCAGTCTTACAACTTAGCATGCGGGGCTTCACTCGATTGTTCAGATCAAACCCTTTTCAGCAACAAGGACGAAGATGAAGATCAATGTACTGGTGCTACCGAGATAAAGTTGCCATGGTTTAGTCGTATTAGAAGCAGCATCCGTTACAGTGATGGTTCCATGAAACAAGCATCTGTACAATAGACGGTTTCTCTCAGGTTGTAATTTTTTTTTCTTTTTTGTTTTTCCTGTTAGGCTGTTTATGGTAGGAGAAAGGCAGGCGAAATGAGCCACGCAATTAGGTGTAGCTGTGTTAGAAGTTAGCAATCTTAATTCTTCTAGTTCGGCTTTCAGAATGGAAGTCGTCAATTGTAGAAAGAAATTTGTACGAGGCGAATAGAGGAAGGAAAAAAGAAATAGGAAAAAAAAAACATGATGGACAAAAGTAAAAGAAAGAATACTATGCTTTTGTCATTGATGATGAATCTCAGAAAGATGGCCGAAGGCCAGTTTTGAGAAAGGAAAGAAGTGTTGATTTTTCTGTTCTATTTTCTGACTTCATTGTATATATTTTAATCTACTAGTCATTTCTCTGATGCATCTTTGACTTTGTATGCTTTTCAACTGCATGGTTGCCAGAGGGAAATTTGGCAGGTATGCAACGAAAGAAGACTGCTAGTAGTCTGCTACCAAACTTTCTGCTGTCATTGATAGATCACATGTAGACTTGGTTATTGGGTGGGTCGGTGCGGTTTAGGGTTAGGCCGATACGGGTCAGGGCCAGGGTCAGCTAAAAAAGGTCAATGTTCGGTTTAGTCAAAGCAGATCACGGGTCATTAACGGTCGGACCATTAAAATACCGAATATACTTCGTAAATAAAATTTAAAGTAGCCAAAAGTTAAAACAAATGTATATAAATATATTAATTATTTTTGTCAACATGTTTGTTTTGAAAAAATTGTTAGTCTATTATTTCTGGCCTTGTACGGGTCTTGTTTGATAAGACTTTGTCCAGTAAATATATTATAATCTTGACCCTAACCATATTCCATTGAGCTACACTGTTCAATAACCAAGTGTAATAGCATGTATAAATGTATTGACATAGGTATTGTGTCAGACTGGTCTCACAGTAACGTTTCTGTCAGACCAGTCCCCTAGACCTGGACACATATGATTGAATCTGGACTCATATGTGTTGAACCTGGACACATATTGTTAAACCTGGACATGTATTGATAGATCTGGTCACATGTTTGTAAACATGGACACAAATTTGTAACCCTGGAAACATATTTGTAAACCTGGACACATATTGTTGGACCTGGACACATGTTGTTAAACCTGGACACATATTGTTGAACCTGGACACATACTGTTAAACCTGGACATGTATTGGTAGACCTGGACATATATCTGTAAACTTGGACACAAATTTGTAACCCTGGAAACATATTGTTGGACATGGACATATATTGTTAAACCTGGACACATATCTGTCTAACTTGGACATATATTGTTAAACCTGGAAATCTATTTATAAACCCTGATGAAACTTGTTTAACCTGGATATATATTGTTAAACCTGGACAAATGTTGTTGGACCTGGACACATATTTCTTTGACCTGGACACATATTTCTTTGACCTGGACACATATTACTAAACCTGGATCCCCCATGAGTTGTTAAAAAAATACAAGTGTTGGACAGTTCGACAGTCGGACCGTCTGACACAAAACTTTCACTTAAAATTTTGAGCCTGTCAAAAAGAGTCCCGTTACTAAATTTGGCAAATACCCTGTTGAGAGGATTAGTCAGGAATATGTCTAAGAGCATCTGTTACAATGGTTTTTTTTCATCTTGGCATGACAAGAATTTTTTCATCAAGGGATTGTAGTAGTATGACAGAATAAATCATGTCAAAATTTTTTATCATTTTCATCAAACTTTGATGAAAACTTTGATAGAAATTTTTATCTTGAAATATATTAAAAATTATGGAAGAGAGATAGGGATGCCAAGTTTCTTTTTGTCATTGATGGGGTGTTGATGACAAAATTTGTCATGGATAGTGGAAAAATGAGGTAGAGGAGTAAGAAATGGGTAGAGAGAGAGAGGGATGACAAATAATTTTTTTTTGCATTGTTGTGGATGGCCTAATACAGAGTGTGCAAGATTTTTCAATAAATTAATACGAACTACTACTACTTGTATCCCTAAATAAATGATTCATTTTGACTTTTATTACTATTTTCATATTATAACTTTTAATTCTCTTTAATCCTATATATGCAAGGAAAAACATAGTCATGAGTTATCTCGTTTGATTTGTTTTGATACGTATTTTTCAAATATACTTCCTCCATATTGGTTTATGTGCAACAATTCTAAATAAGGGTCTAACACATAAATGCAATAATTCATATCTTCTTAATTGATACAATTTTAGACCTAAAATAACAAAAATACCCATAGTTAAAAACTTAAACAAATATCATACCCTCTTAAATCTTACACATTCTCTAAAAGTACTTTACACCATTTTTTTTTCCTTCTTTTTCTTACTTTAGCCTTCAACATTCTTCTAACCTTATTTTAAGAAAAAAACTTTAGGGAACAGTGCTAACACATTTGTTGCAATTAAACCGATACGGAGGGAGTATAATTTTTTCTTGTATATAAATAAGGACACTTGTATTAACATTTAAAGGTTTTTTTTTTTTTTTTGTTGTTGGTAAGTAAGAAATTTTTTATTAAGCACCAAAAATACATTCAAATGCAAGTATCTTCTTTTTGTTGAAGCACTAGCCCTAGGAGAAGGTATTAAACAACTTATTTCCCTATAAATTTCTCACTTAACATAGAAGGAGATAACCTAGCATATATTAATGCAACCAGAAACATTTGGCATGTTCCTTGAGAAATTCGTAGCCTCATTAGCGATTTGAAAATAAAAGATCTAAATACCTTAGATTATGTCGATTTCAAGCGCACCTTTAAACAAGCTAATAAAGAGGTAGACTATATTGCAAATTTTGGACAAAAGTTTAGTTCTATGACCTGTTGCCTACACCCATGTGACTCTACTATTTAGCTTGTCATCTGCAAGAATGCTCTTGATTAGCCCCATAAAGGGAGTCAATCGGTTTTACTTTCCTTATACTTACCTAATGACAAACCCTCCAGGAGGGCTCCATATTAACAGGCACCACAAATAGCCAGAAGGCTAGCAACATTACAAAGAATTTTGATATCAACACACCAAATTTACCCAAATACAATACTCCCCACTTCGAGATTTGAGTTGTTTGGTTATCAGTCTAAAAGCTGCGGTTATCAATTACCAAGCAAGAAAGCCAAGAAGAGCATTCCTTCTAAATTTGCTTCTTTTTTTTTTTTTTTTTATAGTAAATCTGCAGGCCCATAAGCAAGAACTTTCCTTCTTTAATTTTACATATTGGGGTAGTTTTAAAAAAATAAAAAAAATTTAAACTCTATAAATAATCATTCTCCTATTACAAAAAACAAAAAACAAAATCAAAATAGCATTATCTACGGCTAGGCATTGGTCGGGCGAGCATGAGGGCCAATTTGGCACGACAAAATCTGGGACCGCCCAGCAGGACCCAATATGAGCACGACAAAACACGAAGACACGAATAATGAGTCTTCATGGACAACATTACAAAAGTTTAGCAAGAGCACAACGGGCCTGTAAGAAACTTGAGTCGGGCCATAAATGGGGCTTATATTATTTATTTTAAAAAAAAATTGGCACAAGCCTAACATAACAAGAACTTTTCTTGATCCGTCATAAACACGACCCGTTGTGACGTGAAGCATGCAAATTTGACACATAGGCGCTCCCAGCACAGCCAGTGTCCACCTTCAGTACTCCCCCGTCCCAAAATAACTGCTTCACTCCCCTTTTTCATCCGTCCCAAAATAAATGCTCCATTTCTATTTTTGGCAAATGACCCACATACAATTTTATATTTATACCCTTACTTACCACTTAATACCCACTACTTTTCACCTACTTTACTTACAACTTTACACTTTTACTCTTAATTTTCACAAAAAGTGTGTTCCAACAAAAAATCCCATATCAAACACTTATGGAGCATTTTTTTTTTTTTGAGAGGTATGGAGTACTTTTTTCCTATTAAAAAGGCAATGAGAATTGAAGTCCCAAGCATAGAAAATTAGAAATAAACTCCAAAACAAAGGCAAAAGCTTGTAGTTCAATATGAATATGAATATGAATATGAAAAGGGTGTGTCGGGGAGACCATGTGCAGAAAATGTGATTGCCGCTGAGTGCTGACTTTTGTAAGCTAAGCTAACCCACCAACGTGAATGAAGAGGCCCAGCCCCCTTATACTTGCTCCATTTGTCGGTAGAGGTCTTTAACTTGATCCTACCCCATCTATGGTTGGGCGAGTAAGTGTCCACTCTTATCTGTTATATGTAAGGCTGAGTAGAGTGCGGTCTGAACCGCACCAAATTGCAATTGTGCGGTTTGGTTTGGTTTGGTTTGGTTTGCAGTTTGAAAAGTGCGGTTTGGTTTGTAATTTTATCAAACCGTAATTATTCGGTACGGTGCGGTTTTCGAAAATTTTGAAACCGCACCAAACCGCAAACCGTAATTTTTTAAATTGTTATAAAATATTTAATTTCATACTTTTTATTTGGCCTACTACTCTACTGAAATTATGTCTTTTGTTTTTTTCTTGGGCCTTATCTAGTTGTTTAAAAGGGAAACTATCTAAGGCTTCTCTAACTTTTTAAGGCTCTAACAAAAAATAAATCTAGGGTTTATTTTTTCTTATCTATTACTAATTATAAAATAAATAAAAAATCAAAAAGTGGGTTAAACCGCAAACCGCACCACACCAAACCGTATTTTGCGGTGCGGTTTGGTGCGGCTTCAAAAAATGGCAAACCGTAATTTTGCGTTGCGGTTTGACGTCCAAACCGCACCACGCTTAGCGCTAGTTATATGCATGCAGCAGCTTCCCAGCTAATCAATTTGCTCCATTTGTGTCAGAAATATATGGAGGTGGTCCAGCGTACAAGTGAAGCCAAAACAGTACGTGGACAATAAACAACACCCTTGGGACCATAATTGTATTACACAGGACAATAATTGTGTTGCACGAGACAATAATTATGACATTCATTCAAAAACCGCTAAATGCATTTAGCAGCTAAGAGTTCATCATTCCTCATGGTTGGGCACATTCAATCCGATTTTTGGATATCTGATCCATTGCTCCCTGGTACTGTTAAATTAAATTTTGACGGCTCTTCGAAAGGGCCCTCCGCAGCCGCTGGTGTTGTTCTTTGAGACTCTCAAGGGAATTTCCTCGCTGCACGTTCTTTCCCTTTAGGCAACACCTCCCCCTTGGTTGTTAAAGCCGTGGCTCTCCGCAATGGTCTTCTTTTACCTATGGAGTTTAATTTTTCTTCCATTTTTATTGAATGCGATAACTTTAATGTTATTAATGTTTTGCAGGGCAAATTCTGTTGTCCATGGAAAATTCAGCTTTTAATGGACGATATTCTGTGCATCCTCCACGATTTCAGTGATTATTCCTCGTCTCATGTCTACCGGGAAGCAAATCAATTCGGAGATTATATTGCGTCTCTCAGGCACTGGGCCCCTACGCACGTCGATATAGATCCCTTTATAGATGCTTAAGTTTTCTTACTTTCTAAATACTGACAAGTCGGATTGTTTCTTCAATAGGAAGTCAACTTAAGAGCATGTACAATGGTTGTAGCTAGGGACTTGCTTGCAATTTCCAAAAGTCCCTAGCTACTAGCTTGACCATTGGTTTAAAATTAAGCAATTATCTTGGCCAAGCAAATTAGCTTGCCAAAGCTAATTTGCTTGCGATGAAAACAATGCATGGGAAATATTAATTTTTTTTTAAAATGTAAAAAAAAGATTAATGATTTATATGGGTCTCATAAATGATATGTGGAACATATTTCAATGGGAAGCAACTAGCTAACCATTGGGGCTTAAATTAGCTTCAACTTCTTTTGGGTGGAAATCTTATGTGTCAATGTAAGTTAATTTGACAATTAGCTTACCATTGTACATGCTCTAACAGTTCCCTGTTTACTTTTCATTTCCAAAAAAAAAAAAATTAATAAATAAAATAATCTGATCCATTTTTATTTTGTATATTTGAAATTTTTCGGATCGAAAAACTTGATATTTTGAATATCCAAAATATCCAAAAAAATATATAATAAAAATATGTTTTGTATATTTTGGATCAAATATTATGTGAGTGAATAAGGAGGCGTCAGATGGGATTTTTGGGTGTGTTTTTATAGATTAGAAGTGTATTTGATTTCTCTGAAATTTTCTGATCTGATTCGATATGAATTTTTCTGATCTTATCTAAGCTTTTCTGATATGATTGAAAATTTTCTAATCTAATCTGATCTGGTCTAAATTTTTCTAATATGGTATGAATTTTCTGAAAATAAACACAAATTGCTTATTTAAGTTGAATCAAACGCACCCTAAATATATATGTGAATGAATAATGAGGCGTCAAATAGGATTTTTGGGATGTGCTTTTGTATTTTCTCAGTTTTAAAAGAATGCAACAAAGGAATCTATTGTCTCTCACAAAAATTGACCTTTGTTGCATCCTTTTAAAATAGGAGGAAGTATATTAGGTACTCCGTATTAAGCAACCCTTGCAAACACTATTAGGGCTTGTTTACTTCATCTTAAATTTAGTTCAGTTCAGCTCTATTAAGTTCAATTCAGTTCAGTTTAGTTCAGCTCTATTAAGTTCAGTTCAGTTCAGTTCATCTCTCAATTTCCTTCTCTTATAATAAAATATTACTTTAAGTTGTATTCAGTTCAGTTCAGCTAAAGTAAACGAGCCCTTAGTCCATTGCCGAATTCAAGAACTTATTCCCTCCGTTGCAATTTATTCTTTAAGTTTATTTTTTTCCAATATTTTTAATGCACATGTTTGAAGCATTAATATCTTACATCACACTTTATAAAAAATTATAAATAATACATATTAAAAATTACACATTTAGACGAATCAAACAAGATCACATATGAATGTGTTATTTTTTTTATGTATAAAGTAGATTTTTTATTTTTAAAATTTTTTTCTCTTCTTTTAGTTTGCCCATTACTAACATTAACCAAAATACTTTATTAGTGGTGGATAGCCAACCTGGTGGGTATACCAAGTTTTTTCCTAGTAAAATAGAGTGATTATATATTTAGAGTTTCAATAATATAAAAGTTCACTGTAAATAGAGATTCAAATCTAAAATTAAAGAGTGATATTCCAAAAAGAAATTCAAAGAGTGACAATTAACATGTTTTTCAGTTCATAATAGTGATACGACCTATAAATGATTTTATTAGATTTAAGGATGTAATATAAAAAGTTGGAAAAATTACACACACTAAGGCTTTGTTCTATTCATCATTTGAGTGAAGGACAATTCAGATGGTTAGAGATTCTCTTTTGGTTTCAGAAGATCTTGGGATCGATTCCCATGCTGCCCTTGAATAAACTTTGGCCTTCTTCATACGCTAATTTATAAGAACAATAATTATCAAATGAAGTATGGTTATATTTGTATTGATAAGTAAATCTTCATCTTGTTTTATTATGAATTCAAAAATATTTAATAATAAATACATTAAAAGCAAATAAGAAAATCAGATAAGAATTTTTCTAACCAGGTCTAATTTGATAAGATTTCTTCTAATTAATCTGATTAAATTTTTTCCCAATAAGCAGTATAGTGCGTAAATAAACTGAGAAAGGAGAACATACTCTAAGGGTGTGTTCTCTTTACCTTAAAAAATAAGTTTCAGGTTTAATAAGTTCAGATAAGTTATATCAGGTCTAATATGTTCCAATCGCATCATGGCTAATACATTCCAATCAGGTTTAGGTTTTTTAATTATTGATTAAATAAAATTAATAACTAACTTAAATCACCCCTACACAATATAAACCAATTTTACACTATTATTCTTATTTAAATTTTTTTATAGAGAAAATTGCTCAGAGTTAGATTAAATTAAAATATTTTTTTATATTATAAAATAAGAATGATAGATTGAATTAAATTAAATTAATTTTATCCTAGAATGTAATTCAACCCAAAAAAACATAGGTTCAAATTAAATGTATAGAAATTTCCCTTTTTGGATTATTATTATTATTATTATTTTATTTTTCAATCAGGTTTAATAAATCCCAATAAAGTCTAATAAGTTCCAATCAAGTCTAATAAGTTCCAATAAGGTCTTTTAAGTTCTAATAAGTTCCAATCAGGTGTAATAAGTTTTAATAAGTTAAATTAGATATGATAAATTCAGATAAGTTCAGATTTAATAAGTTGAAGAGAGCGCACCCTCATTGGGCAATGCTTCCCCCCCCCCCTCGTTCGTTGCTGAGGCCACAACCCTCCGTAATAGTCTTTTATTAGCTAGGCAACATAATTTGAATTTGACATCCATTTTTATTGAAGGCGATAACCTAATTCCTATTTATATTTTGCAGGGTAAATTCAGCTGTCCTTGGAAAATCTAGCTGCTCATGGATGACATTTGTTCCATCTTCTGAGACTTTGCAGCCTCCTCTTCTACCCACGTTTTCTGTGAAGCTAACAACATTGTGAATTATATCACGTCCCTCGGGCATTGGCCCCTTCACACATCGATATTGATTCATTTTTTGATGTTGAATTCTCTTATTTCTTAGCAATAGATAAATCAGAAATATCTTTTCGAGAAGAAGAGATCTTTCAAACTGATTACCTTTTCTAAAAAATTTAAAAAAAAAAACCACGAAGCGGTTATAGTAGATACGTGGTATGTGTGATTTAATAGCTTGACTATTGTCATTAATTTTGTCATTACACCAACTGTACTAAACTACTCATTTGTTTGATTTAATTCATGATGATGATGGCCAAAAAAGTTTAACAAAATTGTGGGGACGCTTTATTCGTTATTGCAAATTTTGGTGAATCTTAATTCACCAATATTTTGGTATCTCCCTATATACGTATTCAGAGCGTTTTTTGTGCAACTGGCCGCACCATTTAGTAATGGTGCGGCAAGCTGATAAATAGAGGTTACAAAGTCTTAATTTTTGTATGGTGTTACAAAGTCTTTATAACCCTACTTAAATATTTTGTAACTCCAACTTTGTAACCACATTTAAAAACTTTGTAACTCAATTAAACACTTTGTAACCCCACTTAAATAATTTCCAAACCTAAAAAACACTTTGTAACCCCACTTTGTAACATAAATTAAACACTTTGTAACCAAAAAAACACTTTGTAACCTCCGAAAAACACTTTGTAACCCAAAAAAAACTTTGTAACCCCACTTAAACACTTATAACCCCAAAAAACACTTTATAACTCAAAAAATACTTCGTAACCCCCCAAAACACTTTATAACTCAAAAAATACTTCGTAACCCCCAAAACACTTTGTAACTAAAAAAAAAACACTTTGTAACCCCACTTAAACCAAAAAAACCTTTGTAACCTCACTTTATAACCCCAAAAAAATACTTTGTAACCCCACATAAACACTTTGTAACCCCAAAAACTCTTTGTAACTCCAAAATAATTCTTTGTAACCCCACTGTAACTTCAAAATAACACTTTGTAACCCCAAAAAATACATTGTAACCGCACTTAAACACTTTGTAATCCCAAAAAACACTTTATAACCCCACTAAAGACTTTATAACCACTAAAAACGATCGCACCATTTAAAACAATGCAGCTGGCCGTACGGTTTACAAACCCTACAGCCAGCCCCATATAAGAATTTGTGATATGTATTTCGTGATTATGTCACTCCCTTTCATTTTCGAACAATAATTATTAATTTAATGGCAAATTGGGTTTCCATTTAGGATTCTTTGTCACAATAAAAGACTTTTTTTTCTCCTTTTTCCTATGCTAAGAGCCTAAGTTTAATTTATTTCATTTCAGTTCAACTTTAATGATTACATCGTTTTTCTGTCTGATATTTTATGACATCGTTTTTATGTTCGATGTTTTTCAAGTGACACTTCCGGCAATGGTTTTTCGGCTGACAATTTCGGAGACGGTTTTCTAGCCAATTTTTCCGACCATGTTTTCTGGCCAACTTTTCCGGCCACGTTTTTCAGCCGACTTTCTCGACAACGGTTTTTCGGGTGACTTTTCCAACGACGATTTTTTGACCGACTTAGCCGACAGCAGTTTGCCGACCGACTTCCTGGCGACGTTTTTCCGGTCGACTATAAATAAAAAAATATATAAAATGAAAAAATAATTTAAATAAAATAGATAAAAATAAAAATTAATAAAATAAATAAGTTCAGTTCAGGTCCATTAATGAGATAATAAAGACTCACCTGGACCAAAAACATGATTTATTTGGACAAAAACATGACTTACATGGACAAAATACATGACTTATCTGGACATAAAAATGACTAACCTGGGAAATATTTAGACTAATTTGTTGACCTGGATGCTTATGGAAAAACTAAAACTAACCTGGACAAATTTGAAGCTCACCTGGATAAAATTTAGACTTATCTGGACCAAAAAATGACTAACCTGAAAAAAATGACTTACTTGGACAAAATTTAAAGCTCATTTTTTGTCTCACCTGGAATACTTGGAATTATAACGTGGAATACAATACTTGTCACCTGGAACACATAATGTATAACTTGGACAAAATTTAAGTCATTGTTGTTCCAGGTAAGTCAGTTTTTTTTTCCAGGTAAGGCATTCACAAATTCTTATATGCGGCTGGCTGCATGGTTTGTTTCAGCTGCATTGTTTCAAATGGTGCGACCGTTTTTAAGGGTTATAAAGTTTTTAGTGGGGTTACAATGTATTATTTTGGATTTACAGTGGGGTTACAAAGGTTATTTTGGAGTTACGAAGTATTTTTTTAGCCAACACACGCATCTGTAAGGGGGATAATAAGGAATCATCGCAAATGCGTACGGTGAGAATCGAACCCAGACCTCGTGTCTGGAATTCTGAAGCTCTAACCACTGGGCTATGGCTACATTCTCAGAAATATGGTGTACTATGCATATCAAAAATCAATATATATGTATGTAGTATTCACAAAAGTATGAATACATCAAAAATATATAATAAAAGGCCTAAAACAATAATGTACTTACAATCTTACCATAACGACCCACGTACTAGCTTAGAATGTGATAATTAATTATAATTATTTGAACATTCATTAATAAAAAGATTCTTGACTAGTATACGATAAAGACCCTCAAGTGTATTTTTTAGATCAGTGTGGAGCATGAACATGAATAATCGAAGTTAACTTGTCACCAAAAAAAAGTTGAGTATATTTTATACGGTAACTTAAGAAAGTTCCAACCTTCATTAAATTTTCTAAACTATTAATTAATGTTGTTGTATATGTTAAAAAAGGGGAGTGATTGACTGACCCTAAGGGTTGACAACCCTTTTCATATTAAATTTTAATTGGTGAAAAGTATATTAAAATATTAATTTTTTGTATTATATCTCTTCACTTTATTGCACATATAATAATATTTTATTCTATTGTGTCTAAGGGGGTTGACAAACTTCAGGATTGCGCGCTCAATCATTTTCCGTTAAAAAATTAATGTATATACTATATACCATGATACTTGCATCATAAATTACATGGACTATGTATCTCAATTAGAGTTGTAGACAGGTCGATCTGGGTTAGTTGAGTTTGAGTTGACCCATTAATATAAACGGGTTGAAATCTCCAACCCATTTAATTAAAGGGTTGATATTCTCAACCCAACCCAATCTTATAAATAAATGGGTTTACCCAATAACCCGTTTAATAATATTATCGTTTTTTTATTAGTATAAAATAAAGTTATACCAATATATGTCCATACTATTATATGGACCATAACAACAACTCACGATAGTCATATATATTACAAGTGATATTGTTCATAATTTATACATAATAACACAGTAATGATTATTAACTAACAATATTTTGAGTTCTAATGTATGTTCAAGACAAAAAGATTAGATTTTAAGACATTACGACCAGCTACATAACTCAGATTAGCTCGTAAAGAATCTATAACATAATAAAAAAGTAAAAATATGAATGTGATATATTCGATTAGTATTCAATTCAACTTGAACCTAATTTTATTTCAACGTATTTTTTTAATGGGTATTAAGCGGGTTGAAATCGGGTTAAGAATTTCAACCCAACCCAACCCACTAAACTAAACGGGTTGGGTTAACTTATTTAGCTAAACGGGTTGAAAAACTCAATCCAACCCATTATTATTAGGTTGGATTCGGGTTAAATTATTGGGTTGGGTCATATTTTATCAGCTCTACTCTCAACGCTAAATCCCACCAAGTATTGCTTTGAACTCAAATCTTGACATCAACTAATTAATTAAGGCTTTGGAACTCGTTTTTTTTTTTTTTTTTTTTTTTGGTATCATTGTGAAGGATTCATGTGTAGCTTTTGTGCATGGTGTATAAAGGTAGTAAATTCCTTAATTAGTGTGGATTGAAAAATGCTACAAAACCCCAATATTTAAGGTTTATTTTTTTGACTCTTTCAGTCAAAAGATCCCACATTTAGGTCTTAGTAAGTTGTTTTTTTTTTTTTTTTTTTTCTTTTCCTTCCCTAGATGTTTTAGCAAGATATGTGATGAAATTCGAACTAGCTAGCTTAGATTTTACGGAGTATTTACGTACATTATTGCTCATTTTATGGATATCGGATAACTTTGTAAATATTCTGTAAAATTTTGGAGGTGGTTTTATATATATTCATAACCTAATATTGAAATGTCATTTAATTTATTCCACCCCTCGATCAGTTACATTTTATACACATACAAAGCACTAATTCGTAACCTAGAAATTTTTATATACATCTGGATGTATGGTACATCCGATGATAATTATGTTCATTTTATAGTGTTTTTGCTCATTTTAAAATTTAAAATGACCAAAATTATTTAAAATGAGAAATAAACACCTTAGATGTACATATCTCTACGTACATACGGATGTATGGTAGACCCGTTGTTTGCAACCTAGTGTTTTAATAAATGTACGATTACGATGCTATGGCTAAATTTTTATATACAAGAGCAATATAAAGATCAACCAAATATATTTTTCAGTTTAAAAATAAACTTAAAACGTACTCCGATCCTTCCGGTTTTTTTTTTTAATTTACTCACTTCACTTTTCACACTTGCCGAGGCAAAATTTTGAAAATTAATATCTTTAATTGTGTGTTTGTAAAAATTATAAAAACTAAATATTAAAAAACTACATGTTGAAACGAATCCAAAGAGACCCTACATAACTATGTTTTATCTTATGTATAAATCATCACAAACAATAGTCAAAATATACTTGTGAATAGTGACAAAGTCAAACTGAGTAAACTAAAAAAACGGAGGTAGTATTTTGTGATGAAAAATTGCGGTGATTTTATATGAAAGAATGAAAAAATTAAATTAAAATAAAGTGTGATAGGGAAAAATAATTAGATTATTTGGTTCAATATTAAATAAATTTAGTTATGAACAAGTCCTTGGCCTGAGCCATGCTCGGTATATATATCCTAATTAATTAAAAAAAATATTTATATATGTTTTTCTAGGATATGCTTAAATATTTTATTTAAATTTAAAAAAAAAAATTAGTTTTGGAAAAAAAATAAAAATATTAGTTACAATTTTGTTAATATGTAACAATTAATTTAGAAAATTGCTTTTATTTTTAAATAACATAATACCTACTTAAGATTTTTTAAAATATAGAATTTTAATTTAAACAAAATTCGAGGATTTTTTTAAATTTTAATGTGAAGTTGACATATGTAACTCCGGTTACTACGTACTTTTTTTTTTGAGCAAGGTTACGTAGTAGGTAAAAGTAAAGGACGATTGTGGTGCTTTGGTGGACTATTTGAAAAAGGCCAACGCAAGTTTCTTTTAACTTGTTCATATTGTTCAAGTAATAAAAAGATTGACCACGTATTGCCAATTATATGAAAATGACAATTACCATTCTTTTAATTTTTAACTATTTTATTTTTATTTTTGTCATTTATCATCTAAATTCAACCCATTTCACCTTTTTTCATAAATACATATACTTTTTAATGGCCTGTATCGCTTTACATATTCATTCTAAAAAAAATGTGCTTGAGTGAATGTATCAACTAATTAAAGACGGGGTGTATACGTGATGTTGAGTTCATAAATAGAGATACAATCACAAACAAAAATAACGAATTCATAAAAACTTCATTCATTCCATTAAAAATAGTTACAACATTTAACCCACTACTTCAATCATGCAAAAACATTAAAAAAAATTGAATGTTTGCATTTTGCAAAAATTCATCGAAGCATGTATATAGTTTGACCGAAAACAAAAGAGAAAATGTCATAACTATAATGAGACAAAGAAAAGTCAATAAATCGATTTGTTATTAAAAAACGAGTAGATCAAGTCTAAGCATAATTATTTATTATTGTATGTATGCATTAAAAAAATATAACCAAGAACGAACAGAGAAAATAATTTAATTAATTAAATTAACTCCAATCAAATACACACTTACATTTTCCCAAGTTATATAAAATTAAGCAAATTACAAGTTGACGCGGGAGTATTAGGTAAAATTGCAACTTATTTTAAACAATTAATAGTACATACGTAGATCTGAAAATTTGGAAATAAGTTAGTTTTATACAGGTTATTGGATGATGTCTTAGTCTAGTGGTTGGCTAAAATTGCAACGATTTCCACCGTACGTATTTGCGAGGGTTTTTTATTACTTACCTTATAAATGAATTCTTGCAACAAAGGATTTTTCATGTATGCCGAGATAAAATCTTTAAGATGAAGATTAATATATCTGATTATGTATTTTAGAAATTTTTTTTTTTGAAGGAAATTTTAGAAAAATTACAATCACTAAATAATAATAAAAAAAAAACTACAAGTTGAAACGAATCCGAGATCCCACATGACTATATTTTTCTTTATGAATAAATGACAAATTACGAACAAAGTGAAAATTGTGAATAGTGTCAAAAATACAATTGTTGTAAGAATTCAATTACGGATGAATTATTTCCTTACAGATGCTTATGTTAGCTAAAATTAGACCGGATAACCTACAGTAGGCTCGATGTAAATGCCTAATATCTCATACATCATTAAAAAAAATTGTATATATATATGCATATGCATATTATTATGAGTTTGACCCCACATTGAAAAGCCTTACAAAGTAGACAGTACACCTCCAATTTCAAATGTGAAAAGTCCTCCTTATCTCCCCCCTCTCCCCTTGAATTCCCCCTTTAACATTCCTTTGAATTTTTCCCAAACTTGAAGCTTCCTTCTTCCTCCCTTTCAACCCCAACACACTCTTCTTCTCTCTTTCTGGCCATCCATCACTTTCCCCCATCTACTCTTTTCCTCCATTCTCTACACCCCCTCCCTCTCTCCCTTTAAATCTCATCCTAGACCACCTCCCAATACAATACCCCCCCCCCAAAAAAAATAAAACCATCATGTTTATGATGATCAATAATAATACTAATAATAAACATGTGCTTATTTTTGTAGTGGTGCAGGCACTGGCGTTGGCAGCAGCTGCCAACGCCAGTGCCCCACCGAACATTCAGGAAAGGTTTAAGGAGGCCCCTCAGTTCTACAACTCCCCGAGTTGCCCCAGGATCATCAACCCCGCCTCACCTTCACCCAGCCCTGAGTCATTGGGGCTGGTGTGCGCGGAGGAGGCGGTCCACGTGGCAATGACCCTGGACCTAACCTACCTCCGCGGCTCAATGGCGGCGATCCTATCAGTCCTACAACACACATCATGCCCCCAAAACATATTCTTCCACTTTGTAATCTCATCGTCAACCCCAACCACCAATCTCCGGTCCACAATCGCCACCTCGTTCCCGTACCTCCACTTCGAACTCTACCCATTCGAAGACGAATCGGTCTCGGGCCTCATCTCGACCTCAATCCGGTCCGCCCTCGACTGCCCCCTCAACTACGCACGGTCGTACCTCCCCAACCTCCTCCCACTCTGCGTCGGCCGTGTCGTCTACCTCGACTCCGACGTCGTAGTCGTCGACGACATCGCCGCCCTCTACAACGTCGAATTAAACGACGATAAACTCCTCGCCGCGCCGCAATACTGCAACGCCAACTTCACTTCCTATTTCACTCCCACTTTCTGGTCAAACCCGGCGTTGTCGGTCACCTTCGCAAACAGACACGCCTGTTACTTTAACACCGGGGTAATGGTAATCGACTTGAACCGCTGGCGGGCGGGTGACTACACCCGCCGAATCGAAGAGTGGATGGAGCTCCAGAAACGAATTCGGATCTACGAACTCGGGTCCTTACCTCCTTTCTTACTCGTTTTCGCTGGTAACATTGTCCCAGTGGATCACAGATGGAACCAACACGGGCTTGGTGGGGATAACTTTCGCGGGCTTTGTCGGGACTTGCATCCGGGCCCAGTTAGCTTGCTGCATTGGAGCGGCAAAGGCAAACCGTGGGCCCGCCTCGATGCCAATCGTCCTTGTCCTCTTGACGCTTTGTGGGCCCCCTACGACCTCCTCCTTACCCCCTTCGCTCTCGACTCGTAAAAAAACCGGGCCCCACAATTAAAATACTACTTTATGTCAAATCGTTGCAGATAACATGACTCTATCGTAATTAATTAATACACGTTACTAAATACTCTGCCGACACAACATCTGGATCTGTAAACACTGTATTTGGGAGGTAAGATTCTCTGGCGCTGCACAGTCGGAGGATTATTATTATTATTACTACATCTGTTTCTTATTATTTGCAACGATGTGACATAAAGTAGAGAGAAAAAGTGTCAAATCGTTGTAAATAATAAGAAACGGAGGTAGTATTATTATTATTATTTTTTTATTTTGATTAAATTGTAGCAGTACTCTATTCGTAACGTATTAACTGTAACGATTTGACACTGTCGTCAAATTGTTATGGTTATTTTGTTATGGATGAAATACTATTATTATTAAATTGAAGTGCTTCATTTATGTCTGTAATTGTTGAGAGGAGGATTGGATTATTAGATAGGAGAAACAAAAAAAAATTGTAATTAGTTGCTTCAAATTTTGTAATAATAGTAATAATAAATTCTTCCATATGGGAAGAATGAAGGATCATATGGCTTTATTCGTTGCATATACGAATGAAACTTGTACAGAAATCATTTTGTTGTTTATATTAAAAAAAAAAAATAAATAAATAAAATGTAGATGTCTCTGTTCATTGTTTCTTGTTTTTTACTCACTGTATTATTATTTTTTTGCTCCATGGTGCTATGATTTTTTATTTTTTTTCAAAAATGTTGAAAATGAAAAGAAAAAAAAAGAAGCATTATTTGTAAAACAATTCAAGAAAAATAGTGCTTTCATTTGGGATTATTTTGTTACGTTTGGTATCTAGTAGCCAAGAAAGAAGGTATGTAGTCTCGTCGTCTTGATGTGCATAGAATCTTTTTTATTTTTATTTTTTTAGTTAAAGAAAAAATAAAAAAGTAGAGTCGATTATTATTAGCTTCGCCTGCTAGCCCTGTCTGATCGGTCTGAAAATTTTACAGACTTTGGTGCACTTAAAAATTAAAATATGAGTTTTTAGTTTAAAAACGTGACCCAGCCTGAAAAGCACGCAAATGGCCCGCCAAACCCACCTATCGGTTTGGATTTTCAGCACACTTGCTTCGAACTTTTGATCACCTCTATTATAAAGCTAATTGTAATACTGCATTCGTTTTAAAATAGTGGGTACGTTTAATTTTTGCATAGTGTTTAACGTACTTTAATTTTTATTTTTTTTAAAAAATAAAACCTATATTTTCATTAATGCTCTATAATAAAATTATAAATTTTGATATTTTAAAAATTATACCTCTAGAATCCTATATGGATATGTTTTTTTTTTTTTTTTTAAATGTATGTACAATAAAGAATTTTCAAGGTTATAATCTCGCTCCCCTCATTCTCAAATTTTCAAACGTAACATACGTTTTGAGACTGAGGGAGTAGATTACTTTAATCAATAAATTTTTACTAAAATACGCCTTAGTTTTTTTTTTTCACAAGGAAGATGAAATTCATTGATAAATAGTCGTACGATATCTACATCGAATATAAATACATAATTCAAGAAAATCTAAAATATGTAAACAAGATTCATGTGCAAAACAACTTAATAACATCATACTCGAGCGCAACTCCTGGAGGATGGATTTAATGATAAAACACCTCGTTAATTTCAATGTCTATGCATTTTTACCGCCGCAAATCTTCACAACCTGTGTTATTGTTGTCATGGACGGATAAATTGTACCATATATTATACCTTCTCGGACCATCATCATCTACTCAGCAGCTTCAAACCTGTAAATGAAAACAATATCACAAAACTGTCATAAAAGCATAACAGACAAAAACCCCAAAAGAGAACATAAAACTCTCATAAAGAGAGACTCACTTGTTGACAAAAAAAAAAAAACCTAAAAACGACTAACCTATATAAATAACAAACTAAAATGGAAATTTGGGGCTTACCATGGAATTTTTTTATCCATGGCGGCTCCTAAATTTATGTTTTTTTCAATGCATGAGACCTAGGGATCGATCTATGCCCCTTAGTTATATTGAGTTGTGACACAATTGTTAATATATAACTAATCCCCTTAGTTATATATTATCAATCGTGTCATAGCTCTTTCATTCAATATATAGTTTTATTACTATTTTTTTTTTCAATGTAATTGGTTAATCTGGAAAACAAGACTATTTCATCTAAAAATAATAGTGGATCACTCGCTCCTACAATGAGCTTGGTGGTGATAACTTTACCATTAAATTACAATAATATATGCTATCAATAACTAATTAATTACTATACTATATATAAATAGAAGTTTTTTAAACATAACAAATCAAGGGACACCCAAAATGAAATGCATATAAAAAGTACTTGATCATAAGTGTGTGCAAATTAAATGTGCATAAATCAGTCCGATCGAAATAGGACCGGTTTTGGGCTAGATTGAAAAATTATGGCCTATCTCTAATCCATAAAAAATAAAAAATAAATAAAAAAAAATTAACGACCCGTCTGGCAGCCGGTTATTAATGATGGTAATGGGAATGAATTTATAACTAAATTTGGAAGGGAAATCAAAACCGGTCCTATTTCGATCTTAACACTTTGAAAGCAAACGTTTTCATTGTAATTGTTAATCTAGAAACAATTATTCAAAGTGACTTCTAATAATAGTAATGGGTCACTCGTAAAACGGGCCACAAATTAGAGTAATTTTGTGGTGGTACATGATATGTTTTTTCTTATATATAATAAAGATTTTTCAACATTAAAATTTTTGTCTCCTTATACCTTAAAATTCGAATTGAACGTAACAAATAAACATTCTAAAATTTTTTGTAACTCTTCTAGATTAATTATTAGGACACTAGCAATGGAGAAAGTTTGTGTTTTTTTAGGTATGTTCATAAACCTTTGTATTGCTAGTGGAAATTGCTAAATGAGAGGTTTGTAGAAGTTACCAAATAATAACCGGTTTGCATGTTGTAAAATTCTCTTCTTTTTTTTTAATAGTGAATTTTTGTTGTTATTAGAGCTCAATTTTATTTTTTACAGTGAGTTCCATGCACAAATTTTTAAATATATTTATTGTTGATAAATGATTTGTTAGGAAAAAGATTGGGCATATGGACAAACTACCTCTTATAGCTTTGTTCTATTGTGAATGGCCTAATAAGACAAAAGTTAATCATTGCCCCTGATGTTTAGTTAGATAAGATAGCCAAAAGTGAAAATATATTACTCCCTCCATCCCAAAATGAATGCTCTATTTACTTTTGGCAAATTCTCACTGATAACCCCCTTATTTTTCATTTTCTCACTAGTAATCCCCTTAATTTTATAAATTCAAATAGTGATCCCTAGTTAAGCACAATTACCACCTATAATCCTCTTAGGTTATATTAGTGTTATATATGAATTAAAAGGGTTAACCATGGTTTATACATGATAAATTATTGTTATACCCTTCCATTTATTGGACCCTACCTACTGTCATTTGGACTCTCCGTCCTTAGAACAATAGATCACCAATATATGTCTATACCTCTTTTTTCATTCTACCCTTCAAAATCGAAGACCACAAAGGATGTGAACAATAAGAGGGGCTCATCATCTCAACCTTCCTTATCAAGCTCCAAAAAAGAAGTAGAAGAATTGAAATTGTTACTTAGGGATTAATTTGTACTTTTGGAAAAAAGTATAGTACTTAGTACATGGTAGTAAGTTGGAACTACAACACTATTATATTTGGTTAGTTTAAAGCTGTGAATGTTATGCTACTTTTTATGGGCATTTAATTAGGAATTTATTTGGATTGTGGAAACATGTAAACCTATTTTTCATTGAAATATCGTTCTTTATTTTGTCAATATATCGGTACTTTTGGTAAGGTATACTTTAGTTTCCTTTTTCTTCTTCCAAACTAAGTCCAAATTATATCAATTAGAGTTAAACAAAAAATAGTTAAAATGAAATTTTAGCAACATGAAGTTAGAAGCGTGAACTTGTTGAGTTAGAAATAAAAGAAATGGAGGAATAAGAGGTGTGGTTTGACACACACACGCAAAAGATGTAAGGGATAAGGGTTATGCTTTTTGGAGGGAAAACTTGACAAGTTTTAGATGGGAAACAAGAAAAGAGATAAGCCTAAACCATGGTTAAACTCAAAAAATTAAAACTTAACTTTAAATAACCTGATATATAACCTAAGAAGATAATAGGCGGTAATTGTGCTTAACCAGGATCACTGTTTGGATTTTAAAAATTAAGGGGATTACCAGTGAGAAAATGGAAAATAAGGGGGTCACCCGTGAGAATTCCCCTTTACTTTTTCACATCTCACGAGACGCAACCTTTCATATTTTTAATTATATACTATTAAAATTTATAAAAAATATATATTTAAAAAATACCTATCGATCCTAATCAAACGAGATCTAGCATGACTATATTTTTTTCCTTATATATATGAAATTTAATAGAGTTAAAGTTATAAGGGAAATAGTAGACATAGTGAACATGTAGTATTTACAATAGAACAGAGGGTGTACTATAAAAGAAATGATAAATATATCAATCAATGCTTAATTTTGGTATAAATTTCAATATTTGTATGAAGAAAAAGCTGACGAACACCCAGGGCGCTTGATTTATGATAATATTATGTAAAGGATGGAAATGTTAGTATACAATTATTATTGGAACAATTAAATTAATAGGTACCAATTATTGCACTTTTTATTTTATAGGTACCAATGTTTTATTATTCACCAACAACACGAACTATTACATAAAGTTGCAATGATAGGTATGTATGTCAAAGAAAAAAAAAAAGTTACCATGAAACATCAAAATTTTGAAACTTTGACCAATAAAGAGCAATATATAATAAGATAAAAATAAGTATATATAGTATAGGATGAAGTCGGCCCAATTTTAGCCAACACACGCATCTGTAGAGGGATAATAAGGAATCATTGCAAATGCGTGCAGTGAGAATCGAACCCAGGATTTCGTGCCTGGAATATTGAAGCCCTAACCACTGGGTTATGACTTGATTCTCAATTAGAGTGACCTTAGCAATATAAGAACGAATGATGTAGTTTTATAATTGAATAATCTAGTGATTTTATATATAATTATTTATTTTGACATCGAACTATCCAACTATCATAATGACTAATTAATATTTAATTTGAGTAACTTTATATATTACAGGTGCGTTCTCTTCAACTTATTCGATCTGCCCTGACCTAATCTAAACTGACTTGATCTGATCTGACCTGTTTTAACATATTAATTAAAGCTGACTTGATTATAACTTATTCGATCTGATTTGACTTGACATGATTAAACATGATAAGTTTTGAGACCTAATAAAATAAATTGAAGAGAACACACCCTACAATGATTAAATCAATAAAAAAAATAAACGCACCACATATTATATCAAAGTGATGATATAAGAATGATGCTACCTACATGTCTAATGACACGGAGAAAAGTAAAAAAAAGACGGGAGTATTAGCTGTAAACAAAATGAAGTTAGACCCTTTAAAAAAAGAGAGAGTATCTACTAATAGCAAGATAAATTTAATTTTTTTATTATTTAAAAAAAAAAAACTTGTAAGAAAAAAAAAAGTATAAAACGATTTCAACCAATCAAAGACTTACAAATATTATCAGAAACACATGGGTGAAAAAGAATTGTCCCATGTATGAGTAAACCCGAAAAATTCAAGGAAAATGCGTGGACTATAATTGTCATATGATAAATTATGATTGACATCTATAGGACAATAATTATGTTGCACAAGACAGTATATTGTAAGTCCGTACAAAATTGCGATTTCATATAGCTGCTAACAGTTAGACTTTTAACGATACAAATTAAATCTTGATTAGTTACGAATTGTTTTTATCTATTAGTGGTCCTGTAAATTAAATGTAGTTAGAGAAGTATTTGATGAATTTTTTTTACGTCTCTATACATGCCGTCTCAATTTTTTTGAGACAAATTACATAATTTTGTCTCAAATTTGAGATCTACATATTAAATTAAACATAACATTTCATCCCTAATTTTGCTTAGAGACGAAAATTTCTTTATACATCTCAAAATCGAGATGATTTTATGTCTAATTTAAAAATTAATATTATCACTATATCGCTATAAATTTGTAGTATAAAAACAAATGAAAGTATTTGGCAAAAGTTAACAAACACGTCTCGGACACTAGATTAAATAATTAAAAATGAAAAAAGTAATTATAGTAAGTAACATTAATCACAACAATCAACAGGGATGGAAGTCTTATTTTGTTAAAAAAAAAATTAGGTTATTTTAATTTAGATGTTCAATCCTCATCAAAATTCAAAAATATATTTTTGTTTGCAATGCCCCCCCTCTAACTTTTTCTGCATGGTTCCGCCTATGACGATCAACATGTGATTTTAACGTGTGATTTTAACGTTTGTCAACAATATCGAACTATTTTATTTGCATTATGATATCATAGTTCGTAGCCATATATCATCAATATCACTATCACATAATAGTTGAGTTTTTGGCTGATTAGTCTGCATATTGGCATCTTCTTAGGGATGTTTTTAAGGAATAATGAAAAGTGAAAGTATTGTATCGGACGGTCTGACCGTCAGACCGTCCAACACTTGTATTTTTTTTATGCCCAGACTCAACAAAACGTGTCCAGGTTCAATAATATGTGTCCAGGTTTAACAATATATGTCCAGATTTAACAATATATGTCCAGATCCATGTGTCCATGGTAAACAATATGTTTCCAGGTTCAATAAGTTTCACCAGGTTTACAATTTTATGTCCAGTTCAACAATATGTGTCCAGGTTCAGTACTATGTGTCCAGATTTAATACTATGTGTCCATGTTCAACAACATGTGTCCAGATTTACAAATATATTTTCAGGTTTACAAATTTGTGTTCAGGTTTACAAATATGTGTCCAGAGCTAACAATACTTGTCCAGGTTTAACAACATGTGTCCAGATTCAACAATATATGTCCAGATTTTACGATATGTGTCCAGGTCCATGTGTCCAGGGTAAACAATATATTTCCAGGTTCAATAATTTTCACCAGGTTTACAAATTTATGTCCAGGTTCAACAATATGTGTCCAGGTTCAGTACTATGTGTCCAGATTTAATACTATGTGTCCAGGTTCAACAACATGTGTCCAGGTTTACAAATATATTTCCAGGTTTACAAATTTTTGTTCAGGTTTACAAATATGTGTCCAGGGCTATTAATACTTGTCCAGGTTTAACAACATGTGTCCAGGTTCAACAAAACTTGTCCAGGTTTGAAAATATTTGTCTAGGTCCAGTTGAACTAGTCTGACAGTAACCTTATGTCGGACTGGTCTGACACAATACCTTCTCTAATGAAAATTATACACGTTCACCATGTTGAAGTTACGTCTATTTAGAGAACCGTATTTCATTTTTGTTTAATTTTCCCGTCCACCCGGGGCAACTAGGGTTGAGAGCGGTGCGATTCAGTGCGGTTTGAGCTCTGAAACGTACCAAATCGTAACTTTACATTTTAAAAATTTTACAAACCACACCGCAAATTGCATCAGACCGCTTGCGGTTTTTAATTATAATTCTTTTTTTTTCTTCTTCATAAATTTTCAAATATATAGCTTTTTAAAATAAAATCTTAGTATAACCATATCAAAAACATTATTATGGAAAAATCATAGTAAATAAAAGTCCTAAATCAAGAGAAAAAGTCAATTAAATTTTAAAAAAAAAACCATATAAAGTATAATAATAATAATACTAATAATAATAATAATAATAATAATAATAATAATAAGTAACTTTTTAAAAGTCTACAATCAAAATAAGTAACTTTATATCGCACTTTTTAAAACCGCAAACCAAAACGTTAAAAAAATTTTGAACTAAAACTGATTTCATAGAATTACGAAGAAAAAATATAAAATTCCTCTCTCCTCCCTTATAACAATTACGTAGAATTAGGACTAAAACCGATTTTTCTTTTTGACCTTCCAAAAAACTTTTTTTTTTGGTTCTAAATATGTTTAAATATGAATTTTATGTTTTTTGTTCTAAATTTGTTGTACTTTTAAAAAAAAATATCGAATAAATTGTGCTGTAAATTTGGAACTTTGATTTCTCAATTTCGAAGCTTGGTTGATAAATTTCAAAGACTGATTTTCTTAAGGGAAATAGAATTATTTCTTATGAAGTGTAAGAAATTCATCACATGCCTCTCTCTTGGTGAATTTAAATTCCCTTATCAATTATAAATTCCTATGCTCAACCAAACACATAACCATTTCTTACGAAATTGATAAGGGAATTTATTTCCCACGAAATGAGACTTCCAATGAAAATTAACTTTCAGTGTTCAACCAAACGAGCTCTAAGAAACTATTACATTTGGGACCAATTCACAGTACATGATTTTAACAATGGCCCTAACTTTTGCTTCTTTCCATAACTTTTCACCCATGAAAAAAAAAACCAAACAAACAATATTTTGTTTAATGGAAGACTAGGCTAGTCCCGTGCGTTGCACGATTTAAATAAGATTTTTTGGTAATTTTTTCAAAAGGTTAATGGTTAAGGATTAATGTCTATAATCGCAACGGAAAGATAAATTCGACAAGAATAATTAAAAACCACAAATAAAAAGACACAAGAAATTTAACTTGGGGAAACCCAATACGGGAGAAAAAAAAAAAACTCCACCAACGACGACGAGCAAAAGATTTCACTATAACGGAGAAAGAGTAACACAATAATTTTCAAAGGGGCTAAATAGTACAATGAGGAAGATGATTAATTTGAAGGAACTGTCAAGAAACTCTCTCTACAATGAAGTGAAAGTGTTAGTGTGAAAATATGTGTGTAAAGAGGATTAGGGTTCAATCACGGAGAATTGGGCAAAATATACATGTAATAAGAGAATAGGAAAAGTCGGCAAAAAATGGATCACTCGACGACCCGGTTGGGTGGGATGACCCAATCAGTCGATGGCGGCTGACCCGATCTGGCTGGTAACCCAATCGGTCGGGACAACTTTGCTTCCAATGCTCACAAAATGCACATTCGCACTTGATTGGGTGACCTCACCTGGTCACATGACCCAATCGGGTGAGCTAACCCTGTCAGTCGAGACAGACTTAAAAATACAATTTTGAGGCACAAACTCCTATAGTAATCATCATTTTGTATGTACAAAATACAAAGTTATAAGCTTATTAATTTCAAAGAATAATTTTTCCAATATTGGAATTAGTGCAGGGATATAAATTAGCAATTTTTTTAAAAAAATAAAAATTAAATCATCAATTAGTTTTGGAGGAAATTTTTTAGGATTTTTTGCTTTGAATAATACAACCTTTCAACATTTTGCAAAGAATAATACAACCTTCCGTTTATTCGTGAATAATAAAACCTTGGCTTTATTTTTGCAACGAATGATACAAAACCGGTTTTTAACTTATAAAACAGGTATAAAGAACACGTGGCAAATTTTGATTGGTTCTTGCATTTTTTTAAAAAAAAGAAAAATTAAAAAAAGGGGAAAACCCTCATATGGCAGCCAAGGGGAGGTGAGGGTGGCTGCTGGGACGACGGCGGGAGTAGGGGAGCAGCCAAGGGGGGTGGGGGATGGTTGAGGAGGGGCGACGGTGGGAGATCGATCGGCGACATGGGGGGGGGGGTGGAGGAAGGCGGAAATGGAGGGAGTCGGGGTTTCGTTGGTTAGGGTGAATCGAGGTTTCGAGGGGTGGGGTGAATTGGGGTGGGGGTTTCGGGGGTCGGGGAAGGCTGGGTAGGGATTTCGGCGGGTATCGGGGGCGGGGAGGGGGTTTGGGCGAGTGGGGGGAAGAAGGGGAGGGGGTTTTGGTGGTTGGGGAGGGAGGGGAGGGGGTTTCGGTAGGCGAGGGAGGAAGGGGAGGGGGTTTCGGCGGTGGGGGAGGGAGGGGGGAGGGGTTTCAGTGGTGGGGGAGGGAGGGGAAGAGGTTGCAGGGTTGTGGGGGCTGGGTAAGGGGCACGGTGGTGGTGGGGGAGTTGATCGTGGGTTTTTCTTTATATAACTTTTTTTCTGATTTTTAAAATGAAAAATAAAAAAAAATTAACCTGAATAACAGGTTGCAGGTAATTTGTATCATTCTTTGTAAAAATGAAGCCAAGGTTGTATTATTCACGAATGAACGGAAGGTTGTATAATTCTTTGCAAAATGTTGAAATGTTGTATTATTCAAAGTAAAAAATCCAATTTTTTAATTGCAATATAACATATTTATAATAAAAAGTTAAGCAATACTTTAGTATAAATTCTCTCCTTTTTTTTATCTATTTAGTTAAAATTTACTCACATTTCAATTGTTTTTAGGATAATATGTGGATACTAGGCATTGGAACTAGGCCCTACTGCAGGTCACCGCAAATGCGTGCGGTGAGAATTGAACTCAGGACCTTTGCCTGAAATTCTGAAGCCCTAACCATTGAGTTATGACTTCGTCCTCACTCACATTTCAAAATGTATTAAACAAAAGGAAACGGATAAAATGAAACGTGTTATGAGTCATGAGTATGAACAATAAAATGTTATAATTTACTGTTCATAAATATGACTCATGAATGTCATAGCGGCAAAACATCCGCTATAAATACTGACGTTCGACCGTTGTGTAAAAAGAAGAAAAATATACAATACCAATCTACAATATACTTCAGTACTCCGTTCTTCTTTCTTTTCATATTTACTTTAACACGTTATCAGCACGACTTGCTCTAAAACTCAAATACCTTATTACAAGAAACAGGTAGTTTTTCTTTATCCTATATACATATTTTTCCCATCTTTTCCTAAAACATGGATCACCAATGTAGTGGAATTAATACTACACTAAGTAATATATCCTTCTCAAGTATATATTTTATTATAGAAAGGAACACAGAACCAAATATCACAAACCCAACACGAGCTATTGTTCATCCATCTCAAAGGATTAACCCTCTCGTTGGGATCCCTGTCGGCGTAAATACACGACCACCTATCCCTAATATTAATGAACTCCCACCACAACAAACAACTGAAAATCCACCACCATCACAAAATAAACGAAAAAGAGATGACCAAGAAGGACCCTCTACCACTGGTGATAAACGTCACCAACATAATAAACAACCATAATAAATATATATATATATATATATATATATATATATAATTACATAAGCCGCCTATATGGACTGGCTTCCGCCTATATGGTCGGATTCTTAAGAAATTATGTCATTACAAAACCGCCTATATGGTCGGATATGTTATATGTTAAATTATGTATTGCTTATTTTTTTTCTTATGTTAAAATTATATGTTTTTTTTCCCTTGTGTTAAATAACCCAACAAATAGACTGTTTATTTTTGTCGAGAGTATTTTTAACTGTCTATTATTACCTAATATGTATTATACTCCACCTTATTTTCCTTATAAAAGGCGGATTACCTCACCCCCCTTTTCACCACACATCTCTTATCTTATCCTCAAATTTTATTTCACTCTACATAATTTTTTTTTCTTCTTCCATCCTCATCTTCAAATCATCCGGCCACCATGACTACCTCCAACAACCACCAACCTTCCTCCTCGGTAAAAGAAAATTTACGAGCATTAGAAGTATACTTACTTCTAATAGCTGCATTATTTGTTTTACTTATTGCAATTGTATTTTTCATGCTTATTAACAAGTAATTTTTTTTTTATGTACTCCATTTACATTAAGTGCATTTTTTTTAGTGTTGTTAGTAGATATAATTATTTTTTTTGTCTTAGTTCATTTTATGTCTTAATCAAATTATTCCTTTAATTTACTCCTAATTATGTCGTATCATCAATGCTTACTAATAAACTAAGGGGGAAAACTGGAGATAATATGTATAGTTTATTATATAATCACAATAAAATGTTTTCTATTTTATGATACTAACAAATATGAAAAATTGATTGTAGCTAAAATGGCAGACCTTGTGAAAAGACAATTCAACGTATTAGATTTGTCTGGGGAAAAATATCTAGAGTGGAAAGTGGACGCTCAGATGAACTTAAAAGCTCAAGGATTGGAGCATACCATTAAAGAAAACCAAAATGTTCCAAATACTGTTGGACAAGCAACAGATGATACAGCAATCATAAAAATTACTACTGAACAGGAAAAAGCAAAAGCTTTGGTGTTATTAAGACACCACTTGCATGAAAGTTTAAAAACTGAGTACTTGTTGGTTGAAGATCCTAAAGAACTATGGGATAGCTTGAATGATAGGTATGGACACCATAAAAGGGTGCTCCTTCCTAAAGCACAATTCGAATGGACCAATTTACGGTTCTAAGATTTTAAAAGCATCAGTGATTATAACTCAACTCTACATAGAATTGTATCAATATTGAGATATTGTGAGCAAACAATCACTGAAGGACAAATGATTGAGAAAACACTCACTACCTTTCATCCAAGCAACATACTGTTACAAGAACAGTACCGTGAACGCCAGTTTAAGAAATGTTCAGATTTAATGTCTGTATTATTGGTTTCCGAACAAAACAATGATCTGTTGTTGAAAAACCATAATCTTAGACCAACTGGGTCTATGGCCTTTCATGAAGTAAATATGAGTGATTATCCACCTGAGGCAAATGCAATTAATAGAGGTGGACGAAGAGGATATAATGGACGCGGGAGAGGCCGTGGAAACTATCGTGGTCGAGGCCGTGGGCGTGGTAGGCATAATTTTGCCCCTAGAAATGATAATAATTTCAAAAATTATGACAAACAGAAGGGGAAGCAACCTAGAGTCCACAATCAAAATTTCACCAAAGGAAAAGATCAGTGCTATCGATGTGGTATGTCTGGCCATTGGGGACGTACATGTCGTACCGCAAAACATTTGGTAGACCTCTACCAAAATGCTAAAGCTAAGAATGCGGAAGCTAATTTTAATGAGACGAATGCATCCATGCCGAGCCTTGATGTCTCAGACTTCTTCATGGATGATCTTAATGGGAAGGAGTTTATATTTGGAGAAAGTAGCAATACATAAAGAATATTAAGTCTATGAATTTGTAGTTTTTTTTTTTCTCTTTTACTTTATTTCTCATGCTTTATATGTTGTAGCCTATGTCGTATTACTTACTAATATATGCATCTTTATTCAATAAATTATGCAGTGCTATTTTTTTTTTTTTTAAATCTAATCCCAACTTTATTTTTGAAGATATGAGTTTGCCTGAAGTTGAATTCAAATATCAATGTGTTCTAGATAGTGGAGCAACACATACTATCTTGACAAATAAAAAGTATTTTTCACAACTAAAGATGTCACAAGCTAATGTTAACACTATTTCTGGACCAGCACAATTAATAGAAGGTTCTGGAAAAGCTTGTATGACACTTCCAAATGGAACGAGATTAATGATTAATAACGCATTATACTCGAGTAAGTCTCGAAGAAATCTCATAAGTTTCAAAGATGTGAGACAAAATGGCTATCATTTAGAAACAATGATTGCAGATAAAAAGGAGTATATATGTCTCACAACAGAAAAACATGGCAAGAAATATATCCATGAAAAATTACCAGCATACTCCTCAGGATTATATCTTACTGATATATGTCAAATTGAAGTGAATATGGTATCTAATCAGAAGATAAATAATCATGAATTACTTAATTTATGGCATGACTGACTGGGTCATCCTGGCACAGGAATGATGCATAAAATTATTGAGAATTCAGTTGGACATCAAATCAAGGATGTTAGAATTCCCAAATCTGATCAAATATCATGTGTAGCATGCTCACTTAGCAAATTGATAATAAAACCATCACTAAATAAAATAGCCACTGAATCTCCGTCATTTTTAGACAGAATTCAAGGAGATATATGTGGGCCTATTCATCCCGCTAGTGGCCCATTCAGATATTTTATGGTGTTGATCGATGCTTCAACACGATGGTCACATGTAAGTCTTTTGTCCAGTAGAAATCTTGCATTTGCAAAATTACTAGCTCAAATTATCAAGCTAAGAACACATTTTCCGGAACATACAATCAAGAAAATAAGGCTTGATAATGCTGGGGAATTTACATCCCAAACATTTAATGACTATTGCATGTCTATTGGGATTGAAGTGGAGCATCCTGTTGCCCATGTTCATACACAAAATGGTCTAGCAGAATCTTTGATTAAAAGATTACAATTAATTGCAAGACCATTATTAATGAAAACAAGATTACCATCATCTACTTGGGGTCATGCTATGCTTCATGCAGCAACGTTGGTTAGACTAAGACCAACTGCTTATCACAAATTCTCGCCACTCCAACTAGTTTCTGGGCAATCTCCAAATGTTTCACATTTGAAAATATTTGGTTGCGCGGTATATGTCCCTATTGCTCCACCAAAACGGACAAAAATGGGTCCACAAAGAAGGCTAGGAATTTATGTGGGATTTGATTCCCCCTCTATCATTAAATATCTAGAGCCAATGACTGGTGATATGTTTACGGCTAGATTTGTCGATTGCCATTTTAATGAAACAATATTCCCAGCCTTAGGGGGAGAGAAAGTGGACCCACTTAAGAAAGAGATAGAAATCACTTGGAATGCAACACAACTACAATTTTTAGATCCAAAGACAAATGCTTGTGAACAAGACGTTATGAAAATTGTGCATTTACAGAATGTTGCAAATCAATTACCAGATGCATTCATAGATGCCAAGAAAGTGACAAAATCACATATCCCGGCAGAAAATGCTCCCGCGCGCATTGAAACTTTTGTTGATAATAAAATAAATGATGACGAGTCTATTGCACGTAGAAAATGTGGAAGACCACTTGGTTCAAAAGATTCCAAACCAAGAAAGTTAAAGAAACAAGAAGAATTGGTAAATGGAACGAATGTCATCATTCCAACCAAAAACCAAGATATTAAAAATGAAAATGACAATAAAGATAGAGATACTCCAATAGATAAGGATGAAAGTATTGACAACGATGAAATGTCAATTAATTATCCCGCTACAAAGAAACAATGGAATAGAAGAAATGTTGTCATTGATGAAATTTTTACTTACTCCGTAGCGGTTGAAATAATATATGATGAAAATGATGTCGAACCAAAAACAGTAGACGAATGTCGTCGTAGAAATGATTGGCCACAATGGAAAGATGCTATTCAAGCAGAATTGAGTTCTCTTAAAAGGAGAGAAGTTTTTGGACAAATTATCCTAACTCCACAAGGTGTAAAACCAGTTGGATACAAATGGGTGTTTGTAAGGAAACGAAATGAGAAAAATGAGATAGTAAGATATAAGGCAAGACTTGTGGCACAGGGTTTTTCTCAAATGCCGGGGATTGATTATGATGAAACATATTCTCCGGTAGTTGATGCAACTACATTGAGGTTTCTGATTAGTTTGTCAGTATCTGAAAAATTACAAATGCGTCTAATGGATGTTGTAACTGCTTACCTATATGGGACGCTTGATACTGATATTTATATGAAAATTCCCGAGGGATATAATTCATCAGTAAATCACAATCCAAGAGAAATGTTTTTTGTAAAATTGAAAAAATCACTCTATGGATTAAAACAATCAGGGAGAATGTGGTATAATTGCCTTAGTGAATACCTCATAAAGCAAGGATTCAAAAACGATCAAATTAGCCCCTGTGTATTTATCAAAAGATCACAGTTAGGATTTGCCATTATTGCAGTTTATGTTGATGACCTCAACATTATTGGGACTCCGAAGGAGATCGAAAGAACTGCAAAATACTTGATGAAAGAATTTGAGATGAAAGATCTTGGAAGAACTAAATTTTGCCTTGGTTTGCAAATTGAACACCTAAAAGAGGGAATTTTTGTCCATCAGTCAAACTACACTGAAAAGGTTTTAAAACGTTTTTATATGGATAAATCACACCCAATGAATTCCCCAATGGTCGTTCGGTCTTTAAATGCAAAAGATGACCCATTTCGACATCAAGAGGAGAATGAAAAGGTTCTTGGTCCAGAAGTACCATACCTGAGTGCTATTGGCGCTTTAATGTACCTAGCAAATAATACAAGACCTGATATTGCTTTTTCAGCAAATCTATTAGCCAGGTATAGTAACGCACCAACCAAAAGGCACTGGAATGGAATCAAACACCTATTGCGCTACCTACAAGGAACGAAAGATCTTGGTCTATTCTATCAGGCACGCGAATATGCTACTCTTATTGGATATGTAGATGCTGGTTATATGTCAGATCCTCGAAAAGCAAAATCACAAAATGGTTATGTATTCAACTATGGAGGAACTGCGATATCATGGAAATCAACGAAGCAAACCTTAACTGCAACATCATCAAATCACGCAGAGTTGATTGCTCTATATGAAGCAGGACGTGAATGTGTATGGCTCAGGTCAATGATTAGCAATATTCAAGAAGCATGTGGGATGAAAGTTACTACAGAACATTCAACTGTGATATATGAAGATAATACAACTTGTATTACTCAAGTGAGCGCAGGCTATATAAAGGGTGATAGAACAAAGCATCTGACCCCAAAGCTCTTCCATACACATGACCTTCAAAAGGAAGGAAAGATAGACGTCCAACAAATTAGGTCATGCGACAACCTCGCCAATCTATTTACAAAATCTCTTCCGCCAAAGAAATTTGAAGAACTGGTGTATAACATTGGAATGCGTCATCTTCATGATATATGTTAAGCTCAGGGGGAGAATAGATACACTGCACTCTTTTTCCCTTGATCAGGTTTTTATCCCAAAGGGTTTTTCCTAACAAGGTTTTTAATGAGGCAGCACGTTTAATTAGTATATGCGAATATCAGGATTGACATTCAAGGGGAAGTGTTATGAGTCATGAGTATGAACAGTAAAATGTTATAATTTACTGTTCATAAATATGACTCATGAATGTCATAGCGGCAAAACATCCGCTATAAATACTGACGTTCGACCGTTGTGTAAAAAGAAGAAAGATATACAATATCAATCTACAATATACTTCAGTACTCCGTTCTTCTTTCTTTTCATATTTACTTTAACAAAACGGATGTTTTTTTTTTAATGCTTTCCTCTGTACGTCAATACTCTCCTAAATAAACAATGCTTCGATGGTGGCAGGGTGCAAATAAATGTGGGTGGTGTTAACTGTTAAGACTTAAGGTTTAAAATTGTGTTGCGTTTTGACGTTTTCTATTGATTGAAGAAGTGTGTATACGATACAATAAAGCCTAATAAGTGCCTAACTATAAGTAACGTCCAACTATAAACAACAATACTGCTTCTGCGGGTGTGGTACTTCGGAACCATCTTGGCGAATGTATCGCAGCCCGTGCTTTTTACTTAGGCAACACTTCTCCCCTTGTAGTGGAAGCAACTGCATTTCGGAATGGTCTTTATTAGCTCGTCAACTAAATTTTACTTCTATTCACATCGAGGGTGACAACCTAACTGTTATCAGTGTTTTGCAGGGTCGTTTTCGATGTCCGTGGAAAATCCAACTACTGATGGATGATATTCAGAATATTCTTCGGGAGTTCACTACAACCTCCTCTTCGCACATCTTCCGAGAAGCCAACCAGTCTGCTGATTATATTGCGTCGCTCGGGCATTGGACCCTACGCATGTCGATATTGATCCCTTTTTGGAAGCTAAATTTTCTTATTTTTTAGCTATAGATAAGTTAGGTTTTTTCTTCGAGGAAGAACTCCTGATTTCCTTGTAACCTTTTCTCCAAAAAAAAATATATAAAAACAAAATATGCACAGAGCTAATAATAGAACATATTAATAATTGAAATTTTGTGTCTGACAAATTAAAAAGTGTTAGTAAAATAAGGGTCTACAACTAATAGTTAACAAAATAAAACAAAGCAAGAAATTACAACGAGGAATTGCAAAAGATTTTCTTGAACAAAACAAAGGAAGAAAGTCGGTGTAGTGTGATAAATCACTGACTTTGGAAATGAATTCCGGTGCAACTGTGGTGCTCAATTGTATGCCCAAAGAGAGAAAGTGTTTAGCTTTTTGTATTTTTTCAAGTGTGTCCATTCATAAAAATGAACCAAGTATTTATAGAGAAAGATGGAAGAACCTAGAAGATTCTTTCATTAATATAGTGAAAGATGAAAGAACCTAGAAGATTCTTTCATTAATTAAGGTTATTAAACCCCATCTTTATTAAGTTTTAATTACCTATATGTACTCGTACTTCGTAAGTTATACGATATTCCTTCCATTTTGATTTACAATATTTTTTTTACGTGAATTAAGAAGAATGAGTATAAGTGTAATATATTTTGAAATTATTTAAAATATGTATTTAAAATGTTTGGAAAACTTGAATTACACTAGTATAATAAATTTTTATTTATATTTTTAGTGGATATTATTTATAGGACAATCAAATAAAGTACGAATATTATATGGGTACTTAGCCATAAGCCCATAAAAATATAAAAAATGTAAAAGAATGAAAGAAGACACCTAAAACCTTACTCCTTCTATTTCAAAATAAATGATCTATTTAAGGCTTGTTTACTTCAGATTATATTCAGTTCAGTTCAATTCAGTTCAGTTCAGTTCAGTTCAATTTAGTTCAGTTCAATTCAGTTTAGTTCAATTCAGTTCAGTTCAGTTCAGTTTATCTCTATTCAGCTAATGTAAACGAGTCCTTACTCTTTTATATCACATGAGACACAACTTTAAATACTAATATCTTTAGTTGTATATTAAAAAAAAAATTGTAAAAATTATATATTTGAAAAGTACGTATCGAGACGAATCAAACGAGATCGCACATGATTATGTTTTTCATTACATATATAAATTCAAAAGAAGTCAAAATTACTAAAGGCTCGTTTACATTAGCTGAATTGAACTGAACTGAACTGAACTAAATAGAAGTGTATTAATTAACTAAATAGAGATGAACTGAACTGAAGTGAAATGAACTGAACTGAACTGAATATAATCTAAAGTAAACAAGCCATAAGTGAATGGTACCAAAAGACAATGATAAATGATAAATGATACGGAGTAAATGATAAATGATAAATGATACGGAGTAAATGATAAATGATAGATTCATAGATCAAGTCATAATTGGGAATAAATCAATTCTCAGTTCTCACCTTACTAGTTTTGGAAGATGTATAACATGATCAGTTGATCACGAATTAAAAAATTAAAATTAAATTTTATATTTAAATGAAATTTGGGGGTGCCGGGATAAGTCTATTACACATTCAGATGTACGTAGGGTTAGATGCATCTAAAGATATTTTATTACTCATTTACATAATTTTCTCATTTAAAAAATTTTAAATTAGCAAAAAATTTATAAAATATGCAAAATTATCCTTAAATATAATCCCCGTACTTTAAACCCAGGTATATATACTCCCCCCGTCTCAATTTACTTGCTACATTATCTTTTTCACATCTCCCAAGACACAATTTTAAATAAAAATATCTTTAGCTATATATAATAAAAAATTATATATTTGAAAAATACATGTTGAGACGAATTAAACTAGATCCATCATGACTATGTTTTTTCTTACGTATATTAAATTAAATAAAGTCAAAGTTCACATTTTTAACAGTGTCCAAAGTCAAATTGAGGCAAGTAAAATAAGACAAATGGAGTATATAAATTTGTAGGGAAAAGTGTCGGTGGGGGTGTAGACAAAGCAAAGGGGGAAAAGGCAGGCTATGATGAAATAAATCTACATAGTACTTACTACGTAGAAACTAGAAAGCCACAAATAGAAAACATTAAATTAAAGTACTCCTTCTATTTATAAAAGATTTTCCCATTTACTTTTTCTCATCTCCCGAGACACATCATTAAATGAAAATATCTTGAGATACGTATAATAAAAAATTATAAGCATTACATATTTAAAAGTACACATTGAGTCGAATCAAACGAGATCCCATTTGACTATATTTTTCCTTAAATGTATAAAATTATAGAGAGTCAAAGTTACCAAATGAACAGTAGCAAAAGTCAATATGAAGCAATCTTTAAAGGACGGAGAAAGTAGTAAAGTAATTAATTAATTAGATCATAAAAGGGTGGGTCCAAGCTTTATTCCATTGACATGTGTAAGTAAGTTGTAGTGGGACATAATAATTTATCATGTGGGCTGCAGATCAAATCTATATCAACCGTATTCATTTCTCAAATAATGAAAAATACCATCCATAACGCCTCAATTTAGGAAAATAATAAAGGTACAACTAAAATTGATATGGGCAGAATCCATTGTAAGAGCATATCTTCTTATGCTCATCTTACAAAAATTGTCCCCATATCAATTTTAGTTTTGCCAATATCAATTCCCCCAATTTGCCTTTTCTAGCTCATACAAAATAGATGAAAATACAATACTGTCTTTTTCTTTACACAATACCGTGTGGGTTTGGCGTAGCTTTTGCCTTTTCTTTTCTTATTTTATTTATTTATTTATTTAATTTAGAAAAAATGGGTTAAAACAATTTCAAGCATAGTTGGTTCTCCAAAATAATTATCTGATATCGATCCCAACATAAAGGTATTTCACAAAAACAAAACTCATTAAGGGTGTATTTGATTCATCTAAAATTTTCTTATCTGATCTGATCTGATCTGATCTGATTAGTCTGGTCTAGTCAGATCTGAATTTTTTTAATTGTAATTATTATTATAGTTATAATATTTCTGATCTGATTTGACATTAGTGTTTATTTAAGTTGAATCAAACGCAATTTAAATTGAATCAAACACTATTTAAGTAATTTTTTAACAAAATAATCACACTAATATATTTGTATATATTTTTTTAACTTTTGGCTACCTTGAATTTTATTTATATTTAGTTTTTTTATTGTTCAGACCACTAACGACCCACGATCCACTTTGACTCGACTCGCTATTGACTCTTTTTAGTTGACCATGACCCGCCCAATAACAAAGTCTAAATGTAACCTCGTTTCCCGTGTTAAATTATGCTTTAAGTTTAACTTCATTACCACAATTTATTACTAATAACCAAGCAGGTTGTGAATCCTTAATATTACCTCCATTTTTTCTAGTTTGCTCAAAGCGCCTTTTTTCATCATTGTTGAGACAAAATTTTAAAGGGATAACATTTACTTACGTATTTGTAAAAATTACAAAAGCTTCATGTTGAAAGGAATCCACGGAGAAACCACATGGCTATGTCTTATTTTTGTTGAGGGAATTTAAATGAATGTATTTCATTTTTATTTGTTTTCTTAGGTCCAATCCTCTTATTGTAATATGTCCTCAATGTTTTCTCTTCATGTATTTTGGGCTAGCCCAGTTGCCTAAGTTTCTTAGGTCCAATCCTCTTCACTAATGGTACTAGAGTTAGCTGAAAGTTAATTCAGGTATATTTATTTATCAAAAAATCAATCCTTTTTAGCTCCAGGAATAACATATTTGTATCTGGTATCTCATTTCCACTCAAAAAGCTTCGATTTTTAAGCACTATACTGGCACTAGTTCATATTTGCATAGTGAAACTAAAGGTGGGTACGGGCCGTGTCGGGATGACCTACATGCCAAGTCCGCGTACCTCAGCTCGTGTCGTGCCTATAACAGGCCAAGAAAAATTCATGTTGTGCCGGGCTCGTGCTAAGTTATAATATAAAAGGCCCATGCACGATCTAGCCCACGTGTCGTATTGGGCCGACTCCTGCCGTGCCATCATGCCTTATAAAATTTTTTAGTGTATTTATTATGAATTTTTAACCAAAATGAGCATACCAATATGCGGGCCGGCCCGTCGTGCTCGTGCCAAACTTTTAAAATGTTGTTCATGATTGGCCCACGACCCACTAGTCGTGTCGTGACGTGCTCATAATAGGCTTGTGTTGGAACGGGCCGTGCCAAGTTGGGCCTCTTGTCGGCCCAGCCCATGCCCAACTCTAGACCATCTTCTTTTTTCATTTACAAGTCTGATCATTATGGATGACATGCAAAACCCATTGCACTAACATCCCTCAGCTCTTATTGTTCTTCCACCATGAATATTGAATTACCCTTGCAAGGTTCAACTAGATATAGATGCTAGAAAATATTCATGAAGATATTGTTTAGGCTAAAATCTTCTTAGGGTATGAGACTTTAGCTGATTCGGCTGCAGCTAGATTTAGTTTCTCACGATCTCAAAACTTGTCAATTATCAGCTTGTAGAAAGTTTCTCACAACTGCCAATTATTATAAATACTCTAAATTTTAACTTCCCCTTTAACTTCTAAACATCCTATAAATTCACCTAATCCTCTCTCCAACTATGAGTTGAGATATTCGAAATGAAAAGTTAGGGGTTTTAGAGAAATTCAACTTAAATACTTCATCCGTTTCGAAATAAACGCAATAAATTCTATTTTAGGAAGTTTCAAAATAAATGCAACAATTTTAATCATTCCATTTTTGTAAGTCTTTTCTTCCTATCTCTCTCATCATCACATACCCTATTTTCTCTCTCTATCCCTTTTACTCTCACAACAAAAAATGGACTAGGAATCCGTGTCATCCAATTTATTGCGTTTTTTTCGAAACGGATGTAGTATTTGTAGATTTTGTGAGAAACTTCCTACAAGCTCTCTCAATATCCTTTAAAACTTTCTTGGGCAAAATGGAACTTTGGCTCCAAAAAGTTTGAATATAAAAAAGAATATTGCCTTAACCATTCTTCAAGTACAAGAGATAAACCTAGATGACCAAGATTTAATTCTCCCTAAAATCCTTTCAATGACAGGCTTATACTGAGAATAGGCCAATGAATATAGGTTCTCCTAGTCCCAGATTGAGGGTCCATTTACTTGGGTATAAAAAGTTTTCAACGTAAAATAATTTTCTATGAAAAACATTTTACGATGCAAAACTCATTTTCATAAAACTTTTCCATTGTTTACTTGAACGGAAAATACGTTTTACTCCCAAATTTGGAGAAAAATATTTTCAATAGGGTATAAAATGAGTTTTCAACCCAAGTTTTACATTTTACTTTTTCACCCAAAGAAAACAATGTAAAATGAAAAAAAGTATTTTCAAGGAAAATATTTTTCGCTCTAGTAAACGGAGCCTGAGTTGCAACTAATTCATAACACATGAAGTGAAGGTTGAAATATAGACATTTAAAATTTGTCTTTTAACCAACCTGAAGAAAGATGAAGAAGAAAAGAATGCTCAAATCAAGCATCAAAATGAACAAATTGTATGGGAAAAAGTATGGGCACAAACACAGCCATTTCAATTATGATAATGTAGAAATCCTCCTTTACAATAATATAAATAATAAACCTATATTGCTCCTATCAAAGATGCATACTATATGTATGTATGCAAGATCTCATCCCGCTTCGTAAAAATATATTCACTTTACTTTCCTCACCTCTTCTGCTAAATGACACTCCCAAAAAGTGAATAGCCACCAAAGGTGATGTTACAACAAGTTATTGTGTGTTTACATCGTGCCGAATAACACTCAACTAAGCTATTGAGCGGCACAATGGCGAGGAATTGCGGTCACATCCTAGCTAAAGTGACCATACAACACTTCAACCCTCTCACCCTATTCCTGGATTAAGGAGGACTAGAAACAAGAATCACAAGATCTAGTGTCTTAAATAATAATTAAAGTTCTTAAAATGGCATAAAGCATAAGTACTTCTTCCCTAACATCTTCATCTTCTTCCCAGAAGTAACTTTCTTTCCTTTATCAGGCATTGATGACTGGCTTGTGGAAGCCTCATCAGAGTTTGGCGCATCATGTTTTGTGCCATCTTTGATATTCTCATCATGTTTTGTGCCATCTTTGATATTCTCAAGTTTTCCTTCTAATGGAGGACCTTGTGATGAATGCTCTTGCTCAGGAGATTTTCCAGCAGACTGACTTTCTTCACAAGCAACCACAATATCTGTAGAACCATGTTCGTATGACGAGGCATTAAGCAAATATTAACTAATTTTTACATAAAAAACAATGTTTTCAAGCAAATAGAATTTTGTTTAAAAATAAAAAGAAAAGAAACAAAACGATTTCTAAAAAAGCAAAACGCGTGTTAAAAAGCAAGCACAAGATACAGAAAAACGCCATTCTAAACCCAAAAAAAAAAGGAAGAAAGTATAAGCTAGTGCTGCATGCTTTTTGTAGAACAAATTATGAAAAAACAAATGTAGTTTAAAATTACATTAAACAAGATTTGATTCAAAACATATAACGAAATAATAATATACACAAAAATTTAGGTTGCACCGTGGTAGGAATGGGGAACAATAGATACAGGATTGGCACAAAAATACCGGGAATTAAAAAATAATACTCACGTTTTTAGATCTAACATGGTACTTTTCACACTGATTGAGGCATAACTTTGAGCATCAGTATCTCTAATTGTATAATTGTAAAAACTATTAAAATAAAAGGGAGTGTATACTGAGATGAATCAAACAAGATCTCAAATAACTATGTTTTTCCTTGTGTATATATAGCAATTAATAGTCAAAGTGTATTAGGCAAATAATGCCCAAAGTCAACATATTACATCTGAAAACAGAGTGATGAATATGTTAACATATATTGAATCTTACTACTGCATCCTCTAAAACTTTGTGCTGTCTAAGTTGAGCTATAGCATCAAACACATAGACCATATTCTGTATACTCAAATCATTTGAAAAGAAATTTTACAATGAAGCTACTCCATATAATCGTTCATTCACATTCCCTTACCTTATCCAGTTATCCCCCTTTTTCTGAATTTTTCTCTTATCTAAAATTCAACGGTAGTTACTCTTCTTTATATTGTTTATTCACATATTGTTCAGATAAGAGAGAATTCAAAAAAAGGGAGGAAAGGAAAGGGGAAGAGGTGTCCTTATTGGATAAATCATTGAGGAAGGCCGGGAAGAATATTTGGTAAACAACATCTTCTATCTTCCTTTTCTTCCAACCACCCCCCCCCCCTCTCTCTCTCTCTCTCTTTTCCTTCAATCTTCCTATCCAAACATAATTTGAAGTGAATAATTTCTTTGGGTCAGTTTAAAACGACATAGATGACTCTCGAAATCATTATTAATACAAATTTAGAAAAGAATAAGAAACAATGAGAAACTACCATTACAAAAAACTAGCTTTGAGACGACAAACCTGTTTCTCACATGTATGGGGTTGTCCTAACAAGATGATATTCAACTTACACACCATTGAATAAATCAAGGTACATAGATAATCCTAATTGGGTCGAATTTGTTAACAAGCTGATAGAGGAAATTTTGGATTAACCCTTTTGAATTCTTCTTTAACCACTCAATTAACCACTTCCAAGCCTTTTTTCCATCGTTTATATCTCTTTTTCTTTTTTTCCCAATCCTTTCCATCGTTTATTACTTTCACCTCTGCTTTCTCTTTTTTCATGCTTTTTTTCTTCTTTTCCCCTCCGCTCTTTTTTTCCTCTTTTTATTTTTTTCTCTACTTCTGGCTTCTATGCATCTTTTTGTTTGCCTTATTTTCCACCGTTTCTTCAATCAACATCTAGGAGATAGTAGTGAGCTAGTGACAACTGTGACATTTTATAATGTACATTACTAATTAATAGTGATATTAATCAAAGCTACAATGTTGGCAAATTCAGATTTTTTTTTTTGGGATTGAAATGCCTTCTAATAATGACAGGGGTGTTCATCGGACCCTAAGGATCCAGGAAGGAAATATGATATTGCAGGGCATTGCAAATGATGAAGAGTCTGAGGAGGACATCGGAGGAGATGGGGATCATCCAGGAGATGAAGATGAGTGTGATGATGTTGATGATAACATTATGGATTACTAGTGTTATACCATGCCATCAAATATGTTACTTTTCTTTCTATCTTATAACATCATTATGTAGCATTTTAGTGGTATTCTAGTAAGCGCTATGCATCCTTGTGTTATTTTACTTTGCATTTGGCCGTATATTATAGACAAAATCAGTTGTAATAGCACCAATTATGGAAGTAATGCACCTATCAACATGGCCTTTCAGTGGAGCGAATGAGAAATGCATAGCACCAATCATAGGGGTTGGTGCACTAAGGTTCCGTTTACTAAAGCGTAAAATGTTTTCCTTGAAAATAATTTTCCCATTTTACATCGTTTACTTTGGGTGAAAAAAAAAAATGTAAAATTTAGAGTGCGTGAAAACTCATTTTACACCATAGTGCAAACATTTTCCCCCAAATTTGGAAGTAAAACGTATTTTCCGTACAAGTAAACATTGGAAAACTTGTATGAAAATGAGTTTTCCAATGTAAAATGTTTTTCATGGAAAATCATTTTACATCGAAAACGTTTTACACCAAAGTAAACGGACCCTAAGTGAAATTAATGAGTTCTATTAACAAAATTTTCATGCACCACAAATGGCAGTAGGATCAGTTACCACTTCCCAGTATATTAACAAAACTGTTCTGAAAACAAGGTAGTAGAGGCTAATGAGAATGTGACATCCTAAGTTTTAGCAACACTTATGGTGCATGAAAATGCATTGCAAGCAGGGATCAAAAGTTAAATTTTCTCCAATCTCCTATGACGATATATCGGACTTCCATGGCAATACATTTAAGCTACATGAAAGTTGTTTTCTATCTACTTTGCAGTAATTAAAGTCCACGGAGGACTTAGTTTTGTGCTGAAAATACAATTGGAGACAAGTAAAAAGAAATCAATTGGAAATAAGGCCAAAAATTAAGAAAAATATCTTGCTCGTTAATGAACAGGTGATGAAAATCAGTAATGCAGTAAGCAAGTCCAGGAAAAAGGCTCTTATACACCCTTGAGGAGAAAGAATTAAATGGAGAGGAAGGACATTGTGAAAACACTAATTATAAAAATTCAAGTAGAGAAATTTATTTGTTTCAATACAAGTCACATAGAGGGTAAAATTCTCTGTCTTTTTGTGTACGTACAACTCAACAACATAAACGATTCATATTCGGAAGAATTGCTGATGAAAACTGGATACAAATAATCACAGAAACATAAATCAAGGTTAGAAAAAGAACATACCATTGGTTGCTGGACAGAAAACAACAGCGTTAGGATTGGAAGACGTCGTGACGTTTAAATTACAACTGGTAGATTTTGACTGAACTTCTTTATGACTTTCTGGCTCCAAGTCATTCAGAAGTGTTAGATAATCAAAGACTTCATCTGATGCCATTGACACACAACTAGAATTGTCTGAGCTGGACGATGATGATCGGGGAGTCTCAAGATCTAGCAGTTCCAAGTAATCACCTCTAGAAAAACAGTCAATATCATCCTGATTTGCAGTGCAATCAGATGACTCCTTTTCATCATGACATTCCATCACCTGAATGAAACCAACAAAGAATGTAAAGTTAAATGTATATAAGATGCGATGCAATTTTTTTTTGAATGCAAAACAAAGTTTGAAATATCAAACCAACAGTTTTGAGAATTAAAAGATTGATTACTCCGTTGACGTTTCCCCAAAGAAAACCATGGCAATATGAGATGTCATGAAAAAAAGAGAAATAAAGCTGTGTCAACCTATAAGTGGTAGCTAGAAGATATAATCCATTCAAGTGGAAAATCACATGTGTATGACTGTGTGAGCTAGAAGATATTAGTGGTAGCTAGAAGATTAAGCTATGTGTCAACCCCTGAGTGTGCGCGCGAAAGAGAGAAAAAGAGAGAGGGAAGAGGAAAAAGGAAGCTAGAAGATATAAGCCATTCAAGTTACCAGACCTTATAAAAAATTGTTAAGTGTTAAATCAAGTGGAACCTGCCTGAGAGTTCCTAGTGGGACCATTGTGGTCACAGATGTTATGCCCCTCCACTAAGGGGCTTCCATGGCGCTGCCTCTTCTGCTTTCTACATCCGCCATCACATGGAAAAACTCTACATAGAGAGCTAGATGCCTGCAAGATAAAAATAATAAATTACAGCAGGCAATTGACTTGTGTGTTGGATCAAAGAAATTAAACCATAGAAGGATCAATGTAGTACCATTAGACTATTGGATCCATCTTGTGTTATCCAGTACTTTTGCATCACCCAATCTGTTTTATATTCACCATTAGACTGATCTTCAAAAAATTCAAGGGTTGTTCTCCAACCTGTGAGTTTAGTATCAGAATAAATTTGGCATCCATCACCCTTGGTCCTCCAGGATCCAATTGATGTTTCCTTCTGATTGTCAGTACATACAAAAAACCAAACATCACCTGCAATTGTCAAATGTGCCCAAATGCAGTAAGGGAACATGAGTACATGACCTTCAGTATATACCATGAAAAAGAGCATGCAAACAGGACAATCTTCATGTAATAGTGAGGATAGTAATGAATATGCATTCAACATTGAGCTTCACAGCTTTCCTTGTCCACAAAATAATCCTGGAATTGCTAAGAATGTGTATTCTATTAAAGCTTTAACAAGAGTGAAAGAAAATTTGAAACTAAAGCCAGTTAATTGCTCCAATGTTAGAACTAAAAAACGGATCTTGTTTACAAACAATCCAGATTCCAGAACGATATTTAAAGATTAATATATTTCCCAAAATGATATATTGTTATGTCAGAAATCCTGATAAGGGCAAGTGTACGGAGAAGGGCAAGTGAGAAATTCTGAGAAGGTCAAGCGAGAAAAGAGGGAATCAATTTTAGCCGCAAAACAACATTTGCAAAAATAATTTTGTGCAGTGCACAAAGGACCAGGAGGGAAGGAATAGTATAAACAACAATGAACAGTTCCCCATCAACTTTGGGAACACAACCCCTACCCCAAGTGAAACTGTGTGCAGATGACACAAATTGAACTGCCTTTTCATGGACAGAAGAAATGGAGAAGAGAAGGTTTATAGCATCCAACTTCATACTGCCCAGTTACCTATTCAAGGACACAATAGTAAAGAGTAAAAATATTGTTGATGGAGAATGGAGAAATCATCATTATGCATAGAAGAGAAATGATATAACTTAAAAAACACTCATCCAATTATTATCCCTTTGAACCAACAAATCGCCACATCAATATGGATGTACAACACATAAGTGTAGCAATAAATCACTATATTTCCCTATGAAATAGACCATAGCAAGCATTATTTAATATTAAGTGGAAGGATGTTAATTAAACATTATTCAAGACAACAACTCTGTAAACTCAATTGTATGAAAAGTGCATAATCTTCTAATTCTAATTCGTATTCTAATCCCAATGCTTTCACACCATCAAAGGAACAAAGCAATTTCCACCCAAATTCCCCTCTTACTCACACAAGAACTCAAACCGACTACAACAACAGAATCATATTTCAACTAATAATTCATTAGTAACAGGGAAAGTTATCTGACTTACAAGGCAAAAGTGAGGGTTTATGCTCAAAAGGATTAACATCTGCAATTACATTGCTGGGTAGAGGTGATCCATTTTGAATTTTAGCAAGAGAAACTATCAAATCTTCATCAGTCCAATAAACCCCAATATCGGACGTCGATGGTCCTGGAGGACACATGATGTTCTTGCAAAAAAAAAGACACAACCTTGTGATGCTCAAACCAGTTTGCAAAATCGGCCACGAAGTTCCTGCCATTACCCACAAATGAAAAGAACTAGTGAACAGCTATTTCCATTGACAGAAAGGAAAAATAAACATTGAAAGGAAGTACAGAAACTAAAAAAAATGAATGAATGACGCCGAATTCTGCAGACTGCAAATTAATTGGTACCCACTTGAGAATCGCTTAATTTCTAGCAAACCTAATCAGTATATACATAACAAAATTATACCATTCTAAATTTCTAATCAAAAACCACAACATGCCATTTAGACCTAAATGATCAAAATATCAATCATTTCGAGACATTTCATTATTTCAACGTATATAACAGAAAAAAAAAACAAAAAAAAAACAAAAAAAAAACAAAAAAAAACAGTAAAAAATAAATAAATAAATAAAAATGAAGGACGCTGAATTCCGCAGACTGCAAATTAATTGGTACCCACTTGATAATCGCTTAATTTCTAGCAAACCTAATCAGTAAATACATAACAGGATTATACAATTTTGCTATTTAGACCCCAACTGATCAAAATATCAATTAATTTGAAACATTTCAACGTATATAACAAATACGACGACATTTATGATCGATTTAGAGAACACCCATTCAACACCAACAAAAAAATTACAATAATCGAAGCATAATCCAGTGATAATCAATCAACACCGTCAAAACCCAGTAAAAAATATTCAGAAACAAGACCTAATCAAACTACTCAGCAAAACAACACGACGATCAAATGAATACAGCAAATAAAAAAAGGGAAAGAAAAGGCTCAAACCTTTAGTCTTCAATCAATCAAAGATTATAATCACTCTCTCTCACTCTCTCGCTCTCTCTCAGTTGAATTCAATGACTTTGTGAGTAGTGAAGCTAGCAAACAAGAGAGAGAAATGGTGATCGGAAAAAAAAGCGGGTCTCGGATTAAATAGGGCTGCATCACGCATTTAACCATGGTTAGTGTTGCGTTAAGCCTTAAGATGTCTTTACAAAAAAAATGTCATTAAATTTGAACGTCTTGTTTACAAGTTTATCTCTAAGTGATGAGGTAAAGGCCTAAAGCGGTGTCTAAATGAATTAATACATTACTATTACTCATCTTTCATATCATAGTTTTTAATTATGTGGGGATAATTTTGTCTGTATTTAAATTTTCCATAATAATATTTAATTTTTGAAAATATTAGGATCCTTATTTAAAACAAGTAATCACAATTAATAAAAAATTTAAGTATGTATAATTGTAAATTTTTACTATTCAAATTCTCTTTACACTCAAAATTAATTCATAAATAATAAATAATCTTTAAGAGAAATAATTTTTTACCAAATTTGCAATTTTGCATTATAAGCGAAAAACAAAAACTAGATTAAATTAAAAAATATCAAAAAAATATTTATTTAAAAGTTTTTAAAATTATGTGGAAACGTATTAATTTTATTACCAATTTAATGCTGCTAACGAATATTTTAAGATTACACGCATTATGTGCACAAAAAACTACAAGTAGTTTTTATTTACCAAAATGAAAATAAAACATAAATAAAAGATATAGTAGCATAATCAGTAAAATATTTCTCTCTCGCCATTGTCTAGGGGTGTGAGTTAGGGTTTCATTCCTTTGGTGTGAGTGTCGAGTGTTGTTTATTGCCGTCTTCTACCCAATTTTGTGGTACTCTGGTGGGGTCGTCGGGGTGGGATTTTAAGGGTTTTTTTATGCTTTTTCATTAGTGCTTTTTTGCCTCAAATTCTGCGACCTAGGGTTTACGCCGTTTTATCTTTGTGACTTTTGGCTCTTTAATTTTCATATTCATCGTCCCCATGCGTTTTGGACTGATTTCTTAAGAGAAGTGCAAGTATGGACACACTGGAAGTAACTATGGGAAGATTTAAACTAACGGAGGATGAAAAGGAGGTGCTTGATATGGACGAAATTCCGAGCAACGACATGCAAGCCCAGATTACTCTTTGTTTTGTCGGTAAGCTCTTTACTACGAATTCTTTTAATGGTGAAGCTATGAAGATTGTGCTAAAAAATATCTGGAAACCGCAAAAAAAAAAAAAAAAAACACGTTGGTGCGTGAATTGGGGAAGAACCTCTTTATTTTCTAATTTTTCGCACCAGCAGATCGGAATAAAATGTTTTAGAGGCAGGTTCGTGGGCTTTTGATGGCCACCTACTGCTTATTAGGGAACTGAATGGGGAGGAGCAACTGGAGGATTATCTGGAGCTCTTTCATTCCTTTAGATATCTTTTGAATGCGGGATCAATTGCATTGGAAACTAGAGATCAAGAGCTTTCCAACAGTATATTACACGCTCCAATCAGAGGTCTATATCAAAAGTTATGGCCTTTGCAAGATTAGTTTTTTGTGCAATCCGCTCAGGGTCTGTTCTGTCCGGTTTTTTTTATTTCTCTTTTCTTTAAGGATTGTTTAGAGGGGGTATAAATACTCATTTTTATAAGAATTAAGTGAAGGAATTCATTTTTTCAATAACCTAGTTATCCTTGCAATGTAGAGAGAGAAAGTAGAGAGAGAAAGCTTCAAAACTCCATTATTAGTGTGGTTTTTTTTTTTTTTTGGCAATTAATCAAGCTTTTGGTATTGTTTTCTATCTTTAATTTCCATTTTGCTTGTTTTTGTTCATTAGATAATATTTATTGTTGATTTTACTTGTTTGCCTTCAATCTTAATCATGTTTAGTAGTGTTTGTTTAATTTATTGTTAATCTCTATCTTTATTGTTTCAAACTCCATGATTAGTGAGTAGTTTTCATGCTAAGGGTTTATGGGGTTTATGGGGATGGATTCATGATATGACATGGGGGGTTTCAATGGTTTTATGTGAAGTTGGTTTTGGTGTCCAAGAGCTTGAAAGTTGATTTTGGCAAGTAAACATGCTTGTATTGAAATATTTCAATGCTTTGTCTATGAGATGTTTGTTGTATTTCTTCTTTGCCCAAATCCCTTTAGTTTTACTTTATCAAGAGCTTGGATAGTAGAACTAGGAAAATGTCTTGCACCTATGGTGAGGGACTGAGGGTTGTGAAACCATCAGATGACTCCGAGATGAGTTTTGATGATGAATCGACCCTCCAACTCAATGACTTCGAGAGAAGCTTTGGGTATTGAAGAGAGGTAGTTCCCCTTCCCAAGTGTTGATGAACCATTGGATTGATTGAAGTAATTAAGTCCCCCGAGGCCCCGAGTCTAGTGAATCCGGAACCATAATCCCTAGTGTTTGTTATTTAATGATTTTATTGTATTTTTAGCTAATTCGTGCTTAGTTTAGTTTACTTGCTTAGTTGTTAATTTTAGTGTAACAATTGCAAATTTTCACTTTAAAATCTTCAAAATCCAAAAACAAAGAACCTCAACCATTTTAATTTGTTCATTCTAAATCTCCATTGTTCCCTGAGTTCAATAACCCCCACTATACTACATTGGGGGCATTTGGTTATTAGAGACCCAAAACCTCTACTATCAATAAGCATTTACATTTAGTATTGTAATAGATTAGATGTCCGTGCAATGCACGATTGACATAAAAAAAAAATTCATCATAATAATAATAATAATTTTAAAACTAACAAAACATTTATAAAAAATAAAGGAAATTAAAATAATGGAAACAACTATGATTCTACACATAAAAAGGACATTGAAAATTTTAAAGAAAACTTTTGAATTATTAAAAGATGATAGGATTACTAAGTCAAACATAACATCAACAATCGAATAAAATAATGGCATATTGGCATGTGTATTGGATGATGTAAGCATACTTTATTTTAGTATATATTTATAGAGTTATATATGGTTAGATTAGGCTTAGCTTAGAAAGATTTTTTAACAAAATACTAATTAAATTAATTAAAATAAAACATTGAAAAGATAAGAATAATTAATGTATTTTTGGAGGGGAAAAATTGAAGGAGATCATGACACATGTCCTTTTTATGATGTATGCATGACGTCAGACCAGCTTCACTTTGTTTTAATATAGATTTCAATTTAGTATTTTAATTTCCGCAATTAGTTAACTTAATTTAGTTTAAAATCTGCATTTAGCTTATTTTGTAATAAATTAATAATATTGTAATTGGTATACTTTGAAAAAAATGAAAACAAAGAGAGATAGAGAGAAAATTACCTCTTTAAGTTGAAAATCGGCAAAGGCAAATGACTTAGGCAAAAATAGAGGGCCCTAATAGAAAGGGCTATGCAAAATAAAGGTATAATTTGAGAGCAACAAGCTTTGGAAAATGAAATGAGAGTTTGGATGAAAAGTCGAATCGATCAAAATGAGAGAAAAGAAAAAGAGAGATTTATGATGTTACTCATTTGTTTGAGTAAATGAGTAACATCATTTTATACTATTGTAATCGGTATACTTTGGAAAAAATGATGAAAAAATTGAAAAAAAAGAGAGAGAATCACCTCGCTAAGTTGAAAACTTGCAAGGGTGGGCGATGTAGGCAAAATGCAGGAGCCTGGCAGAAAGGGAAACCTATGCAAAATAAAGGTATAATTTTGGGACCCATATGCTTTGGAAAAATTAAATGAGAGTTTGAATGAAAACCAGAAAAACGACAAAATGGGAGAAAGAAAAGAGAGATTTATGATGTTACTCATTTGTTTTGGTTGAGCTTCGGATACCTTTAAGGTATTGTTTTTTTTTTTTTAAACCACTTATTTTCAAAAAAATTGTCAACTTGGTAATGTAATTCATATAGGCAGGTTTGCTATAGACTAGAGATGATAGAGGATTTTGGATCCGTCCTGGACCCGTGGATCTAGATCCTTTTTTAGGATTTAGACCTTGATATTTTGGACCTGCGCGAATTCAAGTCGGATACGAATCTTTTGGGGAAAATGGATCTAGATACAGATCCTCCTGTATAGATCCGTATCCAGATCCGCATATCCTTTTTTTAAAAAACCACCCATAAGAGATGGGGATATTTAGATTGAAGATAAAAAATGATTATTGGTCTTTTCTTTTTTATTATATTCATAATGTTAAGTCAAAGTTAATTATATAATTGTACGATACTAATTATCATTATGTAAGTCTAAGTGGGTTTTAGTTTACATATTAATTGTGTATTTGTATTGAATTAAAATGTCAGATAATCAAATCTGATTTATGTGACATGAAATGACAATTTTAATGCATCAAAAGTTTAAATAAGCTCATTAAGTAAGTATAATAAATTAAATTACAAGAGAAATCATAGGATACGGATATGGATCCGTCGGATCTGGATCCAGATTAAAAAAACTAAACTAGAGTAGGATCCATCGGGATCCCGTCTAGATCTGGTCCGTTGTCATTGCTACTCAAGATAAACTAACAGAGTGTAGGGAAACTTGTGTTCACCTCTGATATATATCCTCGAGCATAATGTCTTTTGAGTTAATAGTGGTCAATAGTGTATAATTTTATTTCTAGTATATTTTTGAGATTGGATTCATCAAAGTTTTGCAAAGACATATATACTTGGATTTTGAAACTTATCTAAATCTTTCAACGATTAGATTCTTACATGAGGTTGAGTATGGTTTAAACGTGGGATTCTTACATGAGGTTGAGTATGGTTTAAACGTGGGGTATTTGATGTGGCCAAGTTATATGATTTTATTAGGATGATTTTTATTTTATTTTGTTATTAATTAGTCTTTTATTTATTAGTTTACACATATCTAGTATTTAGAGGTTTAAGAGCATTTTTGTTAATAAGTCTCTAAAAAACGTTCCATTTGTTATAGCTCTTACATATTAGTATTAGTACGACTTGAAGCATGCATTGATTTTGCTAACTTCGAGGGTAAAAAAAAACGAGACTTTGAAAATGTTAAGGAGTCGAGCCGAGCCAAGATGTTGGACAGAGGCCCAAACGCGCCCCGTGTTTGGGCTTGCTTCTGCCTAACCGACCTAATTTTCTTCTTCACTTATGTTTGAGGATATATTTGCTTGCTTTTAGAATGATGATTTGTATTTGTTTTAGATGGTATACATAGCATTATGACAGAGATTATGAAGGGTTGTTTCATTACATCACTTAGGTTTTCATTACTTGCATTTCACCATTTCCATCTCGATCGTCTTCCTTCTTCCTTCTCCATTATTAGTTTTAGGACTCATCCATCTCATCAATGTTTTGATCTTTTGTAAGTATATTTGAGTTTGTTCTTATAATTTAGGAAAAATTGTCAAAAAGGACCTTTAAAAATTGTGACTTTGTGAAAAAAAAACCTTATTTTTTTTTTTTGCCTTTAACGATCAAAATCTAAAAAACTTTGCAAAGTAACACATTGACCCAACTTTCTAACGTTAACAAGCAAACCCTGACTTTGACTAGCCGTTATTACTAGCTTATTGGCAAAAGTAGTGAAAATTGTGTGCCAATGAGTAATAACGACCAGTCAACACCGGGAAATGCTTGTCAACGTCGGAAAGTTGGGCTAAGGTATTACTTCGCAAAGTTTTTTTTTGGATTTTGGTCGTTAAAAGCAAAAAAAATTATAAGGTCCTTTCTGGCAAAGTGACCAATTTTAAAGGTAATTTCTGACAATTTTTCCTATAATTTATGATTTATTATTTTCTTGGATTTGCTAGGAGTAGTAGTAGTTGATCTTTGTGTCTAAATTATGGCTAGAGTTGTGGTTTGCCTACTTTAAGGATCACATATTCATGAGATAGCAACTTAGGGTTTGGTTTGCGTGCTTTCGGAACCATTATATTTCACTAAGGATTCTTGTATGAGTTGATGGGTGTATTGCGGTTAACTTAGGCTTTTCTATCATTTTGATGTTTAATGCTTCTATAATTAACATATCGTAAGCGTGGTTTTAAGTTAGTCTTAGTTAGGGTTTACAAGTCATGCTTTATGTTGTTTGACTACTCAATAAGGAGAATAGTTGGTCTCATATATTTGTGAAAGGGGATATTTGCCATCATGATAGTTGGTTTAAATCATAACTAGTTTGTCGTCTCGACGTTGTTCGGGGTATTACTTTTTTGGAAAAATTGATATAAATAATCCCAATTATTGGACGTCTTCCAATATTAATCCCAACTATTAGTTATTACGGTATAATCCAAATTTTGGGGGTTGTTTTATGATATTAGTCCATTGACTTATTTAACCTATTGTAATCGGTCACCAATTCATAAAGTATCCGTTATCTTTCCTCTTTTCTTAGCTTATTTATTGTACTTGACTATACCTTCATCCCTTTCGACGAAGGAAATCGGAGCCGGTCAAAAATTAGTATGGACTAATATCATAAAACTACCCCCTTAGTTTGGATTATAGTGTAATAACCTATAGTTGGGATTAATATTGGAAGACCTCCAATATTCATATGAATTTTTCCAAATTTTTAGTTAATATTATGTGATTATGTCTTACTCTTGTGAAATTCATTTAAAAAATCTGACCTCTAATTACTTAATAAAGGAGAAGAATATATAATGTTATGTGCAAATTTAAAACATTAATAAAAGTTGGTTGAGATGGCAAGTGATTGATCTTTAATCCTAAGAGATAATAGGTTCGAATCCTATTCTAAGCATAATGTATTTTGTTAAAATGATGTGACAATTCTTACGTGGCAGATATGCTTTTAAGAATGCCACATGTAAGTATCTAACTTTTCTACATCTCTCCATAATTAATACCTTAATAAATAAAATCTCAAATACATATCTTTTTAAACTTAAATAATATTATAACAAAAAAAAATTTGACATAATAATTGACAAACATTTACATAAAAAAATTAATTTTTTTATTTCAAATTACTCACTTTGTCTTTATTTAATTTGCGCACTTTCCTTTTTTGGGTTATTTTTATTTTAATTTACTAACTTCCTACCTTATCTAACTACAGTAAAATTTTAATTTTTATATTTATTAATATTTTTTTTTCCAAGTTACTTTATCATCTTCTTTCTCTTAATTCTTTTGCACAATTTATTTATGATTTTTCCCTTTTCTATTACTCTATTAGTGTATTGGTATTGATGAAAACACAAATGAGTAGATATAAAAAAATGGGGGTATATTTTATTATAATTAATTTCTTTATATCTCTACTAATCTTTTATACTACACCCGTATCGTAATACTTGCTACATAAGTATGCGCTGACCCGTAGGCAAAAATGGATTTAAGGAGAGATAGAGTGAAAAATTAATAATTAATTAAGACCGCTACAAATGAAAACTAAAGTTTAAAAAAAAAAAACTACACATGGGTAATTTTTCACTAAATTAATATAGTAAAAAATATTTGTTCCAAATATTATGTTACAACTTAAAATGGCAAAAGTTGCGAGTATTACGATACGAAGCTAGAACTAACATAGTAACCACACAAAAAAACTTTCCTAAGCCCGGATTATCCATTCCAACATATCAATACTTTTATTCGGTAGCCTATATCAGTACTTTTATACTAATATAGTAACCACTAAAAAATATTAGTATAAAAGTTATAAACATTATAAACTAAAACAAAATATGCTGATGTTATCGAATGACACATGTCAAATTCTCATGAATTTTTTTCCCTCCAATAGTAAGGATGACATCATTTTCTTTCTAATTCAAATCTTCAAGTTTGAAGAAAAATTAATAAATGCTTCTTTACAAACTCAATTAATAAATGTTTCTTTACAAATTCAATGAAAACATGACTACATTTTTTCACAGAAGTAAAGGTAATATAACATTTTCTTATAAAAATAAACTAAATAAAATGTGCATCACACGGGGCTAATCTAATTTAGTTAATGAATTAATTTAGGATTCAACGTAGTTAAATGGACTCGAGAGTAGGATAATTAGAAATGTACTTTGATCTGATTAATTTCACACAACATAATCGACCTAGTCAAAATTAAAGCCATTCGCAAAGACCCTAAGAGCATGCACACCATTGGGCTAAACAAATGCTCATGGGAAAAAAAGAGGAGCAAAATGGAAAATGAACAACCACACCGATGGGCATAAATTTCCTTCCCTGATGAGCATTTGGCATTCTCTTCAAGATTTGAAAAAAAACCAGCCCAAAGTGTAAACTTTGCACGTGAATGTTGCACATCCGGGAAAAAAATAAAAAATACTGCTGACTGGGCGCGTTAGTCAGCCCAATCAGGGCGTGACAAGCGTCCTAGTCAGCAAATCAACCAATCATAATTCAGCTACTTTATCACAACGACTCTATTTTTGTAACGACTATTTGGACCCGAAATTAATTTTTAAAAAAATCACCAACGTTCTTATTATTTTTTCTCTCTATAAATAGATATCCATTTTGATATATTTCGGCACACTTCAAAAATCTCAAAAATCATAAAAATCTATTATTAATATCAAATTCTACCTCAAAGACTTTAATTTCTCAAGTAAGTGCTTCCTCCTAGTAATTGTTATTACTAATTCGCATTAATACTACTGAGAATGTAGAAAAAAAATATTAATTATTTGTTTTGTTGTTGTTGTTGTTGTTGTTGTTTTAATTTGTTAAATTTCTTAATTATTGTTATTTTGTTTTAATTGTTGTTTTAATTTTAATAATTTTTTAATTGATGTTATTTTGTTGATATTTTTAGTACTACTAATTATTAAATTAAATTCCTTTTTTTAATACTAATTTTATTGTTGCTATATTTTTTAAGTAGTAATTTTTTTTATTAAAAAAATAACTGAAAAATATTCTCATATTCAATCAATTTCAGGAAATGGATTCTAACAACAACCCCAATTTCACAATTAATTTAAATGAGTTAGATGACGAACTTTTGAACAACCCTCAATTTCAAGGGTTCCTTCAAAATAGAGGAATTACATCGTCGCAAAATCCTATACAGATCAGATGTGTTCGATGATGTGCTACAAGGTCGCGCACCGCCGATAATTTTTTTTGGTAAATGGTAATACGTACAATTACGGGTACTATTTAGCCGATGAAATTTATCCAAAATGGGCAACTTTTATACAAGGTATAACTCATCCTCAAGTCCAAAAGGACAAGTTGTTCACAGATAAACAAACAGCTGCTCGGAAAGACGTTGAACGAGCCTTTGGAGTTTTACAAGCTCGGTTTGCTATAATACGGGAACCGTCACTTGCATTCAACGAAGACATTTTGTGTGACATAATGAAAGCTTGTATAATTATGCACAACATGATTGTGGAGATGAACGACACAACTACACTAGAGCAGATGTTTTGCGTCGGTACTACGAACAAGATCGCCCACAATGTACGATTGCAACATCGATTGCTAGTACAAGTGCCATGGTGAACAACAATGAACCTTTCAAATACAATGTCGGACGACCGAGCAACATTGATTTCACCACGTATGTTCAACAAAGGATAGGCATTCGCGACAAAGAAACCCATTTATCTTTGAAGTGTGATTTGGTTGAGCACATCTGACAAAACTTCCGTTACGATGAGGAAGAATAGTTTGAAGACGTGATTATGGGTTATTGTTCCGGTTAATTGTCTTTTAATGTATTTTTTAAGTCTATCGTCAATTATGTTTTAATTAATTAATGTCGTGTTTGTATGCTAATGTAATGAAGTCAAAATTATTAATCATGTCCTTTCGTTATTTTTAACTAATTAAGTTATTTTTTAAAATTATTACGTAAATCATAATTTTTTTTAATCGTGGTTAATAGTGTTAAACTAAGGACTCGTTTACATTAGCTGAATAGAGATGAACTGAACTGAACTGAAATGAATAGAAGTGTATTAATTGAACTTAATAGAGATGAACTGAACTGAATATAATCTGAAGTAACAAGCCCTAATTACCAAACCATAATTTACTAAATTATCACTCGTAATTTACTCCATCATAATTTACTAAATATTAAAAGTATAATTGTGTTAAAATATTAAAAGATGATGTGTAATATGGTGGGCAGGAAATAGTGGGAGAGAATGGGTTGAAGAATTTTTTTTGTTTACGTGTGGTGAAAAAGTTGGACATGAGAAAAAATGGGTTGGAAAGATTGAAAAAGTAGTAGAGTAGTAGAGAGCCACTGTCAGCAGCAGAGCAAACCATAAGCAAAACACAGAGAGAGGTGAGAAAGGAGAAGAGAGAGAGAGAGAGAGAGAGAAATGGGAGAAGATGGACATGGTGATATACCTTGTTGTGGGACAAAATTCTCAGTGTATTTGGTGATAATAATTGGTTTAGTTGTATTTGCGGGTCTCATGGCTGGTCTCACTCTTGGTCTCATGTCTTTGGGTCTTGTTGATCTTGAAGTCCTCATCAAGTCTGGTCGTCCTCAGGATCGTCTTCATGCTGGTCCTCAATCCTCTCTCTCTCTCCCTCCCTCTTTTTTTAATTGGCAATTGAAGTTTGTTGTTTTTGGGGTGCTTATTTTATTTGTTTATGCATCAATTTAACTCGTTTTTTTTTCCTTTTTTTTGGATTTTTTTAGTTTTGTATTGTTTAGTTTGGGATGAATTGGTAATACTATACTAGTTTATTATCTTTTGTCAAATATGTTGTTATTCAATAGAGAGGAAATGGATTTTAGCTGGTTTTGGTGCTTATTTAATGCTTCAGTCAAAGCTGTTTTTTCTTGGATTTAGTCTTGGTGGGGTTTTTGGTTTTGTTTGTTGTACTGTATCCGTAATTCTTTATTTTGTGTTGTTCCACTAGGAATTAATTTAATCTTCCGGATTATAGTTGATTATTTTGAACTGAATTACCTAACAAATTTTTCTCCTTGCTTGAATTGCTGAAATGTAGAACTTCTACTTTTATTTTTATTTATTTATTTATTTATTTTGTTATATATTTTTGTGTGCTATGGGAAGTGAAATAGTAAATTATTCTTCAAGAAAAACATGGGAACTTCGCAATAATATGGTTTTACAAGAAATACTCCACTTTGCATACTCTAAAATTTTCAATAGTTTTCAATTTAATTTCGAGTATGTAATTTATAGTTAATTTCCTGGAAAAAAAAACAGAGATACACATGGAGTAGCTTTAAGGATTGCAGTTTCGAAAGAGGTGTGGTTGATTGATTGATGGGCTGTATTTTTTGGCTCACATTGTTGATGTTTTATAATTCATCTATCTTTGGCAGCTAAAATATATCCAGTGGTTAAGAATCAACATCTCTTGCTATGCACTCTTCTCATTGGTAACTCCTTGGCAATGGAGGTAAGGGGGTCATTTTTTGACGAAATCATAAATTTTGCCAGCTGGCTTTGATGATTTTCTCATGTATTACTTGCCTTTGCAGGCTCTACCCATTTTTTTAGATAAACTTGTTCCTCCTTGGGCCGCGATTCTCTTATCAGTGACTTTGATTCTCATGTTTGGTGAGGTTAGGAATTTGGCCTAGTCATAGAAGACCTTTGCATACAGTTGTTTGTATGGAATAGTTTTTTATTGGCTTCTTTTGTTGCAGATATTGCCACAGGCAATGTGCACACGCTATGGGTTAGTTGTTGGAGCAACAATGGCACCCTTTGTTCAAGTTTTGCTTTGGATTTTTTACCCCATATCGTATCCAATTAGTAAGGTATGTTCCTCTGTGGAAAAACTATTATTAATGTAGAGGGTTAAGTGATGCTTTTGGTTTATATTCCAGTTGATGCTACTCCTTAAATAAATAATATGTTTTCCTACTTCTCCTCGATTGAATGTTTTTCTTATTGACATATAGAAACATTTATTGAACTTGATCCTTTTCTGCTTTTTTCCTTGAAGAAAATTTAATCATCTGTCAACTTCGTGATTGCTTAGCTTAATTGTGCGAAAATGATTGATTCATGTCCTAGGTTATAAGTTATAACTCCATTATGGGATGAACATGAAATTCTTAACCTTAAGTACTAAACTGTGCCTCCCGTGAAGATTAAGACTTTTTTATTCTTCTTTTTATTTAAACACATCCTTGTCTTGCCTTCTGATCCTAGGTTCTGGACTGGATGTTGGGCAAAGGGCGAACTGCACTTCTGCGAAGGGCTGAACTTAAAACATTTGTTAATTTCCATGGGAATGAGGTACATATGTTTTATACTGACCTTTTTCTCATGTACTGAGTTCTGGTTCCCTCCCCTCTACTATTTTTTATGCAAATTGAAGGCATTTATTGGCATTTTTCCTTAAAATGTGTTAATTGTTTGTTAATTAGGCCGGAAAAGGTGGAGACTTAACACATGACGAGACTACTATTATTACTGGTGCACTTGAACTGACTGAAAAGACAGCAAAGGATGCCATGACCCAGATATCGAAGGCATTTTCCCTTGATCTGGATGCAAATCTTAATTTGTGGGTCAATAGCTTATTGTGGAGTCTTGTTTAGTGGCTCAAGTAATCTTCATTGTCTCTAATCTATTCCTTTCTCTGCAGGGATACACTTAATGCTGTTATGGCAAAGGGGCATAGTAGAGTTCCTGTTTATTATCAGAACCCCATGAATATAATTGGACTAGTCCTGGTATTTCCTTCTCTTATCATGTTAAGTTTTTTTCAACTACATATATAGTCTACATTGTAAAATGTAAATTGCTTATATATTGACACGAGCCTAATTTTGACTGTTTTTTACCATTGCTCTAAAAGTGATCCCCCCCAATTCTTGCTTAATTTCATCTTCTATTCATACTCTTAGTAAATAACTCTTAAAACTTATAGCATTCCTACCTGCCTGCATAAGTAGGAATGTTTATGCTGTTGAAAAAATTATGTTTGGCTATGATGCTGTGATGAGACATACAGTTTAAAAATCATAGCAGTAATGTATTATCTCTGTTTACTTTATTTTAATCAAAAATAAAATTGATGACCTTGAGTTGCTTATTTAGAATGCGATATGGTTTTAACTAGAAGGTGGTTCTACTCTCTAATATTCCCTCGATTTCATATTGTTCTTTAACTTTTCTTTAAGCACATTTGCTAATGAACATCATTGAAGATAAATTCCTTGTGCATTATTAGATATTGTAAAAGTTGATATTGACAAAGTATTCCTGAAAAATTTAAGACGAATCAAATATTATGAATAACGTCAAAATTCCAGTTTCCAATATTAAAAAACAATATTGAATGGAGCACAAGCCCCTTTAGTAGTTTAAGCACATTTTTCATGCTATCTTTGACTTAATTCTCTTCAGTAATCCTTTGATATAGAAATTATCATTGGTAACAATAGTTTAATAGTCAAAATTTTGACATAAAAGGGCTTGATTTTTATTAGTTACTGAAAAAATAGTTTCAACTTTCAACAATAATCAAAGTTAATTTTTTTTTTTTTAATCCTAAGATATTGTTATTTAAGCCTGAAACCTTCAATATCATGCAAAAAGGAAAAAATCACATGGCTTGTCAATAATAAATTTTCAAAATGAACAATTACCAATGAGAATTCTCATAGCATGTACTCTGTAAAATCTAAGTTAACAATTTGTCAATGCTAAAAAAAACTTTTCACTAGCTGAGAGCATCTTCAAGCACACTTTTTTCCTACATTGTTGATGCTATTGTATATTAATGGAAAAATTCACATGAATATTCCGTCCTTTGCGCGTTCTTCTCAAAATGGTCCGCCCTTTTGATTAACTTCCACCTTTTAGGGGTATCTTTCCAAAATGGTCCCACCTTTTGAAAATAACTCAGTGTAACGACCGCGCAAAAGGTTGTTTTTCAAAAGGTGAGACCATTTTGGGAAGATACCCCCAAAAGCTGGTATTATTCCAGAGTTAATCAAAAGGGCGGACCTTTTTGAGAAGAATGCGTAAAGGTCGGAATATTTATGTGAATTTTTCCTATATGAATTAATCCATACAACAACAAATACCTATAAAAAATGCGAAATTATGATTTCCAAGTTCCAAAATTGGCCTATGATGGTCCCTTGATGTTTCGAAGAATTCATGAGCTGTTTTTTGAAAATTCATGTTGTGTTCCTTAAATTTTGAAATAAATCTACTTTATACTTATATTAAGCAATGTACATTTAAATTGCAGCTAACTAATGTCATCAAACATTTAACTAGAATACTATAATATATAACATTTTTTCATCCCATTACCCTTTCCATCAATCTCAACAATATTTGTGGTTCTTTTTTAAAGTGTTAAGGAGTTATTACTTATTATTGATACCTATGACTTCCATCATTCATCATTTAGGATACTTGATAGATTTTTTGCAAATGTTTAGAGTACATGGTACATTGATCAAGACAAATGGTCACCTCTTGCATTCTTTGAAACCTTAATGGCGTCCTTAAAAAAGATTGCATCGATATGATTAATTTGTGGCATTCTTTGAAACCTTAATGGTCACCTCTTGAAGTGTGGCGTCAAGTGAGCTTAAAGCCAAATGTAGAGACAAATTTGTGGTATTGCTCTTTCTTTTTTTAGTTTTTGCTAGCATTATTTAATATTTGTAATGGTAGGAAGTCATTTTTTTGTATGTAGTTTGAGTTTGAAAAATTCATTGGTGTCTTGGTTCAAGAATTGGCTACAATAGCACCATCTAAGTTGTGTGCAAAACAAAGCCGAACCTATTTCAGGTGCGGAGGGCCACTGGTGGATTCTTTATGGGTTCGAGTGGGCTCATTGAAAGTGGATATGTAGAAAGTCGCTATAAATACAAGAACGCAAACTTAGTTGAATTGAATATCATGCAACTTAAAATGTGGAAGATATTTTGGCATGTCGGTCATCCATTTGCTCCTCAAAGTCTTTGATCGTTGAGCTTTTAGGGGTTCACGATTCGAGTAATTTCCCTTCGTTTTGTTTAAATTATTTTTCCTCTTGGTTAGGTTTTGTGTTTTTGTCACTCTTTATCATGTAATTCTTTCTTTCTTCTCATTCTTTATTCATCTACTTCTATTTTCCTTCCACATGCTATTTTCCCAGCCTTTTTTTTTTATTGAATTTATTGTTTGTTCAAATTGAATATATGTTTACGCTACAAAAGCATATGATAGTTCATTAAGAAAAATATATCTCAAGAAAGATTAGCATGTAGTAGTTATTAATAAAATATTTCCTAATTTAGAAAAAAATAAAAAAAAATCTAACAGTATTAGCACCCTTGATTTTTTTCTTCTCTAATTAGGAATTTTAATCCAACTTATAGACTTTATCTTAGAAAATAATTAAGTCATTTATATTTTTATGTTTTTGAACCCACATGCTAATATCTCTAGACTCTAGATACACTACTGCGGCGGGAGACACTACATATAGAATTGGGTTTAGGGATAACACCACCTATTACTTCTCTAATTTCTATGCTGTATGCTCCTTGGAATAGTTCATGTTTGGTGCACCCGACCTTGAGCGGGTGCTGTTATCGATAATTTTATTTTAGAGTTTTGTTTCTTGGAAAGTAGGAGTGTAGGACGCACCCTTGCCTATTGGTGATAAGGATGCAAGCTAAACAAGTAAACAACCATCAATTTTTTTTGGTGGGGATTGGGGGATTGTAATATAATGATAATAATTATAACATATATTTGCAATTTTATGTATGATTTGCCTTTTGAAGGTTCCATAATATTTTTTCAGGTTAAAAATTTGTTAGGAGTTGATCCTGATGATGGAGTCCCTCTAAGAAAGATGACTATTAGAAAAATCCCCAGGTAATAAGATTTCTTTGATATCTCTTTGTGTATCTTTCTCCTTGACAAAGCTATTTGCCTATTGGGTTGTAAGTATTCGTCTTGAGTATCATAAAAAAAAGTAACTATTATCGTCTTAAGATAGGAAAATTGAAAAATCTTTTTCTAAAGGTAAGTGGGTGTAGGACAACTATTACCCATTATTTATTATTTATTGTTTCTTTTTCTTTTTATATTTATTTTAACCTATTAATTATGACCTTACCAGCAATAATAGGAGTAGATTTTTTTATTTTTTTTATATTTTTATTTTATTGGGAAGTTAAAACACTCTTCTTTTTCTCTTTTTTATTTTTTATTTTTTAATTTTTTATATTCACTGTACAGTTTGTCACACCCACATGACCTTTATAGTTTAAATCACTATTTTTAATTTTAAATACACTAGAGTGAACCGGTGCAAATGCACCGGACATATTTAGAATTTTTAATTTTTATCATAAAAATAGAAAGTTTTTATTGATTAGAAAATGTAAAATAGGAGAAAATGACCTGAAGGGGAAGGGATATGAATATGAAATGAGGGGCAGAAGGGGATTACAAGTTTTTATGCTATTGTGATCATTCTTGCAAGACAAGAGTAGTGTCAACTGAATTTACCATCTAATTTCCTCTGTTTTCACCTTGCTACTCTATACACAACCTTTTCTTAAACTGATAGAAGTGGCATACATTTAATTTAAGATAAGAGTCAATCTTGTTTCCTTTTGTTTTCAGCTAGGCATGAGGCAAAAATACACTAGTCTCACATAAAAATTTTGCACCCAAATAAATCAAATTCGGCCAAATTACCGGGTTTATAATATGAGGTAAAATTCTTCAAAATTGTGATATAAAACAACAATCAAATTGTTTATGCATGTTCTAGAATATGTGTTATGTTCATGAAGTAGGATGGTGTTTTTACATACTAAAAAAGTTAAGTCGGTTATTAAAGTTATATTATCAAAAGTTAAATGTGTTCAAGAAAATAATTTGTATGTTCTAAAAAGACACTATGTATGTTCTAAATCTTGCTCTATTCTCATATTAAAGTTTTTTTCTCACCTAAGGTAGGTGTTCTCACTTGATCCCAACGTTATGCGCACATGCATACACATGTATGCACCAACACACCGGCCTGCATATATATACATATATCTATGTTATACATACATACATATATTTGTGTGTGTACATGTATATTAATGTTATTCTTTTTCAATTTAAATTCATTTTTCTTAATACGTAGTTACTTTTCTTGATTTCTCTGGACCTTCAGGGTTCCTGAAACTATGCCCCTGTATGATATCTTGAACGAGTTCCAGAAGGGTCATAGCCACATTGCTGTTGTTTACAAGGATTTGAATCTAATGAAAGGAAGCCCTGTTGACGGTAAGTACTGTGAGGCCTGAGATAGGTTTCTGAAGCATAGTGCCATAAAGGCTTAATATAATACTCCCTCCGTCCACAAATAAGTGCTGTGGACAGAGGGAGTAGATATTTTTTTAATTGACCTTTAATTTGACCCAAACGGTCCGTTTACTACTACGGTCATAATTGGTAACAAGAATGAATTTGTAGATAAATTAGTGAGGAAAACTAATGCTCATTCCAATGTTGATGCGAATTCTAAATTGTTTGTTTTTATTTTTATGCAATACTGCTCCGTACGTGGTAATTGATGGTAATTAAAAATGAAGCAAGTAGAATTAAGGATAGTCCTGCATTTCCTTGTTGCATTACATTTTAAATTCATTCTCATTAATTTCATTTATTACCGATTACCAAGCGGGCCATAAAGTTTATACTGCTTGTGTCTTTTGACACCGCCCGAACTGAAACGTGAGCATGTGCTATATTTTGCTGTGTTTTAGCATCATTTTTTTTTTCTAGCAACTTTTTGGGTGATGTAGAACTAACAGAAGAGAGGACACAAGTTAGGCACCTTGTATTATATGGCTGTATTTCCCCCTCAAATTGGGCCTCTGATTAGGAAGGGGTGGACAGAGAGGATGATGAGATGAGAGTCTAAAATGAACTTACAAATACCTAAATTTTTTGAAATGCTAGATGAATTACTTTTGTAATAACTGTTAAGCACTATGAGGTAGGTTGGTTATGGAAACGAAGCAAATGACTTTCATGTTAAACAATTGAAATGGCTGGTTTATTGAAGATTGTGGAAAGTCATATATTTGGCACCAAAATATTTGGTCTACTTGAACTTGGTGAGTGCTATGATGCTCAGACTGTGATACTAGTGACACAGTGGGAGCAAAATATTTATTTGATTTTCACTATATGACACTGGGCTATTCTCAATAATTAATAAAATATTGGGTTATAAATAGATATAAATACCCAATGGAAAAATAGTCTTATGGAAAACAATACTATAACAAAAGTTATCCTGGGGGTGGGTTAGGGCTTCTACATGTATAGTATGTCTATTGATGTGTAATTCAGGGAAAATGTACAGAATATATCTGGCACAATCTTGTTTTGTGAGTATTATTCTGGTAAGTTCCATGGGTTCCTAGGAGAATTACCTACTATAGCATACAAGATGTTTGTTGATGCATACAAGGGAATGTTCCAAGTCAATGATTGGCGTCATAATTTCTGTGTTAGTGTGGTTTCTCCCTCCCCCCAGTTTCGTACTTGTGTTTTCTATAGCAATGTCATATTGTTGGTAATTTTCAGACCATGGTAGTTCAGGTAATGGTGTGGGCGTGCAACTGAAGGGAAATGATGCCCCGGCACTTGTTAAGAATGACGGAGGTCAACTGATGAAGAAGGTTCCTGCTTCTACCACCTTTAAACGACATAGAGGTTGTTCGTTGTGTATATTGGATGTCGAGAATACTCCAGTTCCTGAATTCCCACCTAATCAGGTTGTGGTTGGTGTGATTACCATGGAAGATGTAATTGAAGAACTGCTCAAGGTATTTCTAAAAGTATTCATGCAGTATCGAATAATAGTTATCATTGAGATGCAATCTATATTATGCTTGTGTAATACTCTCCTTGTTTAATTAATCTACGCACTTCACCTTTTTGCGTTTGCCGAGACAAAATTTTAAGGATAGCTATCTCTAACTATGTATTTGTAAAAATTACAAAAATGAGATATTAAAAAACTTTATGTTGAGACGAATCCAATGAGATCTCACATTGCTATGTTATTTTGTACATATAAATCAGAAACCATGGTCAAAGTAGCCTTTATTAATGCCAAATATCAAACTGTGTAAATTAATTAAAAAAATCCGGAGGGAGTAACTTTGAAAGGTTCATTGTATAGTGATAAGCTACTCATTTTGGCGACCTTTGTTGGTTAAGAAACACAATGGCAGAAGCATTTGAACTTTTGTCCTCATTAGTTATGCAGCAGTATACTTCCATCTTACATGTAATTTGAACCCAGGTTGAGAACGAAGCTTAGCTGTGAATGTGTGGACCTTCTGTTAGCAGTGCTTTGAGTACCTTGTAAGCATGAAAGACAGGATCTTTCAGAAAATGAATTCCTATTCGAAGAGTGGACAACTACATGGATCATCGGACACAAACCCATCAATTCGTAAATAAGCTAAGGTTATAAGTGTTGTTTGAGATACAAAAATAAACAAATTACAATAGAAAGAGAAATACAGTAAGTTATAATCAACTTATTGGTGTGTCATGGCAAATGCGTCCACTAACTTGAAAATGCATTCCTGCACTACCGTGGTGCACAATAGTCTCTTGTCGGTTCATGATTCAAGGATTGACACCTTTTCCTCATTAGGACTCTCTAGAGAGGAAGATTAGAGTTTTTTTTTTTTTTTAATAAAAAAAATTGTACCCAAGAGGAATGAAGTGGAATAGTTTTCTAAAGTTTTGCATCAATTTTTGTTTGTATATCAGTGACTTCTTTTGGACTAGTATAAAGATGGGATGAAGAAGAAGATAAAAGGCCGAGAATATCAATCCGAATCCGAATTGTAATAGCCATGACAAAGCCATTAAACAAGAATCAATTGTCAGTTACAAGAAATAAAGCCAACAGAAAATTTTGAACAGTGGATGTTTCTCTATCTGGAGCATCCGCTCCAAACTCTCGGCAGAAAATGAAAGTTTGGCTATATTGACGGAGTGTCCGCTCCAAACTCTTGTCAGAACGCCCATTTTCAATAACGCCATAAAGTTTTCAGTACCATTGGAATTAAGCATATGACCTTATTAGAAAGCTCTTAACCTCTACTTTCCAACGAAATTTAAATCACATCAATTTGATCGGTCTATCAAAAGTTATGTTGAAAATAGTGTACAGGGGTCTTTTTCCCCTTTTTACTTCAAAAATAAGTGCTACCCATTTATCCCCACCTCTCTTCTGCCACCAACACATGCTTTACAAGAAAAGGTGTAGAAAGGTAGGACCTGAGGAGGTATTTGCTCAAGCTATCTGCTGCACCATTCTTGCTCTTCTACCTTTCTCCCTTTTAGATTTCTCATCCCCATCCACGCCACCCTCTTGCTTCCTTGGAATGAGTTGTCTGATTTCTATTTAATTACCAGGGCATATATGGCTAATCAGTCTGGACAATTTGCTTTTTTACCATGTAATTCTTTTCATTCATTCTCCTGACTACTGACACTCATTGGTGTTATGGGAGACTTAGCAGTTTGTTAGTGGTTATGAACGCCTTTTCTTCTAATCTAAAGCTTTCTCAAAATTTTCTGTCTTTGACTCGGTCATCGAAGCTGATATCGATCTTAATGGGGTGGTAGAAAATAGTAATAATGATAGAAAGTCCGGTTTACTGATGGAGATAGTGTGGTAAAGACTATTTCGGGGCTATAATTGTGTTATCTGGAATCTTTTTAGAAGATATTAAGAATATTTTTAGTCCACATATTGGCATTGCGTAAAATAAACGGGGAAAGAATATAATTCTTACCAGAAAAGGAGGACTCGGAGTTATTATATCAAGGAGCAAAATTATCAATGAGGGCATGAAGTATAAATGAGAAATTTGGCATCTTTTTGACATGAAGTTTATGACTGAGAACATATGGGACTGTGAAGCGAAAAGTGGTAAAGAAGAGAAGATTGAGATCAACCCATATGAAAAGCTGAAAAAGAATTCGAACGAAAAGTTGACTAACATTGAGTGTCCAAAATCACTTTAACTAAATAGAGCTCTTCCTACTGCAACTAACCTCAAAATACGGAGGAGCCCAGCTAAAGGCGAATGTTTATTCTGTAGAGATATAGTAAATAATGATGAGCACCTCTTTAGGGATTGACTGACAATCATGAGAGTTTGGAGAAGTTCAACGTTAGTCATAGATAGCTACTCTGTAGGGGCTATCTCACTACAGGAATGGTATAAAAACTTTCTCCTCTATTTCCTTAGAGAAGATGGGAAAGATGGATGGAGGGTGGCAATGTTCTTTGCCATCATTTAGGCCATTTGGATCACCAGAAATAGAGCAATTATCAATAAGGTCAAGTCTACACCCACGCTGGTAATGCACATGGCTTAACAAGATGGAATAACATTTTGATGAGAAAGGCAGATCCAGTTACAAGTTACAAGTAAGTGTCCTGCCCAGAATACGACGGATTGTTCGACTGGGAATTTGTAGAGGGATAATGTGTAGAATTTCTTTGTAGATTGTTCAGGAAAAAGAAAGAAAATTGTCCAAATAGAAAACCAAAGGATAGATCATAAGAGGAAACAAAGTGGACCCACTTACTCAAGCGGGGGGTGGGTGAGTACCTCTTAAAATTTTTCTCGACTTTAAAAATGTTCTAGTTTGATAACCAGGAAACTGATTTAGCAGCGAAATTATGTAGAACAGTATAAATAGAAATAATTCAATCAAGAAACACAAATTTAACAAGGTTCGACAACTTTGCTTATGTCCTCCTACTCTACTTACTTTTTATTGATCAACTCAGAAAAACCAAAAGATGTACACTTGCTGCTGTGAACTTAGACAACTGACTTCCCCACTCAACCAAAGAGTTATGTTTTCGCACTAGAACTCTCAAGTACTCGCACTGACCTCTTAATTGCTGCCCAATCACTAACCCCTCTGTTAGTGAAGAATACAGATTAGTTTATCTCAAAAGTGCTTCTAAAAAGCTTATAAGTGATGAAGATAAGATCTGAGATGAATGCTCTTGTAATTAGTGGACTGTTCTGCTTGATCTTTGTGGAAACTCTAAAAAAATTCACTCGATAAAATGATGGAGAGTCTTAGAGAGAGTTTTGTGTTTAAGTGCTCATATTTATAGAACTTAGGAACTCTAAATACTTCAGCCGAAGTGGTTACTTATGCTGCAATATTTGTTCTTACAATTTTAGGTAAGTTTTCAATCAAATAATTTATGATTAAAGATTTTAGAATATTTGTTTGTTATTCCCTAAAGTTTTTGGAAAGTTTACAGCACTTAATATACTTCCCATACTGACTTGTACTCGCATGAAAACTCAAGGAATCCAAAGTTGAATTCTTTCAAAAATTATTTTAAGAGTTCGTCTGTCAAGGTGTTGGTCTGCTGAATTGTTTTAGGAATTGTTCATCAGATCAGTCATGTTGCAACCAACAGATACTCGTATGATGTTCGCAACTTATCAAAGATCAAACATTACAAGTATACTTTATTACTTAAGCATTCTTTAGAACACTAAGACTATAAATAAAAACCCTAAGGCTAAAATTCTTGTTTTCATGTTCTTCAATAATTGGGACACCTGGATTCTCCATTCTGGTTAACTTCAGTCTTCTTTGAAGTAGTTCTTCATACCTCAAGTACTGGAATACTTGTATGCCAAACTTGCAAACATTACACAAGATATGACAAACAAATTGTTACTCAAAGTGAGTAATTGGGGAAAATTGCTCCTCAACTGTTTCAGAACAACTGCATAAACTCATTAGTATCAACTGTTCCTATCAATTGTTTGTCATAACTCAAAACACTAAGGGACTTAACAACCTTAAAGGAACTAAGGGTGTGTTTGGTTGGGGGTATAATCAAAGAGAATTGGAATCAACTGCCCCCATTCTCTTTGATTGTGTTTGTTAGGCCACTTTTGTCATTCTCATTCCCCTCCCCACTACCCTATTCTAACACTTTCCCAAACCCAACTCCTCTATCTTTTTCATTCCCTTTCCCAACCACCACACAATCACCCCACAAACAATCCTAACACCAACCATAACCACCCACCTCCCCTCCCCCACCCATTCCAGCGCCGCCCCACCCTCACCCCATCCCCACCCAGCCCACCCCACCCCATCCCACGAAACCCTAAACCCAAAAGCAAAAAAACCCTAAATCCACCTCCACCACCCACCTCTTCTCCCCCACCCATTTCCGGCTCCACCCCACCCTCACCCCAATCCCACCTAGCCCAGCCCACCCCACACCCCACAAAACCCTAAACGAAAAACAAACAACTAATTAAATCTAACACTTTTACTTTCCATTCTCCCTCATTCCCATTCCTAAAGTGATTCTCTTTCCCCTTTGACAACCAAACGACCCCTAAGAGAGTTGTTGTTGTTTCACCAATCCAAGCAGAGGCATAAGCGGTTAGGGAAGGCTGGGGGGTAATGAAATGCAATGTCAAAGCCGATAACACTTGCATCTGCATGGACTGTGTTAGAATAATATAGGCACATAGATATCCACGCAAGTGCTCTTTTTGAGATTAGTAGCCTAAAATTATGTTTCCTAGTTGAAAAGTTTGTACCGAGCAAGTGACACCATCCCATGCCCTTGCCACAGAGCTAAGGAAAGATTTTTACACTTTTGTACTAGCTTGTCCTCCCAATTGGTTGGAATCCTTGCAAAAAAAAAGGAAATTTTTTATGGATGCATGCTAAAACGCACAAACTATAGGGCTTGGTGCAAAGCATAACATAAACTTAATAATGAGGTGCAACGAACAACATGGAAATATGCTATTATTCACTTTGTTATGTTTTGCACCTCATATTTATAGTTTGTGCTGTGGTTGCACCCTGTTAAGTTCGAGATATAGTGCGCACCCGACCTACAGTTGTTGTTGCTAGGGCCAACTATACTTAAAAGTAAAGCATTTAGTTTCCAGGGAAAAAAGTTCATCTAAGGTGTATATAAGTGAATTTGAACAACTTTTGCCAGTGTTCTTAAGAGAAGCTGGTTCCATGGGTCAGCTCATTTCTTTGGGGCTCTTACCTCAAGGTTTTTGTTTTCTATCCATTTTGCTTTTGTTTCTTATTTGGTGTACATATGGCCATATTGGTCAGCTCATTTCTTTGAGACTCTTACCCCAAGCTTTTATTTCCCCATCCTTTTTACTTGTTTCTCATTTTGGTGCATGCATGACATGGACTTCCCTTTGTTTATGCATCCATGTTCTTTATCTTTCATTGGGTCATATATTCCTTTCTTTTGCTTTTGTCCTTTACTGATTTGATCTTCCTTATGTTTTCTGCAGGAGGAAATTTTGGATGAAACTGATGAATATGTAAATATCCACAACAGGTATATCATATTTCATATCATTTCTTCCTGGTGAACCTTTTATTTTTAATGTCTACGACCAGCTCTCAGGATACCTGAGTGATATACTATACAAATTTGTTTGCTAATTTTATATAAGCAAATTTGATCAACTTCTGCCATTTTGTCTTCTGAAAACAATGTGCTAATCTCTAATGGGGTTAAGCAAAATGGAGGTAGGCTACATGCCAACCTTGTCAAGTACTTCATCCGTTTTTTTATTTACAACAAACTATTTTGCATGCTTTTTGAGGAATATTTGATATAACTAAAACTTTTTTACCCTGAAAACATAGCCCTATGGTCTAAAATTTTGTATTAGACCTGTTATAAATTTGTTGGGCTCTAATCAAATCAGCAAAAAGAAAAAAGAACAAATAAAGTTAGTAGTATCACAATTTCAAAAAGAAAAAAAAGAGGTTGACAAAAGCATATCGATAATTGATTATGGTGATGGGAATCGAACACATGACCGTAGAACTTGGGAGATAAGTCCTGTATTTGACTATACAGAGGCAAAATGAAGATTCCTTTGAAATGAATTTGAGGACTGGAATAGGAGACACATTTATTCAGGCAGGACTCAGGAGCTTCCCTTCCATATTATAAAAGACTCATAGCTTCTGGTTACTCTGTGCCTATGGGAAAGTAAAATTCTGCGGCAGTAGCAAAGTGATAGAAATACTATCAATCTGGACAAAGATGTTTTTAGATCAATATGTATCTGACTTCTTGTTATTACTTTTGTATCTGGTATAGAAAGAAACAAAGGATTTAGTTACTTGTACATAAATCGGTATTAATGCAAACGAAAACTTGCTTGGCTATGCGCCCTCATCAAATTCATATAGCCAGAAAATTGTTCAGTGTGCTTGGGCATTCAGCTTCAATCCTCTCTTAGAAACCTTGATAACTGTTCAATTTCATTCAAGGTTGCTTTCGACATTTGGCTGAACTTAAGTGAGCAACAGCTGTTATATTCCCTTCGTTCCGTAAAGTTTAATACATTTCCTTTTACACGTTTGCCTATGCACTTTTTTTTCTGTAATCATATATTAGTAAAAATGATAAAAGTTTGATATTCTTATAGTAGTTGTTGAGATGAATCCAAAGATACCTTATGTGACTATTTTTTTGTTATATATTAGCACTATTTCAGAAGATTATCTCTTATTATGAATAATGTCAAGATTTCATGAGTAGAACTTCATGGAACATAGGAAGTGCAAGTTACACTATTTTTTTTTAAAACGTTTTATTTTGCTACCCAAGTTTTAACGTCTGTGTTTATTGTGTGCAAAAAAAAAAAAAAAAACAGGATAAAAATCAACATGAATGCATCACACGAGACGCTTCCTGGCATATCTTCTGAGCAACCTTCTTGAGATGACGTCATCTACTATGCTGAAAACAACCGATGCCGTTACAACAGTCTCATCGGGGGCATGAATATAAATCGAGCTATCCGAAGGTAATGAGTAAAACCTTCCGAGGGAATTATGTTAAGGAAGAGAGTAACAATAGTCAGATATCAGGTGGTTGATTTCTCTTGTTGCTACATGGTGGATATATATATATATATATATATATATATATATATATATATATATATATATATGAAAATTGTTCCCAAGAGCGCTTCGGAAACGAATGAGATGCTGCTGTATTTTCTCAATAGTACTCATGTAAGGATGACTATTGACTGATAATCATTCATTTACAGTTGTATATATATATATTTTTTTATGACGCTTTAGCGAATTTGCCATTCATATGATTAACTGGTAATGTTGTATTTTATCAACAAAAAAAAAAAAAAAATTGGTAACGTTGTGAAGTTGTGTGTATTTTGCAGATTTTATTAGATTGAACATTCCGGATTGTTGTAGAATATGTGCAATAATTATATCATGGAATCGAGACTCACGACCTTGACATGCATCACAATCATGAATGATTACAAAGTTGTAAAACTATATGTTTTTAAGACGAAATGCTAAATAAAGTGCTATAGCTTGCCTTTGAAGTATTAATTAGAAAGTATACTCTTTTTTTTTTTTTTTTTTTTGTTGGGGGGGGGGGGGGGGGTTTGTGTGTTATAAAATGGAGATGAAATGGAAACAAATTAGAAAGAGAAGGGTGATTTTAAATGGCACAATTATTTGTACTTTGATGTAAATAAGAAAATTAAATGGAAATAAATTAAGAGAGAAATGAATTTGTTTTCCAAAGGTTAAGGAGGGTAATAAAATGGTGGCAATGGTTACTCGGAGGAAATGAAATACTTTATCCACATTACATGTAATGGTATTGGCTTTTTTTTTCGGTAAAGGAAATGGTAGTGGTTATTTGATTTTTTTTTTAATTAAAAAAAAACCTTTTTCGGCCCGCCACGGTGGCTAGCTTCAAAATAGCAGAAAATTCCTAAGCCTAATAGAATTAGGATTCGATAATTATTAGATATACACTAGCAAGTAAAAAGATGACACGTGTAATGGGCTAGGCCTATGCGGCAGTTAACATCAACTTATTCCGAACCCTAATTGGGTGACACAAGCCTATAAAAGTACTAGTCATATCATTTTGTGAGGTATCTCATTCATAATTCTAAGACTTTACACTTCTAACTCATTTTTCTTCTGATCTATGACTTAAGCATCAGAGGGGTGTTGTTGGGTTCCACCCTTCGGGTTAGTGACCTTTCCTTGTTTTACGGGTTAGACCCTGATGAATAGCACGACATAGTAAACTCAAACACATTAAACACATTTGATTGTATGATATAATTAAATTCCAAATCAGGAACAAATTGTCGCCGTCTGTGGGGACCGTCACAAACACCTGGAAACAACAGAGCTAAGACGAACTGAACTATTCAGCACAATGGATGTTCCCGCAATTTTCCTAGCCGACAACAAGAGAATTGCGGGGGCAACCAGTCCTCGAATCAAGTCAGTAGTTAAAGCCAACAAGACCGACGAGTGACCCTTGATCAGATGGTCACTTGAAAAGACCTCGAACAAGTCGTAGCCATGACAACGACCTTCGAGAAAAGTATGCACCAATTGATGAAAAACTTGCCCACGTTAGCCGAATAGACAGAGAATCCTAACTAGGAGACTATCCCTCACCGGGATAAGGACTAACAATGAAAAGATTCCCGACGAAGTCCCAGGAAACAAACTTGTCACAAGCCCGCCATCGCGCATGGACAACCTGGGTACAACTATCAGACATGGGTCAAGGAACTCCGTCAATTCCAGAAGAAGCAGGCTGACAAAGATGTGTGAGAAATCATTAACTTTAGAAGGAACGATGCTCGGACCATCATCGAGTCTTAAAGAACTGAAAGAGGCGAGCAAGATGCTCTGGAAATCATTATGGTTATCAACAATGTTACCTAGGTTGTTCACTCGGAGAAAAAGACACACAATCTCACGAGGTTACTTATGGGAAAGTAACTCTAGGACCTAGACCCCGGCTCTGATACCAACTGTAACGACCCGTCTTTTGGGAACGACGCCAGCGGAAAACGTCTTAGACGGATGGTTACTGAAACAATTCTAAATAGGATAATTAACTATTAATCAAGGCATGCTAAAACATGATATGAGTTGACAAAAAAAGTTATTAGCGAGTAATCACACAGGTGAGTTTATGGAACCTATACAAAGGATCTAAACAAAACAGAGTATAAGTAGGATCATAATTCCTCACTCGCACATCCGAGCCCACGTTCCAACTACTGAACTTGATCACCTGAAAAATTACCTGATCACCTGAAAAATTAGGTCTATCGTCAGTGGGGAGTAACTAGGCTGTCCCACCTAAAAGTGGATTCAAATAAATAACACAATACTAAAAAATCAAACAAAGTCAAACAAAATACAGATAATCAGTCATAAGAGAATACATACCTGGCGTCCAACGCTGCGACATTAATTAATGACATACATATCTATCAAATACACAAGCAAAACAAGCAATCTCAATTCATACAATACCCAGATGGAACCACCCCGCATTTCAAAAACATTTAATCGAAATCATTTTATATAATACGCTGGTGTTCATACTAGCCGTCAATTCTAATCTCAAAAATACAGGGTATTACATCTTCCTAATCTTCTGAAAAAACATTTTGAGATAATTTAAGCTTCCAGATCAAGTGAAACTTCTAATTCAACTATTTCATTTATCAAGTTAAGACATAACTCCTCTAAATTATCACAACTTGCATTAGAAATTTTACATTCTCAAGTCTTTTCTTTAAGTTTCTTTTTACCTTCTTTATATATATAAGCATTGCTCAAATCAACACATTGATCAAACATCGTTTCTAAGTATTCAAGTGTATTTTGGATGTGAATATTTTAAACTGTAGGATCAAAAAGGGAAGGAGAGTTATTACTCTACAGCTCACTCCTTAATAATTTTCAAATGCACTTTTCTACCCTTAGATAACCTCTTAACAAAATAAACAAACAAAAATAAAGATGTTGAGTAAGATTTTTTTTTTTTTATTATTATTATAAAAAACAACTCTTTAAAAAAATAAAGAATAAAAAAAATTCCTCAAAAACAATTGTAAAAAGAGGACTGATCACCAAGAGGAAGTGGGTGTCTTGGTGGTGTCACTCCTCACCTCATTCCAAAGGCTTTTTTTTTATAAGGGAAGAAAAGCCAGCTATCCTTCAGCAAAGGACAAGCCAAATTCTTTGGTCTGTTTCGTAATCCTTTACCAGCCATTAAGTTAGTAGTTTAGTTACCTATCATATCATTAAGAATTTTTATTTTTTTTAATTAAAGGCTGAAGTTTTACAAATTACAAGCAAAAATCTACAAAACTACTCCATACAAGGCATGTTTCTAAGATCCTTAATAAGATCTTCGCTCAATCTTTACTTGTTTCTTAACAGATTTAAACGCAGCGAAAACTGTTTGTTGATCAACCAAGCTATCCCGAGAATCATCACAACCAGTTTGCGCTGAGGATGCTCTCAGTATATCAAAGAGTGATGTTTCATGAGTTGTTTCGCTTCTGACCTCTCTGTGCTGAGTACTCCGTTTAGGTTGAGAGCTAGTAAATTTAGCTGAACTCTTCTTTACCTGATTTTCTTTTGGACCCTGAATTTGGAGGGCATATATTAGAATCAAAGGAAAGATGTAAGAACTTTATATCATTACATGTATCCAAATTGAGAGATTAGATGCTTCCTCAAAAAATTACTTACCACATTGGGAGTATCTTCAAGCAAAGACATTGAACTCCTACTATTGCTGTCATCCCGTCCAAATATATAAGACTTTCCGGTGCTTGGCCCTTGCCTATGGCTTGGTGGTGCTGGTGCAGCATGGTTGGATGCTCGTCGCAGGAAGGAAGACTACACAGCATCAAAGAAAGGTCATATGTTTATAAAAAGCTAAATATGAGAACCCTTTTATTCTTGGTACAATGTGCCTTAGGTTTGCAAGTGAATATTTATAATAAGCAGATGAAAATTGAGAATTGCTGAAGAAATTGAAAATTGGATTAAAAAAGTATGTAGTTAATATAGTATAAAAGTGGATGGAGGAAATGCAATGAAAAAAAGGTTCAACATCCAAAGCAAAGAAGACTTTTTTTTAACCTTTGAAGAGCTGTTACTGCTACTGTTGTTGAGAAGAGCATCAAAAATCGCTGGAAAACAGAATAAAAGATACCAGTAAAAACACCACCAGATAAAGTAAAAACAAAGCTTAATACACTATCAAATTGATCATGCTTTACATGATGCTTTTGGTTTCTTCTTAGTTTCAGGAACAGCATTGAGCTTCTTTATACGACAAAAAACTTCTCTGGATGTCTCTTCCTCTGCTGGAGACAAAAATTTGGACTGCTGTTCCATTTCCTGAAAAGCATTACCCAAAATTTCAAGTTTCCACCAAACATATTCTAGAGGCAACAAACAAGTCAAAAAATAAACAGAATCATGAAAGTTCAAAAAACATATGAATTGAATCTGAGCACTCTAGCAATTAGCAAAAACCAAGTATTGATACAAAAGTAAGCGAAAAATCAAGCTTGTTGCATACCTTTTTCTGAAGCAAGCACATCTTAGACAACCTTTTTTCTGACTCTTCATCTTCAGATGACACAAAACCATCATCAACATCTGTAAACATTTGTGGAATCATTTGCTTCAACTTTTTAGTACTTGCACGAGAAGCAGGTATGTCTGAGACTTCTTTATCAGATTCATCTTCTTCATCTTCATCTTCTGTTCTGCCAACATCCTCTTTGTTATCCTCAAATTCAGCACCATCGTCATCATCATCATCAAGAAGGGATGGTTCACTCTTCTTTGTACCATATTTTAACTTGTGCAAGAGATTTTTTGTCCTATTTTCATCTTCTTGTTGATCCCATTGCTGATGCAACAGGTGGTTCTTTTCACGATCAATTTGCTTCTCTTTAAAATCAGTAGCAATGTAATCACAATTTTCCTCCATGTCTGAATTATCTTCCTCATCGTTGCCTTGACAGTGCAACAGATCATTATCACTGTCATCATCTAAAGCTTCTTCATCCACAAATGCCTTGACTGGGTCACCAGTTGCAGTAGACTTGCCTTTAAACTCGTGTTTTGGATGAGGTTCAATATTTTCTTTGTCACTTACTTCTTCATCAGAAGAACTAGAAGAGGAAACAATATATACAAGTACATCAGGTTCTTGGCTAAAGGAAAAGTTCTTGACAAACAAAAAAATAGTTTGATGATTTGCCTAACAGGCTAAACCTGGATAGTTAAGATTAAGATTTTGTCACATAAGATTTTGACAGGAAGGCAGGGGAGAATCAAAGTAATTGATTATGATGACAAACTAGCAAGTTGCAATCAAAAGAAGAAAAACTTCAAGTCACAACTATGTTATTTGGGATATCACAAACTCAAATAACCCAAAAATACGGGCTATAGGTACTACTCATCTTCATCGTCCCAATATTCCCCCTCTAAGTCTCCATAACATAATCCAAATAACCCCATGATAAGCAAAAAGAATTACCAGTCCACACATAAATTAGGCATTCCTATCTCCTAACTCATTCTAAGTAATAATAAAGAACAAAAGGGAAGTTGAGAGAAATTACATGTCATCAGGACTATCAGGTAATGCAGAGTCAAACTTTAAGCTCAGTGATGGTGCCGACGGAGTTACATCATCTAAAGGGTCATCTGGAACATTTAACTCATCACCTTGTGAATTATTCCTTTCAGAATCCAAAAATAGGTCCTGCAAATTGTACATTTAGAAGAAACCACTTCAACATGAGTTAAAAAAAAAAAAAAGACAACCACAATTTCAAAACTCATGAAAGGTCAAGAAAACAAAAGAAACCTGGGTGTCATCGATTGGAGCACGAAACGATTGTGTTATTTCATCCACCAAAAGCTGCACCAGATCACATATACACGTGAATGGTCAAAGGAAGAAAGGAACGTTAACTAGTTCATAAAATAAAAGCCACAAAATAATATGGAGTACATGTTAAAGAAGCATTAAGATAATCAAAGGGATAATTGGGGGGGTCACAAGATATGTAAACATATGATGAGGCATCAGCCGCATCACCATAACTTAGGACTACATTGCTAGAATTAGCAATATCTGTTCATTACAGTAAGAAACATCAAGCTTCTCATTCCAATAGGTTACAAAAGCTCCTTAAGTAGTTTAACCTATAATCTTTTTCTAACCACCAATATGACATCTTTTTGCCTTATAATATACCATATCTTCACTTGAGAAACTCCAAAGTTTTTAGTTAAGACGAACATTAGAATTTAGATCAAATACAACACTATTAATGCCTTAGCCACAAAAATTAGCATTACCATTTAGTCATTTACCAAATGCAATGGTAACAAACAAATGTGCAAAAAAAGCACATTAGTATGTGATTCACTTGCCTTATTATTAGTTTGCTCATCATTTCCATGGACTTTATCATCACTTGTAGTATCCAGTGAAGAAGCATCCATGCTGGTTTCACCAGCATTATCACACCTAACCTGCTCATCCCCTGAACAAGATTTATCTTCACTTATCCTATTAATCTGAGCAACACTAGTGCTGGTTTCGGAGACATTTTCGGATCTAGTTTGATCAACACTTCTTGAAGACATCACTCTTATTAATACAACAGATCAATATAGAGAAATCAAATCAGTACCAAATATGTATGGTTGAATCAAACACAGATAAAAAAAAAAGGCATATGCACAAATCAAAAGACGACCTACTTTTTCGACACCTCTAACTTCCTTTGCCTGATCTTTTCCAGGACAGAAGATATGGATTTCTCAACCATCGGTGCAGGCTTAAAACCTACACCTCTTCGTTCTACATAAATCCAAATTCAAGCAAATTAAAAGGCGAAATATAAAACCCTAAATAGTGTTCAAGATTAAGCAGAATTTACCTCTCATCACCCTCTGATAATCAGCTTGCTGAGCTAAACGTGCTTTCCTCTCCTGAAAAATTGGACTTTTTGATTATTTGATGGAAAACAAGATCAATTACTAAGTTTGAACATGTTCATTTACTCGTTTCTGCCATAAGTGATTTCTTACTTGTTAACAAGTTCTCTTTATGAAATCACCATATTTTCTCAGGGGCAAGAACAATCAATGAGATTCAAAAAAGAAATTAAAACAGAAAGAAGCAAATATCAACTTCAAATAGCAGTTAATTCTTACCTTCTTCTCTTTTCCCTTTGACGAACTCACTGGAGTTTCCTTCTTTTTTGACCTCTCTTTCTTCGTTGACCATTTGTTATCACCCAACTCGACTGAAGAATTTTCGCCTTTTCTCTTTTTCCTCTTGTTATTCTTCTGGCCACTCCCCAACTCGAAATACGCATCATCCTGAGAAAACCCATCTTCATTTTCATCAAATTCCAAAACCCTTTTTACCGAAAACTGATTCTCTTCCCCAAACAAAGGATCTAAACCATCATCCAGTCCAATCTCCTTTTCTATTTCATGAGAATCATTCAATGGAGAAGAAGAAGAAGAAGAAGTATTCTTCTGCTTCAGGTGCTTAAAGTTCTGAATGTGATCTGTTGGTGAGAGATTTTCAGATTCAGGAAGTAAGGATTGGTCGAATTCAGCTTCAGTTTCCATGGAGGAAGGAGGAAGAGAACAAGAATAAACGAGTTTGAGATGTGAATTGAAGTATGAAAGAGTAGAAGGCCAAGGAAGAAGCATATGATTTTGGTGCTTAATGGAGTAGCAGAAATGGAGGGAGAAGAATTTAGAATTTTGATTAGAATGGAGGGAGAAATATTTTAGGTTTGAAAATTTGAAGATAGGCGCCATTTTTTTTTTTTGGAGAATTGGACTACCTCCTAACACAAGCTAAGTGAGAAGTGTTTTAGGTTTGAAATTTTAAAAATTTAGAATTGGGTTTTTCTCAATTATTATTTGTAGGAGGTATTGGGATTTCTCACCTGTAAGCTGTAGCCACGAATTTTAAACATTCTATGTTATACTTATGAGGTTTGTAAAAAAATTTAATTGTAGCCAACAAATATAATTATAGGTCACAAATGTTAGCACCGTTTACTTTGCAAAAAAAAAGGCGGAGGCGCAGTGGACTTTTGTTAGGTTGATTTGGTAGTTATGGTGGTAAAAATTAATGTTAGTTTGTTTTTAACGACTTAACCGTGTTAGCCATAATTATGTTGTTGGCTACCGTTAAGAATTTTTGAAATTTTTTGAAAATTTTCTATTATACCCATGACGTTTTTAAAAATTCTTAATGGTAACCAACAAACATAATTATGGTTAACACAGTTAAGTCGTTAATAACAAACTAACCTTAATTTTCACCACCACAACTACCAAATCGATCTAACAAAAAGTCCACTACGCCCTTACCTTTTTTTTTGCAAAATAAACGGTGCTAACATTTGTGACATATAATTATGTTTGTTAGCTACAGTTAAAAATGTTTACAAACCTCATGGGTATAACAGAGAATGTTCAAAATTCGTGGTTACAGGTGGGAAATACCAATACTTCATTGGTATAATTGAGAAAACCCTTTAATATATTATATAGAAAGATAAGCCAAGGGGGAGCCATGGTGTCCCCCTTGAAAAGTCTATAATGCCCCTTATAAATTTATTAAAAATTAAATAACATCACTCTTATTTATTAAGCAAAGTTACTACAATTTTTGAATTTTTTAAAATTAAAATATTACAAAATAAACAATTCGGAAAATAAAATAATATAATCAAAATTCATATTTTTGAATTCTCTATAAATAGACACCCATTTTAATATAGTTTGTTACAAAAAAAAATTACCGTTTGATTATCGTAGAAATTTGATAGTCGATTTTGTTCAGTGTTGTGGAATGGTTGGATAAAAGGGCAACGTTTGTTCACGATTATGTGAATTTAAAAAATATTTTAATTTCTCGAACAAAAACCTTCGATTTTTTAAGATACATTACAAATACCGTCACACCCAAAGCGTGCACAAAAGGCTAGTATATTATATAGAAAGATATGTATATTGTGTATTACTACAGACTATTGCTCATTGAAAGATTATTACTTATTGAAAACTGAATGTTTGTACAACTAATTAAAAGGTGTTATTTGCGTTGTATTGTGCCACTTGGCGCCATATATGATTGGGTCCACATGTGTTTAAAACAAAAAATAAAAAGGGAAAAAAAGCTTATATGAAGATTAAACCTTAGAAAAAAATAAAAAGGGAAAAAAAGCTTATATGAAGATTAAACCTTAGAACTTTATTTGCACAGTATTGTTACCACATCTTTTTTATCAAACAAAATAGTTTATTTAATTGATGTAGTTTTGTGAATAAAAAGAGTAAAATTACAAAATCGAAAAAAAAATGTGTAACCTATGGCAACACCCAACCCAATTCAGTAGTTGCTCATTGAAAACTGAATATTGTAGATAAAACACACTAAAATGACACAAAATGACATTGTTTTGGATTAGGACCACAAACAATGGTACAAGTAAGAAGTAACTAAGGGCTTGTTTACTTCAGATTATATTCAGTTCAGTTAATCTCTATTCAGTTCAGTTCATCTCTATTAAGCTAATGTAAACGAGCCCTAAGTAAGAGGGGAGAGGGGGAGTATAGGCCTTGGGCATTGAAAGTGAGAGAAGAATGAAGGACAAGAGTTCATTGTGCACAAACTTACACCATCACATTTTAAAGCATAAAAAATTTCATATGCTATTAAACTTTATTACAAACATTATTGATGGTTTCATCCTTTTGAATTGGATTATATGGTACAACCTACAAACCATGATGTACAATGATGGTAATTTACAATTTATACGAGGATCGATCTCTGGCATTGTGTATCTGTACCATTTATATAGATTTCAAACCGCAACTTGAGCTGCTGCTAGTCTTGCAATAGGAACTCTGCCAAAAAACAATAACAAAAACCAATATTCTTATTTAGATCTACGGATTCGACTTTCGACAAACCGAGTAAATAAAAAAAAAAAAAAACCCCAACACAAAGCAAACCTGAATGGAGAACATGAAACATAATCAAGACCAGCTTCAACGAAAAATGCCACAGATGAAGGCTCTCCTCCATGCTCTCCGCATATGCCCACCTGTGGCAAGGATTTATATTATATGGAGTACTACACATTTTGAATTTGATGCTTACAAAGACTGCATTTATGCAAATATCAAGAGTCTAATGATGAAGATGAATATATGATTACAAGATCTCATCCTGTTTAAACACGGAAAATAGATGTTCGGTTCAACCAACTTTGCATAAATAAAGTTACTCTATTTCAATTGCTTTGAATCAGTGTCACATCGTTCACCTTTTAGTTCACTTCTATAATTCGCGGTTCGCCTAAAATGGGACAAAAACAGCCCAAAACCGACCATAGTTCGCTTTTTTCGGATCACGATTCGCAAGCACTTTAGGGAACTATGTGACACTACTTTGAATTGTTCAGGTTAAAAGAGTTGCTTAAATACACAATAATGTAAAGAAAATTTTATCATTTACCACCTTGTGAAAACCACTCGTGCTTTACCGCCTTTTGAAACTTGTATTATATTTTATCACGTTTTCAATTCCAAACTTATTAGAACAACGCCAATGGACAGACTCAACTGAACTGATTCGGTGTCTCAGGGACCCTGCAGTGATGCCGATGGAGATAAGAACCACTTTGGATAATTTCTTTCTTTTATGTAACCGGTTCTCTTTATAAGAGCTACACAAAAGTCTCACGTTTCAGGAGATTGGGCTAGTTTAGTTTCTTTTGTGTTCCTTTTCTTTGCATTGCCCTTTGCCCAAAAAAAAACAAAAAAGCAAATTGACATAATGTGCCTAAAATTCCATCTTGTGGCATAAACAGCTATTCTGTATTTTTTTTATACCCCCATTTTCCCTCTCTGTTTAGAAAATACTAGGGGGATCAAGGGTTACTCTAGGGTAAAAAAACCCAACCAAACATTAGAATGGATGTCATACACTTCCATAACCTGTGATTGACACGTGACATGTTTGGGTTCTGTATTAATAATAAAGTATATTGATGGAGGAGAAAGATTGAAAATCTTGCAAGTTATGTGAAAATAAAGGCTCTGTAACTAGGGTGTAAATCATTATTACTGAAAACTTTTTCCCCAATTAATCTTGTTAGTTTGGGCCAAAAAGTTGAAAATTTGGGCTGAAAACTTGTTTTACATTCTATTGAAAACATTTTGCTCCGAAATTGGAAGGAAAACGTTTTCATCCTCGTGTAAACAATGGATAATGCTTAAAATGGAAAATAATTTTCCTTCCAACTAAAAATGTCACCCCAAAATGCATAAAATAGAAAATCATTTTCTTGGCACCTAAATAGTGGAAAAGTTGTATGAAAATGAGTTTTCCGTGGAACATAACTTTCAACTGAAAATGTTTTATATCGTAGTAGTGTGAAAAATTAAAGGTGAAGTAAGAGCAGAAGTGTGGAAATAAAAATTTAAAAAAAAAAGTGGAAAGAAGAGAGAAAGGAGCCTAATACTAGAGGCATTTTGATCCATATCTAAGGTGTAGTTTACCTTCAAGCTAGGCTTTGCAGCACGACCTTTCTCAGTTGCAAGTTTGATGAGTTGCCCCACACCTTTTTGATCAAGAACCTCAAAGGGGTCAGTCTGAAGTATGCCTTTAGACAAGTATTCAGGGAGAAACTTGCCAACATCATCTCTACTATACCCAAATGTCATCTGTGTGAGATCATTCGTTCCAAAAGAGAAAAAATCTGCTTCCATTGCAATCTACAAGAAAAATTTGTTTATTTTTGAATTAATATCTAAGGGAGGCAAAATAATTACTCAGAATTAGTAGAATCTATAGTATTCAGATGTCTGTTTAAAAATTCAACTTTAGTAGAAAGATAACTACAGCTACAATTACTCTACGCATTGAAAGATAAATCATTATACCTCGTCTGCAACAAGAGCTGCTCTAGGGATCTCAATCATGGTTCCTACTTTGTATTTTAGGGAGGAACCCATATCCGAGAATACCTTTCCGGCAACATTCCTTATCAATTTCACCTGATGCGCTAACTCCTGCAACCCAGTTAAGCAAAAGTTTACTTTATAACATACCATGAAGAACCTGTTATTTTTCAACAGTGTGAAAGAAATACTAGCCGTCTAGCACTAGAAAACAATGTATTAATGATAAAGATAATGTTAAAATAATGAATCAACAAAATCCCCATTCTGATATGCAATGAATCTGACCACTGAAGAGCTACACGTTCCCAAAGAAATCAAAGCAAAGAAGAAAAAATAGGTACATGCCTGAGGTGTTCCAACAAGAGGAACCATAATCTCAGGTAGCACTGTAATACCCTGGTTGCTCATTGAAGCTGCAGCTTGGAACACCGCTCGTGCTTGCATTTCAGTTAATTCAGGGTACGAAATCCCCAACCTTCAAGGATAGAACCACATTCAATAACTAATTTTTTAAAAAATCAAGAACTAATGGAAGTAGTAGACATAAATTGAAATCATGTGACCTTAGGAACATTTTGCATATGATCAAAAACTTAGAATGCATTCTCTTCACGTTAAAAAATAAGTTTATGTTCAGATAAGGCCTAATTGGGTGTAATAACTTTAATCAGAGCAATCATGTCCATTAAGTTCAATAAGTTTAGATAAGTTCAATTCAGATAAGTTTAGTTCCGATAAGTTAATGTATAATAAGTTGAGAGAATGCACCCTTAAGGTATAATTCTTCACAATAGCTGTGTATTGATGCTGAAGTAAAAACTCTGCTTTTGAATAACAATGGTTTAAAATAACATTGTTCATGAATTGATTCCTTGTCTTATTTATTGTTTAGTATTCGATGATTGATGTTTATTGGAAAAGGAAAATTTGAAAACAGTTTCCTGCAGGGAAGGCGGCATACATACGAGCATCTGACATCAGTGACTAGTCCAGGGAGGAATCTTTTCAATAGAAACAATTAAACAAAGGAAAAATTGATTCTAATAATATAACCTTTTTGTGTTTTACTTTTAATAATACAACATTTTGATTATTCTGTAATAGTACAACCTTTATACCTCAATGTCTTTGAGTAAAACAAACATATATTTTAACTTAGAAAATTAGGCAAAGTAATGATTTTTGGTTGTGTACAGGAAAAAAAACAATAGGTTACATGCAATAACAATGTCTTTGGGTAAACTAAAGGAAGCGAAAGCAAACAAAAAAATCATTCTAAATTGCTCAAGGAAATTGGGGTATAAAGGTTGTATTATTACAGAACAATCAAAAGGTTCTATAGTGAATGCCTTTAACTAAACTATTCACTTTCAATGTTTAAGGTGATCATTAGAAACAATTTAACTAGATATACATATATATATATATATATATATATATATATAAATAATTTTTTCAAACAGAAAACGAAATCATTTGGAGGATATTGGATACTTTGCTGCTTCTTTACCAATAAAAATTCGAGCTTTTAGCTGAGAGGTTAAGTATCTATATGACAACATGTCCGGAAAAAAAAAAACAAAAACAATATGCACATTACCTGCAGCCCCTGAAACCCAACATGGGATTAACTTCTGACAACTTTTCTATCCTGGTAAAGACTTCATCTTCTGTCATGGCAGTTTCTGAGGCCAGCTCACTGACAATTTGTTCCAAGTCACCTTCCGGAAGAAACTCATGCAATGGAGGGTCTAGCAATCTAATCGTCACTGGAAGCCCTGAAAAAAAGAGAAAAAAAATGATAAAATAAAACACTGCATTTCGAACATACACATGTAGGTTGCACCAAGTCGGGGACAGAGACAAAAACAATATGGATACGGGGATTGAAACGGAAAATTTTAAAATTAGATTACAATGGGTACGGCGCAAATGTTAACAAAAGTATTGGTATTGTCCTTGATACGAGGATGAATCAGGTATGGGGACGATGGTCAAATGAAGTACCCGTGCTACATAACACAGATAGTCAGATATGCACCAAAAAAAAAAAAAAACACTACGATAACAAAGAAGATTTAGTGCATTAAAAAAAAAAGTCTTACCATCCATTGCTCGAAAAATCCCCTCAAAGTCAGATCTCTGGTAAGGTAATAGCTGATCCAAAGCCACTTTCCTCTGCTCAGGTGTAACTGCCATAATCATTTTCCTCACTGCCTTTATCCTATCATCTGAAGCAAAAAACTAAAACAAGGGAAAATTTAATTATTTTAGTAACAAACCATTGGATCATCCATAGATAGACATAGACATCATTCTAAAGGAATCCTGTGACTCTTTCATGGCTGTTCAGAAGATTAAATAAACCAGAATAATATCTACAGACAAATGCTGCCCCTATAATTTTCTTGACTAGATTAGGATCAACATTGCACCCCTTGTGCAGAAAGAGCTAGCTCCATGCACATGATGTTAGTGAGAATTGAGTCTAATGCAGTGAAATGATGCGAAATACGATTACCTCTAAGGAAACTGCAAGCACATCAAAATTTTCATTTCTAGTGACGTGATGAATTGTTTTCAAATTTTACAAAGCTTTTTTCCATCAGTATAGCAATCAGATCATAAAAAGTAGGACAATAAGATAAGAAAATCGTACCATGTGTTCAGTCCTACAAAGTCCAATGCCTTCGGCACCATTGTTTCTTGCTGTCAATGCATCCTCTGGTGTGTCCGCATTGGCCATGACCTTTACAACAGAAGTACATCCTTCTATTAGAGGATTTGATTCATTGAGATTGGTGAAGTACTCATGACTTAATTTTCGCACTAGAGGAAATGTTTAAGAAACATCCTAGCTAGAATGGAAATTACTTAGGTACAGAGAGAGTTATATCCTTTCTGTCCAAAAAAATACTTTCTTGAATAGAGAGAATACTAGTTTAATTCAGTGTTGCTAGTATGAGATTTGATACCGGCTTGCAACTTGCTGTGCAATTTGTTAAATTGAGATAAAAATTAAAACTCATAATTTGCCTTTTTTAGGGGTATTAATGAGGTAACACCACTGGTTTGTTTCTAAATTATTGTATGATGGCCCTCACACATATTACATATGCCATCATGCATAGCCCTCAGACATGAATTTTGGGTCTGGTGGTTGGAGGGGGGGGGGGGGGGCGGGGATAGGAATTCCAGTAGATCCATAAACCATATCTAATGACATAATACAACCTTAAGGCGTCGTACAGCATCGGTCAAAGACATGAAGTGTTCTAGATCTCCACTAAGTGCAGGTGGTGAAAGGGGCTCTTTCCCCAAGATCACTTCACCAGTAGATCCATTGAGAGAAAGCCAATCGCCTTCAGCTATGACATTGTTTCCAACCATAAGAACCTGTACAATGAACAATAAAGCTCATACATTATCTTCACTGATCAATTCTTAGGTTAGAAAGGAAACATAAACAGAGGGCTTACCTTGTTAGTTTCATTTACTTGGATCTCAGAGCACCCTGAAACACAGCACTTTCCCCAGCCACGAGCCACAACTGCAGCATGAGATGTCATTCCACCCCTAGCAGTCAAGATTCCAGCAGCCGCATGCATACCCCCTACATCCTCTGGGCTAGTTTCATTCCTCACCTAATAAAATAATACTTTGTATGTCAAACTTGAGATAAGGAATTCAGTTCTTGCATAAGTTCAAGAAGATAGGAAGTAACTGTAATCTATAATTCTATATGAATACTTGATGTGACACAGGGGCAGTTCTTGTATATCAGATTGGTGATGTTCGCTTGCTTTTGGAGGTTTTCGTGGAGTTCTAGGAATATCAATCTTTTTGTGGAACAAAATATAGAATTACTAGGGTCAGCAAAGGCAGATCTGGTCCCAATGAGCATGTACTTTAATTATTATGAACATGTATTAAAAAAATAACTAACTAGTTGTATAATTTCAAATATGGTTATGATCAATAATTATAGTTTAAAAAACATGCCGTTACTTTTTAATTCAGAGACAAAAATGAACATGGATTTTAAATATTATGAACATAGCAAATGCATTTTGAAAATACTTCCTGCGTCACAAACTCACAATAACCTCCTTAGTCCTTAAACTTACCATTTACCAATGCACACAATTTCAGGTGATACATTATTGTTTGGTTATCAAATTTATCTTATACGATGTGCTAGGATTTACTTCTATTTTTATCACAAAAGTAGATGCGATAAGAGAAAGTGAAGTATTTATAGGGTACTAACATTTTGTTAATAGGAATATTGGTATAATAATTCCTGCTTTTTATTTTTATTTGCCCATTTCTTTCATTTGGAAGTTACCAAATTACTTGCATTATTTCCTTGGGCAATAATTTCTCTCTACCACTCTCCAATCATGAATATCTTTTTCATCTCTCTCTATTCTCTTTTTTTTTTAAATTTTGCTTAAGCTATATGATGCAAGTAAAAAAAAAAAAAAAAAAGAGAGGAAGTATAATATTAGTGGAAACTTTCTAAAACTGGAGGTATAATGAGTATTTTGAGATAGGGAGAGTAACATGGTATTGCCTATTGGCTGGTAATATTTCATTCTGAACTTCTATGTTTATCCAAGACTAATATGATGCTGAGATTATGAGCAGCGTGGTCCCGGGTTTAAGATATACGAATTGAGCTAGGACTAGGAGTTGTGCAAAAAACCATTACACTTGAGGCAATATTTCTTATTTCTCCTACAATTGCGGTTTTTCAACATTTGTCGATTTCAATTTTCTTGTGCAATCTCCACAAAAATATACTCACCAAATTATACGTGATCTCCAACATGTCGGGCCGCCGAACCATGCTCACACACACACAAACAACAATATTGTCCGCTTTGGGCCTAAACCCTCACGGCTTTGTTTTTGGGCTTCCCCCAAAAGGCCTTGTTATTGTATGTGTGTGAGCATCCATATATAAAGTGCTTCTTCACTTCATAATCTTTCCATGTGGGACTTGGGATGACATCCCAACACAACATTTGCCGAATTGCTATGAAATGATATTTAGGGGAAAGGAATCCAGGAATTGCAATATTAAAAAACTTGGAGAAGATTGCAATGAAGCTACTAAGATTTTTTCTTCTTTAAATAACAGCAAGTTAAGGAGGGAGAGAGCATGCTGACTATTATTGAGCGTTGAGTGTTTTCTTTGGGAGTAAACAAACCACTAGAAGGCTTGCATTTGACAGAGAATTAAGCCTTCCAAAATCTTGATAATTACATGGGTTTATTAAGTAAATCTTTTGATTAACTCACAATAAATCAGCTTATTACCATATTCACTCAAATTAAGTTTTTTATTTTTATTTTTAGAGTTTACCGGCAATTGTTTTATGGTGCTCCCAGGACCACAAAAAGCTAGGTGGTCCTGGGAATCTTCATTTTTTTACATTACAATCTTCATTTATTTTTTATCTTTAATCTTTATTTTTGTACATTACAATATTCATTTAATTTTTTAAACTACAGTATACAGTGCTCCCGGGAGCACATAGAGCAATTGTGGTCTCATGCGTTAGCGCGTTAGCTTTAACAACTAAAATGAATATTCATTTTTTAATATTAAATATTCATTTTTTTAATACTGAATATTCATATTTTTTTTAATACTGAATATTCATTTTATAGCAAAAAACATGAACTTACATTCACTTTTACAACAACTAAAATAAATATTTATTATTGTATATCGAATATTCAATTTTTAACACTGAATATTCATTTTGTTAATACTGAATATTCATTTTATCACAAAAAACCTAAACTTACAATCAACTTTGCACCAACCTAAATTTAATATTCATTTTCTAATATTAATATTCATTTTGTTATACTAAATATTCATTTTACCACAAAGAACCTGAACTTACATTCAATTTTGTGATAACTAAAATGATTATTCATTTTTTAATACGAAATATTCATTTTACCACAAAAAACTTGAACTTACCTTCACTTTTTCAACAACTAAAATGAATATTCATTTTTGTATATGGAATATTCATTTCTTCATACTGATATTCATTTTACAACAATCTGAACTGAATCTAAAATGATTATTCATCATCAATACAAAAAACACACAAAAAAATCAATAAAAACTTATTGTTATAGCTTGAATATCATCACAAACCTCATATCCCAAATTGCAAGACTCAACAAAATCATCCATCACAATAATTACAAATGAAAATTGCGATTGAGATTGATTATTGAATATTATGAACGAAATCATTCAGTTAAGAGGAGAGAGAAAAAAAAATCAGCAACAAAGGATGAAAATGACTAAATGAAGAAGACGAAATAAAGAGGATGTGAGAGAAACGAAAATCAGAGAAGAGAGAAAAAAATCAACTGAGTTTTTTTTAAAAAAAATAAATAAATAAACCAGGGACCACAAAAAACTATGTGGTCCTGGCTGCAGCTAATAATTTGCGGTAGAGCTGTCAATTTTCGACCCGACCCGATAAACCCAGTAAACCCGACCCGTAAATAGTGGGTTTTGACAAAAAAATAAAAACTCAAACCCGTTTTGAACCCGTTAAACACAACCCGCTCTTAACCCGACCCGACCTGAAAATCATTAAAAATGTATTAAACTTATGATATTATAGGAAAATGTAAGCAAAAACATTTCTTACCATTAAAACTTTGAATTTAAGATTATTTTTATTAGACCACAACATCAATTTTTTTGCCATGAATTAGCTATTAATGAAGATATTTCTTATAATTTGTACTTTTTAGAACGCTTAAGGTACATTTTAGTACACATATTGCATTAAAATATGAATACTTAAAGGATGTTATAAAACTTCCTAACCCGTTGGGTCAACCCGAATAATTTGGGTTATAAAAAAGCTAATATTGACCCGAACCCGCTAACACCCAACCCGGTACAACCTGAACCCGCAACTATTTTACACCAACCCGACTTGTTTGACAGGTCTAATTTGCGGTTTACCGGTAGACTAAGTTAACACTTTCAATGAAAATTAAAGCGGTGTATTAATATGTTGTTTATATGGTTGTTCACTGAAAATGTTAATTTAATCAACCAGTAGATAATGAAAAAAATTAGTTTGAGTAGATATGGGTATTAGGTTGACTTATTGTGAGTTAATTAAAAAGGTTGACTTGATTTAAGAAGACCAGATAAAGTTTAACTTATTTTTAACAAATTTTCCATTGATTAAATATCATTTTTTTAACTTGAACTACTCCATCATCTACTCTATTATTCTGGCTACCATGGCAGTTCATAGCAAACCTCTCCACAAGTCCAGAAACTCCAGATACAGGTTAATTTTCTGTAATTTTCATTGAATCAGCCCTTAATCATTACCATTTCGCTCAATCATCATTTTCTTATTTTAGTCTCCATTTTATCACCAAGAAATCTGACTAGATATGGCAATTCATAACACGAACACCAAATATTAATCTTGAGTTCTCTAACAATATTTTGTTTTATATTATTGCAAACTTTTAATAAAGTTAGTTATATTGTCTCTAACAAATATTGCATAAATCATGATGAAGTCTGAGCCTTTAACAGGGAATCTAAGGACAATGTGAGTTTGTAAGTCATGTTAATTTCTAGTAAATAGACAACAACCAAATTGAGTTCATCAATATTTCAATGTCCATTCACTTATATGAAGCTTTGCACTATTGATCCTAAATCATAACACACTTTGTAGATGGTTTAACAAGCAAAAACTTTCGTATATATTTCAAAACAAGGGCAACTAGATAGTAGATTACTAAGGACGAAAGAAACCGCAGAATCAGAAGCAAAACGCAGAAAGCATACCAGTATGGCACTCTTCCCTTGTGCATGCCATGCTTCAGCATCATCAGCGCTGAATACAACCTGCCCCACAGCAGCTCCAGGAGATGCTGGCAATCCACAGGCAATCATTCTGTCTTTATATGCAGACGGGTCTTCAAACTAATGCATAAACTAACAAGTATCAGAATTACAGCGCCGTCCCAGGCACTTTTGGGCCCAGAGAAAAAGTTAAAAAAAAAAAAAGAGGGCCCTAAAGTTAAGAATTATTTGGTAAATAATTTTATACCAAAATTCCATAAGTTTTCAAATTCAACCAAAATAAAATAAAAAAGAGGCCACTATATGAATTTTAAGCAAACCACAAATTTTTAGATAAGCGAAAGCATAAGATGAATTCTAAGCATCATAATAAGGGAGAGAAGATAAATTGGGAAGTTATTGAGGTGAGTGAAGAATTGGGGAATCGGAAAGAGTTATTGAGGTGAGTGAAGAATCAGGAAAAGAGGGTTATACAGAAGAAGGTTAAAATCTAGGCTTTTTGTGGGGGTAATTCTATATGTTGCCTTTGATATACCTCATTAAAAGGCAGAAGGTTGATAATGCATGCCAAAATCATGCGTGAATTGCTGTAATAAATGTACAATATTTCCTTTCTTTTTTTTTTAATTATTGAATCAGATTTTTTTATGTGGGCCCTATATTTTGGGAGTCCTGAGCATGGGCTCACCTTGCCCATACTAAGGGTTGGCATTTGCAGAATTATCATGCCCATAGAATAGTATAATACTATTTTGCAAGAAAATAATATAGGTATTAGATGCATAGAAGAGAATCGGCTCGAGATATGTAGGTAGAGTTTATGTTACTAATAAGATTTTGCACCTACTGCAGTTTTTTTACACTACTCCCACACTACCAATCTATAAAGGAGGAAAAGTGCAAGATTTTCACCATATCAAGTTGGTCCAAAACATGTATATGGGAACAAAGAAAGGCCTAGACTTTCTTGATTGAATATGCTAGCAAATGTGGTACACTGCATTTCTTTTGAAACAATTTAGAAGCAAGCCATGAAATTAAAAGTAATGTATGCATTAGAAAAAAGTTAAGGATTATTCAAGGCCTTGCTTTGAATGTTGTCTATGTACATCCACCAACTTGCTGGATGTTCCTTGTTCTGCAGCACATACTCTAATGGCACAAATGACTATCCAGCATAAATGAGTGGTTAACTTACAATGCTTCTCGAAAATGATGATTGTAAAAGGATATATAGTATTCATCACTCTAGATCGGAAAACACTAATTTCCACACACTCTAACCTAATTGCCACTATAGAAAGCTAGCAATACCTGTGGATGAAGGAGTTGATCAAGATGTTGTGGTTCCACCATCTTAATGGCATTATGGGTGTTAATGATTCCTTCATTCACCATATCCACAGCTATCTTCACTGCACCTTTTCCAGTTCTCTTACCAGAACGGCATTGCAACATCCACAGCCTATTTTCTTGAACAGTGAATTCAATATCCTGTGTTAACATAAATGGACCCACCAAATGATCATTGCAACAAGTTCAAAAAGTTGGCAAAAGAAACTGGCCCATGTGTTTTTGAGCTCCAAAGTGAACAAGCAGGAAAATTGAATTCAATTTATCTTAAAATTCATCAGTAATTACCATCATATCCTTGTAATGCTGTTCTAAAATTTCACAGTTCTGTACAAGTTCTGTGTAGGCTTCAGGCATGCAGCTCTTCATGGTACCCAAGTCTTCTGGTGTTCTGATACCAGCAACTACATCTTCTCCCTGTTTATGCGAGTTTCAGTGGACATGAGAAAAGAGCAACCCTAGTGCTCTTGTGGGAAAGATAAGACATGGTAGATAAGGAAAATATATTGTGTGTGATATATTTTCCATATTATTAGGATATGATAGAATATTCTTAGCAGTTTGTTAGGATATAATAGAATAATCTTAGCAGTTTGCTAGGACGATATTATTATATTTGTGTATCATTGTTTCCTATCTTAGATTATCTTATGGTTGTATAAATACGTAAGCTTTCATGAATAATATGACAAGACAATTTATCTTTTTCCCTAAACTTATCAATTCTGTAACATTACATAAATTTATAAACATACCTGGGCGTTAATCAAAAACTCTCCATAGAGCTTCTTCTCACCAGTGCTTGGATTTCGAGTAAAAAGAACACCTGTCCCTGAAGTGTTTCCCATATTACCAAATACCATAGACTGGATGTTTACCGCAGTCCCTTTCAAACCAGTAATCTGGTTAATGCTCCGATACTTAACAGCTCTTGGACTGTCCCAGGAATCAAATACTGCTTGCACAGCTAACTGAAGCTGTTTCTTTGGATCTACAAATTGAATAAAATGACAAATGAAACAAGGGAACTTCAGTACTGAAACCATCCAAAGTAAGCTAGGTGTAGAAATCAATGAGTTTATTCCCCAAAGAGTATAAAAAAAGAGTAAAATTTAGTTAATACCAGCAGGAAAAACTTCTCCTTTTGTTTCAATATACACATTCTTGTACTGGTCTGCAAGTTCTTTAAGATCAGAAGCAGTTAGCTCAGTGTCAAGTTTAACTCCTTTTGCTTGCTTCAGCTTTTCTAACTTCTCCTCGAAAGATGAGTGAGGAATACCCATGACCTTGAAGAAGAAACGATGCACTTTAGCTAGAGACTCCATTCAATCAATACTTGAAGTCCTACATCTTAGTCACACACAAGCTTTAGACAACAACTAGGAATCTAGAATACAAGTTTTATTATTGTAAAGATTTGGAATGAAAATTAAAAAACGAATCAAAACAAAAGTAAAAAATGCTACTTTTACCCCCTGTCCCTAATTCTTTGCACCATTTTACGTTTTTAGTTTGTACCAAAATCTTTTCCCCATTTCTATTTACGGCATTCTTTTTCTATCTACTTTATTTCACATGGCGGGACCATATGAAGTCCTTCAACATTTTTTCCTCTACTTTTCCCCTTTCTTGGCTAGCATGAATAGCCCACAAGGGGCAAAGAAATAAGGACATAGGGAGTATCTGCTTTTTTTCTTGAAAAAAAGAATTTCTCAGCACAATATCACGTTATTTCTTTTAGATTATTGTGAAATGTTAAAATAAAGAATTATAATAAAGGTCAAGTTGTCAACACTCACGAAGGAGAGAGAGCCTAAGAAATAACAAACCATGAAAAGAATGGGTGGCACTAAGAGAGGTAGAAACTTACTACGCCACCAAACATGTCCAAGAAACGCCTAAATGAGTCATAGGCAAAGCGTTCTCCACTCTTTGCTGCCATCCCTACAACCACCTCATCATTAAGCCCAAGATTTAGGACAGTATCCATCATCCCTGGCATGGAGATCTGTAGATATATGATGCCATCTTTTGTTAGGAAAGAAAGAAGCAGCAATAGAAAGGGGAAAAAAGGTATATATTTATAATTTACAAGAGATAAAATATAGGAAAAATTGCCACGAATAAGCTAACCTTTGGCCGATCTTCCATAATTAAGTCAACCTTTTGAAAATCTAGAATTAAGCTAACCTTGTTATCATTTAAGCCAAAAATAGGTTAGATGATTATTTAATCAGTAGTTACCAGTTGCTTCAAGTTAGTGTTATCATTTAAAACAAAAATACGTTGAATGATTGTAAAATAGTGATATAAAGCAAAAGGAAACAATAGATTAAATAATCATTTAACCTATTTTTGACTTAAATGATAACAAGGTTAGCTTAATTCTAGATTTTCAAAAGATTGGCTTAATTGTGGAAGATCGGCCAAAGGTTGGCTTATTTTTGGCAATTTTTCCTAAAGTATATCATCAACTTGTAATTGCACAAATGTGTTGCCCATATGAAGAAAGTTTAGTATCTTACTGCAGCACCAGAACGAACTGAGAGTAGAAGAGGTTTAGCGGGGTCTCCTAGGCATGCTCCCATTTCATTCTCTATCACCTTCAAACCCTCAAGGATTTCCTCCAACAAACTTTCAGATAGCTTTTTGCCACTGTCCTGATACTCTTGGCATGCTTCTGTGGAAATTGTCAACCCAGGAGGAACAGATAAACCTATGCTTGCCATTTCTGCAAGGTTTGCTCCTTTACCTCCCAACTATATAATGAACAGAAAAGGAGACACCTCAGAAGCACAAATTATGGTACACTTTTTAGTAACATATTAACAAGTTTTGCCAGCATTTTAGATGGAATGCTATACTACTCCTACATTGCTGGGGGGAAGAAATTATGCTCAAGCTTGTTTAGAACATTCCACAACCAGATAAATTATACTTCCTTCGTTCCTTTTTTATATTTTCATTTGGAATCTTGGTGTAAGATAAGAAAATTGTATTTTTAGCATAGAGGAACAATTAAGGTGGTTAGATTCTACAATTATTGTTGTCCTTTTTCCCAAAAGTAGATTAAAAAACAAAAACGAAATATTTGATTTGCATTAATCATCCTAGAATCACTTTATAAATGATAAGTTGTACTGAAAATAGAAAAATATGTGGGTCCTACTAATGGATATGGTCAATTTAATCAACCTATTTATGAAAAGATTCTAAATGAGAGCAAAATTTACGAATTCTGTTATGGGAAATGGGAACAACAAAAGGGAATAAAGGGAGTATCTAATTAAGTTGGGGTAAAAACTTTCAGTTCCTTATTCAATAACATATGTCTAACGCAAAATGACTTACCAATGACTTCAAGCTCTTGTTGCCATCACTTCTTCCTTTCCCAAAAGTGAATACTCGCTGAAGGAGGAAAATAAAAGGGACATGAAAATTACAAGATGTATAGCACTATAATGTTTATGTTGGGGGAAAAAATACAAGTGTGTCATACCTTGAAAGAAATAGGAATTAAAAAAAGCAGAATGGAAATATATAATTTGCACAAGAATCAAGTGACAATAAAAATTTATATACTTCTTCCGTTTCGAAAAAAACGCAACAAATTAGATGGCACGGACTCGCCTAGTCCATTTTTTGATGTGAGAGTAAAAGGGATAGAGAGCGGAAGTAGAGTATGTGATGATATGAGAGGTAAGAAGAAAAGACTTACAAAAATGGAAAGATTAAAATTGTTGCATTTTTTTTTTGAAACTTTCTAAAATAGAAATTGTTGCGTTTATTTCGAAACGGAGGAAGTACCTAATTTTGAACTTGGAAAACAACCAACTACTTGTTGTGTACCTTTGTGGTGGTTGAAATTGGGTCTGAGATCAGAGCCATAATAAGTTGTGACTTGGATTGGCTCGCTACTTGGTGTTGACATTTCCTGTTCTGGAACTGAACAAGTTGATTATTATTGCAATGGCTACAACCTAGTTGATATTGGTCCTTGAAATAACCAATCTGATCTAAGTGCTTCACTTTTAGTAGAGTCTGTGAGCATAAATCAGGAGCAGATCTGACCAGCATTCCTTTGAAAGATAATGCCATCTTTCCTTACAATATATTTATCCCTGCAGAAATTTGGGAATATCATTATATCAAAACTGAACAGATTATCATCATCTCTTAAGCAGGAATCTTGACAGTGTTTCATACTTCATATTAAACATTGGAACTTCATACCAATGCTTCTTCAGCTTATCTTTGATAGTGTGTTACTTTTTTATTAAACTCAATCTGGATTGTATAAGTTACACATTAATACTTCATATATGTTAATTTTCACACCCATGATGACCTTTATAGTTAGGTATAACAGAAGTGTATTAGAAGGATGTACAAGGGGTTTCACCCATTTGCCAACTGGAGCATCAAGGACAACAACTGAAAAACAACAAATTGCTCAATCTTAGCGGAGCTGAAACCATTAGGGAATAGAGGAAGCAATCAGATTGAAGTAAAATGCCCTTATTCAAATCATCAAAGAAAAATTGACATGAATATTCTCATAACAATCCAAACTATTACACAATTTTCTCATTTTGGTCAAGTTGAACGGGACACAATTTGCTATAAGTTAAATTTTTATTTTATTTAAATTAATTAAAATTAAAACTGTTGTTAATTAAGTAATTATCTTGTTTCACAGGTTTTTAATGAATTATAAATCCCAACAAATTATTGGACCAAAATAACAAAATCGTGTTAAAGTGTTTTATTTTATCTACATTAATTAAAACTAAAAATTGCTATTAATTAAGCAATAAACTTATTTTACTGGTTTTTAATAACTCCCAACAGCTTACTGGACTAAAATGAGGAAATCGTGTAAATATTCGGAATGGTATGAGAATATTCAAATTTGGGACCCAAATGAGCACACCACCTTACGGTGAAATTATTTATTGTGATTCTTATCAACAAAAGAACCACATCACAGATTCACAGGTGGTTTTCCAAATGAAGCGGTAGGTTCCAACAAATTTCCCCTTTTTAAGCCATATAATTAAAGATTAGGGGGATTATGAGAGGGGAGTAGAATAGAGTAGACTTTTAGGTCCTACACTCTTTTTTAAAGCAATTTCCCTCTATAAGCTTTTAGCTCATTTTCTCCATCGTTATGGTTGATGTTCTTTGAATTTCTCTATTAATGAAGTTAATTTTCTTTTTTTGGTAGTCTCTATCTTTTATTTGCTTCCTTTTATACTTTCTGACTTTATTTTTCAATGAATGTCTATCATTTAGCTTCAATCAAATCTTTAGGTTTAATTCTATTTTTGGATATTCTTAGTTGGATCTTTTTTTTCCTTAATCTAGTGTCATTAGTTGTTAATCACTGTTTGATCAATTTCTAATCATGTTTAGCTTTAGTGAGTAACTTTTCTCAATAAGGTTGGGTGAAGCCCATTGAAGTATGTTTATAGTTATGAATTTTATAAACTAATATTCATGACTTTGGGATTTGATATAGAGCTCTTAGCTATGTGTTAAGACAACTTAGCTTGATTTCATCAAAATGGGGGTTTAATCAAATATTTTGATTTATTTCAACACCTTCGAAAATAGTTATTTTACACAAATTAAGGCTTTATAACATTCTAATCAAAGTTTGTTGAGTTGTGATTAAATTTCCTTCAACAAAAACCCATAATCTATCAATCTTAGTGTGTGTTATATATTCATGTTCTTTAACATGTATGATTGTGGTGAAGCCTAACCATAGCTCCCTTCTCCATTCGATTTCTCAAATTTTCAATTAGCCTTGCTTTAATTTCCAAAAAAACAGAAATCATAAATATCTCTTCGGCTAGCTTGCATAAATTGTACTATTTTGGTGCTTCTCCTCTGGTTTAGTTGTTCGACCCTAGCTTAACTTATACTTAAGCTAAATAGATTTTATTTTGCTCTAGGGGTTATAGCCATATAGGCAACAATAATTCCCTACGTCAATTCTCATTTGAGTAACAGTAAGACATACATATATTACTGAGAATTACCATTAATTTTGAGAGGCAATAGTTTCGAGTTCTCAAACTGTTTGATCATGAAGAGTTTTCATACAAATTGGTTAGAAAAAGCTCTTCAGTTACATTAGTATTACTAATTGTCTATACATGATGTTTTCCCCAAAGAATGCTAACAAAAACATAGTCCCATGAGCTTAGAAAAGGATCTCATGGGCATCTCTCCTAGGCGGAATCCCTGAAATTTCATCTAGAAAGAAATCTAAAAAAAAATCGTTCACAATTGTCACATTCTCCATTTTTATCTCGGTCTCCCTACTTAAATCTTGAACACAACAAAAGTAAAGTGGATAACTCTTCCCGACAAGTTCTTGAGTTTCAAGGTTGAAATGACCCCAAACCCCTTTGGTTTCTCATATCGCCTATACGAAAATTTATTTTTCCTAAAGAATTCCTCAAGTAAGCTTTTTGTATTCAACCAAACCATATCCAAAATAACATCTAGATCACCCAAATCAAACTCTATAAGATTATAAAGAAAATCAGACTCTCCTATCCTCAAAGGTAAATCTTTATACACTTTGGCGCATTCCAATGAGCCAACCTAATGCAACCAACCATGTATATTCAGTGATAACCAAACATGCTTGCTAACCAAGTATACACGCCTACCAAAACCAATCAATCATGTTTACGAATCAAATAACACACTTACAATAGACACAAATATGAAAAGTAAATATGAGAGTCAGAATCAATAGCAAATAAAATCATAGAAGCCGCATCACTGGAAAAAAAAAACTTCTTTTTTACCGCCTCTTTTATCAAAATTCTTTCACACAAAGATAAAACAATAATAATAACGAAACTCCGGATGTCAGGGCATAAGACTCCATTTAATATTAGGTCATGTTCTAAAAATTAAAATTACCCTTATATTATTAAAACAAATACATTGTTTATAATTTAAGTAATATTTAACGTACAATTTTAATAAACAAATATTCTAAAATTTAGATTTTTTTTTCAAAAAAAAAGTTATGAGAAAGAAATAAGGATATATTAGAAAATTTTAAAAATTAGGAGTATCTCCATGTTGGGGCCTGGCCTGTGCGATTGGTCTCTTTGCACACCCCCAGAAACCACCCTGGTCATGCCTCTATTACAAAATTAAGGTACTTAAAAGCAAGCTAGGAAGAAATTATGGTACTCAAAAGCTTCAAATTCATACAAAGCAAGCAATAACAGAACAGTGAAACAAATGAATTTCAGTCAAGTTGCAGTATAAACACATAATTAAGAGCTAGGTTGGTGCATTTTCAAGTCAAAAACTATTTAAAAAAAACAGTGATTATATTAGGATTACTACTTAAAATAAACCAAAAAAAATTGCAATAACAATTGATGCAATCAACAAATTCAAATGAAGGAAAAGAGGTCAGACAGAAAAGAAAAAGGGTACTTACAGAGATCAAAAAAGGGGATTGGTATTAGAGAAACTACAGAGATAATGAGAGTGTAAGCAAAGCAAGTGGGTTAATGAATTTTAATGATGGGAAAAGAAAGAAGAAGAAGAAATTAAACAGGGAATAATGTGAGGCTGAGAAAAGATGATTAACTGTGTTTGAGTGATCAACATAAGTGAGTGAGAGGTTGCAGTGCAGTCTACATGTACGACAAACATTAGGCCTTACTCCTTAGCTTGTTGGTTTTTTATACGTTATTACAACTTATCTACAAGGATGACACGTGTGTATGTTGAGCCAACTCCATCTTTCCCTCCATTTAGTTTAGGGATAAACTAGCTTAGTACCCGTGCAATGCACGGTTTATAAATCTAATTATTTATCATTAATTCTGTATGAAAAATAAACTAGTTTACTATCAATGGCTTATTTACACGAAAAAATTTACCATTTCAATATTAGTCATTAATCGCAATTGTGGCTAGATAATGCTATTTATTAGATTTTAAAAAAATAAATAATAATCCCGTTACAAGGTTATTTATTTAATTTAATAGAATATTTTTTCCCATCCTCGCATTCCCTAAATCTATAATTAGTTACTCCCTCCGTAACTAAAACTTTTAACGTTTGTACTTTTTACTACTCCCTAGGCAGAATTTCCAAATCTTTAATTAACAAATTGATTAATAGAGGGTGTTGTGATTAAGGTGGGGAGGAGAGAGAAATTGCACCACTAGCCACCATTTTCACCAGCCACCGCCCCATCATCACTGCACCACTGTCACCGCTACACCACCACCACCGTTACACCACCCAAATTGACACCACCCAGATCGGCCCCCACCCACGCCGACCCAACCTACACCACCGCTACAACCCACCAAAAATAACCCCCAGGCCACTACCCCAACACACCCAAATCGAACAAACCTGCACCAAATTCGAACAACCCACAACCCAAATCAACCAACCCACACCAAATTCGAACAACCTACAACCCAAATCAACCAACCCACACCAAATTCAAATAGTGAAGTTAGGGTTTCAATTTTCGAAGGTTTAGGGTTTCGAATGGTGTGGGTAGTGCACTGGTACAAACTTGGGTTGTTCGAAGTTTAAGGTTTTGAAAGTTTTGGGTGGTGCGAATGGTGGTGGTTCTGGGTTTCGAAGATTTTAGGTGGTGCGAATGGTGGTGATTCTGGGTTTCGAAGATTTTAGGTGGTGCGAATGGTGGTGGTTCTGGGTTTCGAAGGTTGTGGGCGGTGTGAATGGGGTGGTTGTGTGTTCGATGGTGGTGGTTCATGAGGAGGAAGAAGGTGGAATGGGGGTTGATGGTGGTTATGAGAGTGAGGAAGAAGAAGGTGGAATGGGGGTTGATGGTGGTGGTTATGAGAGTGAGGAAGAAGAAGATGGAATGGGGGTTGGTGGTGGTGGTTATGAGAGTGCGGGTTGGTGGTGAATGGGTGTGTAATTTAATTAGGTGATGTTTCATTTGGTTTAATAATATTTGGGTTAATTTGCAAAGAAAAATTATGAGTTGTAATAGGTAGATTAATTTTGTAAGTAATGAGAAAATTGTAAATTTTGTGAATTTGTTTTACCAAAAATAGAAAGGTTTTGACTGTTCACATTTAAAACCTTTCTATTTTTGTGGTACGAGTCAAAGTTTTACATTACAGAGGGAGTATTACATTTTGATTCGTACCACTGTTCACATGTGGTATTTTACTGTTTATAGTTTTATAAGCGTAAGAAAAAAACATAGTCACATTAGATTTAGTTTAATCCGTCTCAACATGTGCTTTTCAAATTTATAATTTTTACAATTTTTTATTATGTGTAGTTTAAGATAGTTTCATTTAAAGTCGTGTCTCAGGAGATGTGAAAACGTAAATGTAGCAACTAAATTGGGATGGAGGGAGTAAAACTTAATTTGAGAAGACATGTATATTAGGTTGACTTATTTTGAGTTAATCAAAAGGTTGACTTAATTTGAGAAGATCGGCTAAAGTTTGACTTATTCTTTACAATTTTTCCTTTATTTCAATCACTGCACCAGAATAGGACCCGTGTGATGCACGGTTTAAAAATCTCAATACTAATTTTTTTTGTAGTTATATAAACTTTTAGCTAATAACCTAAGTTTATGAAAAAAAAATTTCTAAAAATACATATTTTTAAATATTACACAATATTATTGATAATATAGTTGGATGGAAATTAAAATTTTACTCTACCATAACAGTTACATATAATATCAATGTAAAGTTTCATATAACATAGGAAATATAAGTCATACCAGCAGTCACGTGCAAAAAAAAAAAAAAGGGTATATAGGGCAACATTTATTAATTTGTATTGTTATACACAACTAAAAATGTAACACCCCTAACCTTGGCCCTAGCGCGCAAGGATTTGCTTTTGAGTGGAAATGGTCCACCCAAAAGGCCTCTACTTGGTTGTGGTATCCATATCTATATAAAGAAGACTTCGTTCTCCTCAACTTCCGATGTGGGATGACTTCGTTCGCCTCTACTAGGGAGTAAAAGCCATCCCACATCGGAAGCTGATGAGGAGAACGAAGTCTTCTTTTATAAATAGAGATGGATACTTCAACCTAGTAGAGGCCTTTTGGGGACTTCTATTCTACACCAAAGAAAATGCTTGCAGGTTAGGGCCCAAAGGGGACAATATCTACTAGTGGACTCATATTCACCCAAGGATAGGGGTGTTAGTGTGTTACAGATGGTATCAAAGCCATCCCACATCGGAAGTTGAGGAGAACAAAGTCTTCTTTATATAGAGATGGATATCTCAACCTAGAAGAGTCCTTTTGGGGGAGGAAAATATCTACTAGTGGGCTCCTGTTCTCTAGTGGTGAGCAAAACCAGGTACCCGGTCTTTTTCTATGGAACCGAACCCGGAACCGCCGGGTACCGGTTCCAATACCGGGTACCCGGTTTTCTTTAATGAGTATATTTTGTTCAATTTCTTAAATTTAAATTACAAATCAGCTTAATGCCCAATAACTACTCTACTACATATTTAATTATTTACCACTAAAATCAACAAAGAAAGTTTCCATAAACACAAGTTTACAATTTTAAAATAAAACATACAAGTTTACATAAAGTCGTAAACACAAATTTTGAAAAAAAAAATTAGGCTTATTATATTTTGGTTTAGTCAGTAGTCACTTTAGTACTTCACTATTTACCATTGGATAAAAGTATAAAAACCAAAGTCAACCGGCTTAGGTACTAGGTACCCATTGGGAACGGATCCGGTACCAGGTACCTGTGATTAAAACCGTTACCCCGTCCAAAAATTTTGCAACCGGAACCAGTTGCGACCGGGTAGTAACTTTAGGATCCAGAACCAGACCCAGTTGAACCGGGTCTGTGTAATTACCCGCCGATTACTAACAGGGTCCGGTTCCGTGGGTGGGTACCCGGAACCGTTGCTCGGCCCTACTGTTCACCCAAGGATAAGGGTGTTACAAAAGATATTAGTTTTTATTATTACTTCATATAATTTATTGTTCTACACTTATACACAACTAAAGATATTAATTTTTAAAGATGTGTATTGGCTAATGTGAAAAAATAAATAGACCATTTATTTTGGGACGGAGGGATAGACATTATCCATGTATGGGCTTGAATTGGGTTGTTTATACGAGAGCAAAATCGTAATTGTGACCTAAAAAGCACTGTGTTAATTGGCTTTGATTTTAACTTTAGTGAAAATATTATGTCAGATTATTATGGTCAGACGAGGTGACATTCCATTAACTGAATACTCCGTACTTTGTATGATCATGCACCATCGGCTTCGAGGTTCTGTATGTACTTGAGAACAATGAACATGGTGTCATTCCATTTAAGTAGAAAAACATGGTTCACAGTAGCAGAACAACAACGCAACACCACCACCAAAATAGTATGATAATAATATCAATAAAGAGCAAATATCAACACAATATGTTACTGTTTTTTCTCCAAGTTATTTTTTTTTTCAGGTTAGCAATATCAACAATATGTTAGTAGGTTTTTTTTCCCTTCAGGTTAGTGTTTTTTTTTTTCCCCTCCAGGTTAATATTTTTTCCCTCCAAATTAGTGTTATTTGGACAAAAAAATAACTTACCTGAAAACAATGGGAACTAACCTGGACAAAAAGAGCCACCTGGACAAAAAATTAGACCTGAACAGCAGGACAAGTAATCTGGACAAAAGTAGTGTTTACCTGGAAATATTGAAAGCTAACCTAGAAGAAAGGACAACTAACCTGGAAAACAAATTTATCTTTACTCCCACTACCTTACTCCTCTGTTTCCATCCTCCATCGTTCTCAGTAAAACTTACTTGAAAAAATGTCTTACTTGGAATGCAACTTAATGAAAGCTGTTAAATTTGATTGAATATTAGAAACGGGCCTGGACAATCCAATATGGATGAGAAGAGTTAAATTACTTACAAGCCATAAAAGGTTCCAACCTAAAGCTAGTTTAGTCTCTCCTCATCTTCTGATGTGAGACACTCACTAGTGCACTATATGGGGTTCAACTCTTCCCTTACTAGTGAGCGTCCTTAGAATTTAGAACAAACTGGAAAGACAAATTAGAAATAATCCTCTCAAAGGCTGGACATCCTATTGAGGCAAACCCTTTTTCCAGTCGCTTAATAAGACCCAGTTTAGAAGAGGCCCGCAATTTGGGCTCTGATACCATGTTAAATTTGATTCTCCTCATTTTCCAATGTGGGACAATACACTCACTAGTGCACTATATGGGGTTCAACAAAAGCCTACGTTTATACTTCACTATCATCATCACCAACAACTTAACAATGGCTTTTTGTCATGCAAATTGTGCAATTTGTCTGCAGTTTTTTTTTTAACTTTTATACAATGATTGGTTGAAAGATCGGTGGTATTGAATAATAACACTTTCTTATTGCTGCTCTTAAAGTTGTTGATGATGATAGAGTACAGAGAAACATTTTCTTACTGCTGCAATTAAAGTTGTTGATGGTGATAATACAGAGAAAGCAAAGACAGAGAAGGCAAGGAGACGGTACATGCTCACTGCTCAGATTAATCTGAGCACTGAGTAATGAATCTCGTAATTCGGTCAGATAGTTTGACCTAATACTTTCACTTAACGTTAATAATAACTTTTTTTTTACACGTACTTTATAATAACTCGATATTTTACTTAACATCAATTATAAATTCATTTTAAACTACTATTTTTTTTTTGGGTGTATTCACCCGATTCACCCTTTTGGGCTAATCCGGATTCGGAACGCGTCACGGGGTTAAGGTTTTAAACTCCTCCCAACGTGCTTGCGGTGGATCGAACCGTGGTTTTCCCTACCAAGTCTAGCCCCTGGCACTACTATCTTAGTATCAAGTCACAACAATTATTTTTCAAATCATTGTAATGATTTTCAAGTCACAATTGCGATTTTTTCCTCTTCTAGATACAGGACACTTTTAGAACTACTAAAAGTATTGGGTCATATCGTCTAGACCTGGCAATCGGACCGTTTAAATCATACTATTTCAAATTGGACCACTTCGAACCGATTTGCTTTCTTTCACTTATTGCCTATTTTACTCATCCAGTTAGGATTTAATCTTCGGTGGTTGTTTGTCTCGACAGATTTCCTTTAAACTATGATTGATAACAAGGACAAAATCACACATATTTTTTAAAGGAAAAAAAAGTCAGGTAAGGGTTTTTTATTACTGATGATAACTTACAAGTAAAAGAATTGCCACGTGTAGGCCTTGAGTTTGACCGAACCACCTGGCAAGCGGAGTTGTTTTTTATTATCTTCTGCTTTTAGGCGATGGACTTGAGGTGGGCGTTGCCACGAGTCTCTAGTAAAAAATCTAACTCGACGACTTTCTCTTCTTCATTCTGATTGTATTCGTAAAATATGATTTTTAAGGACGATATTCCAACCTCGACAAGCAGCACGACATTGTTGAGTCCATTAGGTTTTGAATGATGACAAACACTGAAAAACAATGACAGAGAATAGTTGTGTTTTACATGAGCTATATAGTTTGTCAGAATCAGCTAAGAGTTGTTTCCTTTAAATGTTGTATGATTGAGTTTATTCTTGATTAACAACATATTTGTGTTGTAGGGAATAATTTTTTGAGGTTTATTGTGTATATTGGTTTGAAACCAGTTGAAGTGTTCCCAGGGCTGTACTGAAACAATCATGTATTTACTTGCTATGTCATAACCATGTTGGTTGTGCAACAAGTGTAGAAGTTCCAAGTATAAAAGTCCAGATTCAAGATTGAAGATATTTAAAGAAGACTTTCGAAACTTGGAAGAACATGAAGATAGAATAGGTTTTTATTTTGAACATCTTAGATCTTGATGTAATGTGTGATAAACTTTTATAAGTGCCTTTGTGTGATGAAGTAGTAATATGAATATTGGAACCAAAAGGTTATAATATTCACAAGACTATGATTTAGGGTTACAGGTCTAGGGACTAGCTGCTCTACGAGCTGCTATCAGTTTTCGAAAGAAATAGGGTTTTTCTTAAATGATCTCAAAAAGGGTTTTTAGGTTTTTAACACCTCATTGACAGTTGGTAAATGCTAATTAATTATAACAGCTACTTGAAAGATTGGAAAGCATGACAAACATTCTTGAAAAGTTTGTTGTGAACAAAAGAAACTGTTTCCCGTTCTTTCAAAGGTTTTTGAAAACTGATTCCCTCCCTCTGATATTTTGTGTTGGGTTTTTGAATCAGTTGTTGAGTCTATAAATATAGGTGGCATTTACATATCATTTTGCTGATCGTCTCTCCTAATTAAAAAATATTGAGCAAAAGATTTGAGAACAAAACGCACAAGGCATTCAACTTTCTATCAAACACAAACACATATTATTTAGAGCTTCAATTTACTCTTCAAGCTTTGTGAGAAAGTAAAAATTGAGTGAAAACTTTGTATTTCATCTTCAACAATGGGGTTGAAGATTGGGAAGTGCTTGTGAGTTCAAACACGATTGAAATTGCATTCAGAGTTGTGTGTGGGGGAACTGGCCTGGTTCCAAGAGTTTGGAACAGTTGAGTGTGTATTCTTGTTATTCCTGAAATGAATTAATAAGATGCATAGGGTAAAAGGATGTAGGCCTTGATTTTGCTCGAACCACATTAAATTTGGTGTTCTTGTTTTTATTGCTTTCCAAACAACTCCGCTGTAACGTAGGAACCACCATAACTGGTTCTAGTTCAAGAAACAAGAAAATTTTAAATTGGCAACTCTATTACACCAAGTACTTAATTCACCCCCCTCTTAAGTTTTTTCAACCTTTCAATTTGTATCAGAGCCTCGACTTCTTGTAAGGGTAACACCTAGAGGAGTAGATCACGAATTCTCAAGAAATGAATGCAATTGGGTACGACAACAAAACCCCCAAATTCAATGACAAAAATTATTGATTATTTTCGGTCCTGTGATTACCCTATCTCCTCACCAATTCCTTTTAAATGATGCTTTTACAACATCTTCTTCAAGACACCAATTCTAATTTTTAGCACTTATTGACTTGTAAAAAGAAAGTAGCATTATAATTGAGCTGTTGTCTTACGTCCACGGTAAACCAGGAGAGCCATTTTTGGGTGACGAAGGCGGCGAAGACAAGGAGGTTCGAGAAATTTGCAGAAGAGGAATTCTTGTCCATGTATATCTTGTGTTTTAATTTGTCCAGGTTTTTTTTTTTTTTTTAAATTCAGTTTTTTTGGTGTCCGGGTTATTATTTCAAGTTAATTAACGTGGACAAAAACGAGACTAACCTAGAAAAAATGTGACTAATTTGGACAAAAATGAGATTAATAACCTGGTAAAAATGAGACTAACCTGGACAAAAACGAGACTAATCTGGACAAAAACGAGATTAACCTGGACAAAAATGAGACTAATTTTGTCTAGGTTTGTGATTATGTTGTCCGGGTTAGTGTTAATATTGTCCAGGTTAATGTTTATATTGTCCAAGCAAGTAGATGTCTATTTTGTTCAGGTCAATGTTTATAGTTTTTATTTTTCCAGTTAAAGTCGTCTGACAGTAGCATTGTTTCAGACTCGTCTTAATTTAGTTACTACATTGAATATAATTCAACATCCACAGATTAGTTAGTGGATTCTATTGCAATCTTTTTATTCAATTAAACCATAGAAAATTAAATTTAAACAAATTAAGAATTTTTTACCCAAATAATGCTAAGGCTCTAATTATTTATAGGTTTGCGTTGGAATCCAAATTATTTACATGAATACCATCCACGTAGGCTTTGACGTAGTTTCGGTTTTTTTTTTGGTAGTAGTAAATCGCTATTGGCAATATCGATTTTGCTAGGTAAATTGCTACTGCCAATAGCGATTTACCTAAGCAAAATTTCTACTGGCAATAGCGATTTACCTAGCAAAATCGCTATTGCCAGCAGCGATTTATGCTGCTTATGCCAAATAGTGTTAGTTTCTTTTATGATTTATCAAGACAAAATCGCTATTGGTGGTAGCGTTTTTACCGGATAAATCTCTATTGCCAATAACAATTTACTGATGTCAAAAAAAAAAAAACGCGAACCTACGTCCAAGCCTACATAGACGGTAGTCACGTAAATAGTTTGGATTTCAACGCAAACTGGTAATTAGTTTGGGCCTTAGCATTATTGGGGTAAAAAATTCTTTGTCACTCCTTTATACCAAGGAGACCAAGTAAACATAAATAAAACATGACTTTACTTGTAACACTCATTAACACGAGAATTATATTTAGGCATTTTCTCAAAAATACTCATGTAGTTTTGAAATTCTCAAATGTACCCACTTTTTTTAGGGTTTCTCATGGGAATCCACAATTATAATAATTTTTATCAAACTTAACCAAACTTAATTCTTATATTAACTTTTTTCAACTTTTCTTTTAACTTTAGCTTTTGATAATTATTATTTTTAAAAAAATTTAACCAGGTTCTCAATCTTACAACCACCGACGATCCACCCTCAAAACTCACGCCGCCTTCTTCACTCATCACTAAAACCCACTGCACACCCACACAACCAAACACCCACACCACCGAATATCCCCCACTGCACACCCTATATATACATCCCAACAACATCCAACCACGAATTATCAACCCGCAACCCACTACCACCCCACTTATGTCGATGATGGTTGATGTTGATGGTGATGATGATTTCAACAATTGATGTCGATGGTGATGGTTGATTGGTGTAGATGGTGATTGATGTTGATGGTTGCTTTCAGTAGTGATGATGAAGGTGGTGATGATGATGATTTGAAGGTGATGATTGATGAAGGTGGAGAAGAGAGACGAATTGACGAGGGACGAGGAAGGGTTTTGATTTTTTTTTTGATTTTTTTATATTGGGACTTAACGGCGGGATAATAACTATGCTATGATTGATTAACTTTTGAAACTTGATGGGTACCCATGAGAAACCTTAAAAAGTAGTACACCCGAAAATTTCAAAAACCACATGAGAATTAACTATTAAGTGCATTAATACTGATTAGTTCAACGTAACCACGTGGGCATGCAAGTCAAAAGAAAATTAGTCAAGTAACCCAATGAAATTATAACAAGCAAATGACGAACGTCATCCAAAGTGGAGTTACTGCATGACCAAAACCAATCCACTTTCCATTGATAATAACCGGCATAATATCTCTATTATATAAGCTAAGGGAGCCATGTTGTCCCCCTCAAAAAGTCTAAATTACCCCTTAACAATTTCTAAATACTCAAACTATATAATAATAACTAAAAAGGAAAGTTTTGTATTTTTTAAAATGAAAATATTAAAAAATATATAATTCAAAAAAGAAAACACAAAAACCAAAATTCATATTTTTGAATTCTCTACAATTAGACACCCATATTGGTATTTTCACACAAATATTTTCTTTTTTATTAGTATAAATCTCTACTATATAGAAAGTCTAACATAATTAAAAATAGCAAATAATTATTTATTTTCAAAAAAAGTAACATTTTTTTATCTTTTTAAATGAAAATATCGCAAAATTAATAGTTCACAAAAATAAAAGCAGCAAAATTAATATTTCGAATTTTTTACAAATAGACACTCATATTTACATAGCTTTTCACATTAAATTTTAAATCTTTTAATTAAAGTGAAAATATGATTAGAGATAGTATAGTAGATGAAATTAAATTTTATTCAATTAAACAACCATAATCTTATTTTCAACAAACTCATAAATAATGTATGCAAATATTATATAAGATACTCATACATTGTGTAGACACCTAAATGTGTCTCCCCGATATAGAGACTAATGATGAAACTATGAAAACACCAAGAAGTCTAATTAAGTAGAATTGACGATGAAAATGCACAATATACCTCAAACAATTGCCTAAACTGTTTTTAAAGTGCCTTGGAAGAAAATGTTAGGTTTTGCGATGATTAAGGGATTTATTCGTAACTTTTCTTCATTTTTAGATATTTTTTATATTTTTGCATGCATTTTTCAATGTTTTATATTCATTAAAAAATAATAAAAATGTCTTTTTGCATCACAAATATTTTTAAAAAATTATAAAAATAATTTTATAATTTATTCATATTTTTATATTTTTTTATCATATTTTTAGAGCTTTTTATAGATTTTTTAGGATTTTTGCATACTTGGGGGCATTTTCGTCATTTCCGAATGTTGAAAATTGTTCCGCAAAGCATATTAGTATTTTTCGTACTTTCATATTTTTTCATAATTTTTAATAATCTTTCTATAATTTTTTGGAGCTTCCGGAGGAATCTAGAACATTCCGGAACGATCTGGGCATTCCGGCACATTCCGGGACATCCCGTGCAATAACCCGAAATTCTGGGCCAGAAAATTTCGTGGTTAATTATTATTATTTTAATATTCTAAGTCCAAAAAGCCCGATTATTTGGACTGTTTATTTCTTATTTGTTCCCCTTGTTTTAAAATTGGGCCCAATGACTCAATTTCTCCTTCCTTGGCCGACCCTCTTTATACATGGCCAAGGATTATTTTCCTTTCTATTAATTATTATTAATTAGATAATCCTATATCTAATTATATATTTGTTATTTTCCTAAAATAAAAATTCTATTTTAACTAACTTTTACTGAGTCTCCTAAATTGACTCATCTACTCCTATTTTCACTCAATTTTTCCCCTATTCTCCTCATGTTACACGCCCCCCCCCCCCCTAATTTTATTTTCTTTAATTAATTCTTTTGTTCTTTATAATTAGATAGGGAACAATACTCATATCCTTTTTGCCTAACTTCAAAAACTCTAAACTCTCAAAAGAACCCACAAAAATACCCTAAAGTAGCCGTGTATTTTCGAACCTCAACAATGATCTTTTCTTTGTTTCCTTCCTAATTCAAGGTAACTAGACTAATCCCCTTGAATTTGGATAATTTATCATATAGTTGATTAGGATTAAACTAGGGAAATTGATTAAATTAGTATCATGATAGGGTATTTTGTTCGAACTTTTTAATGATAGATATTTATGATTGTTTCTTGATATTTTTATGATCTTTTATGAATCTTTATTGTTTTAATTGATTCTATGCATGAATTATTATCTTAATTTACATCTTTTAATTAGAATAATTGTATGGTAATTCTTGAACTTGTTCTTGGACTACGCGTGTAGATGTCGAATTATATAGCATGATTTTTGTGATGATTTCATGATGTTTTCTTAAATTAAATTTATGATTATGAACTGTTTAATTAAAGTCTTGGATTAAATTTATAATTTTGTTTTTTGTTCTTGATAAAAGTCGAGTGGCTCAAGTGATTAAAAGGAATTAAAGTTTCGATTTTTCTTGATCAATTATATTGCTAATCTTGATTTATTGATTAATCTTTAATTTAAAAGTAATTTAATTATGATATAATAGGTTCTTGAAAATTAATCTTGATTATGTTTCATTGCTATGAAGGTCGTGTATTATTATATGAAATAGGATGAGTTTTGATCTTGTTTTGATTCATGTTTTGATGATTCAATGTTTAAATTATGATTATATTAGTTACTATTAAGTTTAAGTGATTGATTCATGATAATTGTGTTTAATAAATTAAAGTGTCAATTTTTGGTTATTTTCTTCAAAAAGGCCGAGTGGTACATGGGTGAAAAAGAGTAATTTTTATCATGTTTTATGCAATAATTGTTATGATTGTTAGTTTACATATTTTATTTGATGAATTATTTGATCTATTGGATTATTTATATGATTAATTAAGGAAGTTGATTTTGATTATTTTTTTTATATAAATGTCGTGTGGTATGGAGAGTGCTATGATCAATTTAATTTAATTTTTGGCTTTAGTAATTTAGTTTATGATTTAAGGAATTAATTTAATTAAAGGAATAAAAGGAATTAAGAAGATAAGTTGTAATATCAAGGGAAAGGATTAATATGATGATAAGAATAAGATGATAAGATGATAAGAAGTATTGGTCTCACGATGGCCATATCGATAAGATAAGTTATATGAAGTGGACGCCTGTTTGGTGATACACGGGTCACCAGATTAGGTTAAGTCGAAGCCACTGCCCTACTGCGATCTCTGGGCAGTTCTTGATCCTAGAATATGTTGTCGTTCGGATTAGTAGTACACGGGCTGCTAACCTGGGAGCGAGGGCCCCACTTAGACATAATGCTTGCAAAGGAGGGTTACGGGTAGGATACACGGGTCCTACCTGGCATGTTCTGGGAAAGTTGGGATGTACATGGGCATCCTTACGAGCTATAATGACCGGTCCATGGATTCAAGAAGATGGTTAAAAGATGGGTTTCGGGTAACAATATGATAAGATAAGTATTCCACGGGTTGGTGTATGATTGATAGGGTAATGTACGTATTTATGTATTTAATGGAGTATTTATGTATTTATTCATGTATTATTTTAAGTATGTTATGTTAAGTCTTCCGCTGCGTACGTCTGACAAGTTTGTATTTATGTGTGTATCTATGTATGTATACGTGTGTATTTTTTATACGTATCTCGTATGTATTTTTATACGTATTTTGTATGTATTTTTATACGTATTTCGTATGTATTTTTATACGTATCTTGTATGTATTTTTATACGTATTCGTATGTATTTTTATACGTATTTGTATGTATTGTTATACGTATTTCATATGTATTTTTATACGTATTTTGTATGTATTTTTATACGTATTTGTATGTATTTTTATACGTTTAGACGTGTATTTTTATACGTTTTCTTGGTTTATTCTATGATATTATATGGTTTATGGTTCCACATTTAAGTGGGACAACCTAGTTACTCGCCACTGACGGTGGACCCCCCATTTCAGGTGATGATGCTGAAGGTTAAGTGGGCTTACGTATGGATCGGGTTGAGTGTTTTGGCAAGATTTATAGAGAGAACCCGGAGTCTACTTTATTTTCTTTCAGTATATTATTAGTTTTGCCCAGCTTGTTGGGAATGAACAGTATTAGTTGTGGTTTATTGGTTAATAAGGATTTGTGGACATTTTATCTTTCCATTAGTTAATGATTAATAAAAGTAACTCTTGAATTTAATAATGATTTGTTATGTTTGTTTGGTAGTGATCCATTCGTCGATTTCCTTCGTAAATCGACAGCTTATAAAAGTCGGGTCGTTACATCCCGGAACATCCCGGGACATCACAGAATATTCCGGAATATCAAAATATTATAGAATATTTCCGTAATCGAATAAAATTGGATCGTAATCCTAAAAATCACGCGCAAAATCAAGGAAAAAAATCGACCTGGATCCAGCCTGGACCTGCGCCTAGACGTAGGTCCATATTACAGGACCTGTGCCTAGACGCAGGTCATGTAACTGGACCTGCGCCTAGGCGCAGGTCTGGTGTCATCCGGGGTCGATTTTTTGTTCCTTCTGGCCTATAAATACACGAGCTTTTGGGGACAGATTCGAAGCATTAGGCATTCTTGCTATTACATTATGCTTATACTCCTCTATAATATTCTCATTCAAAAATAAAAAATACATAATAAATAATTGCATTTTCAGTCGCTGAATCTATTAATTGCGTTCTTGAGGTACGAATTCTGAAGTCTCTATCTTCTTTTATTTTTAGTTTTTTTTTTAATCATAGTGAGATAGATTAGAATGATGATTATTGGTACAAATAATTGACAACAAATGATGTAAATAATTAATAAAGGCTACGATCGCGTATATGCGAATTTGAACATTTTAATCGACAATAACATTGATTTTGATGTAATTAATAATGATTTACAAATGTTATTTTAATAGTCATTCATAATGTTTCTTAATAATTTAACCGATTTTGATTCCGATCTTGCAATGCATATGCGTGGTGATTGTTAATTCATCAACGTAAATTGATAGATCGTACATTAACATTGACTCGTACTTTTTTTTTAGATCTGATAATAAATAATAATAATTATAAAAATTCATCTTTTTTTTTAATGCGATCTATGTTACACGGTTCTTATTATTAGATCTTGTGTTATAAAAGATCGCTACATTTTTTTTACCTTTTGAATTTGATCACTTTAAGTAGTCAGATCTTGATTTTTTTATGCGGTCGGAGTAAAATGGATTTATTAGTTAAATCTCGTGTTACCCAATAACCGCTACATTTCAATAATAATTTTCAGATCATTAAATAATATTGTATAGAATACGGTCAATGATTCATTCACAAATTCAAGAGTCGTATATAAAAGCCCGATCTGATCAAATAATAATAAAATGGCGATTAAAATTATCAACTTAAATATTTTGGTTAAAGTGTCCAAATCGCATCGGAATTTTGAATATTAATCATCACTTTTATCGATTTCCTTTTAGCATTTATTATATTTAGTGTAGTCAACAGCACATCAAACCACATATTCCTGGAACACACTTTGAACCTGCAAATATTTTTCTTTTTGTATCTTGTATTTTTTATTTCTTCTATTGTGTTATTTTTTAGGACTTTTAATACTGACTTAATGCAAAGTGGTCACATTAATTAGTCATGACTTGTAATATATTTAAACCCACTTAGTAATATGCGCTATTAGGATATAATTTGAGATATTTGTGTATTCGGGATTAATAATGATACGACCACAAAAAGAGACCTAGTAGAGACCGCTTACAGGCGGGCGGGCCCAATGCACGATTGGCCCATAACCTGTCCCCGAACCCATACTCTGGTGCACGACCATATGGGGCTGATTGCTCCTGGCTTTCAATACTTCTTCGGTGTCCGTGGACCGTATAAACGCACGGTGGCGACTCCTACTAGTCCGTATTCACGTACGGCGTTAACGAGCATTCAAACAAACTCGTGAGACGTAGGCGGCCGGGTAAAAGCGACCCCTACACATTGAAGTACGCATAGCATGCACATAAGGCTAGTAACTATATAAGCAAACATTAAACCATGCTTTAGCAACATAATTGACATACATTCGGATAGATCAACATCCAAATAATTAATACCGGCAAATCAACTTCAATTTGTATCATTTTGAAAAATTTCTATAATTACATTATCACAGATTTATACCATCAAAGCAGACAAATCCCATATTATCAATGACTAAATTACGTTGACAATACCCATTTCATGAACAATAAACTTTGTTCATTCATTAGCAATGTTAATTTACATGATATATAACTGATAATAATGAATTAATGATAATCAAAGATGAATACAAAGATAGAAATAAGAGATTTATGTCCTTTGAGGCACCAAAAATATTTTCCTAAAAACTAGATTTCGACCCTATAACAATGAGCAATGGATTACCAAAAAAGCATTTGAGATACAACAAAAAACTTGGACAAGTTTTTTAAGCTCAAGCAAAAACTCAAATATACGTAAAACGCTTTTGGAGAAGACAATGAACAGCTCTGTGAATTATCAGAGAAGAGAAATTACATTATCAGAGAAGACAATGAACTGCTCTGTGAATTATCAGAGAAGAGAAATTTCTATAATTAGATTATCACAGATTTATACCATCAAAGCAGACAAATCCCATATTATCAATGACTAAATTACGTTGACAATACCCATTTCATGAGCAATAAACTTTGTTCATTCATTAGCAATGTTAATTTACATGATCTTTAACCGATAATAATGAATTAATGATAATCAAAGATGAATACAAAGATAGAAATAAGAGATTTATGTCCTTTGAGGCACGAATTTTTTTTCCTAAAAACTAGATTTCGACCCTATAACAATGAGCAATGGATTACCAAAAAAGTCTTTGAGATACAACAAAGAATTTGGATAAGTTTTTTAAGCTTAAGCAAAAACTCAAATATACGTAAAATGCTTTTGGAGAAGACAATGAACTGCTCTGTGAATTATCAGAGAAGAGAAATTAGGTTATGTTTTGTCTCTCCTCTTATGGTTTATTTAAAACCAATCAGTCAAGGCCCCTCAATCACACATTCTTAAGTGTTCAAACACATAGCGACATATTTGAACGAGTAAACGCCAAAATCGCAAAAGATCGTCAAATTGTCGCGGACGCGACAAAGCACGGTCGCGGGCGTGACCAAACCCTGGCGTGGGTGTGCCGCTTGTCCGCTTCGTTCTTTGCTTTCTTGTGTCGTGGGCTGGGACCATGGCCATGCATCCGTGTCAAAACCCCTGTTCGCGAAACCTCATTGCACATCAAATTTTATGCATTTGATACTTTTGTCGAGACCCGACCACGCCATAATCATCGGTACGACGTTTATACATAATATAATCGTTTGTTACACCTTTCCCACACAAATCGATCATATTATACATTATACTCTAAATTATTTCCTACACTTAGTACTCCTACCGCCATCTTTTAATTTTCTAAAAGTTTTCTCTTAAAATTTCAATGTCCTTTTCATGAGTAGAATCATAGTTGTGGCCATTATTTTTCTTTATTTTTTTAATTTTTTTAAAAATTATTATTATTATTATTATTATTATTATTGTTGTTGTTGTTGTTGTTGTTGTTTTTTTTATTATTATGAAATGAAGCCTTAGTTGCAAATTACAATCATAAGCTGCTTAAATGTGTTAATTACTCCACTCAAATTTCAAAATCAAATAATAAATATTTTCTAGGAATTATAACTGCACTTTTTTTTTTCTTAAAAAAACTTTTTAAAAGAATGATGTTAAAGGGAAAAGTGACATAGTTAATTTCAAATTACAAACATTTTTTTTTCCAATTTACTATCATTTGAAGATTTACATTAAATAAATTGCGAATATATGAATATTTTTCAATGCATTAAAAAATTGCAATTTTCTTTAAAAAACTAGATATAAAAAAACTATATAAATAATCATGCAACACACAAAGCTCGTTCTATTTGTTTATTTTATGGATCAATAGAAAATAAACTATAGAAAATTAGAATCCAACTTTTGACTTTTTAGGGGTATACATTACACATCATCATTATTCTTCATCATCATCATTCTCCACCAACCTCACCGGACCCATGACCAGCACATAACACATAAAACAATTATAATACAATTAAAACAAATAAAAATATTGTGGAAGTGATATTTTAGATTAGTATGTCAATCCAACTTGAAATAAATTTGATTGCAACGAATTAACTTAACAGGTTACGCAGATTGAACTCAGATTGAGTATTTTGATCTGACTCAACACATTAATTAAACGGTTTGAATTGGGCTAACTTATTTATTTAAACATGTTGAAAAACTTAACCTAACCCGATATTATTGAGTTAAATTCGAATGTTGTAGAGTTGGGTAAGATTTTGCCACCTATATGGCCTTTGGCTCTAAGCTAGCTATAGATTGGGAAATCCAATTGATATTGACTTATTGACACTAGTCTAATATGGACTATGGAGTAAGAACGAACGCATTTAAACTTTTGATTCTTTCCCTTTGTTTCTTCCAAAAATAAAAAATAAAATTATGTCCATTCGATTAGTTTATGTGTAATCTAACATGACTATATTTAAGTTCTACCGTTCAACATAAATTAAAATAGCATTAAATTATAGGACATTAATATAACCACATAACACATAAAATAACTATAATACTGTAATAACCCGGAATTTTGGGCCAGAAAATTTCGTGGTTATTAATAGTATTTATTCAATTTAAGTCCAATAGGCCCATTAAATTGGACTGTTTTATTTTTAGCCCAATTCCTTTCTCTTTCAAAATTGGGCCAAAGACCCAATTTATTCCTTGTAATGTCTTGGCTGGCCACTCCTTGTTTTGGGCCAAGATTATTTGATTTAATTTAATTTGATTAAGGATAATTATTGTAAATTAAATAATTAAATTAATTAAATTAAATTTTAAACCATCTAAAACCTAGTCAAAGTTGTTGTTGAAAGTCCAACAAACTCCCCTCCCTCCTTCCTTTTACACGGCTGCCAAGCCATATTTTAGGACTTGTTTTGCTCTTCCTAATTCCTTTATAAATAGGACCCCTTGCATTATTTTGGGTCCTATTGTTATTTGCTTCAAACCCTAAAAAAAATATATGTTCTTTCCCTTCCTCTCTAAATAGCCGTGACCCTCACTTGTGCCTTGGATTGATTATGCGATTGAGGTAACTAAGCTTTCTTATTTAATTTATGGGTAGCTTTTCACATAGTTAATTAGGAATTAAAATCATGAAGATTGTAGGGTTTGATCTTGTTTTATGCATAGATTGCCGAGTGATATGATGATGTAATTAGATGTATATTAACTAATTTTATTCGTGTCATAATATCTTATGAACCTTGTTATTGAATCTTGACTGAATCTTGGTAGGTTATGAAATTTCCTGTTTTCTTGTTTATGTGCATGAAGATTATGAACTAAAGGCAACATTTTTTACTTTTTGATTTGTTATTTAGCCGCGAGGAATTTTGCAGGATATCTTGTTGTTGACCTTATTCTTGTTTTTCGCTCATGTGTAATTTGCTAATAGAAGATCATTGATTTGTAATTACAGTAATGTCACGCATAGAATTTTAGCATAGCAAGCATAAGTGTTATTTGACTTTAATGATTAAGTTATTGGCAAAATTAATAAATCTTGGTATAACCTTGTTGACCAAATTAAGCTTAGAGCCTGCCGGTTGCCGTGGAGTATATTAGTTTTACAAAGTCTTGCTATTTGTGCCATGCGTGTAATATCCTTGACTCTTGAAGTATTGGTTGATCATGTTGAATCTTGATTTATGATCTTGTTTAAGTTTATTCGTGATGTTGTGATGATTTTCTTTAATTGTTTAAAACATGATTCTTGAATGTACAATTGTTCTTGATTTAACTATGGATTTTCGAGTGTTGTATAGTTGTCATGATAATTTTTAATCAATTATTTTGGCATGATCATGATTAATTTGAATCTAAAATCTACCTGTTCTCGGGATGCCCGAGTGAGCTAAAGATTTAAAAGAATTAAAAGTATTATTTCCATCTCTCTTGAATTTATATGAGCCGTGTGGTGATGAATTAAAGCATGTTAATTTAAATCTTGATTCTTGTTTTTAATCATGTTAAATGTTGTTAAGTATAAATTTTATGATAATTGTCGAGGCAATTTAATTATTTGTTGTCAATTGAATTCATATAATTTAATTGCATAATTTTTGGTAAGGTTGGTATAATTGTCGAGTGACTAAAAATAAGGAAAGATAGAATTTTATTCATATTTTGGGTAATGTTAGTAATTAGTTAATTAGTTGAGATTATTTAGGAAATTAATTAATTAATTAATTAAAGATTGAAGGGCCGTGTAGAATTAGTTGAGTAGTCAAACTTTAGAATTTTTGATTAATAAAGTTAGTATAAGGAAATTATTAATTATTGATAACAATATAAGGATGCCGTGCAGTTTGACTAGAATTAGTCAATTTTAATTAATTTTGACTTATTATTAATTTAGGGACAATTTAATAATAAAGTTTACGGATAAAATAATTATTAGGGATAAGTTGTAAAGTGTAGGGATAAAAAGGAATATTATTATTATTATTATTATTATTAAGAGGGCCGAAAATAATATCAGTAATATTAATATAAATATTTTGAATATTGTTTCAGTAATATATGATATAATGTTAAAGTTAGTGTCCGAAGGGATAGGATTATAAGAAAATGTTATATATATATTTGGAGGTTAGTATCTATATAAGAATTGAGAAGTATAAGATATGATTAGGGATAAGAAAGGAAACAGAGTAATAGCTATACATGTTATGTCTCGGTCTCTGGCTAGGAAAGACTTGGTATTTAAGATGGCCAATATACGTGCCGCACCTCTCTTTCCTGGGACTCCGAACATTTCATTTCCTATTACGGTCACCTAGTATTATCCTAATATATGACATGATTAAATTAATTGAAGATATAAGATACCATATGGACACCCACCTGTATGATACACGAGTCATTAGTGGGTTAAGTCAGAACCACTACCCTATGGGACGAACACATGAGTTCCCCCGAGTAGTTTGACCTTAGAACATGTAGTCGTCTGGTACCCGTATCTGTGAGTCGCTACCAGGAAGTTATGGCCATAGCTTAGACTTAGCGGTGAAACACGGGATCCGCTATGGGATTGAGTACACGAGCTCCTCCCGGCATGTTCTAGGGAGTTATGGTGAAACACGAGATCCATAACGAGTTATTAGTGACCGGTCCAACAAAGATATTATATTAGGATCACATGATTTGATGAGATGAAATCATAAGAAGAAGAAAAGATGATTTCTAAGAATTGATGATGAGATAGATTATGATCTGATATAATAAGAAAGACATGAGATGATTGAAAACAAGATTATGATTTGATAAGATATGGTAGATGATGAGAGGATATGATAAATTATGATTAAGATTATTGGGATTATATGTGATGTATAATATAAGGCAAAGATGGTATAATGTGAGTCTTCCGCTGTGTATTTCCGAATAATGAGTTAATATAAATATACGAATGTCGTATGCACTTTTGCATGTATTCTAACCGTATTCTGCAGGGGTATCTATACGTATTTCTATACGTACCTTTTATACGTACTTTTATACGTATTTGTACACGTATTTTATACGTACTTTTATACGTGATCTTATATGTATTTTTATATGGATCTTTGTGCATTTGAGTGTAAAACTTGTATCAAATTCTTTATAGTTTTTATGATTATTTTCTATGATATTATGTGAATGGTGGTCCCTCGATTAAATGGGACAGCCTAGTTACTCGCCACTGATGGTGGACCCCCCCTTCAGTTTCAGGTGATGTTGCAGCAGACTAAAGCGGGCTTCGCCGGTTGGGCTTGAGAGAGTTTAGGCCTTAGCATAAGTTGTTTCCTAGTATTTCCAAACAGTCAAACATTTATTTAGTTATTTATAAGTTCCCAGCATGTTGGGACGGTATTTTCAGACATTTAATGTAATAACAATAGTGGATTATTACGGTTCTTAGCATTTAATTTAATAAAGAATGTTTCTTTCATTTATTTTAATTGAATTATTGTTAGTTATGATTAAGTAATGATCCGAATGTCGATTTCCCTTCGTAAATCGACAAGCTAAAAAGTCGGGTCGTTACAGTTGGTATCAGAGCTGAGGTTAAATCCTAAGTTACTTCTTCATAAGTAACTTCGTGAGATGTGTGCTTTATGAACCCGAGCGAACCCTAGCCTAAAATGGAAACCTTAGATGAGTGAAACCATGGGTAGTAGCCTGGGTTAAGACGTTCTATCGTTTCATTTCCGCGTTATTGTCGTTTGTGTGCTAACTTATGTTTGATTTTAGGATGTCGACCCCTAGAACTCCGAACTTCCGTCTTCGTCGTCGCAACCTAGAGGACGCAATCCTCACTTTGGCTCAGAACAGCGTCCGGACTCAGAGTAATCAGTCGACCTTTGACCGATTAGCCCGACTTCGTCCTCCGACCTATGATGGTTCAGCTGACCCAACCATCCTCGAAAACTGGATTCGGGAGATGCGTAAGATGTTCGATGTTCTAGCTTGCCCCGCGACTGAACGGGTCCCCATAGCTACGTTCTACCTTCAGGGTGAGGCAGACAACTGGTGGAGTACACTCCGGTCAAACCCCGACACAGATCTGAATCTGAGTTGGGAAGACTTCACCAAAAGGCTGCAAGATCGTTTCTACCCCGAGGAGCTTAAGTGGCAGAAACAAGAGGAATTCCTCACCTTCACCCAGGGTAGTCTGTCCGTTCAGGCTTATACGGACAAGTTCACCGAGCTCTCCAGGTTCGCATCAGCGGTGATTCCTTCTGAAGCCGAGCGAGTTAAGAGGTACATCAAGAAGCTTAACTCCAACATCCGGGTTCATGTGGTGAGCAGCAGGGTGAAGACTTTTCAGGAGGCTTATGAGGTGGCTCTTGAGGTTCAGTCTTCAATTTCTGATGAAGACACCGGGAAGAAGAGGGTTACTCCAGCTCCAGCTCCAGCTCCGGTTAAGAAGACCAGGTTCGAATCTTCTTCTAGGCCGCAGCAGAGATTCCGACCAGCTCCGGGTCAGGGACCGAGATTGTGTAATGGTTGTAAGAAAGAGATTCACCCGGGGAAGAAGTGTGATGGGTCTCCTATAGTGTGTTTCAATTGTGGTGAAGCGGGTCACAAGTCTACTTTCTGCCCTAAGAGACAGCCAGCGGCAGCAACAGCCACAGGTAGTCAAGCTCCGGACAAGAACAGGATCTTCTGCATGACACAGGAAGAGGCGGATGCTCAGCTCGATGTGGTCACGGGTACATTTCTTGTTCATGATATGTCTGCATATGTTCTGTTTGATACTGGTGCCACTGTGTCCTTTGTTGCTAGTACTTTTATTGCTAAAGCTAACCTGATGGGGGAGTCTCCTGTCAAATCTATCATAACTCTTCCTTCGGGAGAGGACTTTTCTTGTCTTCGGGAGTTCAGGGACGTGTCCATTGTCATCTCGGGGGTAAGGTTCGAGGCCAACCTGAAGGAGTTCCCTATGATTGAGTTCGATGTAATCTTAGGGATGGATTGGTTAGCTAAGTATCAGGCGACCTTTCGGTGTCAAGACCAGGCTGTCACTTTGCGAGGACCAGACGCAAAAAGAGTAACTTATGTCGGAAAGCCGATAGGCAAGGGATTGAAGATCGTGTCCGCTATGAAGATGCGCAGGCTGCAGCGCAAGGGTGAGACAGTGTTTCTATGTCAAGTCAAGGACTTGACTAAGGAGGAACAGCTAGAGGCCATTCCAGTGGTTCGAGAGTATGCGGACGTTTTTCCGGAGGAGTTGCCAGGGATACCACAGGAAAGAGAAGTAGAATTCAACATCGATCTGGTACCCGGGACTGCTCCGATTTCTAAGGCTCCGTATCGCATGGCTCCAGCAGAGTTGAAGGAATTGAAGACCCAGTTGCAAGAGTTGATCGACAAGGGTTTTATCCGGCCTAGTGTGTCGCCGTGGGGTGCTCCGGTTTTGTTCGTGAAGAAGAAAGACGGCAGCATGAGATTGTGCATAGATTACCGGGAGCTGAACAAGGTGACGATCAAGAACAGGTATCCTCTGCCCAGGATCGAGGATTTGTTTGATCAGTTGAAGGGAGCCAGTGTCTTCTCTAAGATTGATCTCAGGTCCGGTTATCACCAGATTCCAGTGAAGCTAGAGGATATACCGAAGACTGCTTTTCGCACGAGATATGGGCATTATGAGTTCGAAGTTATGCCGTTTGGTTTGACGAATGCTCCTGCAGTGTTCATGGACCAGATGAATCGGACCTTCCATCATCTTCTAGATGTGTGTGTGGTAGTGTTCATCGACGATATTCTCATTTATTCGAAGAATGAACAAGATCACACTCAGCATCTTCATCTGGTGTTGGGTATTCTGCGGGCTCAGAAGTGGTTCGCGAAGTTGTCTAAGTGCGAGTTCTGGCTCAAGGAAGTTGCCTTTCTAGGGCATGTGATTAATGCGGATGGTGTCATGGTGGATCCAGCCAAAATTAAGGCGGTGGTTGAATGGCACAGTCCGAAGAATGTGGCCGAGATTCGAAGTTTTCTTGGCCTAGCAGGTATATTAAAGTTTTTGTTATAGCTTTGTTAATGTCTATGCAAGAATACTTACCTGTGAAATTTGTTGTATCAGGTTACTATCGGAGATTTGTGAAAGACTTCTCCAAAGTAGCAGCGCCTATGACCAAGTTGTTGCACAAAGATTGCAAGTTCGTGTGGACCGAGCAGTGTGAAGAAGCTTTTCAAGCACTCAAGCAAAGTCTTGTGTCTGCACCAGTTCTTGCTTTGCCGACAGAGGGTGTAGGTTTTGAGATCTACAGTGATGCGTCGAAGAAGGGTCTAGGTTGTGTTCTGATGCAAGAAGGAAGGGTGATTGCATATGCTTCGAGACAGCTCAAGGTTCATGAGCAGAATTATCCTACTCACGACTTAGAGTTGGCAGCGGTGGTGTTCGCTTTGAAGGTCTGGCGACATTATCTCTACGGGGTGTCTTGCAAGTTGTTCACCGATCACAAGAGTCTGAAGTACATCTTCACTCAGAAGGAACTCAACATGAGGCAGCGACGGTGGCTCGAGTTAATCAAGGATTACGACCTCTCAGTCAACTATTGTGAAGGGAAAGCTAATAAGGTAGCCGATGCTCTTAGTCGTAAGGATCGTCATTCATGTAACAGAGTGGCGGTTTTACCTAAGGAAATCTGTTCCGACCTTCGCAAGTTGGGGATTGAGGTGGTTACACCAGGCAGTACTAGAGTGTTTTTGAGTGCTATGAGTGTCGAGCCCAGTTTGTATCAGGAGTTACGGGAGAAGCAGAAGGAAGACCCGCAACTCGAGAAGATTCGTGAAGCTAAACTTCAAGGCAAGGCAGAAGACTTCACGATTGAACCTGATGGTAGTTTGAGGTTCCGTAACAGGTAATGGAGCTATTGTTTTTATGAACTAATTTTTCGCCTTATGGAAACTAATCTTTGTTCCGTAACAGGTGGTGTGTGCCCCGTGCTCCGAATCTGAGGAATCGGATTATGGAAGAGGCTCACAATACTCCGTATTCGGTGCATCCAGGTGGCGGGAAGCTCTATAAGGACCTAAGGGAATGTTTCTGGTGGCCGAGGATGAAGCAAGAGGTCGCAGAATTTGTGGCGCGGTGTCTCACGTGTCAGAAGGTGAAGATCGAGCATCAGCGACCAGGTGGTTTGTTGCAGCCATTGCCGATACCCACATGGAAGTTCGATTCCATCTCCATGGATTTTGTGGTTGGTTTGCCCACAACGTCTACGGGTTTGGATACTGTTTGGGTGATCGTGGATCGTTTGACCAAGGTGGCTCGTTTCATTCCTATGAAGGTTACTTGGTCAATGGGGAAGATGGCGGAAGCGTACTCGAGGGAGATTATTCGGTTACATGGTGTGCCGAAGGATATCGTGTCCGATCGAGATCCCCGGTTCTTGTCACGATTCTGGAAGTCTTTGCAGGAGGCTTTTGGGACTAAGCTTAATTTGAGTACGGCTTTTCACGCAGCTACTGACGGGCAGACAGAGCGGACCATCCAGACTTTGGAGGATATGCTACGGGCTTGTGCGTTGGACTTCCAGCAATCTTGGGTTAGATCTCTGAGTTTGGTGGAGTTTTCGTACAACAATAGTTATCACGCCAGTCTTCAGATGGCTCCTTATGAGGCTTTGTATGGGCGTAAGTGTCGTAGTCCTACTTGTTGGAGCGACATCAGTGATGCTTTGGTGATTGGTCCCGATCATATCCGGGATACAGTTGAGCAGGTGAAGATCATCAGGGCGAGACTACAGGCAGCTCAGAGTCGGCAGAAGTCATATGTTGATCGTCGTCGGAAGCCGCTAGAGTTTGAGGTTGGGGACAAGGTTTTGCTTAAGGTGTCTCCTATGAAGGGTGTGGTCCGGTTCGGTCAGAAAGGGAAGCTCAGACCTAAGTATGTTGGACCATACGAGATTTTAGAGCGAGTTGGTGAAGTCGCTTATCGGTTGGCGATGCCTCCGGATTTATCGAGGGTTCATGATGTATTCCATGTGTCACAGCTACGGAAGTATGTCAATGATCCTTCACATGTCATTCCGGTTGAGTCATCAGAGATCGAGCCGAACCTGACATTTGAGGAGAAGCCAGTTCAGATTTTGGATCGTCAGGATCGGATATTGCGTCGCAAGGTGGTGCCTCTGGTCAAGGTTTTGTGGCGTAGTCAGAAGTTCGAGGAGGCCACTTGGGAGACCGAGGCTTCGATGAGGGAGAAGTACCCCGAATTGTTCGAAGCAGGTATGGGTTTTATTTTTGGGTTTTTGTTTTCTGTTTGGTTTTGTTGGTTGTGTTGTTTGTTGGTTTCTGTTTGAGCTCCGTTAAGTAAATTTCGAGGTCGAAATTTATTTAAGGAGGGGTGACTGTAATAACCCGGAATTTTGGGCCAGAAAATTTCGTGGTTATTAATAGTATTTATTCAATTTAAGTCCAATAGGCCCATTAAATTGGACTGTTTTATTTTTAGCCCAATTCCTTTCTCTTTCAAAATTGGGCCAAAGACCCAATTTATTCCTTGTAATGTCTTGGCTGGCCACTCCTTGTTTTGGGCCAAGATTATTTGATTTAATTTAATTTGATTAAGGATAATTATTGTAAATTAAATAATTAAATTAATTAAATTAAATTTTAAACCATCTAAAACCTAGTCAAAGTTGTTGTTGAAAGTCCAACAAACTCCCCTCCCTCCTTCCTTTTACACGGCTGCCAAGCCATATTTTAGGACTTGTTTTGCTCTTCCTAATTCCTTTATAAATAGGACCCCTTGCATTATTTTGGGTCCTATTGTTATTTGCTTCAAACCCTAAAAAAAATATATGTTCTTTCCCTTCCTCTCTAAATAGCCGTGACCCTCACTTGTGCCTTGGATTGATTATGCGATTGAGGTAACTAAGCTTTCTTATTTAATTTATGGGTAGCTTTTCACATAGTTAATTAGGAATTAAAATCATGAAGATTGTAGGGTTTGATCTTGTTTTATGCATAGATTGCCGAGTGATATGATGATGTAATTAGATGTATATTAACTAATTTTATTCGTGTCATAATATCTTATGAACCTTGTTATTGAATCTTGACTGAATCTTGGTAGGTTATGAAATTTCCTGTTTTCTTGTTTATGTGCATGAAGATTATGAACTACAGGCAACATTTTTTACTTTTTGATTTGTTATTTAGCCGCGAGGAATTTTGCAGGATATCTTGTTGTTGACCTTATTCTTGTTTTTCGCTCATGTGTAATTTGCTAATAGAAGATCATTGATTTGTAATTACAGTAATGTCACGCATAGAATTTTAGCATAGCAAGCATAAGTGTTATTTGACTTTAATGATTAAGTTATTGGCAAAATTAATAAATCTTGGTATAACCTTGTTGACCAAATTAAGCTTAGAGCCTGCCGGTTGCCGTGAAGTATATTAGTTTTACAAAGTCTTGCTATTTGTGCCATGCGTGTAATATCCTTGACTCTTGAAGTATTGGTTGATCATGTTGAATCTTGATTTATGATCTTGTTTAAGTTTATTCGTGATGTTGTGATGATTTTCTTTAATTGTTTAAAACATGATTCTTGAATGTACAATTGTTCTTGATTTAACTATGGATTTTCGAGTGTTGTATAGTTGTCATGATAATTTTTAATCAATTATTTTGGCATGATCATGATTAATTTGAATCTAAAATCTACCTGTTCTCGGGATGCCCGAGTGAGCTAAAGATTTAAAAGAATTAAAAGTATTATTTCCATCTCTCTTGAATTTATATGAGCCGTGTGGTGATGAATTAAAGCATGTTAATTTAAATCTTGATTCTTGTTTTTAATCATGTTAAATGTTGTTAAGTATAAATTTTATGATAATTGTCGAGGCAATTTAATTATTTGTTGTCAATTGAATTCATATAATTTAATTGCATAATTTTTGGTAAGGTTGGTATAATTGTCGAGTGACTAAAAATAAGGAAAGATAGAATTTTATTCATATTTTGGGTAATGTTAGTAATTAGTTAATTAGTTGAGATTATTTAGGAAATTAATTAATTAATTAATTAAAGATTGAAGGGCCGTGTAGAATTAGTTGAGTAGTCAAACTTTAGAATTTTTGATTAATAAAGTTAGTATAAGGAAATTATTAATTATTGATAACAATATAAGGATGCCGTGCAGTTTGACTAGAATTAGTCAATTTTAATTAATTTTGACTTATTATTAATTTAGGGACAATTTAATAATAAAGTTTACGGATAAAATAATTATTAGGGATAAGTTGTAAAGTGTAGGGATAAAAAGGAATATTATTATTATTATTATTATTATTAAGAGGGCCGAAAATAATATCAGTAATATTAATATAAATATTTTGAATATTGTTTCAGTAATATATGATATAATGTTAAAGTTAGTGTCCGAAGGGATAGGATTATAAGAAAATGTTATATATATATTTGGAGGTTAGTATCTATATAAGAATTGAGAAGTATAAGATATGATTAGGGATAAGAAAGGAAACAGAGTAATAGCTATACATGTTATGTCTCGGTCTCTGGCTAGGAAAGACTTGGTATTTAAGATGGCCAATATACGTGCCGCACCTCTCTTTCCTGGGACTCCGAACATTTCATTTCCTATTACGGTCACCTAGTATTATCCTAATATATGACATGATTAAATTAATTGAAGATATAAGATACCATATGGACACCCACCTGTATGATACACGAGTCATTAGTGGGTTAAGTCAGAACCACTACCCTATGGGACGAACACATGAGTTCCCCCGAGTAGTTTGACCTTAGAACATGTAGTCGTCTGGTACCCGTATCTGTGAGTCGCTACCAGGAAGTTATGGCCATAGCTTAGACTTAGCGGTGAAACACGGGATCCGCTATGGGATTGAGTACACGAGCTCCTCCCGGCATGTTCTAGGGAGTTATGGTGAAACACGAGATCCATAACGAGTTATTAGTGACCGGTCCAACAAAGATATTATATTAGGATCACATGATTTGATGAGATGAAATCATAAGAAGAAGAAAAGATGATTTCTAAGAATTGATGATGAGATAGATTATGATCTGATATAATAAGAAAGACATGAGATGATTGAAAACAAGATTATGATTTGATAAGATATGGTAGATGATGAGAGGATATGATAAATTATGATTAAGATTATTGGGATTATATGTGATGTATAATATAAGGCAAAGATGGTATAATGTGAGTCTTCCGCTGTGTATTTCCGAATAATGAGTTAATATAAATATACGAATGTCGTATGCACTTTTGCATGTATTCTAACCGTATTCTGCAGGGGTATCTATACGTATTTCTATACGTACCTTTTATACGTACTTTTATACGTATTTGTACACGTATTTTATACGTACTTTTATACGTGATCTTATATGTATTTTTATATGGATCTTTGTGCATTTGAGTGTAAAACTTGTATCAAATTCTTTATAGTTTTTATGATTATTTTCTATGATATTATGTGAATGGTGGTCCCTCGATTAAATGGGACAGCCTAGTTACTCGCCACTGATGGTGGACCCCCCCTTCAGTTTCAGGTGATGTTGCAGCAGACTAAAGCGGGCTTCGCCGGTTGGGCTTGAGAGAGTTTAGGCCTTAGCATAAGTTGTTTCCTAGTATTTCCAAACAGTCAAACATTTATTTAGTTATTTATAAGTTCCCAGCATGTTGGGACGGTATTTTCAGACATTTAATGTAATAACAATAGTGGATTATTACGGTTCTTAGCATTTAATTTAATAAAGAATGTTTCTTTCATTTATTTTAATTGAATTATTGTTAGTTATGATTAAGTAATGATCCGAATGTCGATTTCCCTTCGTAAATCGACAAGCTAAAAAGTCGGGTCGTTACAAATACAATTAAAACAAAAAAAATGTGGAAGTGATATTTTAGATTAGTATGTCAATCCAACTTGAAATAAATTCGATTGCAAGGTATTTATTTAACAGATTATGCAGGTTGAACTCGGGTTGAGTATTTTGCCCTGACCCAACACAGTAATTAAACAATTTGAGTTGGGCTAACCTATTTATTTAAACATGTTGAAAAACTTAATCCAAACCCGATATTATTGAGTTAGGTTTGAAGCTAGCTACAAATTGGGAAATCCAATTGATATTGACTTATCGACACTAAGCTAGCTATGTTGCATGGATACGGGTACGGGTTTGAGAACGGGTACAGAATACATCACTTCTAAAATTAAGGATACAGATATGAATAAAAAAATAATATATAAATTATATAAAAATATGAAATTTTATGAAAATCTTCAATGTAACTTGGATATTATGTTTGTAAAAACACAAATAATTAAGTAAAATGATTAAGTTTTTTTAAAAGAATACCAGAAAGACGGATAAAATGGCCAAAATAAGGTATTTTTTTTTTAAATATACTAAAAATGGAGTGAAGTATCGGGTATCTGTGAGGTATCGATATCGTATCGATATCCGACACGAGTACGATTACCTAAATGAAGTATCCATGCATCCTAGTAAGACAAACGCATTTAAATTATTCAGTGTACTCTACTCGACTATTGATTATTTTCCTTTGTTTCTTCCAAAAAAAAAAGCCCAATCTTTAAAACGTGCATATAATGATGAATGTGTGGTTATGTGGTGATTGGTTGATTTGTGGGATTTAATTTGCCACTCAGCCTAATGCCTCCAAATTCTATCATTTTCTCATTTGTAACTTGTAAGTTGTAACTATTGTAGATTTGTAGTAGATACGATAGAATAATTGATATAAACTAATTGCATTTACCCAAAAAAAAAGAAAAATTGCCAAAAATAAATCAATCTTTGGCCGATCTTTCATCATTAAGCCAATTTTTGGAAAATCCAGAAAATAGGTTAAATGATACTAAGGTTAGCTTAATTCTGCATTTTCAAAAGGTTGGCTTAATTGTGAAAGATCGACCAAAGGTTGACTTACTCTTGGCAATTTTTCCAAAAAACATGAGATAATATGGTGCATTCTATTTAACTCATTAAACTTTAACTTATCTAAACTTATTAAACCTTAACTTATCTAAACTTATTGGAACTTATCTGAACTTGAAACTTTTTTGTAACGTGTATTTAGAACTTATTAGACCTGAACTTATCTAATCTGAACTTATTGGAACTTATCTGAATTTATTAAAACTTAACTTATTAAACCTAAAACTTATTTTTTAAGGTGAAGAGAACGCACCCTAACGGCCCATTTGGTTGTTGTAATAAATTGTGATAATGGTAATAAATTTATAGTGTAATTTTGTTACGTAGGAACCTTATAATTCTCATGGAAAATAACTTTTCATTCCCAAACTTTAATTTTCTTCTCATTTTTTATTTCCATCAATTACCATTGGGAAGGGTGATATTTGATGGGAATGGATATTTGTGAAGAAATAAATTGGAGTTAAACTATTTACATCATGGGAATGAATTTTGATTTCCTTTCCAAATTTAGTTATAAAGTCAATATTATTTATGTCCGGTTACCAAATGGGCCGTAACTGTACTCCATTTATACAAGAAAGTAACTATAAATTAAGGTCCAAAACCAAAACACCTAGGTTGTAAAATAACCAAAGGAAAGAGAGAGAGAGAGAGAGAAAGCTAGTAAAGAATACAAGCTAAGAATGCAAGCTATAGCAAGATTGAGTGGATGGCTAATAGCCCATAATTTTATTCCTATTCTTATAGAGTTCAATGATGGAAAAGTATTGAGGTTTATGGGAGACAAACATGTGCCAGCTTCCATGGACCCACTAACCGGGGTGGAGTCCCAAGACGTGGACATAAGCTAGCCCCGATGTGATGGTCCGCTCGCTTATACAAACCTCCTAGTGCTACCAAAGAAGATGTGAAGTTACCTTTGTTGGTTTACTTCCATGGTGGAGGCTTTTGTATCGAATCAGCCAATTCGCCTACTTACCATAACTACTTTACTACTTTAGCTTCTACTGCCAACGTGTTGGTGGTGTCTGTGGGCTATAGACGGGCCCCAGAGAGCCCACTCCCTGCTTGCTACGAAGATTCTTAATTGGGCCGCCATTAAATTGGATCAAGGATCACGCTGACCCGTCCAAATTATTTTTGGCCGGGGACAGTTCGGGTGCCAATATAGCGCACCATATGTCTAAGAGAATTAAGGTTAAAGGCGCGCTTTTGGTGGATCCTTAGCTTTCTTCTGGCCTGGGGTGAGGATCGGATTGGGTCCGAGGCCGAGAAGTTGGCGAATTCTGAACAGGGAAACTTGGTGTTAGTTAGAAAGAGGAGACGAGTTTTGGAAAATGATAGCCCCGGAAGGAAACGGGTGGGATGATCCAATAATAAACCCGGCAAAAGACCCGGATCTGGGGGACGTAGCGGCGGAGAAGGTGATGGTGTGTGTGGCAGGGAAGGATATATTAAGGGACAGGAGGTACTACTATAAGGAGGTTTTGATCAAGACAGTACTGGGTTTAAGGAAAGTAGGGTTCAAATGTTTGAGACACTAGGCCAAGACCATGTGTTTCACTTGATCAATCCTACCTCTGATATGATCATGCTCTTGCCCTAATGGAAAAGGTTGTTGCTTTCCTCAACTCTTAGCTTTTTTATTGTTTTGTGTTGGACTGAGAGTGAAGGATAGTTCAGATGGTTAGAGCTTCTTTTCCGATTCTAGATCATCCTGGGATTGATTCTCATCCCGCTCTTTGTGGCTCATTTGCACCCAAATAAAATTGTTTAGTGTTGGACCAACTCCTTTCATAAATCAATAAAACCAACATAATATATGCATTTATTCTCAATAAATCTGTATTAATGTATGTTTGTTACTTTTTGCTTTTTTTTCCCCACGGTTTTCTATGTACTTATTCAGACGTTTATATTATACAGTCCTTAGGCTTTATTTGGTTTAGCTGAAATTTGCTTATCTGATCTGATATAAACTTATTGCCTAATTTGGTCAAACTATGTCTGCGTATATATGCTAACTCATAAGGAAAAAATATATAAATTGGGATCATATTTTATTTGTATTATTACTGAGTAGTTTATGAATATGTAATTTTAATAATAATTTTTGGTACGGAATTAAAGATATTTAAGTTTAAAACATCAAATTAAATTATCTGATCTGATCTGCACTTATTTTTTTATCAGATCTAGAATAATTTATAAGGTATTGAAATAATGGCTATCAAACAAAGCCTTAAACTATACTCTCTCTATATATAAAATAATAAAAACTTGATATTTAAAAAATAAACTATGCCTCTACATGAATATACGACAAGATCTCATATGGTTATTTTTTTTCTTATTTATAATAATAAAAAAAAACCATAATTAAAATTAATTTCTACTCCTACCCAAAATTTGAAGGGAAAAATATCATTGGTGAGCCTGTGTTTTTTAAATTTAGGGTTGGTGACCCTATGTTCTTAAGAATTCCACAAATGACCCCATATTTTGTATCAATTGTCAAATTAAAGTGACATTAATAAGGGTGTTTTGTCAGATTTTGATTTCTTGTAAGCTCTTTTTCTTCATTTTATTTTTTTCTATTAATCTTCTTAGTTCTTCCTCATCGTCTTTGATGATATTTTGGTAATACTTTTCAGTTTGGATAGGTTATCTTATGTTTCTAGCAAATAAATTTTGCCTGCTCATGCCATTACCTCGAATGATTATTATTTTTATTTTTTTTGCATTCTAGGGAGTGGGTTTACTCCACTATGGAGGTTTCCGAGTTCGTCTATTACTAATTTACTTGACTTGATTATTTGTCTGGGGTAGGGTTCATAAAGAATTCTTCCCATGTTTTTCTGTGACTATGTCATTAGGCTTTACATTAACGGGATTTTTTTTTTTTTGGTCCTCCTCCTTGTTCATATTTTTCTGCATTTACTACCCTTTTTCTTTCAAAGGTGTCTATGGTGCTTACCAACTTAAATATTTTCTTCCAATGAAGTCTTATAGGTCGGGTTCCTTTAAACATAACTTCTCCTATTGTTAATAACTTAATGGCTTAGAACCTATCTCTAATTCTTCTAATTAAGCTAACAAAGTATTTAGGTTCGGAAATGTATGTAATACCCCGTATTTTTGTACATTTATACATGTATTTTTATATGTATTTTATAACCTATACACGTATTTTATACGCCTAAAAGAATATTTTATATTCTTACGAATTAGGATTAATAAAATGGTTTAAAGTCAATATTTATAAAGTGTTATTATTTGGGTATTTAAATAATTTCTATATATTTATAAAGGAATTTTATTAAATTATATTTGAAATAATATCAAAGGTTTTAATTATGTATTTTGGGTGTCATTTATAAAAATAAAATATTCCGATTCGCAAAAGGGTAAAAGTTTTATTTATATTGTCGCAAGCCCAACCCAGCGGAAAAATCAAATTAGACCCAAACCGTATAAATACCCATAGTGTAAACCCTAACACAAAACAAAACCCTAAATCAGAAATAAAAAAAAACAAAAAAAACCAAACACCCCATCAATGCCACACCCTCACGTATAAAAGAGGAAAAAGGAAAAAAAAATATATCTTCATCCTTCCTCCATCACGCAAGGCTCAATAGTACCACCGCCGGGGACGACCACAACCGGGGACCGCCTTATATCGCCTGCAGCTGATCTACCGCCATGACTCGCCAAGCCTGCTGCCTTTGTTACCGGGTCCACCGCCGTTGCCGGTGCTTTGCTGCCCATATGCGTGAGTCTTCCTTTACAAAAAAAAAAAAAAAAAAAAACTTTTCTTTATTTATTTTTAATTTTTGATTTAAAGTTTATAAATTGTTATATTTGGTTAAATTTTGATTTTATGTATGTTGTTTATACCGTTTAAATTTCGTATCAAGATTTTGATTTTTATAATAATGTTAATAAAATTTTCAGATTTAAAAAGGAGTTAAAAATTTAAAGAAACCTATTTGATATGTACGTTTTTTATGGTTTTTATGTGTCGAAATTGTTCAAAACGAAGTGGGGTTTGAACTATAATATTTTTATGATTTAAAAAGTATGTTTACGACATATAGGGGATGTTTGAATGAGTTATAATATTCTGAAATTTTATTTAAACCATAATATATAATGTTTTCTTGAGTATTTTTGGGTAAAAATATATCCTGCGAAGCGTGTTTGTGTTTTATGCGAAGTTGGACTTAAAACACTGATTTTTATTAGGTTCAAAAGTTACTGTGATTTTGGGAAAAATAGTTTCAATTCAAAGGTTTTTGTCGTTAGTAGCGTATAAGGGTTTCCGGTAGTCTTAGGAACCTGTCGGGTGTTGTTAAAACTTTTAAAAAATGATTTTCGGGACGTTTCGGAAGGGTTGTTAATATTTTATCGGGGCTGGAATTTTTGAAATTATTTATAGGCTGGAATTTTGTAATATATACTTAGGATAGTTTATATGTTCAAGGGAATTAATTAGTCCCGATGTTTATATGTAGGAGAGTTTGAATTTGGCCAATTTGAGTAATTGTGGCTAGCCGGATATATTATACCAGGTACGTATGTACTCAGGAAATTGTTTGCATGTAGTGGCATGTCTAGGGCATGATTTGAACTGTGATGATTGGTTGTATGTTATATATGTGATTGTGGAAAAGGGAAAAAAATATATATTGCTACAGCATGTTGTCCTGAATTGCATATTTTATCACAGTTGAAGTAGGAGTTCAATTATGAACCTTTATACCACGTAACGTGGGGCCAATAGGCATAAGTATCATTTTACCACCATTGTGTGGGGCCATGGGCATTAAAGGACTTGGTAATTATGTGATCGTTAAATGAAAAGATAAATATACCTGCAATTGTGTGATTTCAAGTGTGATGGTTTATGTTGTAGATTTTAGGGAAATTGAATTATATCAGATTCTTTATAATATTGTAAATCATGTAAAGTGAAACGAGATTCACACCAAAACTCTTGGAACGTATATACCTTGAGTATGAACAATGGGGGGAGCTTATGCTCCTATCAAGAGGTACGAGACGTCGTTCACTCTTGTTTTATTTTTTCTTCTTTTTTCTCTTTCTTTTTCTATTTTATTTTGGGATCCCAACCACCTTATGGTGGATATTCCCACTCGGATCGCAACCGAGTGCGTGGCCAGGTGGCAGCCGTGGTAGGCAACTTTCTTTACATTTTATCTTTCACCCACCTTATAGTGGATATTCCCGCTCGGATCACAACCGAGTGCATGGCCAGGTGGCAGCCGTGGTAGGCAACTTTCCTTATCTTTTATCTTTGGGAGCCCGTTCGATGTGAATCCAATCTCTTAATAAAATAAACAAATAATATACATTTCACCATTATTTAATCTGACCACTATCTTTAATTTGTCTAATCATGGAGTCCATAGTCTTAACTCAATTACAATAATTTATTTATTTATTTATAAATTTAGTTGTTTATTTATTTATTGTCACCTGTAGTATATATGTGCTCAGCTTTTGCTAATTACGTGCTTTTGTGTGTGTCTTCTTTGGTCATGGCCCTCGCCTTAATGACCCTGTGATGAACCAATTTATACACTTGTATTATTGGGGAGCAGAATTGCACATGTTAGCTTAATGATGTGAAGTTCAAGCAGTCGGCATATGCATTGTCGTGGGATGAGAGTGATTCGAGAGTTAACAATTCTTGTATTTGAGCTTATTTTAAAATGTTATTTCATTTACGTTATTTGGTTTAAATAATTGTTAAAGTTTTTCCGCTGCAAAATTCTGAATAAGCTGAAACGTTTTCACACGTGGCGGTAATACTTTGGAAATTTCTCTTCAAGAATATTTCTATACCTAGGGTTTTAGAGTATTTACGGATTAAAAAGTAGGGAATTTTCAGGGTATTACAATGTAACTTACTTTACCTTGGCTTAGATTGCACGTGCTGCCACTAATTATTTGGTCATAGAATTTTCTATGTCTAATACCACAAAAGAACCTTAAGCACTTATATCTTTACCAAAATCAGGTAAAGGTTTAATGTAAACTTGTACAACTCTCATTCAATGCTTAATAAACATATTTTGTTCTTGTTTTGAGGAAAGATGTCTTAAATATTTTGTCTTTTCATATTTCAGGGAAATTCTATCTCTTTTCTTTCATTTGTTCCATTTCTTTATCATCAATGACATATTCAGCTTACCTTAGTCATTTTTTGTTCGATTGCATCATCATCTTCTTCTTCTTCAAAACCTTATTTGGTTTCCATAATATCATCAAAAACTAGTTAATCTCGTTTAATGATATATATCTAATATCTTCTTCAATTGATACATAGTTTGTTTCTTCGACTTCTTCTTCAGGAATTATTTGTGTTTCGGCTATTTTAGTCATTATACAAAAAATACAATAATACATCCACTTTCCTACATCTTCTTGACACCAATGCTTCTCACACTCACACTCTACAATATAATGCTTACATTACACTAGAATGAAAAACCCATAATGAATACTATCCTCTCCCTAAGTTTCTTACAACCCTATAGATCTGATTTCATTTCCATGACTACCAATCCCATTGATTTGTTGTATTGAGTAAGTGCCAAAGTGTATTTGCAAAGTGGACAAATACTTACGGCCCGCTTGGTTGTTAGTAATAAATTATGGTAATTGTTATGGGGGGTTTAGATTTAGAGAGAGCTACCCAATTTTATGCTACAAACTTGACCCATAATATAGAACCACAAAAAGAGAAAGTAATTAAAAAATACAAAGGGGATAATAATAACTCAGTTAGCTGCTAATCAGGATTGATTAAGGTTAATCGACAATTACAAGTATGTGTTGTCAAATCAGCCAATTCTAGGAATCTGTGCTGTAATCATTACTTTAATACTTTTATACAAGAATCTCCTCATTTCCCCTAGTAATCTATCAATGTGGGATACAAGTTTTCCCATTCATTTACATGAAGTTGTTTGGCTTAAGATTCTAGCTGAAGTTGAGCATGCCACATGTCTTCGTGAAAAGGTGCCACGTGGACCAATAGGGTGCTTCCATGTGGACCGGTGATATCCTGCCACGTAACCCCTGTACTTGAGGCCTTTGATGGTTTTCTTTTGGGCTGGTGTCTTGGGCTCTTCCTTGGGCCTTTATATAGTGGGTCTTGTCCTCCACTTTGACCAGAAAATTGGCAGTAACATTTGCCCCTCAAAAGGAGGAAGATTAGTCCAAAATTTCCCCTTTTGAATAGTTCTTTCCTAATTAAAATCCCTAATCCGTTTTTGGTGGGAAAATAAAGAAAGTTTTTGAATTTTGAAATTATTGGGGGTCTATAAATACCGCCTAATCATTTTCATAAATCATTTTCCAAATCCTGAGATTCTAGAGAGAGAGAGAGTAGAGAGAGATTCTTGGAGCAAGAACAACACTTTGAAAAATTCCTTTTTTTTTTTTTTGTAAATTTGAATCGAACAACAGGCTTTTGCAAGAACTTGTTTGAGTTTGGTGAAGAATTTTGCTTGGATCCATTTGTTGACAGTTGCAGGTGTTTTTCCTAATCCCCTCAAGTAGAGTCGTCAATCCTATAGTCAGGTATTCATCTCTTCCTTCTTCCTTTTCTTTGTGTTTTGTCTTTTGCATTCGGCCTTCTAAACCCAATAGTATGGCCGAATCTTCGAATAGTAAAGAATCTAGGGTATCCGGACCCGTCATCTCCTGGTCGAGCTATAAGACCCATTCTCTGAATATTCCTCCCTTTGTACCTATGCAGGGTACTATGGCGAGGTTGAAGCAGACAATGCGATACAGCCCTCCTCCAAAGGATTCGGTTGGGACACCTAACCAGGAAGAACATGAGGAAGAGACGACCGGCCAAGAACCTTTAGGTTCTGAGCGGCTAGAGGTCGACATGACCAAGTCCAAAGTGGACGTGGAGGAGGGAACAGACGTTCCCGGGTCTTCTAAAAAGAGAGCAGATACGTTTTATGACTCGAGCATGTGTGGGATGCTCAAGGTCTGTCATGAATTATATGACTCTGATTTGCTTCGGACGCGTAGCACCTTCATTCATTGCGAGGGGTTCGAGCTCATCGTGCCTAAACCCGAGGCCACTGTAAGGGCATTGCCTAAGAATACCTTCCCGGTGTATGAGGATGTTTTTGAGCTCGGTCTTCGTTTCCCCCTCCACCCATTCATACTGGATGTACTAGAGGGGTATGAGCTCGGCATATGGCAGCTCACTCCCAATTCTTGGGCAAACGTTTTTGGGTACATGGCTACCTGTAAACTGAGAGGCTATAGAATGTCCTTTGGCATTTTCTCTCATATGCATCACTTAAACAAGGCTGAAAACAGCTGTGATGCCTGGTATATTCTTAGCACCCGGCCTTCTTACCAAATGACTGTCACAAAGAATAATAAGTGGAGGAACTGGAGGAATAGGTTCCTTTATGTAGAAGCTGATGATGAAGAGCTTGTTGAGAGGCTGAGTCGTATGAATACCGACCCTTATCTTTGTGGCCGGGATGTAGACTTGCCTCCGACCCACTATGAGGATGATGTGGTACTCAGAGGAGACCACTTTAAAACAAGAGTCGTCTATTCTACTGGCAAGAAATGCCAGGTTCCGGTACTTTGGGTGTCGGATTGGACATTTTTTAAGGACAATAATTTCTTGTCTGTTGCGGGCTTGAGTCAAGCCATTGATAGAGGTAGCCTGTAGTTCTCTTATGTTTCTCTATTCTGATTCTCCTTTTATCTAACTTCTCTCTCTCTCTTTTTTTTTTTTTATAGAGAGAGCTATGTCGAAGCTTTTTAAAGAGAAAACAGGAGAGGCCACATGCGACGACTACCTTGACGAACTGTACCATGCCAAATCTAAGGCTTGGTCAGAGAGGAAGGAAGAAGCAAAGGTATATATTTACGTATTCTCTTCTCTCTTTTTGTGCATTTTTTTTTTTTTTTTTTTTTGCCGAGTGGGTCGTTTTTTCTTTGTGGTTTGCAATACCCTCACTCACCCCATATCCATTTCATTCGACAATTATATGGGCCGAGGAGACCGTTTTTTGGAAGTTGTTTGCAGCAGCCCCCCTCGACTCTTTTGGTGGCCGGGAGGGGGTGTTGCGAATCATTTCGAAAACATTGCCCCATTCGGCCACTACGTGTGCCGAGGGGGACTTACATGGTAGGTTGTTTGCAGCATCCCCCCTCGGCTCTTTTGGAGGGCGAGAGGGGGTGTTGTGAACAACTTCAAAATATTGCCCCGCTTGGCCACTATGTGTGACGAGGGGGTCTTGCATGGTAGGTTGTTTGCAACAGCCCCCCCCCCCCCCGGCGCTTTTAGAGGCCGAGTGGGGGTGTTGTGAACAACTTCAAAATATTGCCCCGCTCGGCCACTATGTGTGACGAGGGAGTCTTGCATGATAGGTTGTTTGTAACAGCCCCCCTTTGGAGGCCGAGTGATGGTGTTGTGAACAACTTCAAAATATTGCCTCGCTCGACCACTATGTGTGACGAGGGGGTCTGGCATGGTAGGTTGTTTGCAACAGCCCCCCTTGGCGCTTTTGGAGGCCGAGTGAGGGTCTTTCGAAGCTATCAGAACGAGATTATGACCAGGCGTTTCGAAGATATCGGAACGAGCTTTAACCTCCAACTTGAATCGCCTTAAAATGATAAGTATGTAAAAAGTTATGGCCTTTCAAAGTTGACCTATGCTCCAAAAGTGGTGATTGTGGTCTTGGCTTTATTGCGAAACACTTCCCAAAGCTTCTCGGGACCTCTCACGACCCTTGTCGGCTTTTAAGAATTGATCGAAAACACACAAAATACCTACATGAATGAACGCAAGGCATTAGTAACGCAAAAGTGCTCAATTATTAGCAAAAATGGCAAGAAAAGGCATTATTCAACGAAAACGCAACTAAGACCTAAACTAAGCTAAAAAGGCCTAAAACTAATAAAACTAAGCCTAAAAATAACAGAAAACAAGTTAAAAGAGTCCAGGAAATCGGTCCTAAAATGGACCTATCAAACTCCCCCATGCTTGCCTTTTGCTTGTCCTCAAGCAAATACAACATGAAAAACTTAAAAATAAATCCTAACTCACTTTCGTAGGAATCACGGTTGCTTTTAGCGAAAGCAACAAGCCATGTAAACCTCTAAGTCGCCAAAGAGGACGAGTGTGCTCTCGTAAGGGTTTCCCAAGAGTTTAACCCATAACTCTTTCAAAAATAAACCAAGGCAAAGGTTCACAAGAAACAAAAGAAAAGAAAAACATAAAGAAAGGAAAATAAAAGGAAAACAAAACAAAACAAAAATAACTAGTTGGACTTGTTAAAGGACCGAAGATCAATGAATGCGAACCTTTCTAAGCACTAACGGAAAACATGCTCAAAGATGTCAAGGGTGGATAGTCAAATAAAACATGCTAGATTGGAGAACTAGAGAGGAACATTCCCCTTTTGCTCAACAACCAAGCATCCACATGCTAAGCTAGTGTCATCTCCACCCATAAAGGTAGCTTCTCATAACTCCACGAAGGAGTCGGTAAAACAAAAAGGAGAAACAATTTAGGCTACCCGGCATCTCATCATAGCAAACCGCTCAATATGCTTGAAACATGACTTCCTCAATCGAAAAGGACTCAACTATCTAGGATCAAGAGGGCTTTAGGGTTGTAATGTAAGGCTAGGAATAGGGTAGGAATCAATTTGGCTTGTGGTGCTCAAACCTACATAGTGAAGCAATAAGTACAAATGAGCATCAAATAGCAAACGAACTCCTCAAATTCGCACACATACACCAAAAACCCCCAAGCTTATTCAAAAAAACTATATAATAAAAATATACATCAAATTAAATTTATTTTTTCTCGAACTATTCCTCCCCCCAAGCTTGAATGACACAATGCCCTCATTGTGAAAAGGAAAGGAATAATTGCATTTTAAAATTTTTAAACTAAACTGTTTTTTTTTTCTTTTTTTTTTACATTTTTTTTTTACATTTTTTTTTACATGACCTTGCCTCTTTTACAACTTAGGTCGGCTTTTACTCTAATTCATACAAATTAACACAGTTTTGATTGGGCGAACTCCTTACTTCACAAATTTTTCACTACAAAACAAATACGAACCAAGACGCTCCAATTGCTTCACTACACCTCAAGGGTACAAAACAAAACAATGAGAATCAAGGCTTGAAACGTGGCTAGAAGAAAAGAAGGGCCAAGCTCAAAGGGTTTCAAAGGATGAATGTAAAACAAACACCTAGAAAAGTAAAAAGAAGCGAGACGCTAAAAGAAAAAGCAAAAATGGAAAATAACTAAGAAATGAATGCCTCCGTCCTCCCCTAGATTAGCTCGGTCACAGTCTTGGAAAGTCATGAATCAAGTTCTTGATCAAGTTATACTATGACAAGGATCCTATTGCCACTCAAACAAAATGATGAAGGCTAGAAAGATTTGACAATTTTCTCACATATGAAGGGTAGTGAATTGCAAATACTACCTCAAGGGCTTCAACTAGCTAGCAAAGCTTTGCCAATCGTACCACAAGCCAAGACATTAGGTTTCATGAACTCCAAAGTTCTGAATCCTAGCATGTAGTATTTGAAAATCAACCCCAACATCTAAAACCATGTGGACCACTAACACTTAGGAAGGAATGCATTCAAAGTCCAAGAAATTAAGAACCAAGTCCAAACTACAAACAAAACAAAAACACACTTTGCCTTGAAAAGAAAATAAAAGAAAAAGAAGAGGAAAAAGGGAAAATAGAAATAAAAACTAAACAAAAGGAAGGAAAATAAAATCAAGCATGAATGACTCTCAATCAAGCAACCAAGCATCAAAAAAATAAAAAATAAATCGAGGCCCAACGCCATCGATATCCAAATGTCCTCAAGGGCTTAAAAGCCAAAAATTGAAAGCCAAACATGTAACGACCCGACTTTTGAGACATGTCGATTTACGAAGGGAAATCGACAAATGGATCATTACCAACTTAAAATGAACAATAAATCAAATTATTCAAATAAATGGGTTATCCTTTATTAGATAAACAACCAATATCCAAAATATCTCAATATTCGTTATTACATAAGTTAACTTAAAACTGTCCCAACATGCTGGGATCATAAAATAAACTAAATAATTGTCTTGAAACTATAAGAAGCGTCTAAATAATCTAAGTAACTAAGGTATACTAAAGATCAATCCTCAGCCACTCAAGCCCATCCACGAAAGCCCGTCAATCAGCTGCATCTCCTTCTCCTGAAACTGAGGGGGGGGGGTCCACCGTCAGTGGCGAGTAACTAGGCTGTCCCATTTAATCGAGGGACCACCAAACACATAATATCATAGGAAAGCACATGAAAACCGTACAGAAACTTAATACATGCTTTACATACAATCATACAAAATACGTATAAAAATACGTACAAACATACGTAAACGTATACGTACAAAATACGTATAAAATATCTAAACGTATACGTACAAAGTACGTATAAAATACCTGCAGAAATACAATTAGAATACGTAATGTCTACGTATAATGTACGTACAATCAGCCCTGCATCATACGGTTAAAAATACGTACAAAAATACACTCATCATTCATATACATACATACGCATACATTTATACTTTCATACAAATTACAGAATTATACAGCGGAAGTCTTATATCATTCATATACTTATACTTATAGTATAATACAATCATAACTTATATTATCCCATATTCCTTAAGTCATAACTTATATCTTATCTTATATCCTATGTCATATCATAACATAAATATTATATATATATCATAACCCAAACTTTCCATCAACTTATCATATAATATATCTTATTATTTCATATGCTTATCTTATCATATTCATTTCATAACATTTCATATCTTTCATTTCGAATTCAAATCGTAACTTTCATTTCATATCATAATCATAACTTTCATATCAAATCATATCATTCGTTGGACCGGTCACTATAACTCGTTGTGGATCTCGTGTTTCACCACAACTTTCCTAGAACATGCCGGGGTGAGCTCGTGTACTCAACCCGTAGCGGATCTCGTGTTTCACCACTAAGCCTAAGCTATGGCCATAACCCCTAATAGCAGCTCGTGTACTACTACTAGACGACTACATATCCTAAGACCCAAAACTGCTCGGGGGAGCTCGTGTACTCGTCCCAATTGAGCAGTGGCCTCGACTTAACCCAGTCTGACTACTCGGGTCATCAGGTGGCCGTCCTTATCATATCTTATATCTTTAATTAATCATATCATATCATATATTGGGAAATACTAGGTGACCGTAATAGGAAATGAAATGTTCGGAGTCCCAGGAAAGAGAGGTGCGGCACGTATATTGGCCACCTTAAATACCAAGTCTTTCCTAGCCAGAGACCGAAACATAACATGTATAGCTATTACTCTGTTTCCTTTCTTTCCCTAGTAATATCTTATGTCTTAAATCTTATAAAATACTATCCTCAAAACTTATCATATCCTATATAACTTATCCCTACTGATTCCTAATATTAATAATAATAATAATAATATTATCTATCCCTGATGATTCCTTCAATTGTAACTTTTATAATTATTTATTCCTAAAATATTATAATTCAAAATTAACTAAATTTGATCATAATCACATGGTCCATTCGACATTTCCACTTACACAATAATAATTAAATAAATTCTATTTTCAAACATAACATTTAATAACAAATCAATATACTTATAACAAATTAAGCAAATCAACAAATATCATAAAAATTGCATAAAACAAGATAAAAATTCCACCTTTCATAAATTTGACCTACTCGACATATATATAAATATAATTTAGCAAAAGTTCATACTTTAAATCAATTAAACACAATCATCAAACATCAAATAAATCAAATTAAATAATCATGTAAAATAACAACTAACAACAATAATTACCTAAAACATGATAAAAATCCTATTTTTATTTATTCAATCTACTCGAAATATATATATATATATATATATATATATATTACCCAAAATTCATGCTTTAATTTAATCAAGTACAATAATCATCTATTAATCATATAAACTTATATAAACAATTTAAATTACACTATTTTACGCAATCTGATTTTAAAGGATTAAATTAAGATCAACCATCTAAAGGTCTCGAATAGTCTGGAAATTTTAATGGATGTTAAATATAGGTTAAAGGTTTAACGTGCATAAATTTCGTTTAAAAATAACGTCTTTTACTATTTTTAAGTGATTTTATAAGTAACCAGTCAGATTAGGCTGAATTCGGTTTCAGAATTTTCTGCCATAGCAAACGATTTTTAAATATTACAAAAAAATTACACAAGCTTTAAAACAGTATTACTGACTTCAAACTAAAATTTCGTAGCCATTCGATTTTACTAAGTATACTAATAAATTCGTAAACCTAATCTGGACAGTTTTACCGGTTTGAAAGATTAAATTTTTATAAATAATAAAAGGACGAATTTTGCCACGAAATAAATTATGATTAATAATCAAACAGTAAAGGAACCTATAAGAAATAACAAGATTTGATTAACCAATAAATTCATACAAGTAATTATACAATATAAATTTAAATAAATCAATCCATGCATAACAATTAATTAAATCATTTAAAGATTCACAAAGATCACAAGAACACATCAAAGATGACATGAAAAGTATTTCACATGGTTCGAAATTCATAAACAACATAAAAACCTACAATTTTCATGTTACATCCTAATTAACTATGTGATTAACTACCCATAGATTAAAAAGAATAGCATAGTTACCTCGATTCGCTTAAAATTCCAAACAAAAATTCACTCTTTTTTTTGAAGCAACCTCACGGCACACTCAAGAGAAAGAAAGAGAGGAAAGTAGATTTTTTTAGGGTTTTGTGAATAAGATGCAAAATAGGTACCAAAGAGTAAATGAGGTCCTATTTAAAGAAAGAAGGCCAAAAGAAAACAAACCCTAAATTTGGTACTTAGGGTTGCCGTGTGGGATGGGGTAGAATAGAGGGATTGGTTAATTTGTTATAACAAATTTTGACTAGGTTTAAAATAGATCAATTAATTAATTAATTAATTTAATTATCTAAAATCATAATTAATATTAATTAATTAAATCAAAGAAATTAATTTGATCCAAAATATCACAAGAGGGCCGGCCATACATGAAGGAAAGAATGGTTGGGTCATTTGGCCCAATTGAGGAAAAGATTGAACAAAAAGAAATGCAAACAATCCAATTTAACGGCCCAATCGGACTTAGAATTGAATAATAACATTAATAACCGCGAAATTTTCTGGCCCAAAATTTCGGGTTATTACAAAACATCCTCGAACAATCATCTCCTCCTAAAACTAACCCTACAACTAAGCACAAAAGAAAAATAAAAGAAAGGGAATTTGGAATGATCTCACCAAAACAGGCTATAAAGTAAGCATACAACCTCCGTTTTGCATTTTAGTACCATACATGTCCATGAGAGTTGCTTATTCATTTAACCTGCAAAAAAGAAAAGAAACCAAACTCCAAAAAACAAAATAATTACAAATAAAAGAAAGGGAAAAAGAAAAAAAAAAGGGCTCGGGTTGCCTCCCGAGAAGCGCTTGTTTAACGTCTTAAGCTTGACAAAGGAGCTGGACACAGGGACTAAGACATTAAAGAAAAACTATGTCAAAGTCATCCAGCGGGAACAACCACCGGGGCTCAGTAAATAGCCCCGCAAAGCTCATAAGAGCTTATCAAATGCATTGGCACTCAACTCACTGAATAACACATAAGCAATGATCAAATAAAGCAAAGGGGAAGGTTTGAAAACCGTCATCCAATGCTTATGTGGGAGTGAGTGCCCACAGGGAGGTAAATCAAAATAAAAACTACTAAAAGAAAAATCAAATAAAAGAGAAGGAACACCCCCAAACACCTCCTTTACCTTGGTTTCTAGAAGAGAAACATTGGAGTCAAGACAAGAGATGGTGCCCTCGAATGGGGGTGATATGAGCATGGATGGAAGGGGAGTGGGATGTGAATAAACAAGGCTAAATCCTCCTAAAAAGGGAATAAGAGAAGGTGGTATAACCACATTCTCCACATTAATAATGACCTCGTCAACTTCACTCGACTCAACTAAGAGGGCCTCATCCAATATGACATCACATGACGAGACGGAAGGGTCATGATTTTCATCATGACATTGCAATTAAACATCAACGTTTATGTGAGTCTGGATGGGTTGTACAACAACGAGAGGAGATGGATCAAAATCATAACTATAGTCACGAACGACGGACTCGACTTGAAGATTATGGGATGAATCATCTGAATTCACACCACCACCTTGTAAAAACTCATCAAGAGCATGCTCTTGCGAGTATTGATGATCAACATCCAAGGTAGGGGTATGAACCGGAAGATGGTTGAAGCCATATTCCACAAACAAGTTCGGCTCGTTACTAAAGTCATGTATCCCTTGGGGAGTCATATCCCACTCATAGGTTTCCTTAGCTAGACACTCGAATAAGAGCCAAGCTCTATCCAAGTCTAAAGCTAAGAAATCGCCATAAGAAAGAAATTCTACCAAATTTCTCATCTCATAGTTCAAGCCCTCATACATTATATTACAAATATCCCACTTATCAAAATTATGGTCAGGAGGAAGAGAGCTTCCAATCCTGTCATAATACATCCAAAATGGTTCATGCTCATATTGGGGATCAATCAAAGAAGTGGCCATAAGGCCTAAATATTCACAAAAATAAAAATAAAGAAAAAGAAAGACCTAGAACCATTCTACTCAACCTAAACTAATGGCATTGCCTTCCCCGACAACGGTGCCAATTTGATAGGAGGGATTTTCATACCAAATAAAAACCCTCGTCGTAGTATGAGTGGGGGTGTCGAACACAGGGAAGGTACGTTGCACTAATCTAGGCATGAGCGTCGAACAAGCTAGGTCGGGTGATGGTCGCGAGAGGCGGAGAGAACTAACTAAAACTACACTAAGGAAACAAGAATAAAAGGGACTAGGGTAAGAGATCCACAACTCATACCACCATGAATTAATCGAAACTTAGACTTAGGTCGTGGATAAGGGGAGGTCGTTCTATGATCATATTACTCTTTCGAGCTAGTACGATGACCGAAAAGACATATACAACTCACTTTCGTGCAGTGACACATCTAACGAGTCCTAAGCACAAAATCACGAAGACCGGTAACTTTCCCTTGATCGAAGGCCCAACTTTCGTGGTGCTTCCATCAATCGGGCAAAGGAAGTCATCACCCACGTTCACCTTTCGGTCCTTCGGTGGGGATTCTTCAATGAATCCTATGTTAGCTAGACACAAGACTCAACATTACCGAATCCTAAGGTACCGACATTATCACAACCAAAAGCCAAGAAACAACTAAACCACAATCATGGAGGAATTGAGAAGTTTCACTCAAACCCTAGAAATTAACTAATCAAACATAATTAACAATAACATAATTAAAACTAAAAACATAAATAATAACTAAAATTAAGAACAACTAAATTAACAAACTAAAACCTAAAACTAAGAACAACTAACCTAACAAACTAACAATTAAACATAAAACTAAACCAACAACAAAACCTAAATAAACTACCAACTAAATCCAACTAAAACACCAACAAACCAAGCATAGACAACTAAATTAACAACAAATAACAACATAAACAACAAGAATTAGCAAAATAAGTACATAAAACAAGTAAGAAAGCAAGTAAAGAAAGCTATGAAATTACCTTGAAATGGAGAACAAGAAGAAGAAGAAGAAGAAGAACTATACTACTTGCATAAATCAAGAACAAAATGTAAATTACAAGAAGAATTGAAGAAGAAAGCTTAAAATCTAACCTAACCCTAACTATGAGCCTCTAACATCAGCTGAGGAAGAAATGGGAAGAGGGGGGGTATATAAAGTGCTCCCCAAAAATTCACGAAAAATGACCTAAAACAGATTAAATGATACGAACAGGGCCTTCTCAGCGGGCGCTGGGCAAAAGTCAGTGGGCGCTTGGCCTCTCCAGCGGGCGCTGGAGAGGTCTCAGCGGGCGCTGGAGAGGTCTCAGCGGGCGCTGGAGCCAAAAATTGAGTTACTGACTGTTCTGGCCAGTTCAGCGGGCGCTTGGACTTCTCAGCGGGCGCTGAAGAGGTCTCAGCGGGCGCTGGAAAGGGCTCAGCGGCCGCTGGACAGCTTGATAGTCAGTTTTAAAAACGTCATAACTCCTTCATTTCTTATCAGAATTTAGCTTATGACCAGACGTTTCGAAGTTATCGGAACGAGCTTTAACCTCCAACTTGAATCGCCTTAAAATGATAAGTATGTAAAAAGTTAGGGCCTTTCAAAGTTGACCTATGCTCCAAAGGTGGTGATTGTGGTCTTGGCTTTATTGCGGAACACTTCCCAAAGCTTCTCGGGACCTCTCACGACCCTTGTCGGCTTTTAAGAATTGATCGAAAACACACAAAATACCTACATGAATGAACGCAAGGCATTAGTAACGCAAAAGTGCTCAATTATTAGCAAAAATGGCAAGAAAAGGCATTATTCAACGAACACGCAACTAAGACCTAAACTAAGCTAAAAAGGCCTAAAACTAATAAAACTAAGCCTAAAAACAACAGAAAACAAGTTAAAAGAGTCCAGGAAATCGGTCCTAAAATGGACCTATCATGCACCACCATGGTAAACGAAGTTAAACAGTCTAGAGTCGAGGTTAGTGAAACAAAAGATGTTGCTATGTTCACTACACTTCGACAAGACCAACTAACCGGTTCTACTGTGGAATCACAGGCTGACACCATTGTCAATCTCAAGGCCGAGTGTGCCTCTTATTTGGCCAAGATCAATGCCCTCATCGCCGAGCGCGATGATTTGAAGAAGGAGAAGAAGAAGGTGGAGAAGCAGGCCGAGAAGGCAAGCTCCTCTGCCAAGGCAGCCCTTACTGAGGCTGAGGCCAAGGTCACCCGGCTCCAGGCTGAAAAGAAAAAGTTGGAGGAAGAAGTTTCCTCCTCAAAAAAGGGGTTGGTGCAGAAGTTCTTGGAGGCTGAACAGGCCTACAAGAACAAAGTGGCCGAGGCCTGGCAAGTGGCCTATGCCGGCTCGCCCTTTGGCCATCTCAGTCGTGCCATAGACTGGGTGGAAGGAGAGAACGAGGGCCAAGAGGATGACGACGATGGGGCCGAGACCTGAAGAAATGACCTTAGTTTAGACTTTTGATTTTTAGTTTAGTTTCTAGTTTGTGTAGGCGGCTGGTCCACCATAGTTTGTAACAGTTACAATTAAAAGTGAATAAACGAAGCTTTCTTTTTATCAGTTCTCGACTTTTGAATTTATTTCAATATTTGCATTTATTTCTAGTAGTGTATTATATGCCCCTGAGCAATGCAGTCGGTTTAGAAAATTTGAGTGATTGCTCGGCAATTTATCTTGGCAATTTTTCTTTGCCAAATAAGTTGGGGGGCAATCAATCAGATACCTGATTGCCCTTAAACCGAGTGTATTGCTCAAAGTCAAACTGCACAGGACTTACTGTTATTAGGCTAACTTATAGTTGGGCTTTAGAAAGTCTATATTGTATTGGGCCTGAAGCAGCTCTCAAGCAGGTCTGCCACGTGGAATGTGATTCCAATATTGGGCCTTTGCATTGGGCTTAAAATAATTAGGCAAAGTTGGATAAAGATTTTTTATAACAAAAACTGATTTTGGGCCCCCAACCTGTTGCAAGAAACATTAAATGCATCTGGCTAGGTATAGGGGTAAAATTGGAAAGGTGAAATTATGAAATTTCTATAAATACCACCAGCTTCCCTTTCATTTTCACAACTCAACTTGCAAGTTCTTGAGAGAGAAAGAAGAGAGAGAGAGTTTGAAAAATAAAAATTTTGTTATTGAACTTTGTGAGGGAAATAAGAGAGGGAAAGATGTCCGGCCAGTGGTTACCTAAGAAGGCAGACAGCAGTGGTAAGCTTCCCTGGCCCAAGAACAAAGGGAGCAGCAGCAAACTTCCAAGGGAAAAGGGACGGGACGGGGCCGGGCGACGCTCTCAGGGTAGTGAGGGCCCGGCTACAGCGGTTGAAGAAGACTTCCATAAATACACATGGAAGGTGAATTGGGATGAGGGAGAGAAGTGTGCCCCGGAGGGTGAGGGCTCGACTCATACAGGCAAGTTGCCAGTGGAGGAGTACGAAAGTTTTATAGATGAAGAACGCTTCTTAAACATGCAGTATGAAGCGCGACTGAAGAGATGGGAAGCGATAAAGAAACACGCCGGCGAGGGCTCGACTCGTGCTGGGAAAGGAAAGAAGAGCAGTCCCCCAGGCCCCAAGCAAGGAGAGAAGCAGCCATCGGAGGAGAGGTAACATCTGGAGATGATCCCACAAACTGCTGAGGAGGTGGAGTATAGGGAAAGGGTAGAGTTGGCTTGGGACAGAGCGTATCCATACAAAGACTTTGGATACTTTGGAGACTTTCTTGACTGGGCCGACGGGAGGAGCTGGTGTGATCAAACTGGTCGACCTCGTCCCTCTACTCCAGTGATACCCGACCCGGACGAGAGTGATTAGGGTATTGGCGCTTAGAAGCATTTATTATTAACAATTTATTATTATTATTATTATTATTATTACTATTACTATTATTATTATTATTATTATTATTATTATTATTATTATTATTATTATTATATATAATTTTTTTTTTGATTTTTTTTTTTTGTATAGCAAGGCAAATATCTAGCCTTGCTCTTTTTGTAATCGGATTTAACGTATATGAAATATCCTATTTTATTCAAGTTATCTATTTTATGATTTGTGCCATGACTCGTTCTGTTTATAACCGAGACACCCCTTTAGCAAGCAATATTAGATTCTCGAAGGACTCGACCTACTCAGAGCCGAGGCATCCCTAAGTGAAGTACATTGATTAATCAGGTGATTCATCCAGAATATGGTCGAGGCAACCTTTAGTGATTCATTTTAATTTATCGGGTGACTCGTCCAGAGTATGGTCGAGACCCCCTTTAGTGAATCATTTTAATTTATCGGGTGACTCGTCCAGAGTATGGTCGAGGCACCCTTTAGTGAATCATTTTAGTTTATCGGGTGACTCGTCCAGAGTATGGTCGAGGCACCCTTTAGTGAATCATTTTAGTTTCTCAAGTAATTCGTCATTGGAAATGAATTAGGGGGCATGGGTGGCCACCCTTCATCCTGGTGAAACTTGTCACTATTGGCCTCATTTTTTGAGGGCAATTCAGGGGGTAAAATCTTAGTGCTTAGAGTAACACTAAGGGCATTCGGTCTTATGTTTTATAAACAAGGTTATGGACACTAGCCTTTAGAGTTTTCACTTGGAAAGTGATGGGGCCTTTGGGACCAAGTCCTGCCCTTTTTCATTAATATTGAACTTGATTACATTGTTTCGACTTTTAATTCGTACATTGTCATTTCAGTAGTTTACAACCTAAAAGTAATACTTCCTTAGATGGTCCATATTCCATGACCGTGGTACAGCTTCTCCTTGCATTGTTTCAAGTCGGTATGTACCATCGTGCACTGCCTCAGTGACTTTGTAAGAACCTTCCCAACTTGGAGTAAGTTTACCTTCTTCATTAGCTCGACCCTGTGCCTCCATCTTTCTGAGCACATAATCTCCAATTCGTAATGGACGGTGCTTGACCCTCTTGTTGTATTCTCGAGCCATCCTTAGTTTGTATACCTCTTGTCTGAGTAAAGCATTACCCCTTGTTTCTGGTAAAAATTCCAGGTTCCACTTCATTGCTTCCCAGTTGGCATCTTCATCATAGAGCATGACCCGAAGAGTGGGCTCGTACATTTCAATAGGAAGAACCGCCTCTGCCCCATACACCATCATGAAAGGAGTTTCACCAGTCGAAGACTTACTGGTAGTCCGAATAGACCAAAGCACATTTGGAAGTTCATCTGCCCACAGACCCTTAGCTTTTTCAAGCTTCTTCTTAATTCCATCTGAGATGATTTTGTTGAAAGACTCAACTTGGCCGTTAGTTTGAGGTCGTCCTACTGAGGCAAAGCAGTGTGCGATTCCTTGATCTCGCAACCAAATCTTGAGCTGAGGAGTCTCGAACTGTGGACCATTATCGAATACCATAGCCTGTGGCACACCAAACCTTGTGATTATGTTTTTCCAGATGAAGCATTTGACGTCACTTGTCTTGATACCTTTGACTGCTTCTGCTTCAACCCACTTAGACGACTACAAATACGTAGCGTCGTTGGCCAGTTGCCGGAGTATAGGGGCCAAGTATGTCCATCCCCCATTTGGCGAAGGGAAGAGGACTAATGATTGGGACCAACTCATTGGAGGGGCGATGTATAAGCTTGGCGAATCTTTGGCATTTATCACACTTTCTTACCTTCCACATAGCATCTTCTTTCAGTGTGGGCCAGTAGTAACCAGTTCGAATAGCCTTCTCCGCAAGTGCCCGTCCCCCAATATGGGAACTGCATAATCCCTGATGCAAGTCATCCAGAACTTCTTGTCCTTGTTCTGGCGTGATACACTTGAGGAATGGCTTAGAATAAGCCTTCTTATACAACTTCCCATTGAAGACTTCGAACCAAGCGGCCCTCCGCTCGGTGGCCTTTTCCTCTTTCTTGTCAGCTGGCAAAATGCCATTCATCTTATATTCTAGGATGGAATCCATCCACGTACTGCTCCGATCCAATGTTAGGATTTCTTGTTCATCTATGCTTCTTCTTTCCTTCACCTCCCAAAACACAGTCCTTGGGGTTTCATTAACTGCCGAGGAGGCCAGCTTAGACAAGGCATCAGCCTGACTGTTATCCGACCTAGGCACATGCTGAACGATGAATGTCTTGAGGGGAGCACTGACCTCCTTAATCATCTGCAAGTATTTTTTCATGGCCGGTTCCCGGGCTTCATAATCTCCATTGACGCGACTCACAACTAGTTGTGAATCAGACAAGGCCTCAATTTCTTCTGCCCCTGCAGCAATACACATCCTTAGACCGGTAAGGAGAGCTTCGTACTCTGACTCATTATTGGAGGCCTGAAACTTGAAACGGAGGGCATATTCATACACATCTCCTTCCGGCGAGATACATAAGATGCCTGCGCCGCATCCGTTTTGAGTTGAGGATCCATCAACAAACAATTTCCAACCCTTGGGACCCTTTTCTGCTTGGACGTCCGGTCGGGTCATTTCTACAACAAAATCTGCCAGAGCTTGGCCCTTGATGGCCTTCCTTGGCTCAAAAGAAATATCAAAAGCATTGAGTTCCATGATAGGAGGGGTTTTCTTACCAAATAAAAACCCCCGTCGTAGTATTAGTGGGGGTGTCGAACACGGGGAAGGTGCGTTGCACTAGTCTAGGCATGAGCGTCGAACAAGCTAGGTCAATGGATGGTCGCGAGAGGCGGAGAGAACTAACTAAAACTACACTAAGGAAACAAATACAAAAGGGACTAGGGTAAGAGATCCACAACTCATGCCACCATAAATTGTGAATCAATCGAACTTAGACTTAGGTCGTGGATAAGGGGAGGTCGTTCTATGATCGTACCACTCTTTCAAGCTAGTACGATGGCCGGAGAGACGTATACAACTCACTTTCGTGCAGCGACACATCTAACAAGTCCTAAGCACAAAATCACGAAGACCGGTAACTTTCCCTTGATCGAAGGCCCAACTTTCGTGGTGCTTCCATCAATCGGGCAAAGGAAGTCATCACCCACGTTCACCTTTCGGTCCTTCGGTGGGGATTCTTCAATGAATCCTATGCTAGCTACACACAAGACTCAACATAACCGAATCCTAAGGTACCGACACTATCACAACCAAAGCCAAGAACAACTAAACCACAATCATGGGGGATTTGAGAAGTTTCACCCCAAACCCTAGAAATTAACTACTCAAACATAAATAAATAAAACATAACTAAAAGCATAATTAAATACATAAATTAAACTTAAGGCTAAAAACAACAAAAACAACAACTAAACCCTAGAAAACTAGAAACTAAACAACAATGAAATCAAAATAAACAATTAAACAAACATGAAAATAACAATAAAACTAACTAATTAAACAACAATAACTAACTAAAAATATAAGAAATAAGTACATAAAGCAATAAAAGCAAGTAAAAGAAAGCTAATGAAAATACCTTGAAGAGGAGAACAAGAAGAAGATGAAGAACAAACTAACTACTTGCATAAATTAAGAACAACAATGTAAATTACAAGGAAATTAAAGAAGAAAGCAAGAAAAACTAACCTAAAACCCTAAATGAGCCTCCAACATCAGCTGGTTGTGAAGGGGGAAGAAGGGGGTATTTATATTTCCCCAAAAAATTCGAGCAAAACAGCTTCACACGTATTAAAAAAACAGAGCTGTCAAAAGGAGCGGCCTTGCAAGAATTAGGAGCGACCGCTCCTTTTCTACTGGGAAAATATCCTTCAAAAGGAGCGGCCTTGCAAGCACTAGGAGCGACCGCTCCTTTTCTACTGGGAAAATATCCTTCAAAAGGAGCGGCCTTGCAAGCAATAGGAGCGACCGCTCCTTTTCTACTGGGAAAATATCCTTCAAAAGGAGCGGCCTTGCAAGCAATAGGAGCGACCGCTCCTTTTCTACTGGGAAAATATCCTTCAAAAAGGAGCGACCGTGCAAGTGGAAGGAGCGACCGCTCCTTTTGTTTTTCTCAACCACTGCCAACACCATATGTAGAGGGGAGCGAGGGTGCAGTTGTAGCCAAAAATAGGAGCGGTCAAAAGGAGCGGGCGTGCAAAACATAGGAGCGACCGCTCCTTTTGTTCTGTTGCAAATTTTGTGCTTTGCTTCTTGCCTTGATCTCCAATGGCCAAGGGGGTGTTTGTTGGGAGAAATGACTATAGTTTTCCTCTGGGCTTCCCGGCTTACTTCCTGGCGCTCCGAAATGAACTCCGGACCTACAAAATGGAAGAAAACACAAGAATAGAGCAAAATCGAGGGAAAACACATAAAAACCAAGAAAGGAGCCCTAAGCACCAAAACAAAGAAAAATGAGAGAAAAAGGGAAAAAACAAAGAAAACTACTCATAAACTAAGTAAATAGGCTAGGAAAAAAGGGAACAAAATACTGCTTATCAAACTCCCCCAAGCTTAGCTTTTGCTCGTCCCGAGCAAAACCTAAACTAAAAGAATGGAAGAACCCGATAAGAGGTAAACCTAAAAGAAAGAAGAACAAAACACGAATAAATACACTAACTCACTTTCGTAGGAATCACGGTTGTTTTTAGCAAAAACAACAAGCCATTTAAACCTCAAAGTTGCCAAGGAGGACGAGTGTGCTCTCGTAGGGGTTTCCAAAGAGTTTAACCCATAACTCTATCAAAAACAAACCAAGGCAAAGGTTCGAAGGAAACAAAATAAAAGAAAAACAAAAAGAAAAAGAAAGGAAAAAGAAAACAAAACAAAATAAAACAAAACAAAAACAAAAGCAACTAGTTGGACTTGTTAAAGGACCGAGGATCGATGAATGCGAAACTTTCTAAGCACTAACGGAAAACATGCTCAAAGATGTCAAGGGTGGATAGTCAAATAAAACATGCTAGATTGGAGAACTAGAGAGGAACATTCCCCTTTCGCTCAACAACCAAGCATCCACATGCTAAGCTAGTGTCGTCTCCACCCATAAAGGTAGCTTCTCATAACTCCACGAAGGAGTCAGAAAAACAAAAAGGAGAAACAATTTAGGCTACCCGACATCTCATCATAGCAAACCGCTCAATATGCTTGAAACATGACTTCCTCAGCCGAAAAGGACTCAACTATCTAGGATCGAGAGGGCTTTAGGGTTGTAATGTAAGGCTAAGGATAGGGTAGGAATCAATTTGGCTTGTGTTGCTCAAAACTAAATAGTGAAGCAATAAGTGCAAATGAGTATCAAATAGCAAACGAACTCCTTAAATTTGCACACATACACTAAAAACCCCAAGCTTATTCAAAAAACTAAATGAAAAAAAAGAAAAATTATACAACAAATTTTTTTTTTTCTTCAACTACTCCTCCCCCCAAGCTTGAATGACACAATGTCCTCATTGTGAGAGGGAAGGAATAATTACTTTTTTTATATATATGTTTTTTTTATGACCTTGCCTTTTTCAACTTAGGTTGGCTTTTGCTGCAATTCAAACAAATCGACACACTTTTGCTTGGCGAACTCCTTACTTCCACAAGTTTTCGATACAAAATAAAAACAAACCGAAAATCTCCAATTGCTTCACTACACCTAAAAGGTATAAAACAAAACAAAGGGGATGCAAGGCTGGTAATGTGGCTTAGATGAAAGAAAAGGCCAAGTTCAAGGGGTTCCAAATGGTGAATGGGAAGCAAGAACCTGAGAAATTGAAAAGAAGCAAGATGATAAAACAAAAAGGAAAATGCAAAAGGAAAAAGGAAAATAACTAAGAAATGAATGCCTCTGTCCTCCCCTAGAGTAGCTCGGTCGCGATATCGAAAAGTCATGAATCAAATTCTCGATCAAGTTAAGCTATGACAAGGATCCTATTGCCACTCAAACAAAATGATGAAGGCTAGAAAGATTTGACAATTTTCTCACATATGAAGGGTAGTGAATTGCAAATACTACCTCAAGGGCTTCAACTAGCTAGCAAAGCTTTGCCAATCGTACCACAAGCCAAGACATTAGGTTTCATGAACTCTAAAGTTCTGAAACCTAGCATGTAGTATTTGAAAATCAACCCCAACATCTCAAACCATGTGGACCGCTAACACTTAGGAAAGTATGCATTCAAAGTCCAAGAAATTAAAAACCAAGTCCAAACTACAAACAAAACAAAAACACACTTTGCCTTGAAAAGAAAACAAAAGAAAAAGAAGAGGAAAAAGGAAAAATAGAAATAAAAACTAAAAAAAAGGAAGGAAAATAAAATCAAGCATGAATGACTCTAAATCAAGCAACCAAGCATCAAACAAATAAATAAATCGAGGCCCAATGCCATCGATATCCAAATGTCCTCAAGGGCTTAAAAGCCAAAAATTGAAAGCCAAACATCCTCGAACAATCATCTCCTCCTAAAACTAATCCTACAACTAAGCAAACAAGGAAAATAAAAGAAAGGGAGCTTGGAATGATCTCACCAAAACAGGCTAATAAGTAAGCATACAACCTCCGTTTTGCGCTTTAGTACCGTACATGTCCATGAGAGTTGCTTATTCATTTAACCTGCAAAAAAGAAAGAAAAGAAACCAACTCCAAAAAACAAAATAATTACAAACAAAAGAAAAAAAAGAAAAAGAAAAAGACTCGGGTTGGCTCCCGAGAAGCGCTTGTTTAACGTCTTAAGCTTGACAAAGGAGCTGGACACAGGGACTAAGACATAAAAGAAAAACTATGTCAAAGTCATCCAGCGGGAACAACCGTCGGGGCTTAGTAAATAGCCCCGCAAAGCTCGTAAGAGCTTGTCAAATGCACTGGCACTCAACTCACTGAATACCACATAAGCAATGATCAAATAAGATGGGGACGGTTTGAAAACCGGCATCCTATGCTTATGTGGGAGTGAGTGTCCACAGGGAGGTAAATTAAAATAAAAACTACAAAAAGAAAAATCAAATAAAATAGGGGGAACACCTCCATACATCTCACTTGCCTTGGTTTCTGGAAGAGAAACATGGGAGTCAAGACAAGAGATGATGCCCTCGGATGGAGGTGATATGAGCATGGATGGAAGTGGGGTGGGATGTGAATAGACGAGGTTAAATCCTCCTAAAAAGGGAATAAGAGAATGTGGTATAACCACATCCTCCACATTAATTACCTCGTCGGTTTCACTCGACTCTGCTATGAGGGCCTCATCCTCTACAACATCGCATGACGATATGAAAGTGTCATGATTCTCATCACAACATTGCCAATAAATGTCATCGTCTATGCGAGTCGGGATGGTGTGCTCAACTATGAGGGATGAGGGATCGAATTCATGACTAATGTAACGACCCGACTTTTTAGACACGTCGATTTACGAAGGGAAATCGACAAACGGATCATTACCAAATTAACTTAAACATTAAATTAGATTATCTGAATGAAAAGGATAACTTTTATTAGATAAACTACTAATTGTCCAAAATAATCAATATTCAATATTACATAAGTAATGTCAAGACTGTCCCAACATGCTGGGATCGTAAAATAAACTAAGTAACTAAGGTTTACTTAAACTAAGTCCTCAGCCACTCAAAGCCCATCCATCGAAGCCCGTTAATCCGCAGCATCTTCTGTAACGGCCCGACTTTTTGAGACATGTCGATTGACAAAGGGAAATCGACAATCGGATCATTACCAACTTAAATAACATTGAATCAGATTAATTGAGTAAATGAATTAACTTTTATTAAATAAACTACCAACTAACCATATCAATCCAATAGTCATTATTACATATAGGGTCTTAAAATACTGTCCCAACATGCTGGGAACATATAATAAACTAAACAAAAGTCATAAATCAATAATCGTCTAATTAAACGGTTCAACTATGTCTCTCGGCTACTCAAACCCGTCCACAATAGCCCTTTATTCAGCAGCGTCTTCACCTGAAACTGAGGGGGGGGTCCACCGTCAGTGGCGAGTAACTAGGCTGTCCCATTTAACCGAGGGACCACCAAACACATAATAGCATAGAAATTCAAATAAAAACTGTACAGTAACTTTCATGATTTTTAACCAAATAATCAATTAATTTATGTAAAAATCAATCTACATCAATTAACCAAATTAAATAAACAATTATCATAAAAATCATACTTAACATCAAATAACAAGATTAAATTCAAGAGTCAAGATCAAAATCATGCTTTAATTCCAATACACACACACGGCACATATATATAATAATCAAGAAATAATTTACATATTCAAGAATTCATAAGACATAATATAATTAAAGATTAGATTAAAGATTCACAATAATTAACTTAATATGATCAAGATGAACATAAAAATAACATCTTTAGTTCTTCCATAATATTCATGCCACTCGACAATTCTAAAAAAAACAAGATTAAGTTTTTAATTCAAGATCTAATTATGCTAATTAATTTAGTCATGATTCATGCTTTAAAAATTAAAGAAACACATCAATACATAAACATATATTACTCGAAAAACTTAGAATAAAATCAGAAATATAAATCATAAATTTCATAACATAATTCGAATCATGCATACATACACCATGGATCAAATCATGAAATTTTAATTATCAAACAAGCAAAAATCATACATAGAAATCAAGAAAATTCATAAAAATAAATCAAGAATAATTATACATGCAACTCGACATACATATATAAAAACAACATTAAATTTCCTACAATTTTCATGTTACAATTCCTAATTAACTATGTGTTTTTCTACCCTTTAATTAAATGAAATAGCGAAGTTACCTGAATTCGCTATTAAAATCCCAAGGAAAATTCACCAACAATGGTGAATGGTGGACGGCTTTTTAGAGAGGAGAAAGGAGAGGAGAAAAAAAAAATATGTATTTTAGGGTTCTTGATCAAATTAGCAATTTGGACCCAAAATAAAACAAGGGGTCCTATTTATAGAACAATAGAAAAAAAAAAAAACAAGCAAAACCCTAATGTCATATTAGGGCTGCCGTGAGGTAGCAAAATAGGGGGAAGAAAGCTAGCTAGTTAGTTACAACTAGTTTGAATAGGTAAAATTAGAAATTAAAATAAATAATTTAATTAAATAAATTACCTAAGTCAATATTAATTAATTAAATCTGGAAATTAACTTGGCCCAAAACAACCTAAGGAGCCGGCCAAGCTAGGAACGATAAGGAAGAAAAAAAAATTGGGTCCTTTAGCCCAATTGAGAATTCAAGATGAAGCTGCCAGTTTAAAAGTAGGCTGCCAGTTTTGAAGATGAGGCTTCAAAGCTGCCGGTTTGAACTTCATAAACTGCCGGTCTTGGACTTCACAAGCTGCCGGTTCTATGCCGCCGTCTTTACTTCACAAGCTGCCGGTTCTACTTCACAAGCTGCCGGTTCTATGCTGCCGGTTTTACTTCATGAGCTGCCGGTTATGAGATAATATTCTAGGGAAATCACATTAATAACCGCGAAATTTTCTGGCCCAAAATTCCGGGTTATTACAGTCACCCCTCCTTAAATAAATTTCGACCTCGAAATTTACTTAACGGAGCTCAAACAGAAAACAAAAACAAGCACAACAAACACACAAACAAAAAGGAAAACAAAAACAAAAGCAACCCGTACCTGCTTCGAACAACTCGGGAAACTTCTCCCTCATCGAAGCCTCGGTCTCCCAAGTAGCCTCCTCGAACTTCTGGCTACGCCACAAAACCTTAACCAAAGGCACCACCTTGCGACGCAACATCCGATCCTGACGATCCAAAATCTGAACTGGCTTCTCTTCAAATGTCAGGTTAGGCTCGATCTCTGATGACTCTACCGGGATGATATGTGAAGGGTCATTGACATATTTCCGTAGCTGTGACACATGGAATACATCATGAACCCTCGAAAGATCCGGAGGCATTGCCAACCGATAAGCGACCTCACCAACTCGCTCCAGAATCTCGTATGGTCCAACATACTTAGGCCTGAGTTTACCTTTCTGACCAAACCGGACCACACCCTTCATAGGAGACACCTTTAGCAGAACCTTGTCTCCAACCTCAAATTCCAGCGGTTTCCGACGACGATCAGCATAGGACTTCTGCCGACTCTGAGCTGCCTGTAACCTCGCCCTGATGATCTTCACCTGCTCGACTGTATCCCGGATATGATCGGGACCAATCACCAAAGCATCGCTGATGTCGCTCCAATATGTAGGGCTACGACACTTACGCCCATACAAAGCCTCATAAGGAGCCATCTGAAGACTGGCGTGATAGCTGTTATTGTACGAAAACTCCACCAAACTCAGAGATCTAACCCAAGATTGCTGGAAATCCAACGCACAAGCCCGTAGCATATCCTCCAGTGTCTGGATGGTCCGCTCTGTCTGCCCATCAGTAGCTGCGTGGAAAGCCGTACTCAAATTAAGCTTAGTACCAAAAGCCTCCTGTAAAGACTTCCAGAACCGTGACAAGAACCGGGGATCTCGGTCGGACACGATATCCTTCGGCACACCATGTAACCGAATGATCTCCCTCGAGTACGCTTCCGCCATCTTCTCCATTGACCAAGTAATCTTCATAGGAATGAAACGAGCCACCTTGGTCAAACGATCCACGATAACCCAAACTGTATCCAAACCCGTAGACGTCGTGGGCAAACCCACCACAAAATCCATGGATATGGAGTCAAACTTCCATGTGGGTATCGGCAATGGCTGCAACAAACCACCTGGTCGCTGATGCTCGATCTTAACTTTCTGGCACGTGAGACACCGTGCAACAAATTCTGCGACCTCTTGCTTCATCCTCGGCCACCAGAAACATTCCCTCAGGTCCTTATAGAGCTTCCCGCCACCTGGATGCACCGAATACGGAGTATTGTGGGCCTCTTCCATAATCCGATTTCTCAGATTCGAAACCGGGGGCACACACCACCTGTTACGGAACAAAAGATTAGTTTCCACACGGCGAAAATTAGTTCATAAAAACAATAGCTCCATTACCTGTTACGGAACTTCAAACTACCATCAGGCTCAATCGTGAAGTCTTCTGCCTTGCCTTGAAGTTTAGCTTCACGAATCTTCTCGAGTTGCGGGTCTTCTTTCTGCTTTTCCCGTAACTCCTGATACAAACTGGGCTCGACACTCATAGCACACAAATACACTCGGGTGCTACCTGGCGTAACCATCTCAATCTCCATCTTGCGAAGGTCGGAACAGATCTCCTTAGGTAAAACCGCCACTCTATTACATGAATGACGATCCTTACGACTAAGGGCATCAGCTACCTTATTAGCTTTCCCTTCACAATAATCAACCGAGAGGTCGTAATCCTTGATTAACTCGAGCCACCGTCGCTGCCTCATGTTGAGTTCCTTCTGAGTGAAGATGTACTTCAGACTCTTGTGATCGGTGAACAACTTGCAAGATACCCCATATAGATAATGTCGCCAAATCTTCAAAGCGAACACCACTGCTGCTAACTCTAAGTCGTGAGTAGGATAATTCTGCTCATGAACCTTGAGCTGTCTCGAAGCATATGCAATCACCCTTCCTTCTTGCATCAGAACACAACCTAGACCCTTCTTCGACGCATCGCTGTAGATTTCAAAACCTACACCCTCCGACGGCAAAGCAAGAACTGGTGCAGACACAAGACTTTGCTTGAGTGGTTGAAAGGCTTCTTCACACTGCTCGGTCCACACGTACTTGTAATCTTTGTGCAATAACTTGGTCATAGGCGCTGCTACTTTGGAGAAGTCTTTCACAAATCTCCGATAGTAACCTGATACAACCAAATTTCACAGGTAAGTATTCTTGCACAGACATTAATAAAAGCTATAACAAATACTTTAATATACCTGCTAGGCCAAGAAAACTTCGAATTTCGGCCACATTCTTCGGGCTGTGCCATTCTACCACTGCCTTAATCTTGGTTGGATCTACCATGACACCCTCCGCATTAATCACATGCCCTAAAAAGGCAACCTCCTTGAGCCAGAACTCGCACTTGGACAACTTCGCGAACCACTTTTGAGCTCGTAGAATATCTAGCACCAAATGAAGATGCTGAGTGTGATCTTGTTCATTCTTCGAATAAATGAGGATATCGTCGATGAACACTACCACACACACATCTAGAAGATGATGAAAGGTCCGATTCATCTGGTCCATGAACACTGCAGGAGCGTTCGTCAATCCAAATGGCATAACCTCGAACTCATAGTGCCCATATCTCGTGCGAAATGCAGTCTTCGGTATATCCTCTGGCTTCACTGGAATCTGATGATAACCGGATCTGAGATCAATCTTGGAGAAGACACTGGCTCCCTTCAACTGATCAAACAAATCCTCGATCCTGGGCAGAGGATACCTGTTCTTGATAGTCACCTTGTTCAGCTCCCGGTAATCTATGCACAATCTCATGCTGCCATCTTTCTTTTTCACGAACAGTACCGGAGCAACCCATGGCGACACACTAGGCCGGATGAAACCCTTGTCGATCAATTCCTGTAACTGGGTCTTCAATTCCTTCAACTCTGCCGGAGCCATGCGATACGGAGCCTTAGAAATCGGAGCAGTCCCGGGCACCAGGTCGATGTTGAACTCCACCTCTCTTTCCTGTGGTATCCCTGGCAACTCCTCTGGAAACACATCCGCATACTCCCGAACCACTGGAATGGCCTCTAGCTGTTCCTCCTTGGTCATGTCCTTGACTTGACATAGGAACACAGTCTCACCCTTGCGCTGCAGCCTGCGCATCTTCATAGCGGGCACGATCTTCAATCCTTTGCCTATCGGCTTCCCGACATAGGTCACCCTCTTTGCGTCTGGTCCTCGCAAAGTGACAGCCTGGTCTTGACACCGAAAGGTCGCTTGATGCTTAGCTAACCAATCCATCCCTAGGATCACATCGAACTCGATCATAGGAAACTCCTTCAGGTTGGCCTCGAACCTTACCCCCGAGATGACAATAGGCACGTCCCTGAACTCCCGAAGACAAGCAAAGTCCTCTCCCGAAGGAAGAGTTATCATAGATTTGACAGGAGATTCTCCCGTCAGGTTAGCTTTAACAATAAATAAACTAGCGACAAAGGACACAGTGGCACCAGTATCAAACAGAACATAAGCAGACATACCATGAACAGGAAAGGTACCCGTGACTACATCGGGCTGAGCATCTGCCTCTTCCTGTGTCATACAGAAAATCCTGTTCTTGACCGGAGCTTGACTACCTGTGGCTGCTGCTGGCTGTCTCTTAGGGCAAACCGTACTCTTGTGACCCTCTTGACCACAACCGTAGCACACTATCGGAGACCCATCACACCTCTTTCACGGGTGGAACTCCTTCTTGCAACCCTGACAAACCCTGGGACCTTGACTCGGAGCTGGTCGAGATCCCTGCTGCAGCTTCAAAGAAGGTTCGAACCTGGTCTTCTTAACCGGAGCTGGTGCTGGTGCTGGAGTCACCCTCTTCTTCCCGGTGCCTTCATCAGAAACTGAAGACTGAACCTCAAGAGCCACCTCATACGCCTCCTGGAAGGTCTTCACCCTGCTGCTAACCACATGAACCCGGATGCTGGAATTCAGCTTCTTGACATACCTCTTGACCCGCTCGGCTTCAGAAGGTATAACCGCTGTGGCGAACCTGGAGAGCTCGGTGAACTTGTTCGTGTAAGCTTGGACGGACAGATTACCCTGGGTGAAAGTGAGGAATTCCTCTTGTTTCTGCCACTTAAGTTCTTCGGGGTAGAAACGATCTTGCAGCTTCTTGGTGAAGTCTTCCCAACTCAGATTCAGATCTGTGTCGGGGTTAGACCGGAGTGTACTCCACCAATTGTCTGCCTCACCCTGAAGATAAAATGTTGCAATGGGAACCCGTTCAGTCGCGGGACAAGCCAAAACGTCGAACATCTTGCGCATCTCTCGAATCCAGTTTTCGAGGATGGTTGGGTCAGCTGCACCATCATAGGTCGGAGGACGAAGTCGGGCTATACGGTCGAAGGTCGACTGGTTGTTCGGAGCCCGGACGCTGTTCTGAGCCAACGTGAGGATTGCGTCCTCTAGGTTGCGACGACGAAGACGGAAATTCGGGGTTCTAGGGGTCGACATCCTGAAATCATAAAAAAGTTAGCACACGAACGGCACACGGAAACGGCAACAACGCGGAAACAAAGCGATAAAACGTCTTAACCCAGGCTACTACCCATGGTTTCACTCACCTAAGTTTTCCATTTTAGGCTAGGGTTTGCTCGGGTTCATAAAGCGCTCATCTTACAAAGCTACTTATGAAGAAGTAACTTAGGGTCAAACCTTAGCTCTGATACCAACTGTAACGGCCCGACTTTTTGAGACATGTCGATTGACAAAGGGAAATCGACAATCGGATCATTACCAACTTAAATAACATTGAATCAGATTAATTGAGTAAATGAATTAACTTTTATTAAATAAACTACCAACTAACCATATCAATCCCATAGTCATTATTACATATAGGGTCTTAAAATACTGTCCCAACATGCTGGGAACATATAATAAACTAAACAAAAGTCATAAATCAATAATCGTCTAATTAAACGGTTCAACTATGTCTCTCGGCTACTCAAACCCGTCCACGATAGCCCTTTATTCAGCAGCGTCTTCACCTGAAACTGAGGGGGGGTCCACCGTCAGTGGCGAGTAACTAGGCTGTCCCATTTAACCGAGGGACCACCAAACACATAATAGCATAGAAATTCACATAAAAACTGTGCAGAAACTTATTACATGCCTTTATATAAATGTACAAAAATGCGTATAAAAGTACGTATAAATATACGTATAAATGTACGTATAAAAAAAAATACGTATAAATACACCTGCAGAGATACGGTTAGAATACGTACAAATACACACCCATCAATCATATACTTACATACATACAACAATACGAACTCATACACAGCGGAAGTCTTAGAATACCCAAATACTTATACTTATATTATTATCTCAAGATCTTAACTGATGCTAAGCCCATCTTATATTATACTTATCATTTCATATTCATACTTGTCATATTCCTTCTTAACTTATATAACATATCTTATCCTCATATCATAACATAAATCTTATAATAAGGACATAATATCTTCTTAACTTTACATATGTACTTATTATATCATATCATCTTATCATATCATCTTTGCGGACTGTCTTCTTCAGCTCGTAGCGAACCTTTGCGTTCGCAACTTTCCTAAAACATGTCGGGGTGAACCTTTGCGTCCCACCCATAGCCCTCCTTTGCGAGAACTACGCCTAAGCTATGGCCATAACCCCTAAATAGCCCTCCTTTGCGAGAACTACCTAGACGACTCCATATTCTAGAACCAAGAACTGCGCGGGGGAACCTTTGCGTTCGTCCCATGTGAGCAGTGGCATCGACTAAACCCAATTGACAACCTTTGCGTTATCGCAGGGGCGTCCTATCTTATTAACCCGATTGATGACCTTTGCGTCATCGCAGGGGCGATCTTAACTTATTATCTTTCAATTCTTTATATTACATCGTATATCTTTATTTAATCATATCATATCATATATTGGGAAATACTAGGTGACCGTAATAGGAAATGAAATGTTCGGAGTCCCAGGAAAGAGAGGTGCGGCACGTATATTGGCCACCTTAAATACCAAGTCTTTCCTAGCCAGAGACCGAAACATAACATGTATAGCTATTATTCTGTTTCCTTTCTTATCCCTAGTAGTATCTTATGCAACTTTAAATCTTATCTTATACTGTCCTTGATATCTTATCATATACTTATAACCGATCCTTTCGGATACTAACCTTAATATCATATACTAACTTGTAGACATTATTATTAATAATTGTAATAGCCGAATACTATTAGTAATAATAATAGTCATATTATCTATCCCTTTACTTTACAACTTATCCCTAATAATTATTCTATCGTAACTTTTATTATCAATTATTCCCTAAATTAATAATAATTCAAATTAAACAAAATTGACTAATTCTACCTATTCACACGGCATACTCAAAATTATAACAATAATTAATCAAATTCTTTAATTTAATTTAATTAATCCATTTAATTACTAAAATTACCAAAATAAGATGAAAACTCTATTTTTCCTAAATTTTCTACCACTCGACAATTTCATGATTTTTAACCAAATAATCAATTAATTTATGTAAAAATCAATCTACATCAATTAACCAAATTAAATAAACAATTATCATAAAAATCATACTTAACATCAAATAACAAGATTAAATTCAAGAGTCAAGATCAAAATCATGCTTTAATTCCAATACACACACACAGCACATATATATATAATAATCAAGAAATAATTTACATATTCAAGAATTCATAAGACATAATATAATTAAAGATTAGATTAAAGATTCACAATAATTAACTTAATATGATCGAGATGAACATAAAAATAACATCTTTAGTTCTTCCATAATATTCATGCCACTCGACAATTCTAAAAAAAACAAGATTAAGTTTTTAATTCAAGATCTAATTATGCTAATTAATTTAGTCATGATTCATGCTTTAAAAATTAAAGAAACACATCAATACATAAACATATATTACTCGAAAAACTTAGAATAAAATCAGAAATATAAATCATAAATTTCATAACATAATTCGAATCATGCATACATACACCATGGATCAAATCATGAAATTTTAATTATCAAACAAGCAAAAATCATACATAGAAATCAAGAAAATTCATAAAAATAAATCAAGAATAATTATACATGCAACTCGACATACATATATAAAAACAACATTAAATTTCCTACAATTTTCATGTTACAATTCCTAATTAACTATGTGTTTTTCTACCCTTTAATTAAATGAAATAGCGAAGTTACCTGAATTCGCTATTAAAATCCCAAGGAAAATTCACCAACAATGGTGAATGGTGGACGGCTTTTTAGAGAGGAGAAAGGAGAGGAGAAAAAAAAAATGTATTTTAGGGTTCTTGATCAAATTAGCAATTTGGACCCAAAATAAAACAAGGGGTCCTATTTATAGAACAATAGAAAAAAAAAAACAAGCAAAACCCTAATGTCATATTAGGGCTGCCGTGAGGTAGCAAAATAGGGGGAAGAAAGCTAGCTAGTTAGTTACAACTAGTTTGAATAGGTAAAATTAGAAATTAAAATAAATAATTTAATTAAATAAATTACCTAAGTCAATATTAATTAATTAAATCCAGAAATTAACTTGGCCCAAAACAACCTAAGGAGCCGGCCAAGCTAGGAACGATAAGGAAGAAAAGAAAATTGGGTCCTTTGGCCCAATTGAGAATTCAAGATGAAGCTGCCAGTTTTGAAGATGAGGCTTCAAAGCTGCCGGTTTGAACTTCATAAACTGCCGGTCTTGGACTTCACAAGCTGCCGGTTCTATGCCGCCGGCTTTACTTCACAAGCTGCCGGTTCTACTTCACAAGCTGCCGGTTCTATGCTGCCGGTTTTACTTCATGAGCTGCCGGTTATGAGATAATATTCTAGGGAAATCACATTAATAACCGCGAAATTTTCTGGCCCAAAATTCCGGGTTATTACATCTTCTCCTGAAACTGGGGGGGGGGGGTCCACCGTCAGTGGCGAGTAACTAGGCTGTCCCATTTAATCGAGGGACCACCAAACATATAATATCATAGGAAAGCACATGAAAACCGTACAGAAACTTAATACATGCTTTACATACAATCATACAAAATACGTATAAAAATACGTACAAACATACGTAAACGTATACGTACAAAATACATATAAAATACCTAAACGTATACGTACAAAGTACGTATAAAATACCTGCAGAAATACAGTTAGAATACGTAATGTCTACGTATAATGTACGTACAACCAGCCCTGCATCATACGGTTAGAAATACGTACAAAAATACACTCATCATTCATATACATACATACGCATACATTTATACTTTCATACAAATTACAGAATTATACAGCGGAAGTCTTATATCATTCATATACTTATACTTATAGTATAATACAATCATAACTTATATTATCCCATATTCCTTAAGTCATAACTTATATCTTATCTTATATCCTATGTCATATCATAACATAAATATTATATATATATCATAACCCAAACTTTCCATCAACTTATCATATAATATATCTTATTATTTCATATGCTTATCTTATCATATTCATTTCATAACATTTCATATCTTTCGTTTCGAATTCATATCGTAACTTTCATTTCATATCATAATCATAACTTTCATATCAAATCATATCATTCGTTGGACCGGTCACTATAACTCGTTGTGGATCTCGTGTTTTACCACAACTTTCCTAGAACATGCCGGGGTGAGCTCGTGTACTAAACCCGTAGCGGATCTCGTGTTTCACCACTAAGCCTAAGCTATGGCCATAACCCCTAATAGCAGCTCGTGTACTACTACTAGACGACTACATATCCTAAGACCCAGAACTGCTCGAGGGAGCTCGTGTGCTCGTCCCAATTGAGCACTGGCTTCGACTTAACCCAGTCTGACTACTCGGGTCATCAGGTGGCCGTCCTTATCATATCTTATATCTTTAATTAATCATATCATATCATATATTGGGAAATACTAGGTGACCGTAATAGGAAATGAAATGTTCGGAGTCCCAGGAAAGAGAGGTGCGGCACGTATATTGGCCACCTTAAATACCAAGTCTTTCCTAGCCAGAGACCGAAACATGACATGTATAGCTATTACTCTGTTTCCTTTCTTATCCCTAGTAATATCTTATGCAACTTCAAACCTTATATTATACTATCCTCAACATCTTATCATAACTTTATAACTTATCCTTTCGGATACTAACCTTAATATTATTACTAATATTAACTTGTAAATATTATTATTAATAATATAAATAACCGAATCATCCTAATAATAATATTAATACTGTTATCTATCCCTTTACTTTACAACTTATCCCTGATAATTATTTTATCCGTAACTTTTATTATTAATTATTCCTAAATTAATAATAATTCAAAATTAACTAAATTTACTAATTACATTTAATTTCACTCTGCATTTTCAATTTCAAAAAATAATTAATTAATTTCTTAAATTATTTTAATTAATTAATTAATTACTTAAAATTACCAAAAATTATAGTAAGAATTCTATTTTTCCAAATTTTCTTCACTCGACATTTTGCCATATTTTACACAATTTTGTCAATTAATTTATATAAATTCAATCATCAAGAATTAAATAAATTAACTAATCAATAACATAAAAATCATACTTTTAACAATAATCAACAAGATTAAATCAAAGAATCAAGATCAATCATCATGCTTACAATTCATACACCACTCGGCATTCATACAAATTCAAGAACAACTTATATATATTCAAGAATTAAAAATAACAAGATACAATTAAAGATTTACATAATTAATTCTATATGATCAAGATTAATCATAAAAATAACATTTTTAATTCTTCTTTAATTTTCCATTCACTCGACAATCATAGATAATTAACAAGATTTATTTTCTCAATTCAAGATTTAATTATACTAATTAATTTAATCGTGAACATGTTTAAAACAATTAAAGAAAAACACCAAAAACACTTTGAACCACTCGAAAATATCAAAAATATATCAAGAACATAAATCATAAATTTTATACAAGAATTTCGAATCATGCATATTTATCATGAATTAATTTATGAAATTTTGATTATCAAAACAAGCAAGATTCATACATGAAAATCAAGAAAATTCAAGACATAAATCAAGAAACATATCATCATCACTCGACATTTTCTTATGAAAAACAAGATTAAATTCCTACAATTTTCATGTTACAATTCCTAATTACTATGTGTTTTTCTACCCTTTAATTAAATAGAAAAGCGAAGTTACCTGGATTCGCTTAATAATTCCCAAAACTCGAAAGAAAACAATTCACTTTGGTGAATTGATTCACTCGACAAAAGCAAAAGAAAGAAGAGAGGAAGTAGATTTTTTTAGGGTTTTGAAACAAATGCAAAATAGGAACAAAGTATGCTTGCTTGATCCTATTTAAAGAAGAAAGGCAAAGCAACAAACCCTAATTATTTTAGTAGGGTTGCCGTGAGACTTGGGGCCAAAAGGAAGAGTTTGTTGGGTCAATCAACAAACTTTGAATAGGAAAAAAAAACAAATAATTAATTAATTAATTTAATTATCTAAATTTATAATTAATATTAATTAATTAAATTAAAGAAATTAATTTGACCCAATTAGACCATAGGGCCGGCCAAAGGAAGAAAGGAAAAGGGATTGGGTCTTTGGCCCAATTTGAAGATAGATTTGGATTAAAAGAAATGCAAACAGCCCAATTTAACGGCCCAAATCGGACTTAGAATTGAATAATAACGTTAATAACCGCGAAATTTTCTGGCCCAAAATTTCGGGTTATTACAACTAAGGTCATCATCGAAGGGTTCACCTAGGGGAATATGAGGTGAATCAACTATGTTCATGCCAAGACCTTGTAAATACTCATCAAAAACATGATTAAGCGAACTCGAATCATGTGAAAAATGATGAGAAAAATCAAAGGGAGTGGCATGAGGTGATGGTTGATTAAAACCATATTCCTCAATTGCACTCAACTCATGACTATAATCATGTATTCCTTGGCTAGTCATATCCCACTCATAGGTGTCCTTAGCGAGACACTCGAATAAGAGCCAAGCTCTATCCAAGTCGAGAGCTAAGAAATCGCCATGAGATAGATATTCTATCCAATTCCTCGTCTCATAGTTTAAACCCTCATACAACATATTGCATATATCCCACTTACCAAAATTATGATTAAGCGGAAGAGAGCTTCCGATCCTATCATAATACAACCAAAACAATTCATGCTCATATTGGGGATCAATCAAAGGAGTGGCCATAAGGCCTAAATATTCACAAAAATAAAAATAAAGAAAAAGAAAGACCTAGAACCAATCTACTCAACCTAAACTAATGGCATTGCCTTCCCCGGCAACGGCGCCAATTTGATAGGAGGGGTTTTCTTACCAAATAAAAACCCCCGTCGTAGTATTAGTGGGGGTGTCGAACACGGGGAAGGTACGTTGCACTAGTCTAGGCATGAGCGTCGAACAAGCTAGGTCAATGGATGGTCGCGAGAGGCGGAGAGAACTAAATAAAACTACACTAAGGAAACAAAAACAAAAGGGACTAGGGTAAGAGATCCACAACTCATGCCACCATGAATTGTGAATCAATCGAACTTAGACTTAGGTCGTGGATAAGGGGAGGTCGTTCTATGATCGTACCACTCTTTCAAGCTAGTACGATGGCCGGAGAGACGTATACAACTCACTTTCGTGCAGCGACACATCTAACAAGTCCTAAGCACAAAATCACGAAGACCGGTAACTTTCCCTTGATCGAAGGCCCAACTTTCGTGGTGCTTCCATCAATCGGGCAAAGGAAGTCATCACCCACGTTCACCTTTCGGTCCTTCGGTGGGGATTCTTCAATGAATCCTATGCTAGCTACACACAAGATTCAACATAACCGAATCCTAAGGTACCGACACTATCACAACCAAAGCCAAGAACAACTAAACCACAATCATGGGGGATTTGAGAAGTTTCACCCCAAACCCTAGAAATTAACTACTCAAACATAAATAAATAAAACATAACTAAAAGTATAATTAAATACATAAATTAAACTTAAGGCAAAAAACAACAAAAACAACAACTAAACCCTAGAAAACTAGAAACTAAACAACAATGAAATCAAAATAAACAATTAAACAAACATGAAAATAACAATAAAACTAACTAATTAAACAACAATAACTAACTAAAAATATAAGAAATAAGTACATAAAGCAATAAAAGCAAGTAAAAGAAAGCTAATGAAAATACCTTGAAGAGGAGAACAAGAAGAAGATGAAGAACAAACTAACTACTTGCATAAATTAAGAACAACAATGTAAATTACAAGGAAATTAAAGAAGAAAGCAAGAAAAACTAACCTAAAACCCTAAATGAGCCTCCAACATCAGCTGGTTGTGAAGGGGGAAGAAGGGGGTATTTATATTTCCCCAAAAAATTCGAGCAAAACAGCTTCACACGTATTAAAAAAACAGAGCTGTCAAAAGGAGCGGCCTTGCAAGAATTAGGAGCGACCGCTCCTTTTCTACTGGGAAAATATCCTTCAAAAGGAGCGGCCTTGCAAGCACTAGGAGCGACCGCTCCTTTTCTACTGGGAAAATATCCTTCAAAAGGAGCGGCCTTGCAAGCAATAGGAGCGACCGCTCCTTTTCTACTGGGAAAATATCCTTCAAAAGGAGCGGCCTTGCAAGCAATAGGAGCGACCGCTCCTTTTCTACTGGGAAAATATCCTTCAAAAAGGAGCGACCGTGCAAGTGGAAGGAGCGACCGCTCCTTTTGTTTTTCTCAACCACTGCCAACACCATATGTAGAGGGGAGCGAGGGTGCAGTTGTAGCCAAAAATAGGAGCGGTCAAAAGGAGCGGGCGTGCAAAACATAGGAGCGACCGCTCCTTTTGTTCTGTTGCAAATTTTGTGCTTTGCTTCTTGCCTTGATCTCCAATGGCCAAGGGGGTGTTTGTTGGGAGAAATGACTATAGTTTTCCTCTGGGCTTCCCGGCTTACTTCCTGGCGCTCCGAAATGAACTCCGGACCTACAAAATGGAAGAAAACACAAGAATAGAGCAAAATCGAGGGAAAACACATAAAAACCAAGAAAGGAGCCCTAAGCACCAAAACAAAGAAAAATGAGAGAAAAAGGGAAAAAACAAAGAAAACTACTCATAAACTAAGTAAATAGGCTAGGAAAAAAGGGAACAAAATACTGCTTATCATTCCACCGCCCATTTCAGCATGCGGCCGGAGGACTCAAGCTTAGTGAAAGGTTGTTTCAATGGTTGATCAGTATAAATCACAAGAAGATGCGCTTTGAATTAAGGCCTGAGTTTTTTGGAGGCCATATACAGCGCAAGCCCACACTTTTCTATGAGAGAATATCTTAGCTCGGCGTTTCTCAAGATGTGGCTTACAAAGTAGACTGGATGTTGGACACCCTCTCGGATGGCTACCAGCACTGCACTTAAACAGAATTCCGAAACAGCTAGGTACATATACAACACCTCACCTGGGATAGGGCTTATCAGCCTAGGCAAAGTGTGCATATGCTCCTTTAGTTTGGTAAGAGCCAGCTCAGCTTCTTTAGTCCATTCAAATTTAGACTTCTTCTTTATAGCATCGAAAAAGAAGTGACATTTATCCCCTGACCGGGACAGGAATCGGCCGAGAGCAGCCAAACATCCGGTCAACCTTTGTGTTTCCTTGATCGTCCTAGGGGAAGCCATGTCACTTACAGCCTTCACTTTGTCAGGATTGGCCTCTATGCCCCACTGATTAATCATGAAACCTAAGAACTTGCCTGAGGCCACCCCGAAGACGCACTTCTTGGGGTTCAACTTCATGTTATATTTTCTAAGAGAATCAAATGTCTCCCTTAGATCGGCCAAGTGATCCAGCGGCTCCTTGCTCTTGACAATTATGTCATTTATGTAAGCTTCCAGGTTTCGCCCTAACTGATGTTGGAACACCATGTTTACCAACCTTTGAAAGGTGGCAGGGGCGTTTTTTAGACCGAAAGGCATTACAGTGTAGCAATATAAACCCTGCGAAGTGATGAAGGCCGTTTTTTCTTGATCATCTGGGTGCATGGGAATTTGGTGGAAGCCTGAGTTAGCATCCATGAAGCTCATGAGGGCATGTCCTGCTGTGGAGTCAACCAATTGGTCGATCTTAGGCAAGGGGAATCCATCCTTGGGGCAGGCTCGATTCAAATCGGTGTAGTTAACACACATCCGCCATCCCTTGTTAGGTTTGGGGACCAAGACTACGCTGGCCACCCACTCAGGGTAGTAACAAGGGCAAATGAACCGAGCCTCCAAAATCTTTTTCACCTCCTCAGCAGCAGCTTTGTCCCGGAGTTCTCCGTGATTTCTCTTCTTCTGTCTGACCGGCTTCATGCCTGGTAGTATGTTCAGTTCATGACATACAATGCTTGGATCAATACCCGGCATCTCTTGAACAGTGAAGGCGAAGACATCTTGATACTCCTTCAGGAGTGCCTCCAACTTCTGGCTCTGATCTTCTTCCAGAGAGGAGCCCATTTGCACAATTCGGTCAAGACGATTAACATCTAGTATAACTTCACAAAATTCACCCACAGGCTGGGGCCGCAACTCATCTGGGTTGGGCGACCCAATCATGCAAACCTCTTGGTGCGGCCCTTCAATCTCTTTCTTTCTCTTCTTGGACGATGGTTGGACCTTGTTTTGCTGGTCTAGTGTAATACCCCGTATTTTTGTACATTTATACATATATTTTTATACGTATTTTATAAGCTATACACGTATTTTGTACGCCTAAAAGAATATTTTTATATGCTTTACGAATTATATTAATACAATGGTTTAAAGTCAATATTTACAAAATATTATTTATTGGGTATTTAAATAACTTACGTATATTTATAAAGGATTTTATAAAATCATATTTAGAAATTATATTAAAGGTTTCAGTTAATATATTTCGGACGTCTTTTATAAAATAAAATATTCTGGTTTGAAAAAGGGTAAAAGTATTTATTCATATTGTCACAAGCCAAACCTGGTAGGGAACTTAAATTGGACCCAAGCTGTATAAATACCCGTAGCCTAAACCCAAAACAGGTCAGAACCCTAGATTAGAAAAGAAAGAAAGAGAAAAAAAAAAAAAACATAAATATTCACTGCTCCCTCTCTCCCGTAAAACACCAAATAAAAAAATAAAAAAAAATGAATCTTCTTCTGCTAGTAGCACCGAACTGACCACCACCACCACCCGGAGCAGCCATCGTCGAGCCTGCCGCCGCCGTCGCCGAGTCCGCCGCCGGTGCCTGCTGTGCTGTTGCGGTGGGTCTTCTTTAAAAACAAAAAAAAAAAAACTTTTCTTTATTTATTTTTAATTCTTGATTTAAATTTTATAAATTGTTATATTGGGTTAATTTCTGATTTGGTGTTGTTATTTAATCATGTTTTGGGTTAAAGTTTTATGATTATAGTTGAGTTTTGAATCTTTGAAGTTTGGGGTTTTAATTGAAATTTTCAGATTTTATAACTTGATTAAATCATGTTCAAACCTTGTTAGATTGATGTTATTTGGTGTTTAAAGTAGTTGGAAGTGTTTATTAGTCGTAAAGGATGGATTATTTGAAGTTTTGGTTAAGTTTTAATGGAGTTCTTGAAGTGTTTTAATGGAGGTTTTGGTAGAAGCTTGAAGATGAAATGGTTTTTGACATTATTTGATTAGTTTTTAATTAATTTTGATTAGTATTATTAATTAGTTTATGAAATTAATTTCTATAACTCTAAATCTTGATTTCTAATGATTTTGGATGGTTTTATTTAATAGTATTATTGCTGTCATTATTTTAAAAATAGGTTTATTTGAAGGTTTTTGGTTATTTTAAGCCTAAAATTGTTACTAATGATATTTTTAACTTGATTAGTGATTCTTAAGCCTCGAAATCTGTTTTAAGAGTGTTTAAGATGCTTTTTAATAAAGTTATTAGTGCTGTAATTTTCGGGTAGTATTAGGAACCTGTCGGGTGTCGTTAGAACTTTAAAAATTGATTTTCGGGATGTTTCGAAAGGGTTTTTACTGTTTTATAAAGGCTGGAATTTTCGTTTTAATACGCTAAAACGATATTTAATATATTAAAATTAGTGTTCGCCTAGTATTTTAATTAGAGGGCACAATAACGTAAATTTTTAATTAAAAGGAAAGTATTAAAATAATTTTTGGAATTTTATAGAAGCTGGAATTTTGTAATATGTACTTAGGGTAGTTTGGGGTTTTGATTTGTCCCGATGTTTAATTTGTAGGGGACTTTGAGTTCGGAGAATTCCGTTAATTGTGGCTAGTAGAGAACTATACCAGGTGCGTATGTGCACAAGACTTACTTCCTGAATTAGCAGCATGACTAGAAATGATATGAATGCAATGAAATGTCATGATTATTGTGTGTGATGCGTGAAAAATATATACTAGTACATATGTTCCAGTTATTCTCCACTTTGTGAGATTTTGTCAAGTATTATAAATTCCCCAGTGTGGGTTAATTATTCCGAATATGGAAAATAATAGAGTATGTTGCAAATTAGGCAAGGAAATTACTGTTACTCACATGTTGAGTCTAGAGGTAGTATTTTTACTCACTCCCTTTGGGAGATTGAGACAAGGATTAAAGGTTTAACCCAACCACATTGTTGGATTGGGCATAGGCAAGCTCAGATAAATAAAAAAAATTGATTATGTGATCGCCTAGTTATAGGGAGCCTTAAAAACGGGAAATGTGTTGTTTGATTTATCAAGTTGTGTAATGTCTAGTATGGGGTGAGTCTTCACAGTTATTAAATAAACATGATAAATCACGTAAAGCGAAAGAGGATTCACACCAAAACTCTTGGAACGTATACACCTTGAGTATGAACATATGGGGGGAGCTAAATAGCTTCTACCAAGGGGTACAAGACGTTGTACATCCTTGTTTAGTTTTATTTATTTTGGCCTGGGATCCCGTCACTTTAAAGTGACACAGTTTTACCCCTCGACTTGCAACCGAGTGGGGCCCTAGAGGGCATAGTTACTTATCTTTAGAAACTCGTTCGATGTTGAATCCAAATCTCCTTATAAACTGATAGAGTCTAGGTATGAATGAGAATTGATCATGTAGAGTGTTTAACAGGTTATCATTTGCATCACCTAATCTTGTTACATTATATGTGCATATCTTGTTGTATATATGTACTCAGCTTTTGCTGATTACGTGCTCTTGTATGTGTTTTCTTTGGTCATGGCCCTCGCCTTAATGACCCTGTGATGAACCAATTTATACACTTGTATTATTGGGGAGCAGAACTGCACAGGTTAACTTGATGATATGAAGTTCAAGATTTCAGCATACGGCATGGTCTTGGGATTGGTGTGAAGAGAGAGTTGTATTTGAGCTTTTTTTAAAATGTATTTCATTTAATTTATTTGGTTTAAATAATTGTTAAAGTTTTTCCGCTGCAAAATTTTAAATAAGCCGAAACGTTCACACGTGGCGGTAATGCTTTGGAAATTTCCTTGCAAATATATTTTATGTCATAATTTTAAATAATGTTTAAGTCTTTTCAAGTAGGGAATTTTCAGGGTGTTACATCTAGTGTGGGTGAGGACTTTATAGTGGTGAGATAGCACTCTCGTGCAGTCTGCTGATCACCATATAACGCCCCCACACTTCCATCATTACATATAAATTTCATCAGCATGAGGTGTGGCACAACAATGGCTTTTGACACATTTAACGTTGGCCGACCAATAATGATATTGTATGCTGTCAGCTCTTTGACCACTAAGAACTTCACAAACATATGACGCGACATCTCTTTGGTTCCCATCCGGATGGGCAATGTGACAACGCCTACAGGGTGAATAACACCTCCTCCAAACCCAATGATGGGGTGGTTTATAGGCTGGAGAGCATTGTCTGGGAACCTAAGTTTCTCAAGGCAAGCAAAACTAATGATATATGTTGAACTGCCAGTATCTATTAGGATCCTCCTAACCTTCAAATTTGCTACCTTGAATTCGACGACTAATGGGTCGTCATGAGGAGTCTGGATGATCGGTCGATCTTTCTCGCCGATCATTACTTATGGCAATTTGTCTTCTTTTCCTTCCGTATTCATAACCTGAGAGAGGCTACGAAGATGATCCTTCGCTCCCCTGATGGTCGGGCCTCCTGAGGCGAGGCCTCCTGAGATCATGGCTACCACCTCGGTATCGGTTTCTTCCTCTTCTCCTGTTTTCTGGGGGGTCCTCCGCTAAAACTTGTATTTGGATTTCACATTGTAAGGCTCCAACATGCCCTTAGCAGCCAGCTTGTCCAACAATCGCTTCAAATTGAAGCATTCATCTGTGTCATGGCCCACATCTTTGTGGTACTGGCAATATTTGTTAGCATTCCTGTATTTGGATGGGCCTCGCAGCGGTTGAGGCGCATCGAAATTGAACTTATCTTTAATTTCCATTAGGATGGCGTGGGGCTTTTTGTTGTACTCATATGCCGCCTCGTAAGTACGGCTTTTCTTAGGAGCTTTTTGCTCCTTATGAGTGCCGTCCACCGTCCAAACCTCTCTTTTGTGGGCAACCTCCTTCTTCTGACTAGACTCCCCTTGCTTCTGTGTGTTTTTTGACTCAGGCTTTGTAGCTGAACAAATATCTGTGGCATGGATATAAGACTCAGCTTCCATAAGGATTTCTGGTAGGGATTGCACCTTTTTTCTTACCATCTCGAACTTGAATCTCGACTGATGAAGCCCTTTGACAAAGTTGTCAAAGGCTACCCCCTCGGGGAGGCCGGGTATTTGCAACATCTCTAAATTGAACCTCTTGACGTATGACCTCAGTGATTCATTTGACCCTTGTATGATTTTGCCGAGGTGCATACTCGTCTTCTTTTCCTGTTTGTTGGCCATAAAGTGATGTGCAAAGACCATGCTGAGTTCAGTGAAATTTTGGATGCGCTATTGTCTTCGGACAAGTGGGAGATTGAAGGAATATGTTCTCAGTCATTATCGGCAATTACTAAATATAATTAGGATTATATTATGGAGATAATAATTAAGTTAAATTAGGAAATTATATTTACTTGCTAGAGAATAAATATAATTAGTGAGTACATAATTTTGGGCTCACAACTATACTTAACTTAATCCTATGAGGTCACACAAAATAGCACAGGATTGGGCATAAATAATAAAGCCCATTGGATGCTAGGATTAGGGTTTTCTCTGATATGACTAATGAGGTATATATAGTACCTTATTAGGGTTATGAGAGACAACAGATTATGGTCAGTAGGCACACATAGTAACACAATCATAAAAACCCTAAAACCTATTGCATTCATATGGTTTTTTCCCTAAAAAGTAAGAGAGTGAATATTGATCCATCTCTTCCGTAGTAGCATACGTGGGATCTAATCCAGTGTTTGTGGACTGATTAGAGGAGCAGCAATTGAGGCTCTAGATCTCCGTTCTTGACATTGAAAGCACGCATAAAAGGTTGTAATTACTATCTTTTATACTTGATTCATATTATTTATTATTAGTGATCCTGATGTTATAGATGTTAGGAAATTGTTCCTGAAATTCCGCTAATCATATCTATAAACTCCTACAGTGGTATCAGTTAGCCCTCTAATAATTTTAATATGGTAATGTTTTCAATGATAAAAATTATTATTTTCATTCAATTAAGGGAGGATTAAATATATGGGTTAATTTGCATAATTAAAATAGTGATTTTAATTGTATTTTAGTTATATTATACTCGGAAAAAAAAAATCGAAGTTCGAACCGTTCGAACAAGCACCAACCCAGATTCATGGATTAATACTTGTTATTGTTCAAAATTATATTGGGGCTTTTGTTTGCTACATCTTTAATTGCAAATTCGTAACAAAATTTATTGTTTTAACCTATTAAATCAAACGAATTTATACGTTCTTTGGTTCGAAAAATTCGAACCCTAACTTTGCATATTCTTCAAAAATCTTTGTTTGAATCTTGCTTTTTACAAATTAGTTTGTGGGAAATGTAGAAAACAACCCAGCCAATGTTATTCAAGAATCAATTCGACCAAAAGTTGTTCGATTTGTCCCAAATCATGCTCGAAAAGTTCGAACACTTTGGGAGGAATTTCGTCCCTTTTCCGGCGTCACTAGTGGCGTGGGAGGTGCTCCGAGGCCGGGGATATGTTCGCCGGCGTTTTCTGGGTGGGGCGAGGCTGCCGGCGACGGTCGTAGGCGACGGTGCGGTGGCTGCCGTGGCTTCGCGTTGCTGCCTGCTGCTGCTGCTGCTGTGTAATTGTCAAATTTTTTTTTGGTTTTGTTTTGTTTTATTTATTTATTGTTAAAATTAAAAAAAAATTATTATTAATCCTATAATTAAGCATTGACCCCATTTTCTCTAACAATACACAAAATAAGTTTTGGTAAGTAGACAAAGTTTTTTTTTTTAATTTATTTATTTTGGAATAAACAAAGTTATTGTTTAAAGAGTTTAAATAACAATTAAATAAATATTTTTTTTATGAGTATTAAACGCCTCCAAATAATGGAAATTAATAATTAATGTTGATTAATTCCATATATGAATTTTAGTTGAATGAAAATAATAATATACTAATATATGGTATTAGACTCTGTTCCTTAGGACTGATCTGATCTGATCAAATCTAATCTGATCTGATCTGATCTGATTTGAATTGTTTTTATTTTAATTTTATTTTTGTTTTAATTTTAATTTTAATTTCAATTTTAATTTTTAATTTTAATTTTAATTTTTTTGTTTTAATTTTTATTTTTATTTTTATTTTTATTTTTATTTTTATTTTTATTTTTATTTTTTATTTTTATTTTTATTTTTATTTTTATTTTTATATTTATTTTTATATTTATATTTATTTTTATATTTATTTTTATATTTATTTTTATATTTATTTTTATTTATATTTTTATATTTATTTTTATATTTATTTTTATATTTATATTTATTTTTATTTTTATTTTTATTTTTATTTTTATTTTTATATTTATTTTTATTTTTATTTTTGTTTTTATTTTTATTTTTATATTTATTATTATTATTTTTTTATATTTATTTTTGTTTTTATATTTATTTTTATATTTATTTTTATTTTTATTTTTATATTTATTTTTATATTTATTTTTATATTTATTTTTATTTTTATTTTTATTTTTATTTTTATTTTTATTTTTATTTTTATTTTTATTTTTATTTTTATTTTTATTTTTATTTTTATTTTTATTTTTATTTTTATTTTTATTTTTATTTTTATTTTTATTTTTATTTTTATTTTTATTTTTATTTTTATTTTTATTTTTATTTTTATTTTTATTTTTATATTTATTTTTATTTTTATATTTATTTTTATATTTATTTTTATATTTATTTTTATTTATATTTTTATATTTATTTTTATATTTATTTTTATATTTATTTTTATTTTTATTTTTATTTTTATTTTTATTTTTATATTTATATTTATTTTTATTTTTATTTTTATTTTTATTTTTATATTTATTTTTATTTTTATTTTTATTTTTATTTTTATTTTTATTTTTATTTTTATTTTTATTTTTATTTTTATTTTTATTTTTATTTTTATTTTTATTTTTATTTTTATTTTTATTTTTATTTTTATTTTTATTTTTATTTTTATTTTTATTTTTATTTTTATTTTTATTTTTATTTTTATTTTTATTTTTATTTTTATTTTTATTTTTATTTTTATTTTTATTTTTATTTTTATTTTTATTTTTATTTTTATTTTTATTTTTATTTTTATTTTTATTTTTATTTTTATTTTTATTTTTATTTTTATTTTTATTTTTATTTTTATTTTTATTTTTATTTTTATTTTTATTTTTATTTTTATTTTTATTTTTATTTTTATTTTTATTTTTATTTTTATTTTTATTTTTATTTTTATTTTTATTTTTATTTTTATTTTTATTTTTATTTTTATTTTTATTTTTATTTTTATTTTTATTTTTATTTTTATTTTTATTTTTATTTTTATTTTTATAATTGTAATACTTTTTTTTATGAGAAATGTAATACATGATTATATTTACTAAAATAATAATAATTATTATTATTAATAATAATTATTATTATTAATAATAATTAATATAATTATTATTATTATAATTATTATTATGATAGCCCATTTCATTTCACCTCTTCATTCAATCTCACTCCAAAACTTCAAATAATAATATTAATACTAATACTACTACTACTACTACTACTACTACTACTACTACTAATAATAATAATAATAGTAGTAGTAGTAGTAGTAATAATCACCGCCGAAAATTGTGACCAAACCGTCACTGAAAAAGTCGACCGAATAATCACCGCCGGAAAAAGTCATTCCGAAAACCGTCGCCGAAAAACTCGGCCTGAAAACCGTCGCTGGAAAAGTGGGTCGAATGATCATCGTCGGAAAAGTCAGTCCGAAAACTGTCGCCGAAAAACTCGTCCTGAAAATCGTCGCTGGAAAAGTCGGCCGAATAATCACCGCCGGAAAATTCAGTCCGAAAACCGTCGTCGGAAAAGTCATCCCGAAAACCGTCGCCGAAAAACTTGGCCTGAAAATCGTCGCCGGAAAAGTCGGCTGAATAATCACCGCCGGAAAAGTCAGTCCGAAAACCGTTGTCGAAAAAGTCGTCCCGAAATTCGTCGCCGAAAAACTCGACTTGAAAATCGTCGGCGGAAAAGTCAACCGAATAATCACCGCCGGAAAAGTCGGCCGAATAATCACCGCCGGAAAAGTCAGTCTGAAAACCGTCGTCGAAAAAGTCGTCCCGAAAACCGTCGCCGAAAAACTCGTTCGAAAACCGTCGTCGGAAAATGTTGATTGGAAAAACGATGCTCGATAATAATAATAAAGAGTAATAATGTCTGATCTGATCTGATTTGAGTTTGTCTGATCTGATCTGATTATTGTAGCTTTTAAGTCCAAAAGAACAGGGTCTTAGTTTTTATTGCTTTTATTTGCAATATTTTTTAAATGCTTGCAGGTTTATAATATATGATATTATTTACATATTATGACTAGTATGGCCCAAAATAGGATAGAAAATACGATCTGCGCATCGTGATGTATTCTTTGTAAATTAAATACGATTTGCAAATCGTTTGTATTTTTTTAATGTTATTTCAATTATTTAAGTTTAAATAATAATAGTAAATAATCAAAAGTGGAGGTCCATGAAGAATTGAGGAAAGTGGTCCAAGAAGATTCAAATGGAGTTAATGAAGATTAGATTTTATTCATATGGGTCATACTAGGATCATATATATTTTGCTTTATTACGCATTTATTTTATAATTAAATGCTTATAAGTTTATGTTTGTGGTTTAATTAATTATATGTGTTCACTTGTTAATAACCAGATTTATAAATTTGATCCCCACTAATAATATTGAGTTTTAATTGCTTTTCCAAACAAACACCTATAAAGCCTTAGAATCATAAGTAATAGTTTCTGCCAAAGCAGGGTGTTGCTTGTAATTCATGGATAATAGGGTAGTTTTTTGAAATCTACATGTTAATGTTTGGTTTAACTCAACAAAATTATCAAAAGACAAAGTTTTGAATTTTGAAGCTATGAGATAAAATTTAGCAAAGTATTGTTAAATTATCTACCAAGAATTATAATTAGTTATAACAAATTTAGGTCCCGAATTGTAATATTGAGTTATATGCTTTCCCAAACAACACCTATGAGACCCTCGATCATAAGTTGATAGGTTCTGCCAAAGCAGGGTGTCACTTTTAATCTTGGAAGAGTAGGGTAGGTTTTCGAAACTTACATGTTAATGTTTGGTTAAATTCAGCAAAACTATAAAAAAAATAAAGTTTTGGGTTTTGAAGCAAAGAAATAGGTTTAAAACACATAGTTGTTGCCTATTGGCCAAGAATTACAAAGTGTTTGTAATTAGTAAAATGTTAACTTACCTCAACTGCTAAAAATTGAAGGCAGGGCCAAAGTCCGTTTAATTTTAGTGGGAGGGGATCTTGGTTATTACTTTATTCGGATGGGGCCAAAATTTACTCGAATAAAGTGTTAATAGCTTAAACTTGTTAAATTATTTCAAACTTAGGCTATTATTTAACAAACATTATTAATTTTTGCATGATATAATTTAGTATATCATTTAATAAGTTTTGGGAATTGTTCTCAAATTTATGTAAGATGAACTATATTTGAGAATTGTTCTCATAATTAATATAAATAAATAATTCTTGAAATCCATATTTAAATTTTGCACTAAAAACCTCCCAAGCTAATAAAATTAGCTAAGGTAGAGTTGTTTTAGAAAATGTTTAGTACTCAATATTTACCTTAATATTAGTGTTTATGATCTCAAATAAGTTTGAGAAAATAATGCTTACCATCATCCAAGAAGTGAAAAATGTTTTCAAAAGGGAAGGATGGAGAGGTTGATGGCCTCAAGACAATAAGTGAGCTTAATCTCCAAGACCATAAGGTCATATATCATTAGAAAGATTTGATCGTTCTGAAAACCATAGAGAGGTCTCAATGAACATAAGATCACATGTTATTAGAAAGATTTGATCGTTCTGAAAATTGGAGAGGTCGGGATTTCAATGATTCCAATTGTTGAATTTTGAAACAATTTTCTCATTTCATAATAGATTCAATATGGGATTGAACTATTGAAGTGAATAGTGAGGAAAACCATTTGCAAAATTACAAATAAACTCAATATGATTGAGCATTATCGTTTTATTGAATATAAGAAGTATTAACTAAATTATTCAATAAAATAAATAGGATTTACAGAAGGATATGTTTGGATGGCAATAAGAGGCAATATGGTTAGAACAAAAGACAAATGTTGTCGTTTGTAAATCCATTGATGCTGAAAAGCCAAATATTGTAGAAGACAACATATTAAAGTGTTTTCTACTACAATAGAATAATCCATTTTGATAGAATGCTTCGAACATATTTAGAAGATCAATTAGTATAGTGAATCTCGTTTTTCATTTGATGTTTATGCTATAAAATATTGGCAATTCCACTCACTATGTATGTCATACATATTATTGAACTCACATTGCTTCGAATGTGCAAAAAACAAAGGGTAGAAAACTAGCTAAAGGTAAATCTACAAACAAATGTTGTATGTCAGATTTGAGATTTTGAATGAAGCTCTCCTTACCTTATAGCTTATTTTTTGGAATCAAATAATTGTTATTTCATTTCTACTAAAAACATTATTTCAATTGCAATATATGATATTAAATTATGAACAAATTGTTGTTTTTTGAATAGAATGTTTTAAACCTATTGCCAAACTAATTACTAGTCAAATAGTTTGATTTTGTCAAAATAATATATCACAAGAAATCAAAAACAAATGATTCTTAACCCACTTACCAATGGCATCCCTGTTTTGTAATATATGATGAGCATGCAGAAGCTCCAAATGGATGGAGTTCTAACATCATTTGACTACGAGTCGTTTGATGTATGTAAATTATATTTGAAGGGTAAGATGACTTAATCATCCTTTACTAGAAAAGGTGATAGTGCCAATGATCTCAAGACCCTAATACATGTAGATGTGTTTTGCAATGAGTTCAAATACAAGGAAGGGTTTAGCTACCTAACACTTTTACTAACGATTCAAGTAAACAAGATGATATTTACAATACGAAGTAAAAGCTGAAATTATTTGAAATGTTTGAATATTTCGGAGAAGGCAAGTAGAGAATTAAATTAACAAGAATGATAAACGCATTGAGATAAGATTGTAGTTGCAAAGGTTTTTGTTATTTTTATTTTTACTCATCAAAAGGTTGTGAGATTCCTTTCACAATCAATTTCGTAAAAAAGTGTCATTTCTGAATGACATGTTTGAAAGAAGTAATCAAACCTTTCTTGAAAATGGTTTGATTAACGGTGAGATTTAGTGATCATTCAATGTACCTCTGAGAATATGCTCTCTAAAATGATGTATTTTAAAACTAAACAAAGACTTCGTCCAAAATAGTAGAAAAGACATATATACCATATGAGATATGGATAGGAAAAGTTCTTAATTAGTCTTTGCTTCAAAATTGGGATAATATGTCTATCGTAAAATGTTTACTTTTGGACATAACGCTAACCAAATTTGAAAATTTGTTTTTTTTTAAAGTTACCCCAAAGAAACAATGGATCCAACTTCTACAATTGATTTAAGAACAAAGTGTTTGTTACTTTAAAATTCTGGCTTTCTGGAAAAGATTATGTTTCCAAAAAGTCAAGTGGGAGTAGTGTATATCTTGAATAGTTCCAGATAAGCAACAAATAGATGTAGTTAGTCCTACATTAGAGGCAAAAGACATAATCTTGTCTTTATGATAAGAAAGTTTGATACTGAGCTTAAGGAAAGACATTCGGTGTTTGACCTTTTTCTTAGTGTCTACCAATATGTTGAAGTAAGTGCATTCCATTCACGAACCTTTGTTTTGCCCGCTTGAATATGATTCGTACTGAAATTCTCAAATTGTTGAGATAACATTTCAATAGTTGCTATGGTCCTATGTAGCTCTTAATGTATAAGACAATCATCATATAATTAATGGATTCCATATAGGTATATGTTTTGAATTGACTTGTTCATTTCAGGATGTGAGGATCCAACAATCTATGAAGATGTTTTTTGACGAGTCACAACTCCGAATATGACAAATGAACATCAAAATCGATTTCTTGAATTAATTTCTTGAAAGAGGATGTGTAAGTGACACAACCAAAGAGTTTTGAAGTTCCAGCAAATCAGAAAAAGATTTACACGCTTAAGAAATCCATTTATGGACTAAAATAAGCATCTCGGAGTTAGAATCCTCAATTTTCTAAAATAATCAAAGCGTTTGGTTTTCTAAAATAATTTGAGAGGAAGGTTTGTGTTTACAAAAGTTGAGTGGGAGTAGCATTGTCCTTTTGATCTTGTGTGGAGTTGACATAGCATAAGAAAATAAATTCCACATGCTTGAGTTAGTCATGTTATGGAATTATTGTTTTTAAAAACTTGAGTTAGTCAAGTTATGTTTCTGGAATTGTTTTTATAAACTTGAGTTAGTCAAGATATATGTCTGCAATGGTTAGAATGAAAGACCTTAGACAAATTGATTTTATTTCGGGAATCAATATCCATAGAAATAAATCTGTATTATTTACAAAACTTATAATGATAAGGTTCTTACTAAGTGCAACTTGGAAAACTTTTACAGATTTTTCCATCTCATTCAATGTTACATGCTAGCAAGACTTGACGTTTGTAAACTTTCGGTGAGCTAAAACATATAGTCCTTTTGTATTGACAATATGATCTATTGTATATATCACATTGCACTTACATAAATGTTTCAAATACCTTGATCATCCTAAAGTACTTAAGAAGGACTGCAGGATTATATCCTGGTATGAGGAAATATAAGTTATTTCCTTTAAAGTTTAAAATTTGCAAAGTTTATATGAATGAGAATGTCTCATATCCAGTGATCAAACCATTATTGTAATCCGAGTATGAATGTCATGCTAGGACGAAAAGAATAAAAAATATTAAGGAATGTCTTTGATGAAGTCTTATGTTAAATCATGAATACAGTCCATGATTGTAAAACATATGGTAATGTTTGTTGTTTGAAACATAGTTTCAATATTATTTAATTCTGGTTTGAAGTTAAATAAAATATCCAAATAACTTGTGATTTCAAATAGAATTATTGAAAACATTTTTATAATGGAACTCTATAAAGTGAACTGAAATCACATATTATCTAAAGTCCCTAGTCAAAATCACTAAAATGGACATAAGTGGTTTGTTTAAAGACTAGCATATAATCAATTGATAGCGCAGTTCCATGGGCTATAGAAATATAGTGATGTTTAATTGATTATATGAATGTATGTTTGATACATTGAGACTTGACCTAACAGATTCTAAAAGTAGAATCGAAAATCTATATTTAGTGGATTCCTTAGACATTAGTATGTCTTAATGACCACAAAATAATTAGCTTAACCTTGACATTGTTAAACGTCGTGTCGTAAAAGGAGGTCATAAACGCAATGATCAGGTGGAGTTAAGAATTGAGTGGGAGTTATGAATTGAGTGGGAGTTATGGTCATACTAGAGTGAATAAGTCCTCCTAATTAGTAGGAATGGTGTCAGGGCCTCTTGATGAGCTAGAACTGGAAAAATGCATGGCCATGAGAAAGAAGCTTAAATGTTGAACTTCGTTTGAGCAGTTCGAACTCAGCGATCAAGGAACATAAATTGAGAATACCAAAGTATTGTCAATTTGACGTTAAGAGACTTAAGGAATTTATAATTGCGCTATTGTCTTCGGACAAGTGGGAGATTGAAGGAATATGTCCTCAGTCATTATCGGCAATTATTAAATATAATTAGGATTATATTATGGAGATAATAATTAAGTTAAATTAGGAAATTATATTTACTTGCTAGAGAATAAATATAATTAGTGAGTACATAATTTTGGGCTCGCAACTATACTTAACTTAATCCTATGAGGTCACACAAAATAGCACAGGATTGGGCATAAATAATAAAGCCCATTGGATGCTAGGATTAGGGTTTTCTCTGATATGACTAATGAGGTATATATAGTACCTTATTAGGGTTATGAGAGACAACACATTATGATCAGTTGGCACACATAGTAACACAATCATAAAAACCCTAAAACCTATTGCATTCATATGGTTTTTTCCCTAAAAAGTAAGAGAGTGAATATTGATCCATCTCTTCCGTACTAGCATACGTGGGATCTAATCCAGTGTTTGTGGACTGATTAGAGGAGCAGCAATTGAGGCTTTAGATCTCCGTTCTTGATATTGAAAGCACGCATATAAGGTTGTAATTACTATCTTTTATACTTGATTCATATCTAAATCTAAACTTAAATATTTAAAACAGGATCTTTATGCGCCACATGTCCACCTCTAAGACATCCTTTGCCACGTGTCCATTTTTTAAAAATCCACCCTATGTTTTTGTGCCACATGTCCATTTTGACACCTCCCTTGGCATGTGTACATCTTTTAAAACTTCACCCTATTATTTACACCATATTTTGGCTGAGGTAGTTAAATACGAGGAGTTACTGCACCTTTACTTTTATTTTATTTTCTTTAAAAAAAATCCCAACTTCTCACTTTAACGCTGCACCTCCCTCTCCTCCATGACCATTGAAACCTACACAGAGTTCTCATTAAAAAAGCTTCCGTGCTTCCCCTTCTCCATTGAAGCAGCTTCTGACGTAATTCCACTCCATTGAAACCAACGTTGAGGGCTCCATTCAAGCGACTCCCGTGCTTCGTCTCCTTCACTCAAGCAGCTTCTGCGGTAATATATACATACATAAATTTTTTAAGCGTAGCAAATCAATTTCTCAATCTAGGGTTCAATTGTATATGTAATAGTGTCAGAAAAATTTCATTTGACTTTTCAAGTCTAATTTTATAATTGAGTGTTCAATGTTAGAAGCAATTGATGGAAATAGACTTTTTCACGCTGGCTCCTCCGCAACCGCAGCCGGAACTGCTTGCACAGCTGCCACCGCAACCGCAACCCCAATTTCTAGGGCAACCGCCACTGCAATCCCCATCGCAATCGCAACCCAATCCTTCCATTACTGTTTTAGAGTTTGATCCTTCCATTACTGTGCCAGAAGCTGAGAAGGGCCATTTCAGAAGTTTTCCGGTGTGTTTCCCATTTCTTTTTTTTTGGTTTTCCAGTTTGAAATTACTCATGTTTACGTTATTTTTTACAGTTGTTAATGTTCTTTGTTTTTTAATTTTCTTTTGCCTTTTAATGCTCGCTCTCTCTCTCCCTCCCTCCCCCCTCCCCCCCCCCCCCTCCCTCCCTCCCTCCCTCCCATTACTTAATTAATTTATTACATAATTAAATTTTCGAAAATTATTGATTATAATTCTAATGTTATTGATTACTACTTATTTCTTAGCTAAATTTAAGCTACTATCTTTTGAAAACCTTTCATATTTTAACTGATATATATATATATATTCAGTTAATTTCCTATTAAAAACCAGATTAATTACAGTTATTATTGTTATTCAATCACCACATTCAGAGGGTCATCATATCTTATAGCATATATATTCTTTTATAAAGCATATGTATTCTTTTATAAAGCTGGTACCCCAATTTCACATGGTTGTATGTGTTGAAGGTTATTGTACACCATTTTCTTTTTGGTTTACTCAATTATCAATTTACGTTTTTTTTAAACTCAATGTGACGAACCGTTTTCCCTTCTCATTTTGCATGTTTCATCTCTATAGACCACAGACAAACATTCTGATAATTATATAGGTACTCTAGAATTCTTACCCCTTCATTTATCATAATATCTCTAGAATTTTTTCATTATTTCTTAATTAATTTCTTTTAACTTCTATATATTTTAAACCTTTTTTAAAAAAATTGAAAATCCACGTGTCATCCTTCCTATCATTTTCTATGTATTTGATTTTAACTTTTTAGAAAAAGAAAAAAATAATAATTTGCTCTATTTCTCTATTGCTTGGTATTCCTAATTTTTCCCCATAAATGTTTCAATTTCTTTCATTATTTAAGCTTCATGTCTTTTACTTTTCTATCATCTATTTGTTTAATTCAATTTCATGATTCATGTCCTTCAATTTAATAATGCCTTGCAAGAGGGATAATATATAAATACAAATATTTTTAATTATTTTTTGTGAAAAACAAAAATTCGTGCATATGCATGGGGTTAAAACTAGTTTTTTATTATTAGTGATCCTGGTGTTATAGATGTTAGGAAATTGTTTCCTGAAATTCCGCTAATCATATCTATAAACTCCTACATCTACGTACAAGCATTTGTGACGTGATTTTTGGAAAATATTCCAAGAGAATGTTGGTGTATTCAATTTTTAATCTTTTATTTTATTCTCTTTATAAAAATGTGAATATATATACTTATTTAAGTTAGTCCCACGTCAAAAAATTAAAAAATTCTCATGATTTTGTATGATTTTATTCACATGCCGACAACTGAAATTATTGCCATTGTCATTTTGAGAGAGTAATAATGGTATGAAGTAGTATTTGGACAAAGGTATTCGATGAGAACAATATTTCTTTCTCGAATTTTTCATAAAATAAGTTCCTTCATTGAACATGCTAAAAAGGTTAATAATTAATTAAATCAATATAAAAAAAATTGCCTAACATATTTTCTTTTCAAAAATTATTAAAAATATTTTCGCTTATAACTTTTTAAGTAATATCTGTTAAGTAATATTTTTTTTGTAAAAAAAAATTAACATCATTTTTTAAAATTGAGTTTCTTGTTATTATTAACTAAAAAAATTCATAACAAAGAAATTATTATTTTGTAATAAACATTATTTATTTTGAAAGGAAATATTTATTATTTAATAAAATTTTTGTAATAAAATAATAATTTTTTTGGTCAATCAACATTTTTAATTTAAGTTAATATATTATTTAAAATTACCACTTATTTTTGTTAATCAACACTTATTCCAAAAAAATCATACTTTATACATATTGTTTGACAAAAGCGGTCCAATGATTGCTACAAGTCATAAGGTTAATTTAAGAAAAAGGAAAGAAAAAATCAAAAAGTTTTTATTATAATAAGAAAAATTTTCTTATCGATATCAACTCTAATACTCCAAAAGATGTACTCCCTCCGTAACATAAAGATTTCAACAAATGTTTTTTCACGCATTTTGAGAAAGCAATTTGAGGGTGTAAATGACCAAATTAATCAAAATAATTTTGATATTAGTAACTTATAATCACATTCTTACTTGTATTAAAACCATTTTGATTAATTTTCTTCATTTACACCCTTAAATCGCTTCCTCAAAATGCATAAAAAAACAAATGTTGAAATCTTTATGTTATGGAGGGAGTAGTTTATTTCTTATTAATAATAAATATTCTAAACAATCAACACTTTGGATAAACATCAACAACTTTAGATAAATGAACATTTTCACAAGATGCTCCAACATCATTGCCATTAGTTCTTTTGATTTGAATATCCTCCATAAATATTTCTTCACATGGATAATTTGAACTACAATTAAATTTCAGTGCAAATTTGGAAGAACTTGTTCCTTGTATATTTTGTTACCAAACATTTTTCACTTGTACAGCTGGGATCTGCATTTCAAATTCATTTTTACACCACATCAATTAGTCAACATTAATAATTCTTAGGTGTGAAATATAAAAATGAGTAATGTTTTATTATTAACATATATACCTGATTTCTACATGATTTATTTTTATCGCAATAATTTTGGTTTATAATTATTGGGTTGCTGTAAACTTGGAATATTATTGATGTAAAAAGAATAGAACAGAAATACAAGGAATAAACCATATATATATATAGGCAGAGCAAGCTAATAAGCAAAGTAAGGAAGAGTAAAATAACTAACTCTAACAACTAAAATAACAAACTAGTCAACCATCATATTTGTTGACTTATACCCTTCCCTCAAGCTAGGACAAGGTATAAGGCCTAGCTTGATACAAATATCAGTATGTCTTGAGGAAGGCAATGTCTTAGTAAATATGTCAACCAGTTGTTCTTTTGTAGAAATATGTTGAACCTTGATAAAACCACTATCTACTTGTTCTCTAATAAAATGCATATCTCTCCTCAAATGTTTTGTCTTTTCATGATACATAGGGTGAAGAGCTAAGTGTTGAGCAGAGGTATTATCACAGTATAGAGAAATAGGCAAGTCAGTTGACACTTGAAGATCTTGCAATAACTCATACAGCCAAATAATCTCACTAGCAGCATTAGAAAGACTCCTGTATTCAGCCTCTGTAGAGGACCTACTAACAGAGGCTTGCTTCTTAGTTTTCCAAGAAATTAAGTTTGATCCAAGAAACACAGCATATGTACTTAGTGATCTGCTAGAGAATTGACAACTTCCCCAGTCAGAATCACTATAAGTCTGAACTTTAAAATCTGTATGAGAAGAGTAGAAAATTCCAGATTCAGAGGTGCCTTTTAAGTATTTCAAAACATGAAGGGTTGCCCTTAGGTGTGTTGTTCTAGGTTGCTGCATGAATTGGGTTAGACGTTGCACAGCATATGATAGATCAGGCCTAGTAAACCCAAGATATAACAGTCTCCCAACTATTCTTCTATATGTTTCAGGGCAATCAAGAATAGTACCTTCTTCTTTAGATAGTTTTAACCCAAGTGGTAAAGGAGCAACTGTAGGCTCACAGTCAAGTAGACCTGCATCAGTTAGTATATCAGAGATATACTTCTTTTGAGATAAGTAAGTCCCATCTTTAGTTCTAATGACCTCAACACCAAGGAAGTAATGCATAGGCCCCAAATCTTTGATTGTGAAAGTGTGATCTAGAGCTTCCTTGACTTTATTAATTTGATCAGCAGATGTCCCTGTAAGAAGAATGTCATCAACATAAACCAATAAGATAAGAAAAGCACCATTTAAGGTCCTAATAAAAAGAGAGTAATCTTGTTTTGATTGTTTAAATCCTATATTGAACAAAAAAGATTTTAACTCTTTGTTCCATTGCCTTCGTGCCTGTTTAAGGCCATATATAGACTTTTGAAGCTTGCAAACCTGGCCTTGTTTTGCTTTGTTATAGCCAGCAGGAGGGTGCATATAAACCTCCTCATCCAAATGCCTATGAAGAAAGGCATTGTTGACATCCAATTGCCAAATTGACCACTGTTTGACTGTAGCCAATGCAACTAACACTCTCACAGTTGCAAGTTTAGCAACTGGAGAGTAAGTTTCATTGAAATCTTGTCCTGGAATTTGTTGATATCCAGTTGCCACCAACCTTGCCTTGTACCTTTCAATAGACCCATCAGAATGTAGTCTTGTCTTAAACACCCACTTAGAACCAATAGCCTTCTTATCTTTGGGAAGATCTGTTAGCTGCCAAGTTTGATTATTCTCCAAAGCTTGTAACTCTGTCTCCATTGCTTGAAGCCAATCAGCATTGTGTTTAGCTTGATGATAGGTTTTAGGTTCAATAAAATGGGAAGCATTTACTGTAAAAGAAGATGATTGAGAGGATTTTGTATTATTTTTATGAGGTATATAGGGAAAAATATAATCATTTAGTTTTGTTGACCTTTGAACAGGTCTGGAAGAAGTTCTGTTATGTATAACAGGAGGTTGATTGAAAGAAGGATTGTGAGCATTGCTAGTTGAATCATCTAAAAAAGTTTGATTAGTATTCTGCATTCCAAGACTATAATCAGTGCTGACCATTTGCATATCATGATCAGCCTCTATATGTTGCCTGCTAGTACTATCTTCAACCTGTATGTTAGTATTCTGTCTGCTAGAAGCATTCAACTCATTTATATGTATATTAGAAACATTATTATTATTATCAATTGTACCAAAATTCACTAATTCAGGAGAGGTAGCACTTGAGGGAGTTATTTTATCCTTATGAAAAGGAAAAATGTGTTCATAGAATAAGACATCCCTAGACACAAAAACATCATGAGTTTGTAAATCATATAGTTTATATGCCTTTTGACCACTAGGATATCCAATAAAGATACATTTCCTACTTCTTTCATCAAACTTATCTCTATGTCTGTCCATATTGTAAGCATAAGCAAGACAACCAAACACTTTCAAGTCTTCATACTTAGGAAGATTTCCAGATAATATTTCAAAGGGAGTTTTCCAATTTAAAATTTTAATAGGCATTCTATTAATTAAATGTGTAGCAGTTAGAACACATTCACCCCAAAATTTCTTAGGTAAGTTAGAATTAAATCTAATAGCCCTAGAAACTTCCAATAAATGTCTATGTTTCCTCTCAACTCTCCCATTCTGTTGAGGGACTCCAGATATACTCTTTTGATGTAATATACCTTTTTCTTTAAACAAAGTAGAGCATTGTTCATTAACTAATTCAGTCCCATTATCAGATCTAATGATTTTTATTTTCTTTTGAAATTGAGTTTCTGCATAAGCAAGAAACTGCATAGCAGTAGCTTTAACTTGAGTTTTATTGTGCAATAAAAATGTCCATGTAGCTCTACTGTGATCATCCACAATAGTTAAGAAATATGTTGCACCATTAATAGCATGTATTCTATATGGACCCCAAAGATCTATATGAACATGATCAAAAATACATTTAGCTCTACTATTGCTCTTAGTAAAAGGAAATTTATGCATTTTAGATTTATTACATATATCACAACAGTACTTGCAATACCCCGAAATTTAGGGCCAGAAAATTTCGCGGGTTATTTATATTATTTTAACTTTCCGAGTCCAAAAGGGCCCATTTATTTGGACTGTTTCATTTTATTTCTTTTCTGATCCCGAAATTGGGCCTATGACCCAATTTTTCTCCTTTCTTAGCCAGCCCTCTTGATTAGTCAATTAGGGTTTATCTTCTTTTTAATTTATTTTAATTATTAATTTTATTACTTATTTAATTAATAATATTTTTAAATTATTTTGAATTAGTAAAACTAACCCTAACTATTTCTTCTAGGCCCCCTTTTTGTTCTTACCTTTTTCTAAGCCTAATAATTGAGCCCAAAAACCCTTTACCCTCCTATTAGTTATTTAGGGTTTATTTTCTTTTTAATTTATTTTAATTGTTGATTTTATTATTTATTTATTTAACTAATAATATTTTAATTAATTAATTGGAATTGGTAAAAACCCTAACCAACTATTATCCTAAGCTCTCCTAAAATCTCTCTTCCTCTCCCTATTACTCCTCAACCACACAGCCCCACCTTAGTTGTTCTATTTTATTTTTTTTTATTTTTTTTTTATATTATTTCTTTTGTATTCTTATATTATAAATAGGGGAATTAACCCTAAAATTATTTCCTTTTACAAAATCTTCTACACTTTAATTTTCTCAAATAAAAATCTCCTTTTTATTTTCCTTCTCTTAGCCGTGAGCTTTCAATCGCCAAAGGGTGATTTTCTTGGAATTTTTAGCGATTTAAAGTAACTAGACTAACCCTCTTGAATCTGGTTAAGTTTTCTATATAGTTAATTAGGATTAAATTATGAAAACGGTTAGGAAAATTAAAGGAATTAGTATCATGTTAAGGTTAAGAATTTCGAACCATGTGATGAATTATTATGAAATTTTCTTGATCATTTTATGTAGTCTCTTGAAATCTTTAATTGTTGAATAATTATTTGTATGAATTTATTTCTTAACCAAAACTTGTTATTTCTGGATGAATTTTTCGTGGGAGTTTATTTACTGTTTTATTATGAATCATGATTTATTTCGTGGCAAAATTTGTCCTTTTATTGCTTATAATAATTTAATCTTTCAAACCGGTAAAACTGTCCAGATTTGGTTTACGAATTTATTAAGATACTTAATCAATTCGGATGGCTATGAAATTTTAGGTAGAAGTCAGTAATAGTGTTTTACAGCTTGTGTTAAATTTTGGTAATTTTTAGAGTTCGTTTTCTATGTCAGAAAAATCGGAAACTGATTACAGCCTAATCTGATTTGTTAGTTATAAAATCCCTTAAAAATAGTAAATGACGTTATTTTTGGATGAAATTTATGCACGTTAAACCTTGAACCTACATCTAGCTTCCAGAAAAATTTCCAGATTATTCAAGACCTTTTAACGGTGGTTCTTAATTTAATTCTTTAAAATTAGACTGCGTAAAATAGTGTAATTTAAATTGTTATATTATGTTTTTATGATTAATCGATAATTGTATTTGACTAAATTAAAGCATGATTTTTGGTTGTTCATATCAAAGTTGTCGAGTGGCTTGATGAATAAAGAATAGTATTTTTATCTTGTTTTTAGGTAATTATTGTTGTTAGTTGTTATTTTAATTAATTATTTAATTTGATTTAATTAATATTTGAAGATTGAATTTATTTGGTATTATTTACACAAAATGTCGAGTGGTCTTAATTGTGAAAGGTGGAGTTTTTATCTTGTTTTGTGTAATTTTTATGATTATTATTGAACTATATGTTTATTTGTTAATTCGGATAATTTAAATAATTGTTATATGACTGTTATATGAATTTATTTAATTGTTGTTTTATTTCTAAAAATGTCGAGTGATTAGATTGACTTTTGACCAATTTTAGTTTAATTTTTGACTTATAATATTATTAGGAAGTAATTTTAGGAATTAATATGATTTAAGGAATAAAAAGGATAAGTTATAATATAAAGTAACAATATGAATAAGATATGATAAGATCATGATAAGATATGTTAAGACATGATGAGATGTGATATGTTGTATGATATGACGTGTTAATTAGAGGTCTCACGATGGCCTTAGAAAAGACAAGATACTTAAGGACGCCCTTTTTGATGATACACGAGTCATCAGATCGGGTTAAGTCGATGCCACTGCCCCATGGGATGAATACACGAGTTCACCCGGGCAGTTCTGGGTCTTAAAATATGTAGTCGTCTAAGTAGTAGTACACGAGCTGCTATTTAGGAGTTATGGCCATAGCTTAGGCTTAGTGGTGCACACGGGATCCACTACGGGCTGAATACACGAGTTCACCCCGGCATGTTTTAGGAAAGTTGTGGTGCACACGGGATCCACTACGAGCGATATGACCGGTCCGATAAGAAGGTTAAAAGATGGGTTTAAGGGTAAAATATGGTAAATAAGTACTTCACGGGAAGGGATATGTGCTTATGTGTATTTTCGTGTATATATGCAATGATTTGGTAATATTAAGTCTTCCGCTGCGTACGTCTGGTAAGTCCGTATTTTATTTATGTAATACTGTGTATGTATGTTGTACGTATTTGTATTCGTATGTTGTACGTATTTGTATCTGTATTGTATACGTATTTTGTATGTATTTTCTAACCGTATTTTGCAGGTATTGTATACGTATTTTATACGTATTTTTGTACATACATTGTACGTATTTCGTATGTATTTTTTATACGTATTTTTCTACGTATCTTTATACGTATTTCGTATGTATTTTTATACGTATTTTTCTACGTATTTTTGTACGTATTTTGTATGTATTTTTGTACGTATTTCGTATGTATTTTTGTACGTATTACGCATGTATTTTTGTACGTTTTCCTCGTTTGATTCTATGCTATTATATGGATAACAGTCCCTCATTTAAGCGGGACAGCCTAGTTACTCGCCACTGACGGTGGACCCCCCCCCATTTCAGGTGACGATGCTGAGGTTTAGATTGGGTTTGCGATGGCTCGGGATGTGTGTTTTAGAGTTGATTAGAATAACCGTAGTTATTTGGAGTTATTTCTTTTATTCATTAGTTAGCTGTTCCCAGCCTGTTGGGAAAGACTTCTTTTCATTATGTAATTTAAGTATTTGTTTAGAGACTTTTGGGATTATTATTTCAGCTTTTAAGCAATAAAAGGAATTTTAGACTTTATTTATATTATTATTGTTAAGTTTTATGATAGTAATGATCCAAATGTCGATTTCCTCCGTAAATCGACAGCCTAGAAAAGTCGGGTCGTTACAGTACTGTTGGTTCTGTTTACACTTGAAATCAGGAATATGTCTCATTTTGGACATAGACAAATGTCCTAACCTACTATGAAGTAAATGTACATGATTTGGAATTTTATTTTCTGAATTCAAGGTATTATTAAGATTGCTAGTACATTGATTACAAGTTATACTAGACTGATTAACAAAAGTAAATTCTGTTTTATTCAAAGATCTAAGTTGTTCTGTAGATTTCAGACAGTACAAGCCCTCCACCAAGTATCCAATAGCCAAGATAGTCTTAGTAGGGTCCTGAAAATAACAAGTATCCTCAATAAAAATCACCTGTAGATTAGATCCATTCAAGTGTTTACCAATTGATAGTAAATTATGTTTAAATCCTTCAACAAGCATAACATCATGTAGGATCAAATTAGATTTAATCTTTACACTTCCAACCCATTCAACCATTTTATGTGAACCATCAGGTAAACTAATTTTAATAGATGTGGATAGTTTTCTTTTATTGTAAAACAAAGTATGATCAAAGATCATATGGTCACTAGCTCCAGAGTCAATTATCCAAACATTTTTATCACATTGATTAACTCTACTACTACTAAGTAAGTAAGAACACTTACCTGCAAAGGAGGTAGAGGCATAGTCAGAATCAGGTGCGGCAATTACCTTCCCTTTCATGGCCTTCATTACCTCTTGGCACACAGCAGTGATCATCTTAGTATTAGTTTTGCCAGACTGTTGTTGATCATTGTCATCCAAAGGACTGTCTTCAATCTGTTCAATCCTCAGCTGACTATTACCAGTAACATTAGCTGCAATCCTAGGTTTGTTCCGAAGATTATTGAGATTGCCCTGACCTTTAGAATTCTTCAGAGTAGTATACCATTCTGGATAGCCTATGATCTTGAAGCATTGTTGAGAAGTATGTCCCTTCATTTTACAAATGTCACAGTACCTATTCATTCTTTCTTGTTTCCAATCTCTTTTGTTTTGATCAGAATTCTTACCAGACCCATAATTCCCTTTGTTTTGAAATTTATGGACAATTAGAGCACTACTCTCTGTGGTTCCACTTTGAGCAATACTAATCCCTTTTTGTGTCTCAATTTGTTGCACTATGCTAAAAGCCTTATTAACACTTGGTAAAGGATCCATAGCTAAAATATGAGAAATGGTATTGTCAAATCTAGAATTTAAACCTAAAAGAAATTGCATTAATTTGTCTTCTTGATCTTTTTAAGAAATCACAAGTGCACTTGCTTAATGCCTTACAAGTGCACACAGGAAAGACTCTTAAGCTATTCAACTCATCCCATAATTTCTTTACTTTCCCATAGTAACCCAAGATGGTCATATTTTCTTGTTTTAGCATAGCAATTTCTTTCTTAAGTTGGTATATCAATGGACCATTCTTTTGCCCAAATCTTTCCTTAATTTCACCCCACAATTCAAGGGCTGTTTCAGTGTTTGAGAAATCCTCTGCTACATCACTTACCATAGAACTTAGGATCCAACTTCCAACCATAAAGTTTGCCCTTTGCCATTTTGCATAGTCCTTATCAGATTCACTAGGTTCAGGTATAGTTCCATTAATGAATCCTAGTTTATTCTTAGCCCCCAAAGCTTTTCTAATGTTTTTACTCCATCTAAGATAATTCTTACCATTAAAAACAACCACAGTTAGAGAAGATGCAGGGTTGTCAGAATGTGAAATGAAGTAAGGATCTAGCATACCTTGCATTGAGTAATCAGTATAAGCTGAATTGACCACTGAATTAGACGAGTCCTCCATTTAATTTGCAAAATCTTGAAGATCTTCTTCACATGTACTGATCCCACAGAAGAGTTTGAAGCAACTTGAATCAATTTCCAGAATCTTGAAGGCACCCTTCACATGTAATGATTACACAAGATGAATTGCAGCAATTGTATACTGCACAATTAATTTCGAGAATTAAAGAACTCTAAATCTTGAAATTTAGAGAAGTAATTTGCACATAAAGAATCGTGCACAAATTTGCAGAGAAAAAAAATTTAGCCCCAATTTGGAGTGGCTCTTGATGCCATGTAAACTTGGAATGAGTAATTGAATATTATTGATGTAAAAAGAATAGAATAGAAATACAAGGAATAAACCATATATATATATAGGCAGAGCAAGCTAATAAGCAAAGTAAAGAAGAGTAAAATAACTAACTCTAACAACTAAAATAACAAACTAGTCAACCATCATATTTGTTGACTTATAGTTGCCAACATCATTAAATATTATATTTTGAAATTTGATGTCTCTTGCAGTTCCTGCTCCTCCTTGTTTTAATATATGTAACATAAAAATAAGTATAAGATTTATATATATAAATTGATTCCAAATAATACTCCTTCATACGTCTGATCAAAAGTTGCCCAGTCCGTGGGCCCAACCCGACTTTTTGCGGGCATTGAACATGCGTATTAGGCTCAAATTTGGGCTCAGCACGACTCAATCAGAAATTTTTGTGTGCGGACTTTGGACATTTAAAATTAGGCTTTTTGGTTAATGTTTTAGGCTCGACTCGAAAAAAACCAAAAAGTCCGCCAAGCCCGCACAAGATTTTTGGGTTTTGGGCAAAAAAATTGAGCCGAACTAAGCCCAACTTATGTGCTTCATTTTATGCATTGGACTCGGCCCAAACCCGGCCTGGCCCGACACATGATCGCCTTTAATCCTTCATGATGCTTTATATATAATAAATTATGTAAGTATTTAGCTATGTCATATATATACTCATATGATTTATTGAAAATAAAAATATTAAAAAGAAATATAACATCGATTCGTAGACCACATACCTGCCAAGTCTTAATTCTTACCCCATTGGTTGTTCCAGAAATAGTTGCACCATTCACTATTATATCAGAGACATGAACCTTAGGATTTTTGTGATCACCTAAGCTTCCAACACTAAATCACACCCAACAATAAGGTAAACAAATTCAATTATTAACGAATTGTTTGCATATATTACTAGTTGGTATATATTAATCTTATAAGAAATAAGATTTATGTTTTAAAGTTTTTAAAAATACATGAGAAATATTTTTTGAAGAAAAAAAATGGTAACCTCATACCTAATACATGACCTGGTCCACAAGTAATGTTGTTTGCTCAAACAATTTGAGTACCATCCTTAATTGAAATGCAATCATCACCTTTTAATTTATTGATAATAATAAACATCATATGTCACAATATATTCAACAAAAAAGGATCTAATTATAATCAATACTGTGGCCCTGTTTGGTGATTAGAGTTTAGAGTTTAGAGGTTAGAGTTTAGAGTTTGTGGTTAGATGATTACTTTTTTGTTTAGGGGATTTGACTGCTGATTTAAATAATTGTTGTGTAAAGGTGTTTGGTAACATTTAGCTGATTGTTTAAAGTTTTGTACTTTTAGAGCATGTAAAATTACATTTATAGACATATTTTTTTTTTTCAAAACAAATTTAAGTTTTAATAATATGTACAAAAGAGACATTTATTTTTTCTCTCTCCAAAACTCTCTTGAAAAAGCTCCTCTACCCAGCTTTTTCAAAAGAGAGTTTTGATCAGATTTTTTGGTACAAAACCCTCTTTAATCCTCTCTCTCACCAAACACCCTAAATAGAGTTTTTACTAGTCAAAACTCTAAACTCTCTCCAAAACTCTAAACTCTCTTTAAAACTCTCTCCACCAAACACCCCCTGTATAAAATAAAGTTCTACTCCCTCTGTCCCTAAAAGATTGCCTCATTTACTTTTTCTCATCTTCCGAGATATATCTTTAAATGAAAATATCTTGACATACGCATAATAAAAAATTATAAACATTGCATATTAAAAAATACACATTGAGCCGAATCAAACGAGATCCCATTTGACTATATTTTTCCTTACATGTATAAAATTATAGAGAGTCAAAGTTACCAAATGAACAGTGGCAAAAGTCAATATTGGACAATCTTTAAGGGACGGGGGGAGTATAAGACAAGTAATATAATGTATTGTGTATGCAGATGGATTTCTTATTTGTAAGTGATAAAGTACTCTCTCCGTAACATAAAACTTTCAACAATTAGTTTTGCACATATTTTGAGGAAGCGATTTAAGGGTGTAAACGAAGGAATTAGTTAAAATAATTTAAGGGTGTCAGTACTCCCTATTTTCTTTAAGATAATAAATGTTTTGAAAAATTATAATGTAATAAATAAATATGTAAAATAAATGGTTTGTTAGATAAAATAAATGTGATATCTTGAAAAATTATAATGTAATAAATAATAAATACTTCCTCTATTTATTTATTTTTAATTTAATCATTTTCTTTTTTGGATGTTTTTTTTTTATTTACTCACTTCTTACATTTATTCTCCTAAATTTATTAATTTATGATTCCCAAATTTTTTCCATATTGTATCTCATACTTTTGACTAAGGGCTTTTTTAGCTGAATATAGTTGAACTGAACTGAACTGAATTGAATTGAACTGAACTGAATACAGCTGAAAGTAATATTTTATAAGAGAAGGAAATTGCGAGCTAAACTGAATTGAACTTAATAGAGCTGAACTGAACTGAACTTATTAGAGCTGAACTGAACTAAACTGAATTTAAGCTGAAGTAAACAAACCCTAAATACAATAAAATTACACTCTTTTCTCGCTTTTCCATACTCTCTCTTACTTTTTATACAACTTTTAATCATTATTTAATTTTTTTGGTTTTGATGAAACTCCACGTGAGTAGATTAAAAAAATAACGGAAGGAGTAATATGTAAGAGCACCCACAATGCTAACATTTTCATTCCTTCATCACTCTCTCTCTACCACTTTCTCACTCATCGTTTATCTTCCTAAGAAAATTTCCATCATCTTCATTACAACCATGACCCAATAAATCACTTCATCCCTCTCTCTCCTACTTTTTAACTCTACCCCACAAGGCTTTCTCTCTCATCCAACTCATCATTTTCCTTTTATTAATTGTGTCTTATTGTAGTTTTAGTTGGATTAGAGCTTGTAATTATTGAAGATTAGCGTTAAATTTATTTTGTTTTACTGTTAAATTTCTGATTAATTTATAATTGTCGGATTAATTTTTAATTTTCGTATTAGTTGTTAATTTTCGGATTAGTTGTTAATTTTTGGATTAGTTGTTAATTTTCGGATTATTTGTTAATTTTCGAATTTGTTGATAATTTTCGAATGAGTTGTTAATTGTAGATTAAATGATTTAATGTCATCGCAATATCAAATTTAACAAATTTACTCGACCAATTCCTAATTAACAATGTAAAAACAAATACATTGAAAGTTAAAAGCCTAAAATAGGAAAAACCCTTTCAAATGAAAGGTAAAAACCTATAGGTAAAATGTAATCTAAGAAAATTGTCAATTACATTTATTTCATGGATTATCACGTCTTCCATGAACGTTCCAAATGTGTTCAATCAAATCGTTTTTCAACCGATAGTGAGTTTGCCTATCACGAACCTCATTTCTCCTAGCTAGATATTGGTTCATGTCGAATGGACGTTCAACTCGATAAGTGAAACTCTCTTCATCCTCTTCAACGGGGGCGCTAGTACCAGCTTCTGTTTGCCTCCGCCTCTGCCTTGGGCGTCGCTCCATACGATCTTCAACAAATTCTGTTGGATCTGCATAGCCTTGGTATGTGTCCCTTTCATCCTCCACAATCATATTGTGCATAATAATGCAAGCCATCATTATGTTACTAAGTATTTCCTCATCCCAAGCAAGCGACGGTTTTTTAATGATCGCGAACCTTGCTTGGAGGACTCCAAAGGCACGTTCCACATCTTTTCTGACTGCGGCTTGACGTTCAGCAAAAAATCGATGTTTGTCAGTTTGTGGTTGTGTGATTCCTTGAATAAATGCAGCCCAATCTGGGTAGATACCGTCGGTGAGGTAGTAGCACATCTTATAGCGGTGTCCGTTGACTAAAAATTCAGCCGGTGGTGCGCGGCCACTCATAACGTCGTCGAAAACCGGGCTTCGATAGAGAACATTTAAGTCATTGCACGACCCTGGTATACCAAAAAAAGCATGCCAAATCCAAAGATCTTGGGAGGCAACCGCTTCAAGGATAATCGATGTTGTGCCACTTCTACCCTGATATTGAGCTTTCCATGCAGCTGGACAATTCTTCCATTCCCAGTGCATGCAATCGATACTACCAATCATCCCTGGAAAATCACGTTCAGAGTTAATATGCAAAAGACGTTGTAAGTCTTCCACGTTGGGCCTTCTAAGATACTGAGCACCAAAATTGCGTATGACCCCCTCCGTGAATCTTTTCAAGCATTGGTTTGCAGTTGAGGCACCGATACGTAAGTATTCATTAGTACAATCAACTGCAACACCGTATGCTAACATTCGAATCGCAGCCGTGCATTTTTGTAGGGGTGACAACCCTAATTTACCCACAGCATCACGTCTCTGTTGAAAGAAATGATCAGATGAGGTGACCGCGTCCATGATACGAATGAAAACCTCCTTCCTCATGCGAAATCTCCTTCTAAATACATTGGGCGGATATGTGGGGTTTGGAGCGAAGTAGTCGTTGTATAATAGTTGGTGACCTTCTTCACGATTTCTTTCAATAACACGTCTACGTTGCGGTGGTTTGTTTACCGTGTTGTGCTGGTTTGTGAAGTAGTCAGAAATCATTTCCTCCATGATTTCATAACCTAAGTCATCTAACTCATCTGAGTTTGAATCTGATGAACTTGGGTTTCTCGTGGAGTACATTGTGGGAGAGTCTATGTTGGAATTTGTATTTGATGGTTTAAAATTATTGCGGTGTTGTGTCTAGTATATATTGTAAAAGAAATATACGTGCATGCATAAGTATTCAATATCTTGTAGTACATGCATGGTAAACAATGATTAGGCATGCTATTGTGTTGTCATTGTCAAATAAGACATGCATGCAAAGTTAATAGACCATGCAATTGTCAGTTTTCTTTTCTATCTTTATTGCATTATTGGTCCAAATAAGTTTTTCACTGTAAAGTTTCACATGCATGCTGAATTATTGTTCTGTAAAGTTTCAGATGCATGCTGAATTTTTGTTCAAAATAATTATGATTTACCATGCATGTCGCACTGAATAGTTGTAGTGAGTTGTAACAATTATGTAGTTTATTGTCTTCGCATGCGTTGCTTTACTGCGCCTGAAATAGGAAAAACCCTTTCCAATGAAAGGTAAAAACCTATAGGCAAAATATAATCTTAAGCTTAACATACTAACTACTTTGCACCTAATCATCCCCATATAATTCACTAAGCAACTTATCCTTCAACTTCTCCTCTTTTGATGACAAGGGGGGAGGCTTGCTTAGTAGAATCTGCAGCGTATTATGCTTCATTTTCTGCTTCTCAACCTCTAGCCTTTCTCGCCTCAAGTTCATGTCGTTGCCTTTAATATCGGCAAACAGTTGAAGTCTCTCACCAAGTGAGTTTGCTGCATCGTCAGAAGTGGAAGAGACACCTTTCCCTTTGCGTTGCTGAGCAGCCTTGGCCTTTGCCTTCTTCACACCATCAGGCCTAACACTCTTGTTGGAGATGACGTCATCGATATCTACGTCATCTCCTTCTCGCAATCTCTTCCCACTGTTGTTACTCTCTTTTGCGCTTCCTTCGCCAGTGTTTACATCTACCCCCTTCAAGTTGGTAAATCGTTGAACCTTGGCCTTCCATTTGTCCCCGTGCTCGCACAGTTTCTGCCATGCATGTTCATAGGCGAACTTCTTCCCTTCCTGATCGTGGAAAATGGTCTTCGCAGCTTCAATTATGTTTTTCGATTGCTCACCAGATCGCTTGATTCCTTTGGCTTCTTCGTAACAACCTACCCACTTCATGACATCTTTGCACATTCTTCTCCAATGTGTCTGCATCATGTTAAGATTTCTCTCGGGGAGCTCCTGTGGCCTACTTGCACGTGCCGCTTCGTACGAGGCAAAAACCTTTTCCCACAATTGCCAGGACTTCTGGTTTATGCTCATTAACGCGTCCGTACAGTGCAACATATAACAAGAAATTATAGCCTCCTCCTCACGGTGAGACCAAGCCCTCTTGCTCCCTTTACCAGATGCACCACTGCCTCTAGACGTCTTGCGCAGAACTGCCGGTGTAAGGATAGGCTCCTCAGCAGTTGCATCTTCATCATCGTCCTCATTATCTTCCTCAGGAACCCAATCTCTATTACTGCTTCCTTGGTTTGGAGTGGGAGCATCATATTGTTCAGTGTTGGGATATTCATAACAACAAAAATTATGAGTTGATAAATTTTGAGTGCTAAGAGTTTGTTCACCAAGATTGACGGCGAACGAAGGGGGGTTCGATAGCAACATTTCGGTGTAGGATTGGTATTCTTCCCATGTGTTGAATGTAGGTGGTTGTTGGGAATTTCCTTGGTTATAAGGATAGTTACTCGTTTTTTTTTGCTAATTTTTAGAGAAAGTAAAATGAATTTTGGAAGTTATTTGAAGGTTTTTTAAGTGTAGATTGCAAGCTTTTTCAAGTGAAGTTTGGAATGTTTTTGTGGTGATGCAAAGGCTGAGGAGTACTGAATATATAGACATTTTTTTGGTAATTTATTTTAATTTTTTTAGAATTTTAAAATAATTTTAGCAATTTTTTTAATAATTACATAAATAAGAAAATAATTGTTAAAAAGGAGAAATGTAAAAATGTCTCACAATATAGCAAAATGGGTATCAATTTGTAGATCTCAAAAAGTTATGAATTTTGGTAATTTTTATTATTTTTTTTAATTTTTTTATAAACACAAAATTAAGCGTAAACGATTTATTAATTGTTTGGTTTAATCCAACTGCAGTGACGCGTGTCGCGACCCTATTGGGCCGCGTCAGCTACAATTGGGTCAGAGAGTCTATTTTTTTGGCCTGATTGTTAGGCAAAACGCAGTGCACTTCTCCCTTGTTTTGCTGTACGCGTCGTTTCAACCAAACTGAAGGCAAAAAAAATTTATTTGCCACACACAGCTGGTGTGGGCCCCACTCGTGATCTCGTCTTCATTCTCGTTGTTCCAAGACGAGATTGATGATGATTCTCGCCAAGATTTTTTGGGTCTCTTCAATTATCACCATTGCAAGTCATGATTATATAATTCTCCCTAAGACATGACAAATATGGTCAGTGTTGTAAGTGCTCTAAGCACTCACTTTTTTGTTACTACTTATTACCTTGATACTTATGTATAGTCAATACATATATTTGACTGTAAATATCTTGAATTACATAGTAGTAAAAATTATAAAAATTTAATATTCATGAAGTACCCCATTGAGAAGACATTACAAAAAACCATCATTTAGCGATGGACCTTATTCGTCGTTTTACTCTAAAATCCGTCACTATAATTGGCTAGTGATGGAAATAGCAACGGACCCACTCTGTTTATAAAATGCTCGACTCTAACTAACAATAACAACGGATTTTAATTTGGTTATTTTGTTGCTACAATTGATACAGAGAAAAATTTGTCTCTAAATCCATAGCTAAACACTAGCGACGGATTCTGAAATTCCGTTTGTAAATTTAGTTACAGATTATTTATATCCATTGCTAAATTTAGCAAGGGATTTTAATAATATGTTGCTAACATTAGCAACTAACGGATTTTTTTAAATCTGTTTCTAATTTGAGGTTTCACATGCATATCGTTTTTTGAATTATGAATTTAAAATGGAATTTTTAAATCCTTTGCTATAATTGGATACAACTTTTAATCATCTGTTGCTAAATTTTGCCATGGAATTCTTCAATTTCGATTACAATTTAGCGAGGGACATAAAATGTCTTTCATAGACCAAGAAATATATCTAAAAGTTACATAAGAAGAAATATTATATAGAAAAATTGTAATAACATTCAAGTGGCATAAACTTTGGCCATCCATACATAAAATAAATTCATAATTACATATAGTTTAGGTACTTATGAGTAGTATCTTCAAAAGTTAATCACCTAAGTTAAACTACCATTCATATACAATGTAGCTAATTTCAAAGCTTAAATTAGAAACATGTCTTCGGTTATGGAATATTATACATAGTGCGTTGCTTCCATATGCATTCTATTACCAAATCTAAAAATTCCAAAAAATTACTCTAGTTAACTTGTCCAAAACTAAGAAAATGACATGGACGTAGAAATTTCTAATGAAGAACTATTGGCTTGCATGAGAATTTGCATTCATTGTTCCAGAGTCTTTAAACTTGTAGTTATTTCCATGCGTGTATTTTGAGTTTCCACAAGCCCCTCCTTTGTTACGTTGCTTCCAACTCCTTATGTTTCACATTTTCTAACTCAAGTTTAACAGCGTTATTTCTAAAGTTTGTAATGTACTCATCAATCTGAGATTTTATTTTATTTTTTTTGCTTTTTTGTTATTCCCTTTATCCCTTTCAAAATATGAATCAGGATCTACCACACTCAATACAAATATTCTACCTTTTTCATTCCATCCTCCCCTATCCTACAAAAAAATAACTCATTTTCCTTTTTTTGATTAATTCTCACTTTGACATTCAAGGTTGGCAGCCTTTTCTTCTCAAAATCATTCTAAAAAAAATTTAAAATATGTAATTACTTTATCGCCCAACTCATGTTATTTTCAACAACTTAAAGAATGAAAAAAGAGTTACAACATTTAGTCACGTATTTTGTGTCTTACTATTGATAAATTGACCGTCTTTAATTAGTATGGCATTCTTGATAAAGCTCCAATGTTGTGGGTTTGTGTTTTAACTTATTCAATTCTCATGTTCATGTTATTTTGAAACAAAAAATTGTACATAATGATCAAAATAGGAAAAAAAATAAAGAAAACCTCATACTATCTACCTTAGCTTTTGAAGCTAAGGTACAATGTAGTTAAAAAATTAAAACCAGCCAAAAAAGTAATCATATAAAATAAATCTAGCAAATGATAACATGCTATTCTCCCCAAATGACACATTAGCCTACAAACACATTCCTATTAGCCCTAATTGCCCTTTTTGCCCACATAGCCCAGAAACTACAACCCATGTCTTTTTCCACTGCCCCAGGGCCAGTGAAGTCTGGTCTCTTCTGCATATCCCAAATCCTCCTCAAATTTTTTTCCATACTTGGGTCAGAGCAAGCATCTGTTCCAATTCCACTCTTTTTTATCTTCCCTAGAACCTCTTATTTACTTGTCTTCTATGGAACTTATGGAAGAGGAGAAATTCTTGGGTGTTCAGGAAGGTTAACATCAAAGCAAATGTTTGTTTACATTCAAGCTTGGCACAAGCCAGAGAAGTTACTGATGCAATTTCATCATGTCATATGAATGCTTCAGGATCTTCTCCACTAGGACAAGGACCAAATGAGAGGCCAATTCACATACCCACCCATCAGCCTTTCCCTTCTTCTTTGAACATTATTTATGTTGATGCTTTATGGAATGAGAGTACTTGGACAGGTGGTATTGCAGTAGCCTCTTTTAATCAACAGGGACAATGGGTTTCAGGGCGCTGGCAGAAGATCTTGGCTCAAACTGCTTCCCATGCAGAGTTAATGGCAGTGAGGGATGGTCTCTTCAGGGCAAGGGAGCAAGGCAGGATTAGCATCACAATCTTCTCTGACTGTAAAGGAATTGTTGATGCAATTAATAATACAGCACCTCACTCGTTTAATAATCTTGCAATTATATTATGTGAATGTAGGGAAGCTCTGGAATGGAACTCAAGGATTCGCCTGCAGTACGTGGCTAGGAGCGAACAAGGTAGTGGACAGAATGACAAATTTTGCAACCTCCTCCCTTCAAAAGCCATTCCATGTTGTTAATTTAATCTCCCCTCCTTATTGTATTATGGATTTATGTCTTCCCTTAGGGGTTGCTTATGTTTTCGATGACGCTGGCTAATTTGTATTAACCCTCTAAACTTTGCTTTATTATTTAATTATATTGACTATTTTTTAAATATGACATTCATCACAAAGTAAAATATAGTTTGGTGTGAAATAAAAATAATATTTCCTCTCATCTCTGGATAACTTATACTAAAATTCACTTGCTTTATATTCAGTAAATATTAGTCCAAATAAACAGGTCAGGTCGAGTTGGTGTAAAATACTTTCGGGTTCAGGTTGAACAGGTCGGTTTGATAACATACATGTTCATGTCCTAAAATACATATTTATTATGACCCAGAAACTTCGAGTTTTGGTCGAGCCAACGTATTTAGAAATTTAAATCACTACTATTTTTATGTTTCAAATGTAATATATATAACCATATTTGTAACAAAGAAATCTAAATTTGTACATTAAATAATAATATTTAATATATAGTGTCCTTAAGCATCATATTCAACAATAAATGACTAAGATAAAAAATGGAAATATTAAAGTAGTAATAATGTATTACTATTATTATTATTCTTATTATTATTATTATATATATATTATTATTCATATTCTTATTGTTATTATTATTGTTGTTGTTGTTATTATTATTATTATTATTATTATTATTATTATTATTATTATCATTATTATTATTATTATTATTATTTTGCTACTAGTATAAGTATATTATTATCACTAATACTCATAAGCCTATAACCTTGTTAACAAGTTTATTAAAATGCTAAAGCATATGTCTTAAAAGAATAATTAAGATAACATAATAAGTCATAAATTATTACTTAATCAAGTTACTAATGTGTGCTATAATATTTTAATTTAATATCAAGAAGAAGCGGTCCTCGAAACTCGGAAAGAACGGTTCATCGAAAGTAAGGAATTAGATTGCTAACTACGGATCGAGGTAACGATTATTGCTGACACTTTTAACCTTTATTTTGCTAACTGCTTATGGAAGTTATATTTAACGAGGTTTTATAATGTTTCTAAAATATTATCTTGTTAAATGGTTCATGGTTCATGGAAATGATATTTAATTCTGTCAAATGCTTTATTATTTAATTAATTATAACGAAGTTTATGATATATATTTATGATTTATCAAATGATTTCGGATGACATACTTTTGATTAATAATGAATGAAACATGATAAAGAAAAGTGAAAGACAAGGTTCTGGCAGTGTATACGTACTTAAGTTTTCGTTGACCCGTATTGGGTAACGTATGTTTCCGTTGACCCATAATGGGTAATGTTTGTTTTAATTGACTCGTATTGGGTGAAATTTGTTTACGCCTGGTAGGTTTGTCCTACGTCCTGTTTATAATTGTCAGTTACCGTAATTAAAAAGGAATAATTGGAAAAGATCATATAAAGTTAACTTCACTGTCTTTTATCTGAAAGGGCAAGCCGATCTTTGGTGGAAGAGTGCAAAGGAGATGCAAAATGAGCCTGGATTTGGTTGAGTTAAGCTCAAGCAAGCAATGAGAAATCAATTCTACCTACAATCTTTGCAGCTACAAATGGAATCAGAATTACCCATCTCAAGCAAAAGGAAAGGTCAGTCTTATAGTATGTTGTGAAGTTCAACGAGCTTTCCCGATTTGCTCCAGATATGGTCTGCTGATAGGCAAAAGATGAATCGCTTTCAAAATAGGTTGAACCTTGACCTTCGAGAGAGCACCTATCTTCTCATCTGAGCAAGTCTTACCAAGAGTTGTATGATAAAGCTATTAATGTAGAAACAATGATGAAACTACACGAAGATATACTCAGAAGTGATAAAAGAAAGGGGGATACTCAAGGTGGAGATTCGAGCAGTGGATTTTACAAAAGGCAAAATATTAGAAACAACGAAACAAACCTTTAACATGCTACAAATGTAGGAAAAGTGAGCACCTTGAAAAGGATTGTGGAGTTGGTACTGGACAATGCTATAGGTGTGGAAGCAAGGAGCACAAGGTTAAAGGTTGCCTTCGGCCACCACAAAACCAACAAGGTGCTCCTAATCTCTACCCCAACGTAACCCTCCTCGATATGGAAGAGTATTTGTAATGCAAAGAGACGAATTTTATGGAAATAATGATGCCAATAATGGTAAGTTCCTTCTTCATATATTCTAGTCCCATTAATTCATTTAAGTTCGAAAGCACGTTCAATTGCCCACTCTTATTATATGAGTTAACCCAACATTAAGTTTTGATGGAAGTTATACCGAGCTCCAGTTTCAAGGACGAAACATTTTCTAAGGGGGTGGGGGTGGGGGGGGGTAAGGATGTAATACTCCTTACTTTTTAAATCCAATTAATTAATAAAAATTGTTTTATAAATTTAATTAACATTCAAAATTACATCTTTTCAAAAATGATTATATGATAATATTAGAGTCCAAATTTTTTAAATATATATGTATAGTTTTTATGATTAATTTATTGATAAAATTTACTAATATTAAGTTGAGTCATAATTTTGATTATATCAAAATTAGTCCTTTCAAAAGATCACAAAATATCTTCATAGAAATAATATTTTATTCATCATCTCCATCTTCCATCTTTCCACCATTGGATGCACCACCCAAGTACTCAAATCACCATAAAAAGCGTATGAGTATAATCCATCAACTTAAACATCATCATTACAATTTCTCCATCATTACTACACCGCCATTGCCATACAATTGAAGCAATTACACCTCCTAAGAAAACCTCTTCCCAAGCTATCATCATCTGCAACCCACTTGTCGTACATGCAATCAAACACCATTAACCCCATTTTTCCTCCACATCTTTCACCTCCCAAATTACCCAATCAAAAACCAGCTGTAGGAAAGTGGAATTGTCTTGATTTTTTTACTTTTCATCTCTAGAATCTTGCTCCTTGTGTCCCAATTTGTTACATTTCCCACATAGAGCATGTTTCAATTCATGTGTCAAAAACCTCAACTATCCATCTTTTTTCATTCTCAAATTAAATCTATCAAGCAGGTTAGCATTAATCCCAATTTCAATCTAACTTGTAAACCTCAATTTGCCCATGTTCTTCGTTGCTTTATCAAAACTAATTAGTTCACCCACTGGTGCAATAATTTTCTCTAACTCTCTAAGTCGCATTCCTCAATATTCAAAGTTAAGTTCGAGATGTAGCCATACACACGCTTTTCAAACAACAACAAAAAACAAATTCATATGGTTCATAATAAGACCCCATGATTTAATGATCATAAGATTTTGATAAAAAAAAAAGTCCTTAAAAAAACTTAGCCCTTCTCTCCATAGTAAACCATTAACAGAAACAACTTCATCCACATCATAATTCTTCCAAATTCTTCTCACAAAAAATGGCAAATCTACAACAATAACATAACAAACTACGAACTAAAGAATTCCAGTAATATAATTAGATTGAACATCCTCAACATCGTTCTTAATAATTTTAGTAGGTACAGAAGCCAAAAAGCTTAAATTCACCTCATCGAATTGCATAACATGTACAAAGACATTGCCTCTTTCCAGCTTCCCATCTTGGAAATTAAATAATCACCAAACTCCTTACTTACCTTCTTAGCATTGTTCCCCTGCGTCTGGAGCTCCTTGCCATGGCTCCCAACACGTTGTAGAATGTGCATAAAGAGAAACATACATTCTCTGCCAGTAAATCAATTTGAGATACAAACTTTGTATTTCAAATGACATTTTAAGGTAATTTTGACAAACTTTAAGGGCAGGGATCCGAACACCAACTCTATGGGGGTGTTTTGGTAATATATTTTTAACAAAATTACAAAAATGTCATTTGATATGTTTGCTAAAAAAATCATTTTGATTTACTAGCTATTTCCCTTCTCTGCGTGCAATCTATAATAATCTATAATCTATACTAAAATAAGTCATTGCTAATATCATTAAGGAGCGTGTGTCAAATCCTAAATTAAATATGACATCATCATATTCTCAATTTTTGCAGATACACAAACAGCTAATATTGATTTCCAATTGAATAAGCATACACCTTTACAAAGATCGAATGCACAATTCAACAAATATACATAATAAAAGACCTCATATATCTTCCAAAATATTGGTTAAGAGTTCGGACCCAAGTTTTTAAACTTGTACAATCAAAACCAACAACCATCTAAGCAGCATCAGCATTACGCTTTTGTAATATGAATTGACCGCAGCGAAGATGAAGGTTTATCCAAAATTTTCAAAGGATTATGCTAGTCTATAAAAGGCTCATCAACTAGACCTTTTTCTTACAACATACACAAATGGCAGTATATAAGAAGCGCAAGACGTGAAGTGAGGTTGAACGAACGAACATATTAATGTCTAATATCAAAAAGATGACATTGCAGCATCAAAAGTTGGTTACAAATTTACAATGATCTGCATTTGTTGTATATCTCTCCACGCACCATATCTACAGGGGCATGATCATACGTATAACGCTCCGGACTCACATAAGCTCCGGTTCGTTCCAATAAAGAAATGCTCTCATCTCTTCCATATCGAGAAGCGTAGAGCTTGAGATACTCGATGTCCTGAATAAATCCAAACACATCAGAATTGGATAATCCATCTTGGTGGGGGTGGGGATTGAAAATGCATGTTCTTACTTTTTTTCGGAAAATTTGTCACTTACAAGTTACAACAAAATAATGGATATGGCACTCTGCGAATTCCAGCCAATTAAGTTTTATTTTGCAATTTAGAGCCACTTGATTCCATTATATAATTAAATTATAACTGAATTTCATTTTTTCAACCAATTTAAACAGTATTAGGAGAAGTGTGATTCTATAAAAATCCTTAAAAACAATAAACAATTATCTTACACTTGTTTGAGTTTGTTTGAATTGGTGACTTTTGGTTTTAACTTGATTAAACAATGGAATTAAGTGGCCGTAAGTTGCAGAAGTAAAATTAAGTGGGTTGTAAGTTGCAAAATCAGCTATTTATTTCGTTTCAAGTGACCATTTTTTCTATTTTTCCACTTTCTCTTTTCAGGTAGAATATAGAAATGTGAATTCAAGTTATGTAAAATGTACCTGCAAGCCACTCAAAAGTCGCTCTAATCTTAGGGAAGCCACAGGCTCTTTTGAAGGGGTGAAAACTTCGCCAGGGTAATAGAGAACACCATCTCCAGGAGGAAGACCACGCCGAAAGCGTATCTGTCCAATTTACAAGGGAAATAGTTATTGACACTGGTGTTGACTTGGTCTGTCGCTCTGATTTAGGGGCAAAATATATTTTGCCCGAAATCTAAAACAGATATTCCAATAACTTCGTTCATTTGTTGTTCAGCAAAGAAACAAACAGGCTAATCCATCCCACCGGCCACCACATGTGAGCAATTTTCCAGAAGTTCTATGAATCAACGTGTTCACACAACTCTTAACAGTGGGAAAACAACAGGTCATTGCTTTCACAAGAGATTAGGTCCCCAATAAAGGATACCACATCCAATTGCTATATGTTCCAAGATCGATTGGCCCCTTTTTTTTTTGGTTGTGCACAGCCTTTTTAACCATGATCACCTTTCCCAAATTAAACAGTAAATGTAAATAATTGCATAAATCAATCTACCTCAGCACTGGGAACTATCGCTTTTTCGTAGCAATTAGCACCCCAGTAAAGAAAACCAGTTCCACCTTCCTTCCATATGCGCCACATCACTGCACGATGCTGAGTACCTCTCATCCCTAGGTGCCAATTAGGATGAGGATCAGATGGTCCCATGCAAACATATGTCCACCACTCCTACAGGCATGCATGCAGTTTTAGTTATTTTAGCCAGTATGATATCATAATCTTTACTGCAGCCAGGCTCATTAGTACGTAGAAACAGCAGAGCCCAACACACTTTTGATACATTGCAATGATAAAACACAATACAGGGATGGATGCACAACAATAGCGTCCAATTGCAACTCCTTTCCTCCGCACTTCAACCAAGGGTAAAGCATATATGGGGGAAGATACATAAAGTGAAAATTTGAAATGAAAAGAAATAAAGCTTGCAGATAGAACAAATTCATATTTGGTAATGAGATGACACAAATAAAACAAGTACGGTATAATATTGTTCAATTACCTATGCAGTCCTTGCACGAATACTTACTTTTATCACATTTTCAAAACAAACAATTTGTAAACATTAGGAAATCAGTAAATTTTCTTTGTAATAAGATGCCCTTATCAATAAATGTTTATTCTTGCCATCTAAGAACTCCAAGCTACAAGAAAAGGAACAACCAAATAAATAAATAATCCAATTCTATTAAAAAAAGGATTTTTGCAATAAAAACTCATATGTAGACAAGTTATTCCCGAAATCAACCCTTAATAACCTTGAAAAAAGCATCCATAATTGTTAGCTATATTCTCACTATCCCTACATTCAATGATGTTATTATCTTTATAAGTATAACTATAGTCAATGATAAATCAGATTTCTAATTTTAACAAATTTTTAAAAAAATAAATAAATAAAAAAAAAAACAAAAACAAAAACTAGAGTAAAGTCCATTGCTAACCTTAAATTCACCCAATACTCTAAATTATGCGGTTTATTTTCGTTGGATAAGGTTTAAAATAAAGGAGTTATGTTACTAAAATAAGAATAATTGCTTCTTTTTTTTTGAAAGAATAAAAATAGGAATAATTGCTTCTAATAAAGCAACTTTTTGGGCATTTACAAATAATAATGCAACCTTTTGATTGATTTTTTTTAAAAATGCAAACTTTATAACTTATTTTCTTTGAGTAGAATAACTCATAAACACCATACCCAAAATAAGCAGCCCCCTATTTTGATGGTTTCTTTTTTTTTTTTTTTTTTTTGGGGGGGGGGGGGGCACTCTAAGGACCTGTTCACTTCAGCTTAAATTCAGTTCAGCTCTCAATTTCCTTCTCTTATAAATTATTACTTTCAGCTCAGCTCAGCTCAGCTGTATTCAGCTAAAGTAAGCAAAACAAGCCCTAAGACCTACAAAGAATATTCGCTCTCAAATATTAAACATAAAAAAAAGTACTCCCTCTATAACAAAATACTACCAACATTTTTTATAAATGGTTGTTACAAAATACTCGCAACATTTCCATTCTTTTCTATTTTTGATAAAAAAAAATCCTCCAACTTCTCTAATTTTCTCTCTTGCTTTTTGTCATTTCACCCTTTTCCTCCAAATTCTTAAATTTTCTCCCTCCTACTTTTTGTCATTTTTCCTTTTCCTCTAAATCACTTCAGGTAAGCGGGGCCTTCAAGCAGCCGAAATACGCCGGGCAGACCCGCGTTGGTACAGAAAGTGAAAGTTATGGGGGAATTTTCCCGCTTACTTTTTGTGCTAATCCCACTTAACACCACAATTAACAAATTCTCTCTAGGAATGTGTGCTAGTTCAATTGTTGTTAGTTTTTTGTGACAGAGGGAGTACATGACAACTATATTGTGTTCGATTGATAGTCAAGCTTGAGGCTTTCTTCCGATTGGATCCAATATTTTTCTGGTTCAAGGAATATTATAATTTAATATTTTCTCTGTAGAAAACAGTGAACACACTTATTGTATGTACTATGTAGTTAAGTGGTTACCAATAATTATTTCATTTAAAAAATAGATGTTATAGGAGTCATAGAGTAAATGAGGCATTTTCAATTAGATGAGGAAGCAAGTGCGGTACTTTTAACATAGAAAGAAAAGGAGGCGTACTTATTTGACATGAAAGAGAAAACAGGGTACACCTTTTTAAAAGTACGATAGATAATGTAACATGCTAAAAGAAGTGTAAGAATTCTTCTCAATTTGAGCTTTACATCTTTATTAAGAACTTCTTGGCAAAATCCATTATACTTTCTTGTCTTAAGCTATATTTGCTTGAGCTTATTTAAGCAATTATCAGCTTATGGGAAAAAAAACACCTAAGATAAGAAAAATTCATATCACATTAGATCCTTTTTTTTTATCTATCGTGAAATATTTTTAATTTTGTTCTAAAAATAAATTATGAAAACTACATACTACCTTCGTTTTAATTTAATTGTTACACTTCTAATTCACCAATACCAAGGAGAGAGTAGAAATAAAGGGGGACAAGGAGGCCAACCATAGAATAAAAAATATAAGTGAGAGAGTAAAAGGTTGCCTTATATAGTAACATGAGAAATGTAACAATAAAAAAAAAATCCCAAAAAGGAAGGTATAAGCATTAAAAGAAAACGGAGCGCATATTTGAAAACTACTCATAAATACGAATATAATAATACTTCATTTGATATATAAAAAGATTCCCTCTAGACTAGTGGTCTAGTGCACAATTAACGTAAAAGATTAGTAAAAAAAATTCACATCAGACAAATCAGAAAAATTCAGATCAAATTGGATGAGGTAAACATAGCCTTAATTTTAAAAATCATGCTCAAGGCACACCTAGGTACGGTGCACCATGCAAGTCAAGGTGCTAAAAAAAGTATCTGGCCAGTTAGGTGAAGCAACCAATGACAGGCGCACAACTTCCAGAAAGCATGTGCTTTCTGTGTCTACTTACCTAAGGAAGTGAAAAAATACATGACAATGATTTAAGCATTTATCTCCATACAAGTCAAAACCCGATCAAGTGAAATGAAAGTGTTACTTCAGAATGCCAAATTACAGTTTGATTTGCAATACAAAAAAAAATATGCGATTTAAGCTAACCAAAATCATTCTAGCAAATAAATTAGTAACAGAACCAGAATAGGCTCATAAGATGGTCATCAATCAAAATACTGAGCTGGTGAGGTACTTGATCAATAATCTAGAACAAGATGCAAACTGACAGAACAAAAAGAAAAACAAGCATCACCTCATTGTTCTCCAACTCTCCAACAATGTCTTTCACCAAATCCTCTCGATTGCCCAATACCCATTCACTGCAAAGGGAATTTATATGAAGCTGGGACATAAAAGAGAAAATCCTAGCATTTACCAGTGACAAAAGGAAATACATGCAAATTCCACTCCATATTACATCAATTGCTGGGATGGCCAAGGGGTAGGTTATACCACTTATACAAATTAAGGAGTACAGCAAGAAATTGAAAAATAAAAGGCTATGGGAGATGGTCATCTTCTTGTGTATTTGTTCGCTCAAAATTCAAGCACTGCCAAGGCACCAACCTGTGCCATGTTGTCATACTCTTGCCAAGGACAAATTTTACAAGTCATGCAACTCTTTCTCAAAAACTAGTTCCTAGGAAAAAATCAATTTGACTAGTTCATTGATGTTAAATACCAAAACCACCGTGAACACTTTCAAAGCCACTAACCGTACCATTATGAGCCTACTACTGCTGCTGCTGCCATTGCTTCCATACTACTACTACTACTACTGCCCCTAGTACAATCCACTATAAAATTGATTTCACAAAAGTTTTTCTGAAACAAGGCTTTTGACTTTCATGACTTTCTAGTAATCACTTAACTTGTCATGTCGCCACTTCCAAGGCTTATGATCTTCTGAGTGATGTCTATAACCTCTAATCTTTTGCAGTAAAAGAGAATAAAGTGTAATCTATCTATACTATCTACTAAAGTAAAAGCCACTAAAAAATAAAATTTCCCTCCTAAACTCCTAATTTCCCCCCTTCTAATTATTTACAATGATATTTAATGCTCCCATTTTTCAAGGAAGCATTTTGTTTTTTTCTTCCCTAAAACAACTATGTACATATATTTATTTCCCCTTATTATTTAATGCTTACCCATCTAAAACTCTTACCAATAAAAAAAAATTCATCTCAAACTTCAAATTTTTCTTCTTGAATGCACATTCAAGTGAACAAAAAAAAATGCAGCTCCTATCTTTCTAATATGGGAAAAAACATACATTGGAAAAAAAATTAATTAAATGAAGAAGGTTTATAGCCTTATTTTTTTTTATAAAAAATAGTTTACAACCAAGATTTAATGTCATGGATTTGGAAAATAAAAATGTATAACTCAACTGTCTAATACTGAATATACTTTTATTTCTCAAAAAAAAATTACTTTTTAAATGAAAAGCCTAATTGTTTTCCCTTTCTCACATAAAACAATTTTCAATCTTTCTCCTACATTTTGTCTTTAGATTGTACATTGTCGCCCAACCTTTTTTAGAAGGTAAACAAATTAAATTTTAGAGGATTAATGATGGCATAGAACAATCTAAATTTTAAAATATAAATCCAAATACTAATTATTTATTCATTATATCGATTTAGACATGTATTTTTCTCCATAAAATTTTAAAGTTTAAATACCTAATGACTAGACTATATATGACATAATCCAATCATAGTTTAGGTCTTATTGAAAATTTACTGAATGTAAATCAATTGAATTTTATCCTAAGTTGTACAGTGAAGAGAAAAAAGATTATTTAAATTTCACACCAAATTATTTCGTTTAGGGGTGAATGTCCTCCTTATTGTTATAGAATATCTTAATTGTCATATTTAAATAGTTAATAAATATGTCTTAATTGAGTTTTTTTAATTATTCAATAATATAATGTCTTAATTGTTATATAATTTCACGCCAAAGCAATTTGAAATTCTTATATAATGTCTTAAATATTAAATAAAAATCAATTACATTATTTATGCAAATTAAATATTTAATTTAGTTAGATCATCATCAACATATTTTTATCCTATATATTAACTTAAAAAAAATTAAGCCGTGCATTGCACGGGCATTACCTAGTAAACTAATAACAGGGGAGTGGCATCATCTTTAACCAATGCATATACATTAGGCGATTTTTCCCTATACAAAGTCCTACAATAGTATACTAATAATATAGAACAATTATATAACTACAGTACCTAAGTCACTCATAATTTTTAATTAAGACAAAAATGTAGACAGCATATTACCTTGTACAGTAAATTTGAGTGTGAGGACGCAAATATTTTGGAACTTTCAAAAATGCCTCGAAAGTACTAGGTGCCAAAGGTGCATCACCAGGGCCTATACAAGAATAAACAGTATTGACTTTAAAGATATTCAAATATAAAAATAAAAAAACGTGAACAAAAGGAAGCAACAAAATAAGGAAAAAGATAACTGGTAGAAATGCAAATACAACACATCTCCACATTAGGACTGTGTTTCAATTCATTCTTATTTCTAATTGGTTAGGGATACTTAAAGTGCAAAAGCAACAAGTCACTTCACAAAGCCACTACTAAGAAGATACAAGATTCGACCAAATGTAAGGGACCTTGCCTACAGGCTACACCCAAGAAACCATGATATAGTGTCCAACTCAGGTATTCAAGCCTCAAAAAAGACCAGTCGACTAATGTTTCTCAAATTAGTCCACGACCTTTATTATTAAGTTTATCATGTTAAAAAGGTGACATGTCAAATTAATATGGGTTGGCTTATTTTTATTATTATTATTGATAACATATAAAACCAAACCCCCTCCCCTTCTTCCATCACACCCTGCCGAAAAGAGCCACCATCACTACTCTCCAGCCCCCACCATCCATCACCCATTCACCCTCCTGCCAAGCCATCCATTGGAACCACCTTTTCACCACCCCAACCAACATAATAACCTTTTAACACATTCCTACCCACCGAAAGACATTTTTCAATCACTCCCTGCCAGCCGCCACTAAAATCAACATTTCTTCCAGCAACAAAATCACCATTCATCCACCTTAGCCCAAGAATCCACTATGCATTTATCAAATATTATCCATGGGAAATATGAAAATATCCTTCAGCACCTACCTAATCATCTTCTCAACCTCCTCCAACTACAAAACCATCTCCCTAACCTTCAATACACCCTAAACTCAAACATAAACGAACCAAGGAAGTTGAATCTCAAACCCCCCCCCCCCCCCCCCAAAAAAAAAAAAAAGATTCAAAAGATGAATGCAAATCAAGAATTAATCTGAAATTTTCAGAATGAAAAGTGTAAATAAATTTTGTGAAAAGAAGAATAAAAAAAAGAAGAAGAATTAGAAGAGGGAGAGCACTTGATTGATGATGATGATTATTGTTCTTGGTGCTTATCTTGCTAATTGTCTTTGTGAAATATTTTGATAGAGCATCGATTTTGACGCTTAAGTTTTTTTTTTTTTTGGTAAGATTGATTTTTTTATTGTTGGGGTTTTGTATATGAATGGCAGAAAGTATGTTGGCAGGGGTTTCAATGGAAATGGGGAGGGATGAAGGAAAACGAAAAGTAAAATGGAATTTACAGAAAAAATGAAAAAAATATACGGTTTACTAGTTTTTCAGGTAAGTGGTAAAGGGGACTAATTTAAGAAGGATCTGTCACTATTTAGGATTAATTTGAGTTAAACTGTAGTTGGAATTAAAATCAGGAGGGTGATAATACTTGGGACTACTCTTATTCATTTTTCCTAAATAAAATATGAATGTCACCTAGTTTCACAGAGGCATAACCTCAAGGAAAAAATGAATAAACCCCAGCAGGATAACCAATGTAAAACAAGAAGAGAAAAACCACAAGCACTATTGAACACTCTGGGAAAAGATGAAAACTCGAGAAAACTCGTAACCTACCTTCACTCCACTGATATTCAACATTATGCGGCCCATCATAATTACAAGATTACAGCATGACAGGCAAAAAAGTAATTTGAAAGCAGAGTTACAATAGAGAAAATCAAACAGTTTATAGAGATGATTATAAAGAAGTTTATTCTCACCACAATAGTAAGTAGTCAAAATACGCGCGTCGGAAGCATAAGCATAAATCTCGCTAGCCATTGTCCTAATTGAATTAAAGTGTTCCACATTCAACGGCTGCCAATGAAATTACACACGTATCAGAACCAAAGATAACCATTAATCCAACCATTTTTTTTGTCCGGCACCTTTCTTTACATCCTAACATACTCATTGACGCAATCAATTACTCAACCACTCAGACCATTGGAACTGATAAAATTTCCTTTTTCAAAACAACAGTAGATTAACTATGATTAAACAAAAACTAAACAGCTATGTTCATAAAGATAACAGTAAGCAAAAGCAATAGAAGAATTACTAGACAGTTGTGTGAAAATTATCTGTGTTTTACGTCCAATCAACAGTCAATAACAAATGCAACATTTATTTGTTTGGGGGGGGGGGAGCATACACAAGACATATTCATTATCAAGTATAAGAAAAAGGAAAAAACACGGTACAAAATAATCGAACAATACTAATAATCACAGTTAAAAAGGTTATGTCAAAAAATGTCTCATGCCACTACGTTTATGCCTTTATGCTGTAAAATGAAACAACAAAAATGTGTAATTTGACATAACTGAAGTAAATCTTGAGGATGTAATCAGATAACTATTGCTGAATCAAATCAGATTTTTTCAGGTTGGATTTAAATAAGCTTCTTAAGCAGTATTTGACAATCAAAATCTTGACACTCGGGGTATGGCATGTTGCGATACATGAGTTTGAACTTATTACAGAATCTAAGAGGCTGATTCATTGAGCATAGGAGAGAGAAGAGGAATCAAAACAGAGCAAGGAAAGAAATAAAACCCCTTCAATTCCCTGTTTTGTTAGCTTGGATCATGGAAAAGCTTTATATTCCCTTGTTTATTTTATTTTTATTTTTACTTTTTTTGAAAAAAGAAAACCTTCATCACTCAATCTCTCCTCTTACCAATTTATTTTCCCTCAACTCTCTCTTTCAACCCTTCCTCAAAACCAATCTACCAGAATATATTAAGCAGACCTAGGCCTAGCCTCATCTAGGTAGACCCTAATGAACATGTAGTATGTAAAAAACAAACATTACTTTAAATACTCTTGTCATTCCATATTCTTTGCGTATGTGTGTTGGGCACACAAACCAAGGAGACTAAAAATTTAGAAAAATGTTAATGAGTTGTTGTGGGCTCCACCACATGAAAAAAGATAGGGAGAAAAGGGTTACCATAAAAAGAAAATAGGGCAAAGATAATGGAATGGAGTGAATAAAGTGTGTGTGTGTGTGTGTGTGTGTGTATACTGTTATAAACATTGTGCACCCACCACACCCTTTAGCAACCATCCACATTAAACCACTTTGCGAAATTCTGTACATCGTGAAGTAAGTGGTCTAACACCAATGAGCACCAATCATACTGTACAACATTTACTGTTGCAGTTACAGCAGGCAACAATTTCACACTCAACCAATGACATGTTGTAGGCCAAAGAACATCCATCAACACCAAAATCAAAAAACACTCCTTAAATTCTTGCTCTCCTACATCAACTCTCTCAAGCACTTTTACAATAGTCTTCCTAGCTATGCCTCATGTACCAGAAGGAGATACAGTTCAATAAGTGTCCCACAAACGATCAACCTCATAGTTCAACTCCATATCATCCTCACTAGTACTCGGAATTTCACTTTTTCCAAGCGGTACGCCAAGAACCCAATGAACTTGTAAAGTAGACAACATAAACTCTTTCCCAATCAACGGCAATAGAAGATCGATTAAAAACATCTACCCTACTTTCTAACCAACAGCACAATTCTAGGCAATCCCTTCCCAACCATGCTAATTTCAGTAATTTGTGTCTCTATATACATATATATATACACATATATACATACATACATACATACATACATATATATATATATATGGTTGGGTTCCGGTGAGAAATTTCTTATCGTGAGAAGGTGAGAAAGAGATAGGTACATCAACAACGACCTATAGGTACATTAACTACCAACTACGGATACATTCAACATAAACTATAAATACATTGAGTAAAGATACATTGACTTTATACCATAGATACATTGAGGACTCGTTTACATTAGCTGAATAGAGATGAACTAAACTGAATAGAAGTGTATTAATTGAACTTAATAGAGATGAACTGAACTGAATAGAGATGAACTGAACTGAATATAATCTGAAGTAAACAAGCCCTAACTCTAAACCATAGAGGAAGTAAAGAGGGAAAATCAAATTTAATCTTAGTCATTCATTTGTTGATCAAAGGGTTGTGGTTGTTTCTCACCCTTCTCACCAAAACTACATTTTTCATATATATATATTTATTTATTTATTTATGCCATACCCGTTTTTTAAAACTTTTTTATTTTGCCATTTTCCATCCCTGTTACCGTACCCAATTTTTTACCACGAATCGGACTCCGTGCAACCTAGTTAATCAGTGAGAACATTCATCTCAGAAGATGCTGATAGACAAACATTGAGATGAAGCTTCAACTGCATGATGTTCCATTTCCAGAGATGTTCAAACATCATTCAAATTCCATCTCTCGATGATCTCATGTTCGACACATTAATTTCATCACTGGATAAAGTCGAACATCTCTCAATTGAAGGTGAGACCGATTGTTCGGAATTTTGAAAATTTCCTGGAATCGATTCTGAATTCTGGAAATTCGAATTTGAATTATTCAGAAAATGGGAAATGTTCATCTTCATCTCATTTTCATTTTCATCTCATATTTGTGGATTAATGTTCATCTCGTTATAATTTAAGAAGGCGGTCTTCAGTTTGTTAATCTTCATCATCTGCATACGAACTGGATGGCATCGAACATCTGATTAAGATCTTCAAACATCTCCCAGATTGACTGATGAAGATCTTCCAGATTAACAATGGAGCTCACGAGATGAAAATGAAGAATGAAGATGAACAATTCCAGCTCAATCTCTGAAGAATTGTTCAATTGATTTTTGAAATTTTTGACCAAACTGAATCTGATAATAAAATTACACAATCTGACAATAAACTTACACAATCTGGGCAATTTGAGAGTTAATATTACAATCTGAGAACAATTAGGATGTGAAAATATACTTATACAATCAGAAAATTTGTGCATACAATTTGAGCAAGCACCCCTAGATTTTAGAATCTGAAAGTTTTTACATAGAATCTGAAAACGTTTATATAGAATCTGAAAATTATTACTTTGAATCTTTAAAAAATCATCAAAATAGTGGTTCTCACAGGATTCTCACCATATAGTGTGTGTGTTTATATTTATGTTCACACTTCACACCATAATGTTCATCACAATTTCATATTCAAAATAGTCCAAAATAGTGTTAACTAATTCCCTAAACTCCATGAGAATTGCGACCTAAAATAAGCGAATTAGCTTTGGGCTATTTTTTGCACATTTTGGGTGAATTGTGAATTAAAAATTATAAAAGCCAATTAAAGGAAAATTAGGTAACAATGGTCCAACTAGAGGAAATAATTGACCCTCTCATTCTCCTTCCACCTCACTTTCCTTTGACGCCAAAATCTGCTACTGAAGTAGGATATGTAAGCATATCAATTTATGGTGTTCCCTTACCTGCTATTACTCGGATTTGGTTATTAAACAAATGGGCCTTAAAATTTATAGCTATTAGGAGAAAGGGAACGAAGATAAGAAAAATTGTAATAAGGAATCCTCGCAAATGTGTGCGGTGAGAATCGAATCCAGGACCTCATGCCTGGAATTCAAAAACCTTAACCACTAGGCTAGGAGCTCATCCTCAGGAAGGGAGATCAAATGTGAAGGGTTACTCATATATTTGATCTCAATGGATTCCCCTAACTCTTTTTGCTTACATCACATGCCCAAAGGTAGGTAAACTCATATCCTTTACAACTAAAAAACAAAAAATAAAGGGTAATACCTCATCCCACAAATAAAAATATGCTTTCTTCCAGTGCTCCTTAGCCTTCAGTACATCAATCTCGTTCTGCAAAAAATTGGGCCCAGCATCAACACTGTGGCACAAAAAAAGATTAAAGATCATAATCTCAGCTAGAGAAAAATACAAAAAGACCAACAAAGAAAAAAGTAGACATATACCATGACACTACTGGTCTATAAGGAACAGCATATGCAGCAAGCCTTGGGTCTGAATAATATTCGTCGGCTTTTGGATGATCAGCTGTGCACACAAGATGAGAACGCATTCAGTATCAGACCATAATACAAACTTGTACTAAAACTTTGGCCTTCTTACGAACATGATAAGGTAGATAGAACATCAATAAATAAAGCACCTTTGATAACTGCAAATCCTAAGAACCACTGCAATACAAGTTAAAAAACTATAGAAGAGACATAAGGATACAATAAAAATGTAAGAGTAAAAGTTCATGATTTATTATTTCTTTCATGAAGACATGGAGTTCAATCCCTCTCAAGCACCAAAGAACAGCAGAATTTCTATTCATGACAAGAAGAAATGAAAATGAAAAATCATCTTTTACCTCATCAATCAAGTAGATGAAATAGCAAAGACAAAAAAGTTTTCAATTCTTTCAAAATTGCAAGAAGCTATTCATTTGATCGTTTATTTCGTTTTTTTTACTTCTGCAAGGTTTGCGTTTGAGCCTGGGCAGCTGGAACTAATTGGTAACAGACCATGAAAAACATCAACAAACAAGTAAATGTCCAAAAATAATTTTTCACTTCTATGAACCAAAAGGCTTAATGATTTTTTAGTAAAAGTTAAAGGAAAAAACAAAGAACAGCTGAAGACAATAAAAAAAGATCATGTATTTCAAACTTTCTAGGACAGAGTAACAGATACAAAAGCAGGCATTCGTCAATACCAACTTTGGATCATTTTTGGAAAAATAAAACATGGGATCAACAGTGGAAAATGCCCCAAACTTGGGATTATTTTTGACAAAAAAAAAGGCAACGAAAAGCCATATCCAAATATGCTCCCAAAACTGGGACTGTCACCCATAAAATTCTCAAAAATCATAAGCCTATGACCAAAAAATCAGATTCCAAAGTATATATATAAGGTGAATCCCACCAAACCACCAAGGCAGTTATCTAGTAAAGTAATGCTATTGGTCAACTGTGAACACTACAAAGACCGAATCCCATTCAAGAGAAACTATTAAACTAATCATGTTCAGCTTAACAAGTGATAATCTATCTAGCCATCCCCAAAAGGAAGATATAATAAAAGGTTTCACTCCTTGGTAACAAGCTAGCATGCATTGATGTAGTTTGTAGATTTTGTAACATAACAAGTCACTGAATAGTATGTCATTTTCCAATCTTGTCATTTAGAGTGTATGATAGCTGAGATATCTATAACTATTACGTATTAACTCCATAACTAAATACGAAAACGACTACCACTATCATTATCTTTTGTGCACGTAACTTTATGAAACTTTTTCCTGCCTACACTTCATTTCATTCATTTTTCGGCTTCTCATGAAATCTTATCCCAAATTAATATTCCCAATAATGGACTTCAATTTAATTGTTAAAAATCACTTGTTAATCTAGTTGGCATCTCAACACTTCACGTATAATTTCGATTTCTATTTGATTTTATATTTTTATCCAGTTTTATTACAAACAAAACTTTTTAACAAACATATTTGCAATTTATTTTTGACAAATTTGAAAGCATCTTATTATAAAAGATTCCCATCTTATTTTCATCAAAATTGTAAATCATGTGAATACCATCCTAGTAGATGTTCTTAAGGGCATCCTGAAAATTCTTTAGAACTGTTGAAATTAATCCTACAAATAACTGAAATAAGTACAAGGTTATGCTACCAGCTCAGAGTAACTGACTTAAACATCAAATGTAAAATATGAAGAATTTTAATCCAAAGTAAAAGGATTCCAAGTGATAACCCCAAATTGTTAATATTGCAAAATTTATATGGATGAGCTCCAAAACCAATAAAAATGCTAGATGCAGAACTATAAAGGCCAAGGAGAAACAAGTTTGAGGCCAAAAATATCATTCAAAAGATAACAGTAGGTGTGCATGGGTAATTGGGTAACACAGCAAGTTACATAATGCGAAATCCTGGAACAGAGATAAAAAGATAAAAAGCTGCGACTCCAAATTGATAAATTGGAAATTGGAATAATTTATATAGTTGCAGATTGTAAAAAATTATTATTCAATGAAGGTTGAAAAGGATAGCATTGATCAAGCACCTGGCCAAGGACAAGTGTATGTCAAAACACGCATGCCATCACCCCATCTACAAAAGTATGGACTAATTTTGTATTGAAGCAGCCATTTAAAATGCTGATCCAATGCCTCAAACCACTCGTTACTTCCATGTTCCACACCGAAACGATCCTCAATTACTGTATCTGAAATCTGGAATCAAGTTAAAGAAGCATATACAAAAGTACAAGCTTTTGCAGTCATCATAAGTCATGGCAGCCATTTATGAAAAGGCACAATGTAAACAAGCATCATTAACTATAGAAATAACATTCTACACTTCATGACGATATACAACAGAGGAAAAAAATAATAATAATTTTATCAACCCTACAATAATATCAATCACTCAATCAGAAATTAAATGTAGCACAAAACATAATTAACTGCAGCAATGACATCAAACAAGAAAAGCTGATTAACTGACTGCAAGTATTAAATACCTTGTTGTGGCCCTTTCAACAGAATAATGAAAGAAAGAGAGAGTATTTGTATGTCTTTCATGTCTCAGACTGTCTAAAAAACAATCATCCTGTGCATATCACTAGTTCTCTTGTATGAGACATGTTCAACTTAAACTAAAACATTTTTCTTATGAGTCACAAAGATATAAACTATATAGGGTGTCACCCATGTACAAATGAAGGGAAAGGAAAAATAAACTCAAGCCATCATGTACAATTTATCAGTATCACTCAAACCTAACACTTGACCCCAGGTTAACAGAGACAACATAAACAAAGGAACAAGAAGATTTCAAAAGACAAGCTCTACTCAAGAAAACCAAAGTTTTGAAACAAATCAATATCACATTTACGATTAAACCAATTTGAACCTTCAACAGATACAAGAGAATACAAAGTGACAGCGGAAACATAATTCACGTCATTCTTAGGCTGTTTTGCTTAAGTTAACGATTTCGGAAGATCTAATCTATAACTACATACTAAACAGAATATGTTGATTGTAACAACCCTATCCTTGGGGTGAACAGGAGCCCACTAGTAGATATTGTCCTCTTTGGATCCTACCCTGCAAGAATTTGCTTTGGAGTGGGAACAACCCACCAAAACACCTCTACTAGGTCGAGGTATCCATCTCTATATGAATAAGACTTCGTTCTCCTCAACTTCCGATGTGGGATGGCTTTTACTCTCTTTCCCCACCACTTTAAAGGGGGTCTGCGTACCCGAAGGCACTACAGGACACCGAAATAGACACCAACACAGTAAAAGCCATCCCACATAGAAAGTTGAGGAGAACGAAGTTTTCTTCATATAGAGATGGATACCTCAACCTAATAAAGGCCTTTTGGGTGAGCCGTGCCCACTCCAAAGCAAATCTAGGACCCAAAGGGGACAATATCTACTAGTGGGCTCCTGTAGTCCTGTTCACCCCAAGAATATGAGTGTTACAGATGGTATCAGAGCCAAAGCCCATTTTGGTGTCCTGTAGTGCCTTCAGGGACGCAGGCCCCCTTTAAAGGGGTGGGGAAAGGGAGTAAATGTCATCCCACATCGGAAGTTGTGGAGAACGAAGTCTTCTTCATATAGAGATGAATACCTCAACCTAGTAGAGGCCTTTTGGGTGGACCGTTCCCACTCCAAATCAAATCCTTGCGGGCTAGGACCCAAAGAGGACAATATCTACTAGTGGGCTCCTGTTTACCCCAAGGATAGGGGTATTACAGAGGGGAAAAGGAGTAAAAGTCATCCCACATCGGAAGTTAAGGAGAACAATGTCTTCTTCATATAGAGATGGATACCTCAACCTAGTAGATGCCTTTTGGGTGGGTCGTTCCCACTGCAAAGCAAATCCTTGCGGACTAGGATCCAAAGAGGACAATATCTACTAGTGGGCTCCTGTTCACCCCAAGGATAGGGGTGTTCTAGATAGTTTCAGAGCCAGGACCCATTACGGTGTCCTGTAGTGCCTTCAAGGACACAGGCCCGCTTCAAAGGGGTGTGGAAAGGGAGTCAAAGTCATCCCGCATCAAAAATTGAGAACGAAGTCTTCTTCATATAGAGATGGATACCTCAACCTAGTAGAGGCCTTTTGGGTGGGCCTTTCTCACTGCAAAGCAAATCCTTGCAGGCTAAGGCCCAAAGAGGACAATATCCACTAGTGTGTTCCTGTTCACCCGAGGATAGAGGTGTTACATTGATGCCATTGGAAGCCACATGTCAAATTTCCATGAAGAATTTTCCCTCCAAAACTAATCATGACATTGCTTTCCTTCTAATTTTAATTCTCTCAAGTTTCAAGAATAATTAAAAAATGTTTAATAACTAATTTAATGATAATATGACTACACTTACTACATTAAAGTAATGAATAACATTTTCTTATGAGAACAAACTAAATAAATTGTGGATCGCACGGGGCTAACCTAGTATAAACTAAGAGAAGAGGAATGCCATTAAGATAACATAGAACGTTCCTAAAGGAAACATCATAGAAAAACCAAACGGATTTCCAGCCTTCTTTCCATCAACAGTATTGAAAGAAATTGCTAAGGCCAACCATTGACAAGTGACACCTTGCATCACAAAGCCAATTAGTCCACCCTCTTGGTAATGTCTCGTGAGAAAGAGCACCCATAATTTCTTGAATTTAATCAATCACCTTTATGTCAATATATACCTAAGGCTTTAGGGTCCAAGAGCCAGATCGCCATGAGCCAAAGTTCATGTGCTAACAAGACATTTGAGAAGACGTCTTTCACATGTTAGTGCGTTTAACTATTATGTTCCATCTAATATTGCTAGACTAGTTCACTTTTCAATTGTCTTTGACCTTATAGAGCATAGTTCTATGTGCACTTTCAAAAAATTTCATGTAGAAGTTCACTTCTTTCTTGTCACTCTTGCAACTCCCATAACTATCACTGATATGCTTCTATTACTTCTAGCATATTTTTTATGCACCTTGACGACAACCTAATTCACTTCTTCTTTTTCCAACACAAACCCCTTGTGTTAAATTCTTACCCTTCTTTAAAATGGTAGCCATAATAGGTTCCAAGCTAAGAAACAAAAGAATATTTCACCTCCAAGTTTGAATCGGAATTTGCTCACTACTTTTGGGTGTAAAGCCCTACGACCTAATATGGGTCTCAAAAGCAAAGAAATTTGAACATTTTATAGAGAAACACATTTGGTTATTAGTCAATCAAACAGTTGGCCAAGGCATATTATGCACTTCACAAAGAATGAACTTTTAAATTCTGCCAGTGTGGTTTCCCGCTGACGGTCCTAAGCCTGGATAAAGGAGGAAGGTTGCGGTAGGCCTGTGACAGCCAGCGTAAAAAAGGCACATCCAAGCGCATGGTTGGACGAGAATAGTACTAGGATGAGTGACCTCCTGGGAAGTCCTTGTGTTGCCATGCCGCCGACCCCGCCGACCCCACCGACCCCGTGGTTTGCTGAGAATAGTACTAGGATGGGTGACCTCTTAGGAAGTGCTCGTGATCGCTTTGGGATTAAGGTGCAGCGCAAATAAAAAGAATGAACTTTTAGCATTATTATCTAGCATTTACTAAAGCAATGTATGAAATTTAAAGAAGATTCACAACATTAATGGGTCTACCAAAACCATGTATAAGTTTGTTCATGGTTGACAAAGAAGGATTGCAATTCATGAAAAATTAGCTAGACGATAACTTATATGACTTATTACAATCGTATTTTCTGTAACAAATGCCAAGAGCATCATCATGATGTTTTCTTCTTAGTGAGTAACAGATAAACGCGGGAGGAAGATGATTTCTTGGATGGGAGTCACTCTCTTGAACAAGGAAAGGAATTGTTGAAGAAAATATCAAGGGCAGAAAAGTGAGGAAATTAATAAGGTTTCTTTGCTTGTTTATTCAGAATATTTGGGAGGCAAAGAAATTTTGGAAAGCAGAATTGGAAGCCTGAGCAAAATTTTAATCAATAATTATCAAATTCCAGACATTTGTACACCAAGAGTATTGATTAAGGAAAAAAATAAGATCAAGAAAACAGGAATGGTTTTTCAAAAAGGTTATCTACTTATAGTACCACCCCACTTAATTTTCATATATACTATTTAAGTTTTTTTTTTTTAAAATCTACTGTCATGCCAAGTTAATTCAAAAGTAAGAAAATAAAGCAAAACAACAATATGGCAAAAAAAAAACTTTGACCAATTCTAATTCATCAAGAGGCAAAAACATGCAATTAAAATTTACTTGCACAAGACCAGAGCATACAGACAGAAGGATACTCCAATTACAGCAGGAAGTGAAGGTGTAGCAGGAAGCACAAAGTCCCAAACTGTCAAGCTAATTTTCACACAAATAGACCGACTTGATATAGCATCTTCATCCATCATATCAACAGCACCATTATCTGACGAGAACTCAGAAAAAGATGGAGACAGAAGAAGACGCCTGAGATTCGATGTTGCAGATTTCACTCTGTCAACCTAAAACCAAATATGTAAACAAATATTCTTGAAAAAATCAAAATCACTGTAATTGTAAACCAAACAGAAATGACAATATATAGGATATCCCACCATTTCATCCATCGGATTCTGATCCACTGGTTCAATGATCTCAAGACAATCCCTCAAATCTCTGAAAATTTGATGCTTTTCAGCCTTGGCGATTCCTGGATCTTTAGATCTGTGAAAACTCGGTGTCAATTATGTAGCCAGATGAAAACAAACTACACTAACATTAAGTGAATTAGAGCATGACCACTGCAGCAGAATAATAAAAGCCAACCCTAAATTCTCTATAAAATGCTAAAGGTTATCTGAGTTAAGGAGGATAGATTATCACAGTGAATCAGCCTTTACAGCAGTGATGTAGAAATGCCCCTCGTATATGCCAGGAGATTGCTCGCTGGGTACATCAACGGAAACCCACAATGCCGTTGTTTCACTGAAATGAAATCACTAATTATCCTCAGAAAGCACAAGTGCAATACAGAACTTAAACACAATTTAACAAATTATATTACCCAGGTAACAGGTTTAATTGATAGCTTGGCAGGTCAATAGGTACAAGAGCATCTGGAACCCCTAAGATGGGCACTACTCGTCGGATCTTTAGGGATTTGCCAAGAACCAACCTGAAGACAACAAATTTAAAGGATCAGAAATTATTGTTTAGAAGCCTGTAACACATTCAAGAGCTTTAATTTAGAAGAGTGCTATAAACAAAAGCATCTCATTCACATTTTTAGGGGAGAAGAAATACAGAAACTAACCGATCTCCTGAAGAAGATACTAGGTCATTACATTGCACTTGTACAGTTCCAGCTGTACCACAATTACCCCACGTAACTTTTGGGCGTATAGCAACTTGAACACTTTCTCTCTCATTTCTAGCAGCCAACAAGTTTACCTACATGACAATGAAGTTTACTTTCTAAGGTAAAAAAAGTTAGCTACAAGAACACAGAAACTAGCGCAACCTTCCTACCCCACACCATTTTATATTATCTGACAGCCTGCAAGAAAACGCATGCTGAAGGCATCACCGAAACAAAGCCAACAAATTTATAAGCCAATCAAGTGCGCAAACCAAGAAAAATATAAACTTGTGTGGAGATAATATCATTACACTGAGGAGATTTCTGATCAACAAGTGCAGCAAAATTTTCCACTTTCAAGGGTTTTTTAAATATTTTTCTGATAACATTTTTAGAAATTTTATTTTTCCATTTTTCAAACTTCAATCCCCATATCCATCTCAGTGTGAATTACCCTATAAGTGGATTTCAATAACATGAAAGGGCATCCTACTTAAGTAATAAGTCGTAATTAATTGCAGAATTAAGACAAGCAGTGGTTGTTACACTATGAATTTTAAGTGCAGGCTGTGAAAAAAAAAATCAGTTTTTACATAATGGTAAAGTATATATCCTTTGCATGCACCAAAGTATGTAGCTAAACGATTTATATAGTGATTAACAAGACAATACTTCACCAATAAGTCTTCAAATTATTGTTTTGAAAGGAAAATACATATAGAACACAATGATTTCACTACCCTTTACTCGCCAAAAGGGTGAACAGCAATGAAGGAACATTTCAAGGTTTACTACCAAATGTTTGCCTAGAGCACCTTACCCCGTTCTGAAAGAGGAGCAATGCTAATATGAAGGATGCATATTGCCTAGTGTTTACACACACACTCACACAAGTAAGAAGTTCCCATTAACTAAATTAGTAATATTGTGGTGGGGGTGGGGCGCTTTTCAGTATGATAAACATTCTTTTCCATTTTTTGTGAAACAAAAGGCCAAAGAGTAGTAGGTGAGAGAAAGTGGGTCAAGACCATCTAGCCTTTATGAGGGTAAAAGCAGAGAAACAAGTTCAAAAAAAATAATTAAAAAAAGAAAGTGAAAGTAAGAAGGAATTTAAGGAAGATACTGAAACATGAAAGTAATTGAGGGGGTCTGCTCGAATCTGAGGTGCAAGGCTTTAGGTAAGATTTAAAATTGAGCTTTAATACAAAATTGATAGCTTATGCGCTTCTTCTACTCTTCTTTCGAATGCTATGAAGCTGTTATCTAGCGTTATGGAACGGTGTTGCGCCGCCATGTTTATTGTGATTTTTTACGCCCCATGTTATAACTGGGTTTCGCAGAACATCTCTTGATACATATAGGGAAGCTAAAACATGCAAAAACTATTCAAAAGATCATAAAATTCGTAGGTCTATGAAAACCCCCAAATATGAACAACAAAACTAACATAAAATGAGGATATGAACTTGAAATTTAAATCACTAAGGTTTAATCATCAAGGTCTAAGCATAATCTAATCAAAACACCAAGTAAAAGACTTGAAAATGACTCACCAATCACCAAGGTTAATAAGGTTTGAATCCAAAAAGGAAGCAAGCTCACAAAGGACTCCAAAGAGAGATAAACTCAGATTTTTCATTTCAACAAAAGGTGATTACAAAGAGGCAAATGATCCTATTTATAGAGCTACTACCCTAAAAGGGGAGGGGTTAATGTTAATCTAAACCTTTGATTACTGGTGTAATCAAGGGCTAAGATTAGACTTACTAAGCAAAGAGAGAGGAATTTAAAAGCTTGTAAAATCGCTGACAGACCGTGCAGTGTAACTAGAGTTGTAAATGGGTTGACCTGGGTTGGGTTCAAGTTGACCCATTAATATAAGCGGATTGAAATCCCCAACCCAAACCCAACCCATTTAGTTAAACAGGTTGATGTTCTCAATCTAACCCAACCTTATAATTAAATGGATTGACCCATAACCCGTTTAATAATATTTCGCTTTTTTATTAGCATCAAATACAGTTATATCAATGTATGTTTATATTATTATATGGACCATAACAACAACCCACGATAGCCATATATATTACAAATCATATTATTCATAACTTACACATAATAACACGGTAGTAATTATTAACTAACAACCTTTCAGTTCTAATGTTCAAGACAAAACATTAGATTTTAAGACATTATGACTAGCTAAAAAACTCATATCGCAAAGAAAGTAAAAATATGAATGTTTCTGCACGGCCGTGCAAGATAAGCCTGCACGATCGTGCAACGATAGTACAATCTTGCACGATCATGTGCTGAAGCTCCTGGATCGTGCACGGTTGTGCTCTGCTCATGCACGGTCGTGCTCTACTCCTGCGCGACCGTGCAGCCCTGTTCAGCCCCATTTCTAGCTCGTTTTCAAGATCCGGATCCATGCTATTACAAGCCTAAACACTACTAATGCATTAAAACAAGATTTTAAGCTAAATTATTACAACTCGAAATGCATGAAAACTACGCTAAAAATAAGATCAAAGCTAGATAAATGAAAGTGGAAAATGGAAGATGTCGTTGACCATTGATGTAGCCTAATTGTCCGTTCCATATCGCAACATCTCTGAATCCCGTTACCGAACAACCGTTTTGCTACAGAACGATGGCGATTTTATTCCATGCTTTCAGGCCAATGAAATGAGCAATTTTCGAGAACCGAACAACCACCACAAAGATCATGCGTACCCCCCTTGGGATTTTAGTGACCCTTCTATGAAGTCCATAGATAAACCTAAAGGCTTCAGGTTAGAAGACTTGTGTTGTTGGAAGATGCTACATTGTCAGACATAGTCAGCCACTGTCTTGTACATTCCCAACTCCCAAGCAGTACCATTCAGAAGCAAGGCATTGATAAGTTTTGAATTCCCCCATGTGGCCCCCTAGAGATGAGTCATGGTACTCCTTGAGAAGATGGTGCACAATTTGTGAGTCTCGTGGGATTACTATGATTCCCTTGTACATTAACACCCCATTCTCTAATGAATAGCCTCTAGGCACCACCCGCCATGCTGAATCGCAACAACAGCTTTAGTAATGAAGGGGTCGTGTTGAATAAGGTTATGCATCATGTCCAAAATTACCCCATGAGCAGAGATCATTACACCCTCCGAGACAATGCATTTGCCACGATGTTAGTGTTGCCAGATCAATACAAGATATCAAATTCAAAATCCATCAATTTCTCACCCACCTTTAATACTCTCCACCCATTTCTCGTTGTTCCATGATATATTTAAAATTGCGCTCACAATTTTGATAATGAATTTACAGCCCAATAGATAATGACACAATTTTTGCACGAGTAATACGATGGCCATTATATCCCTCTCATTAATGGACTTGAGCGAAGCCCGACCCCTAGATTATAAGTAAAGAATGTGATGGGCTGCCCATACTGAGAGAGCACTACCCCATTCCATACCCTGATACATCAACTTCCACAAGGAACTCCTTACTCCTTTACGCATAGCCCTTAATAAATTTCCGGTAATACCCGATTACCCAACCAACCCAAGGAAGTCCCACAAGGCCTAAAGTGTTTGTGGTATAGGCAAAGCCTAAATTGCCCAAATTTTTTCTAGGTGTATTGCCGCCCCCCCGACTCTGGAATGATATATCAAAGTATACCGCCTCCTGTTCAGCAAACGCAGATTTTTATTGTATTAGAATTAGAATACAATTGATGGTCGCTTAAGCTTTGTAAGATAGTAGCTAAATGCTCAATATGCAATGGATGGGTAGTCTTGTACTCTTGTAGATTAGAATATCAACAAAGAGGGCCAAGACAAACCTACAAAGGAACGGTCTTATAACCTTGTTCATGAAAGCCTGGAATCCCAGTAGAGCATTAGTGAAACCAAAAGGCATTAGGAACTCATAATGCCCTTCATGGGTGCGAAATGTAGTCGTAGGAATATCAATGTCCTTGATCTAAATCAGGTGATAACCGGATTTCAAGTCGAATTTGGTGAACATGGTAACCCTATGTAATCCAATAATTCATCGATCGTTGGAATCGATTTTATTTTGGACGGTGACCTTATTCAACGCCTGATAGTCAATACAAAAAAAAAAGCCTTCACAAACCATACTTATTTTGGACAAGCAATGATAGACTTGGAAGAAGGATGCCAGCTTGGAGCATGTCCCTCACTAGGTCATCAATCTTAGATTCTGGACATAGGGGCATTTGTAAGGACTTACACTCACTACATCCGTACCCTCTTTCAAAGTAATCCATTGTGCATACCCATGAATGGGTGGCAATCCAAAAGGATCAGCAAAACCTATAAAATTTAAGAAGGGTGGACCATAGGAACGATGGAGTTGATTAAAGCAGGTGAGGTTATTCTACGAGACTTCCGAGCTCCGAGTCCTCACTTTGCAAATTATTGAGCTCCACTAAGAACCCTCCTCTTTCCTTTCATAAGACCTTTAGCATGGCCTTCAAAATTTTCTTCGACCTTCTAGTAACAAACCACCTTCTTTTCAAGCATAAACTTGGGTGTTTGAGTCTTCCGATTAGCAGCCATGATGCCCAATTTCTCCAGCCATTATAGTCCCAAAATGACATCAAAATTGCCCAATTTTAGTGGCAAGTAATCTTAGTAATGGTGAAGCCCTATATTACCATCGTTACGCCCTTACATTCTCCAATGCTCGGTTGTCCCCAAGAAGACTCTGAAGCCACATGTTAGGGATAAAGGCGCTACCAATTTGTGGACTGTATCAAGAGAGATAAAATTATGGGTTGCCCTAGAATCGATCATAACAATTACCCCGCGTCCCCTATATAACCCACCATTTATATCGTATGTGGGATTTTAATCCCCATTACCGAGTTGAGAGAAACTTAGGAGTATGTGGGACATAGTGGATCTACGAAGTCTCCCTGTGCTTCCCCTGTGTCACCGACGATGATGTCCTCATCTTTTGTGAGCAACACGCCAAGTACGCATCGGCCACACAAGTGACCCTCGTGCCAACTTTTATCACATTTGAAGCACAAACCCTTCTCTCTCCTTGCCTGGGTTTTGACGTCATTTAGCCATCAAATGCCACCGGAGCTCCGTCGTGGGTTTTGGTTGGGTGGGAATCAAGGAGAGTTGGAGAGTGGTTGGTTTGTTATGTTTAGATACTAGGTGGAGGGGGAGGAGTTTGAATGGAATAAGTATTCTGGTTGGGTTTAGTCTGATAGGAAAACTTATTGGGCTAAGATGAGTAAAGGGTGTTTAGGCCCATTTTAGCCTCCTTTCTACCCACACTTCCTGGCTTCACACCAAAATTCTCAGAATATCATATATCATCATGATAGCCTTTATTACATATCTTTTGTTATTTATAGACACCACTAGCGACAGCATAGCACCCCTAACATGCAGACCAATCTCTTTCCAGAACAATATCAAAAATAACAAATAATGACAACACGGCATAACAACCAATAACAAACTCAACAATATGACTACTCAATTTGCAATATCAATCTTCTTGTTGCGACCACATGAATATGTAAGCAAGGGTGGGGATGTAGTATAATGCAAAGCTTGGTAATGATAGTTTATTCTGTCATGGTACAAAATAAGGGCTTTGATGCGATGCAAGTGAGTTGATGCGAATGCGGTTTCTTACGCAAAGATATTTACTGGTTTGTTGCGCTGTTTCAAAACACACCGATTTTTTTCCAGACTCGGCCACATCAACACAGTTTTGCCCGATTTTCCGGTGGAAGCAAGGGGGAAAAAAAAAAAAAAAGCAAGAACAAGAATGATAGTGCAGATCTAAGATTTAAGCAAAAAAAAATGAAATTAAAGCTTAACTTGTATTTGAAACTCAAATCCGAACAAAAGCCCTCACCTAATTGCTTAAATCTCTTCAAACTTAACCCCCAAATTAAAACCCTAATTACAAAACAAAAACCCTAAAATTGCAAAATGTAGACACTTGGTACGCCTATAATTACTGGTTGTTGTCATCAACTAAGTGGCTGTCAACGATGCTACGAAGGCGTTGAAATACCGGCGGAAATGGTGTCGACATGCAAGCGACGTACTCTTGTTTTTCTTCTTCTACTCTTCATCTCTTTCTTCAACTGCTTTATGTTTTAATTTTGGGTCTCAACAAGTGGGTTTTACACTTTTACATTTACCCCTCTCCCCTCTCTTTCCCCTCCCAGACTCACTTTTCCCTAGTCTCCCACGTGATCCCCCACTATTCCCCTATCTCATTCTTTTCCTTTTCTTTTATTTTACTGTAATACTTTGATAGACAACTTTTGTTTTTATTTTTTTATAAAATAAATTAGTACACATCTTAATTTTCCACTTTCCCCATTTATTTATTTTTCCTTTTATTTTAATATATTTTGATAGTCATCTTTCGTTTTAATTTTTATTAAATAAATTAGTACACATAATTTTAAAATAAAATAATTTTATAAAAAGTTATTTTTTAATTATTTAAAATATATTAATAATGGTAATAGTAATGTTATAATAAACAAACCCAATAATAACAATTAAAAATTCCCAAAATAAGACACTTAAAAATAAAAATTTATACGCGATAGCCGCGATACGATCCGCTATCAACGCATCAATTCTGTTACCGCATCACCATGACCGTTTCTGCGATCACGACCAAAATTGCATTTTCGAACCATGTATAACGTACTCCAAAACATTGATGAAACAGTATTATACAATTTTAATATGAATATAAGAACTAACACATACAACTATTCAACATATGTACATGATATGAGAGAGAAAATACGGGCTAAAGGAGTAGTTGTTTCAAGTTGTGTTAGATTTGGCAATAGGTGTCAAGCATGGGTATACCGTATACATCCAACCATCCAACTGACATCACAATCATCTCAAGAAAGTCTATGTTTCATACACATCTCTAAGATTAATATATTCAGCTCAAGTTTGAAGTGAAAATTGAAATGAATATATTTTAAGTGTACCCACATTTCATACCATATTATAATTAGAAGGAATGATTTAATAGTTAATACAGCTAGATTATAAATTTAAAATGCATCTTTAATGAACAATATCATAGTGTGTTTTTTCTTTTTCCATCTGTTTTTGTAGCTGGACCTGGGAATTTTTTTTTGAGCATCAAATATTCTCTCAACAATTTTTTTGATTGCTTCATGTATAACACAGCTTTGACTTTCTAATGTCTCTTGTCTCTTGCTACTCAAATTCAAAAGGGTGCAAACTATGTTACTCGGACTCTGCTGGAAGTATCAGACAAGGATATGTGTCCAAGTGTCAGACACGGCAATTTTATGAAAAATATGAATGTTTTTGGTTCAAAATGAAGTGTCCAAGTGTCATACCAATGTCCAACGATCGAGTGTCCGACATTGGTAATTGGGGTGAAACAAAGAGTCCGGGTAACATAGGGTGCAACTATATCCTTGAGGGATTCTTTTGATACCCAGGTGCCCATCAACTTTGCAGTTAGATCTCACTTAAATTATTCAGCATTGGGATTTGTGATAGAGGAACAAAATCATCTAACCACCATTTATTATCACAATTCTTGCAATCAAGAGACAATTTTCAATTTTGTTACTGCCAGTCGTAGGCATAAGTTCTTCGGTCTGCTGAAAGAAAGGAAAAATGAAACTGCGCATTTAGAAGCAAACCTAGTGCAAGTAGCCACATTATTGCTTACTCAAGAAAAGACTTCAACTTATTTTGGCATCAAGTAACACACTTCATTTCAGCGCTAAGTGCTGACAACCTATTGGACAATCACTTTCCCTAAGATCTGGAAGTATCACTATTTATTGGCGAAAGAATAAAAATCACTTCAAAATCCATTGGGTTCATACTAAAAATTATCTCACATTTTATTGGCTTCAATTCTAAAATTGTCAAACTGTCTACACTTTCTTATAACAGCTAGCACTGTTAATTAGCACACAATTGCTTTATCTCTCAAAACAATGGTATAATAAAAATAATCTATGTAACTGAGATAAGGATTTGTACATATAAACGGATAAACCACCTCCTTCCCCTCTCCAACCACTCCACCAAGCAAGAAACCTTTCGAGGCATTCGGGTTATGTTTGCATTAGTGTATAATTAGGGGTTCAAGGACTTCAATCACACAATTCATGAAAAAAAAGTACCAATGTAAAGACAAAGAAAACAAGATGGAGTATACATACTGGTTCCAAATGTCGAGGCATCTCTTGAGTCCCAACATTTACAGTACTAGGTACACACCAAACATGCAATAACTCAGAAGATGGAATTTCTAAAGGATCAATAGCCCCCTTTATCGCATTCGAAAAATGCATACCAGCATCACTCCATCCATACGAAGTTCCCCCACCTGCTACACCTTCAACAGGGGGCACACTCACTTCCTGAGAATTCCCTGCTAAACCCACAATGGCAAAACATTCAACTGTTTGCGCAAAACAAATACACACACAGGATGATTACCAGGTAACAACATAATATCAAACAATTCATAGAAAGTAAAACTGATATCACCAATAGATTCCTGTAGACAAAAATAGCTGGGAAGAACCCTAAATGATTAAATGTGCGAAAATGTACGATAAAATTAATCAAGATTGACATGCATAATAAGATTATAAGAATCGTAATCACCTCATAAGAAACGAATGTTGAATAGATAACTTTAAAATCATACCTGAATCATCCATGTTGCAGAAACAGATAATCCCAGAAAAAAGATGATCACAAAGAAATTGGTTAACAAAAGGATTGATGAATCCAGCTAAAAATAAGTAAAATCAAGAGTTCGCAACAAAGATACTTGTTGAAATGCTTTTCCTCGAAACAAAATTGGTTAATTCGTTGATGGAATTAGAGAAGGGTAGTGATGGTTGAGCTTGTGCTTGAGCAGTTGTGCTTGATATTATTTCAATTAACTTTTCTTTTCATTTCATTGCAAACGCGCCGAGGCGGTTGCTAATCATGTCATCACCTTTGCATTAAAATATTTACAAGAGGAAAAAAAATTAAAAAAAATTTATTTGCTTGTTTATTGTTTTTATTTCTATGTTCTTTGTTATTATTGTATTACTTTTTTTTTTTTTTTGAAGATTGCCTTTCCTTTACTTGGTTTAAGTTAATTCTCTTAAGGTGTGTTTGGATATGTGAATTTCATTTCAAATTGATGAATTCAATTTCTGAAATTGAAATGTTACAATTCAAATGAAAATTATTTGTTTTGATTGTTTTTAAAATTTGAAATAACATGGTTTTATTAAATATTTGAAATACACAACATTTGTTTGTTAAGCATGTGGGTTGGGAATTGGGCCAAATCCAATTCTAAATTTTTTTACTTGCCAAACATGTAATTTGGTCCAAATCCATCATTTCAAATGAAATACTTGTATCCAAACATACCATAGTTAATTCTCTTTTAAGTTAATTCTCACGATTTTATTATTTTCAAGTCATTTACTTGGCAATTCATGTCTTAGTCTTTGTTTGCATAAAAATAGTCGTAAAACCCACTTCACTGAGCCTCACACCTCTATTTTCATTTCTCATTATTGTTGTTCCACAATGTCTTCCTCGGACTCTTTCAAAGAAACTCTTCTAAATGATCCCTACTCCTCTCAACCCACTATGGAAAATCCAAGCCATAATTCCCCCACAGATCACAACCCAATGATCAATCCAATAACACATTGGATTCCTCCTCCCCTCCTCCACAATCCACAGACCCCCACAATGATGACCCTAACCCTTTTGTTGACACTTTCACTAAACAACTTCATCAAATTCAGGAGGATATGGTCATGTTATCCCAAAATTCTCTCTTAGCAAAACTCATAGGTGACCCACTTGATTTAAAGTCCATCATCCACAAGACACGCTTTGATTGGAAACCCTTTGTGAAAGGAGATATTGATTATTCTCCCCTGGGAAATGGTTGGATCCTCATAAGGTTTGCTAATGTAACGCCCCAGATTTTGGGTTATTTTCATGTTGTTAGCTTGTCATTATTTTTGTTGCGGTGCATGGTCTAAATTTATTTTAGACTATTTTTAATGCTTGTGTGTAACCATTTTATTTAATGGTTTATTATTTCTTAATTTTATTTTATTTTAATTAATTAGAATTTTATTATTTAATTTTCTAATTAATTAATCAGTTTGGGCCAAGTGCGAAATTATTCATGATTAGTCATGAATTAGTGTAAATGGCCCAATTAAACCTTGAGCCCATTTGAGCCTAAGCCCAACCGGCCCTCTCTCTCTTTAGTGGCTTATTTTGCCACTTGCTTCATGTTCACACCTTAACTAACCTCTATAAATAGAGGAGTTAGTAAGGCCTTAAGACCATTTGCCCATTTGATCATCCCTTGCCATCACTTTTAAAAGCCAAAATATTCTCTCCTTTCACCACCTTCCACACGCCTTTTTGGCTATTAAACACCATCAAATTATTCATCTTCAATTCCAAATCCAAACTTAAAGATTCAACATTCATTGATCTTTAAGTGACTAAAAAACAAGTAGCCTTCATTGCCTTGATCAAGTCTTGGGTTGGTTTTGGTTTTGGGATTGGGTCTTGCGTGGTGGTGGTGGCCGTGTGGGCAGCAGTGTGGCTGGTTCATGGCTGGGTCATGTCTGGTCCGTGGCTGGTTCGTAGCTGGCACATGGTGGACGTGTGGTGCAGACGCGGGCAGCAAAAACCGCGGGTCCTTGGTGGTTCGAGGTGGTGCCGTGCATGTGTTCGTGTGATCCGTGATTGTTAGGGCCGTGCGTATCTTGTTCCGGGCAGCAAGTTTTGGGGTATTTTCATGGTTATATTTCAATAGGTAACATACTTTCTCAACTTGATTGGCATACTATGTTTCATAGTATATATTAGATGATTAGTAATGATTTTTATGGAGTTTTGATCATGTTTTTAAGTATGATTTATAATCTGATTTTATGTGGTTTTAATGGTGATTTTGATGATTGAATATGATTATTTCATGATTGAATATGTTGGATTTATGTTCATGATGATTATGTTTAAGTTGGATGAATTTTGGATAATAGTAAAATTGGTAATTCATGATTAATGTTGATGATATGCGTGTGAATGGGATGTGTTGGATGAATCTTGATGAGTTCTTTATGAATCTTGATGAGTTCTTTATGAATCTTGATGAGTTCTTTATGAATCTTGATGAGTTCTTTATGAGTTCTTGGTCGAGTCTTGAAAGTTAAAGAAAGTATTAAAGAAAGATTAAGAATGGATTAAGAAAGTGGTTAAGTGTTGGTTAGACTCAAGATTAAGGCGTAAAGGCAATTCTTGAGAATAAATTCGTGTTTTAACTGATTATTTTCGAGAATAAAGGCGCAAAGGCAATTCTTGAAATTAATTAAGTTATGATTAAGATGATTAAGATTTAAAGGTTAATTAATGATTTAGCTTGATTTCGTAGCTACACGCCTAAAACTTAGAGTAAGATTCTATGTTTTTGGGTTAAGACGTTGCCCCTATTCCATCCGCGGTATTGGAATAGTTGGAGTCTTACTATGTTGTCATCGGATGTAGATTTCCAGTAAGATTGGTTTCACGGGACTTGGGAGTAAGATTATCATTTCCTAACATAGTAGAAAGTTCGAATGCGTAAGATGCGTTCGTACGAGCGTAGTCCGGTCTAGTATATGAATGATTGCGCCAAAGATAAGTTGGATAAGATATTCGAGTCGAGGTTGTTGTTGGATGATTCTCGCATATTTTGGATGTTTGGTTGGTTATCTAATTTGTGCTATGTTCATGTGTATTCCCATTAGGGTGAGTCAGTTATCTTACTCGCCACTGATGGTGGACTGTTGTTTGTTTTTCAGGTAATTCTGATGATGAGGTTCTTGCTTAGCTTTGGGTTGGGCGAGCGCCGTTATTATGCTTTGTTGTACTTTTCATTGTTATTTGATTTTGGATAGTTTTTGGACTGTAGTATGGACTTGTATACGTTGGTTTGGACTCTGACATGTGTTTGGAGCTTTATCATATATTAGACTTTTAGTTTGACTTTTGGTTTAGTATTGTACAAACTTGTGGGTATTTGTACTTTTGGAGTTATAAAATGATATTTGAGGTATTAGTTTTAATTCTTAAGTATTTTGAGTTGTTAGTTATGACTATTCGACTCGTCGGTTTCTTCCGCACCGATTTAAGCGAGTCGGGTCGTCACAGCTAACCCTGGGGATAAGGTAGTCATTTGGGCCAAGAGACCTTGGCACGTCCAGGGAGAGCTTTTGGTTCTCAAGCCCTGGGTCCCCCTCTTTGACCCTTTTCCATCTCTCTTAGCTCGGTTGACCTTTGGGTTTGTCCCCCTAAATGTCTCATTGAACTCATGAATTTTGATTTCTTTTCTCACCTCTTTGAAAAGAACAATGTAGGTCAACTCATTAGAATGGACCAATATTCAACCACCAATGGTAAACTCAAATTTGGAAGAGTTTGTGTCTCTGTCAACATTAAAAAGCCATTATTATTTATGCTATTGCTGTTTATTTGGATGGCATTTCTAGAGGATTTCTCAGAGGGATGCTCATTTTGTGGAAATATTGATCATGTTATTGATGATTGCAAAGAAATGGTTGAGGAACCTAAAGAAGTCAAAATCACACTTCAAAAAGCCCCTATTTATAAGAAAAACGAAGGTCTTATTCCTTGTTCTAGCACTAGGACTCAGTCCCAACACACTTCAGCTCAGCCAGCTTATGAGGTGTGTGCCAAGCCAGGGCTAGAACAGTGAGTTCAAAAAAAGCAAACAATAATCTCAAAAAAGGAATTACTCTTAATGATCAGCCTAAAAGCTCTGCATTTTCTCAAGAAAATATTATCTCTGCCCCTCTCTCCATTGATGTTGCTTCCTATGTGCCTACCCTGTCTTCCCCAATTCAGAATGCTAATGCTCCTAATGTAGTTATTTCCTTTACTGATGCAGTTACAGTGCACTCAACTGTCCATAATCAAGTGTCTGCCCCATTGGAATCCCCTACACTATCAGGTTTTTACACTGCCTCCTCCCCCCAAATTCCAAAGGGGAAAGTGCTTATGGAATCAGGTAACCCCTCTATTCCAATAGAATTCTGTTCTGATGATGATTCCTCATGCAAAGTCCTGGCCTCTCTTCCTCTTAATACTGATCCTTCTCCATCTGAGGTCATTTCCTCTAGACCAATAGAGGTTGCACCCCTTCCCCATGACCCTTTCTAGACTCTCACCCAACTCCCAGCTTCTTCATTTCCTGACATCCAACCTCCATATTATATTGATTTGAAGAATGTGATGATTAGAATAAATGAAGAACTGCTAAGTGAGTATAGTCATGAAACCAGCCACTCTAATGACCCATATCATAAATATATGATTATGGAAGGGGAATGTTCTGGAGCAACTCTATTTCATGATATAGAGGAAGAACACCTCATGGAAATCCTATACGGTCACGTGGTAGGAAAAAAATTAGATGATTACCGAATAGAAAAGTTCAAAACACAGGGCCATCATCTAGAATTTTCCTACTTTAAAAGATAATTTCTCATTTATTATTTATGAACATGTAAATCTTATAATATTTATTAATACACAAGTAGAGATATTTGGAATCAACAAGTACACAATATTTTAAAAGGTCCACATTATATTGTGCCATGCAAACTTGTCTACGTGATACTCTCCAAAATACACGTGCCATATGAGAAGGTCATGTCATTTAACAAAACAAATTATATATAGAGAAAAATTCAAATATTTTAACTTTTATACAAATAAAGGTCAAACAAATACAATATCAACCATCTAAATATATGGTAGCAATAAAACACCCTGAATATATATAGCTGATACCTCTACGTACATCCAAATGATCTAACTCTACAGTAGACTAATCAGCATAAAAAGACATTAGACAAAACGTCAAGTATAATAAACAGAGCAAACCATACCCATATCCAAATATCCATACATACACCCAAAAAGGTCAGTCCAAGTCCTGGTCCTCTTAGCTCGCTTTTCCACCTCCATCACGTGATACTCTGTCACTTTCCTCCCCTATCACATTTCTCTCCCCTTCTTTCACCATTACCTTTTTCTCCATTAACACTCACTCTCCTTTCTTCAACTTCTTCTTCTTCTTCTTCTTTCCATATTCACCAATTCAAAATGCTCATCACCTTCAAACCCCCATTTTATCCCCTCTAAAACTCCATTAACAATGCTGAAAAAACCCCTTTTATCACCACCATTCTTCTTTAACTTTTTCCTCTTTTCATTAATACTATGCTCTGTACACTGTAAAACCCCACATCTTCTTCTCCCCAGTGATGCTCATGCACTCTTAGATTTCAGACAAAAAGCTGTTTCTGATTTTGATTCTGATTCTCAAACCAACAAACTCTTCTTCAACACCTCCATTTCTCATTGCACTTGGCCAGGCGTTGAGTGCTTTAAACGCAGCAACAGAGTTTCTCGTTTCGTCATTGAAGATGTTCATCTTGCTGGCATCTTTCAACCAAATACCTTAACTCGTTTAGACCAACTCAGAGTTCTGAGTCTTAGAAACACCTCACTCACTGGCCCCATTCCTGACCTTTCTGGGTTAATCAACCTCAAAGCTCTTTTTCTTCACTTTAATCATTTTTCTAGGGTTTTTCCTGCTTCGATTCTGCACCTCGATCGACTCAAAACCATCGATTTGTCCCACAACCAACTCAGTGGCGAACTCCCCACCCGGCTCACACGGGTACCCCGTGTTTACTACCTCCGCCTCGAGTTCAACCGATTTACAGGAGCAATCCCTCCCTTGAACCAGTCCACATTGTCAATTTTCAATGTGTCAACCAACAATCTCAACGGCCCAATCCCACTAACCCGTACTCTATCCAATTTCAACCCGTCTAGTTTCTCGCATAACCCGGGTTTATGCGGGGAAATCATCCACAAAGAATGCGACAAATCCCGGTTCTTCCGACCTACTTCTTCGCCGCCGTTGACATCTCCACAGCCAGCGGCGGCAGCGCAGCAGCTGCAGGGGGTAGAGTCACACCACCCACCACCTCCGCAGCACCAGCAAAAACCCAATCACACACCAATGACGAAGCTCTTCATCTGGGGACTCACACTGGGCGCGCTGTTCCTCGTGTTCTCATTAGTATGCTTCGCAGCGGCCGTGCGGAAGCAGAGCAGGCGAGGGAAGATGGAGAGACTGTCACAGCACTCGTCCGCCGCGGACGAAGCGGCGGCAGCGGCGGCGGTGATGAGGACGGAGGAGGAGCGAGAAGAGAAGGTGAAGAGCGCGCAGCAAGAAGCAGGGATAATGAAGAAGAAGACAAACAAGGAAGTAGAAGAAATAGGGAAGAGTGCGAGCTTGGTATTCTGTGCGGGAGAAACAGAGCTTTACAGTGTGGAGCAACTGATGAGAGGATCAGCGGAGTTGTTAGGGAGAGGGACGATTGGGACGACGTATAAGGCGGTGCTTGATAACCGTCTGATTGTGTGTGTGAAGAGGATGGACGGTAGTAAGATTGCGGGTGCAGGGAAAGAAGTGTTCCAGCGGCACATGGAATCAGTAGGGGCGCTTAGACATCCGAATTTGGTGCCGTTGAGGTGTTATTTTCAGGCGCAGGATGAAAGGCTGTTGGTGTATGATTATCAGCCTAATGGAAGCTTGTTTTCTCTCATTCATGGTTTGTTTTCTTTCTCCTCCACTTTCTCTTTATTTTGTTACTTCCCAACCTTTTGATTTATTCTTTATGTTTTGACTTTTGCACGTGAACGGAAGATTTAGGCCTGTTTACTCCAACTTATTTTCAGTTCAATTTAGTTCAGTTCAGTTCTCAATATTCGGCTTAATTCACTTCACTTCAACTCAATTCAGTAAACGTAAAGAGGCCGTTCGGTATTTTCTTGTTTGGTTGGAAATCTAATTTCCTAGAAAAATGCAAATAATAGGAAATCATTCTTTCGTAAGTTAAATTTCTGTGGGAATTAGGAGGAAATCACTCATCATGACATTCTTTGGTAAGTTCAATTTCCTATGTGAATTATAAATTCTCATGTGACGATCAAACACATACATAGATTTACTAGTAAATAAATTCTCATAAATTGAAAATTCGTGTTGTAAATTAGTTCCTATATCAACCAACCAAAGGATATATACTTTAGTATAATTTTAAATTTACATGAAAATTATACTTCAAAATACTTTCAAATTGGAATTACCATAGTACTTCCTCCGTCCCTATTTGTTTGTTACATAAGGACTTTTAGCATTATTCATGGTGTAACTTTGACTCTCTTTAATTTTATACGTATACGAAAAAATAATTTAGTCAAGTGAGATCTCGTTTGATTCGGCTCAATGTGTAGTTTTTAATATGTACTCCTCTATCCCAAATTACTTGCTACATTCTCTTTCTCACATCTCCCAATACACAACTTTAAATTAAAATATCTTGAACTACACATAATAAAAAATTATAAAAATTATATGTTTGAAAAGTACATAGTAATACGAATCAAACTAGATCCATCATGACTATATTTTTCTTTATGTACACGAAACTACAAGTAGTCAAAGTTTACAAATAAATAGTGTCCATTTTCAGAATGTAGCAACTAATATTGGAAGTAGGGAGTAATTTTTATAATTTTTTATTATATAAATCTACAGATATATTCATTTAAATTTGTGTTTTGGGAGGTGTGAAAAAATAAATGTAACAAACTTTAAAGGATAGAGGAAATATATAGTAAGCAGTATTTTTTTTGTTTTTTAGGTTTTGGGTGAAAAATTAAACTGGGTATAATCTATAGCTGATTAAATTGAGGATTTTATAGGTAGTTAAGGCTCGTTTACATTAGCTGAATAGAGCTGAACTGAACTGAATAGAAGTGTATTAGTTGAACTAAATAGAGATGAACCGAACCGAATATAATTTGAAGTAAACAAGCCCTTAGTGTAATTTAACAAACAAAATTCATAGGTAGGAATTTAAAAAAGGAAATCTAAAAAATGTAAAAAATAAAAGGAAATACAAAATGCAAAAAATAATGTGAAATGGAGGGAATACCTTATTTGACGTCAAACTTATCATAATATGGTTGTAAATTCCCATTAATGTACATGATTTTTTATTTTGTTTATAAATTAAAGAATAATAAAGATGGTCCATAATTGAATATACTTTTTGGTTGAAAACCATAAGAAACAAATGAAAACAAATGAAGGGAGCATTAAGTTACTACAGACTTCGAGGAATGAGTACCGCCATAGTTTTATAAATTTCATCTGAAATTAATTAATGGCAGAAAAGTAAGTGGGCTATTTATAAAGTAAATCCCCTTTTTCCTTATTGGATAACGGTTGGTTTGTTGTTTATGAGTTCTATTTTATTTAATTTTGTTTTGCCTTTTCTCTAATAGCGCAAATTTAGTATTTCTTATCTATAATCTATAATTTAAATTTTTAAAACAGGAAGTTTAACTTGCCATATGTCATTTTATTATAAATTTATTTTTTATTTCTTTTTTTAATTAATAAAAACTTTAATATCCTTTTTAGTTAATCTATTGATCTTTCATAATCACTTAATTACTATTTATGTGGTTATTATGTAGTTAAAGGTTGCTGTCACTACTACAACTTATTTTATCACTACTTTGATTTTTCTTGAATATTTTTGGTGACCATGTTATACACGTATTATTATTGTAAATTCTTTAGCCTCTTAGTTCTGTTCTTCAATTTTATTTTACACTACGCTATATTAAACTACTATTATTTAATATTTATGTGTCTCATTTGCCTTAAATATGCTATATATTAAACTACTATTATTTAATATTATCATCTTATACAACTTTAAACTTTTTTTTTATAGGAAAACTTAATAATTTTTTTTGTAATAATCACTTGAATACTTGATCCTTCATTGGGGCTACAAATAATCTTATAATATAGTAATAGTCATAAAGAATTTAGTAGTAGTAATAATAATAATAATAATAATAATAATAGTCACCCCGTGAATACACAGGCTTAAAACTAGTTATGTCCAAGAGTGAGGGTAGATTTTGTGAGACATGCAAATTTCAAATGTTGCACATAATATAAATAGGATGTAGTAAGGGCTTGTTTACTTCAGTTCAGTTAAGTTCATCTCTATTTAGTTCAATTAATACACTTCACTTCAGTTCAGTTCATCTCTATTCAGCTAATGTAAACGAGTCCTAAGTGTTAATGCTATATTCCCTTTAAAAAAATGTTAATATTATATATAATGTGCTAAAAATTTCGAAAAACACTGAGGCGCGCATGAAAGCACTTTCCTGAAAATAATATTCCTACCCAATTATTAGGCCAGGTTACAAGAATTCGTTAACAAAATACAACAAGAAACCGTAGAGATCAAGCCTAGATTCATTCTCTACAAATGAAAACAAGTTTGTATGTGTAAACTTCTTTGCAACAATGGAGAAACTTAGGGTTATGCAAGAGAACTTTTGTGAAGAGAATAGAATGTAACTTCATCGCTTTTAAACTTCTGAGAAAACAAGTTATATAATAACTATACAAATCTAACAGCAGCTTTGCCGAATGTACACAACGCAACGGGAAAAAACCGAACAGAACCGTCACGAGCCAAAGGTCTCGCGAGTCGCGAAAAGTTTCTGTCTCATTGGCTACTTTTGGTTTGTTTTCGCGTGTCGTGCATGTCAGTCACGACTCGCGATTTGCCACTGTTTATGCTTTGTTTTCTCGACATTTAACGACGTAAATCATAAAATAAACTTTACATAATTACGAACTTACAACTCAGAATACTACGTCTAATATTATCAATGCTCATAATTAAATACATTTATATTCTAAATCAATTAAATCTCAACAATTAAGCCCCTAGGCCCTAACAAGAATTAAAATAACCTATGAAATTCTGCAAATGAGATTTCTGAACAATTGCCTTGGTCATTCAATCAAGAGCAAATAATCTGAATTTAGGTTTCTTTATTTTATCTTTTAGCAAGTCTGCCGTTGACAGAAATTGTAACTTTTTAACATAAAGTCACATTTTTGAAGTATAAATTTTTAACTAGTTACATTAAATGAGGTTTATGGTTAAAAGATACAAATTTGCAGTTTCCTTCATGGGTAATCAAAGTGCTCTGTGAATGTGATCATTTTCCAATATACTATCTTCCTTGATTAGTTCATGGTACATATCAATTATGGGACCTTTGTTCAACCATAGATAAGATTCATGCAATACTTAGCCCATATTTTCATGGTTTTACTCATAATGAATACTTAGTATCTCCTCAAAAAAAAAAAAAAAAAAAAAAAAAAACTAATGAATACTTAGTAAACACAATGTGTGAAGTAAACTACTTAGTGAAGGCAATTATGCTAATGAGAACATTAGCTACTAGCTAGATAAGGCAATTATGTTAATTGGAACATTAGCTATTGACTATTGAGTAATGACATAAGTAAAGACATAACAATATACGTGGGGTAAAAAATCCCAAAAATGAGTGATACAAAAGTAGACTGATACAACTTAGAAGCTCAAATCAGCACAATTAATGAACTAAGTAAGGGCATGTTTGGTTTGAAAAAATTGGAATGGAATGGAATGGTATGGTATGGAAATGAAATCTCCTAGGTATGGATTGAAAATCCTTTACTTTTATATAATTGTTTGGTCCATTCTATTGATAAAGGAGAGTTATGGGGATGAGAAATTTTAGGGGGAAAGTTGGTATGAAATTCATGGGTTTGAGGAGGGGATGAGAATCATACTTCAACCAAATATTATATTGTTCATTAATAGAATCACATCCATTCCATTCTATTCTAAAAGCTTGCAAACAAACATGCTTTAAACAATTGAAATTGATGCAATAATGAAATAAAATAAACCCTAAAGCATCTGAATGCCGTTTGCGCAAACAATCCACAAAGTCACAGCAACACATATCTCAATAGTTATATTTCATTAGATTCAGAAGCCTTTTTTTAGTTAAAGAAAACAGCTGCATTATTATATTATATTCTGAATTCTGGGGAACTTGAATGCTTGCTTTCTATTATTCTATAATTCTATTGTTGATGCAAAGCATTTTGTAGCTCTTTATGGTACTTCTTGCATGAATCAAGCCTGCCTGTCAAGGCAACTTTTAACAGCCTAAGATTTTCTATGATAGGCAGTCAATTTGATAACATTCAAAAATGGGCTAAAGAATGACAACTATCTCATGATTAAATAGATCCCAAATTAGTGAACAATTAACACACTCCTGTGTTTAAATTTCATTGGGACAAGTGGTCTTCTACATTGATTGCAAGAATGGAAATGAAAGGTTGTAAATTTCAAACAGTACCACACAAGTTTAAAGGTATTATAAGAATAAGAAATGAAATGGTTTTGAAAATGGTAAAATTGATACATAATGCATGATGTTTTTAACTTGAAATAACACATTGATTTTAAAGTTATAATTTCTTTCCCTATGTCGTGAACATAGTTTTGAACTTCCTAGTTTGAACTTCCTAGTTTTAAATTAATCAACCAATCAAAGTCTTATTCTCATAAGTGGGGTCAGCTACATGAACCAAAGTGATTATACTGGGTGGTCGTCTACAAAAATTTTCCTCCACCCCCTACAATCGAGAGCCGCAAGGCCCACAATTTCTTGTAAATCCATCTGTTTTATATCTTTTCTAACTCCTTCCTGTGAAATCATTTTCGGTCCCCCCTACCTCGTTTGAAATTTCGCCGATCCCAGGCCACTCTTCGTACCGGTATAGTTGAAGATTAATAGGCCATATGCTATTTGCCATAATGTTTTTGTAAAATGCTAGTGTCTTTTATTGGTCATTTCTCTGGTCATTTCTCTAGTCATGAATGCCCAAAAAAACCAGTATAGCTGAAGATTAATAGGCCTTATGGTATTTGCCATACTTTTTTTTTTAGTTTTTTATATAATAAAGCATTTAGTTCTTTTTTCTTTGAGGAAACTTATGCATAATTCAAGTTCACCCTTTATGATGCCTTTAGTTTCAACAAGCCCAGAATTTCGTGTCTTGAAATCTTAACAAAGAATCAGTTTTCAGTTGATGGGTTTGGTTATGAAAGATAGCAGATTGTGACGCTGCTTGGATTAATCCTATATTTGCTTTCAGGATTGCATTGTATATCTTACTTCTACTTTATTTTCTCCTGAATTCCCTTCTCTTTGAATTAGTAAAACGATTGTAAACATTTTATCCTTCGGTTGAGGGTAAGTACAGACCAAAGCGGAAATGGTATTGATTGAATTAGGACGGGATAAAAGAAAAATGTACCCAATGAGTTGAATGGTTTATTTAAGATAGCTTATATTCGGAGAGTTCAAGGTTCTTAAAAGTTTGAGACATTGAACCATATATTTCTTATCAGTCATGTCATCACTGCCTTTCTTTCAATCTTCTTAAAGTTCAGTTATGGCGCTTTATTTGTCCAACAATATTGTGGTACAAGAGCAGCTGACTGTTTAAGGATCTAGTCTTTAGGCATTGATTATTTGTGTAGCATCTAAGGCCATGTTCTTTTGGGCTGAATCAATAAAAAATGAACTGAATTAAACTAAATCATTGACTTTGAAGGAGCTAAGATAAATTTGTTTTGTAAGAACGGGGTTTAAATCATAACGCCTGAATGTTTCCCTACCCTTTTCTAGGCAACATTTGGTTCTTTTTTTTCCTCTTATTTTTTTAAATGCTCTCTTGACTCTTTGTTTCTACCTCAACTAGCATGGTGACTCAAAATTTGTAGAAAGTTATTGGTACCAACAATTTAATTTGGATTGTTTCAAAGAGTAATCTAGCTTATTAACATGTACTGATTGTTTTATGGTCTTTTGTTTACTAAGACCCTTTTATTGCTTGTGTATGCAGGTTCCAAGTCAGCAAGGGCAAAGCCTCTACATTGGACCTCATGCTTAAAAATAGCTGAAGATGTAGCACAAGGTCTTTCCTATATTCATCAAGCTTGGAGATTAGTCCACGGCAACCTTAAATCCTCGAATGTGCTCTTGGGTTCTGACTTTGAGGCTTGCATAACAGACTATTGCCTGTGTGTGTTAACTGATCAATCGTCGTTATTAGCAGACGAGGATCATAGCTTGTGGGCTTATAAAGCGCCAGAAATCCGAAAGTCGGATTCTGAAGCGACATCTAAATCAGACGTATATGCTTTTGGAGTATTGTTGCTTGAATTGTTGACAGGGAAACCGCCCTCTCAACACCCGTTTCTGACCCCAAACGACATAGTTCACTGGGTAAGGTCTGCGCGAGATGTTGTAGATGGTGGAGCGGATGAGAATAGGCTTGTGATGCTTCTTGAGGTGGCCATGGCTTGTAGTGTGGCCTCCCCTGAACAGAGGCCTAATATGTGGCAAGTTTTGAAAATGTTACAAGAAATTAGGGAGGCTGCTGTGATGGATGAAGATAGTGAATTACCCCATGTTGAAGGGATGTCTTAGGCTTAGTAGGGTTTTAGTACACTATCATTTTCTAGTTTATGGAACAAATATTGTATTTCTTGGGGAAATTGTCTAATTTTTTTTAGTTTCACACTTATTTTGTTGTATGAATATTATGATTTCCCCCATGTACGAAGTATTATCATAGACTAGTCTAACTCTTTTAAACTTTTGTATATTGAGTAACAATGACAAAATCTTTTAAATGTTCTCTTCCTAAAATTTAAACTTATATTGTGAAATCTAATTTGATATGATCTGATCCGACATAAGTTGAACGGAACACACCCTTTGTAAAATAATTAGTTTTTGTTCAATTAGTTTTTACCTATAGGTTTTTACCTTTCCTTTGAAAGGGCTTTTCCTTTTTTAGGCATTATCTTACGAACGTTAATTAGTTTGTTTTGTTAATGTAGGTTGGAATGCCTTTTCAATTAATATGACCTATTTTTCACATTGTTGTCATTATCTTTTGACGATGTTTTAGAATTCTTATGTAATGTAAGGTAGTAGTGATGACTCTGATGAGTACATTTCAAAGCAGGTAACTTTGCATGCGTCTGTCACTATCATCGTACTTTAACTTTACATGCATTTGTCACTATCATCATACTTTATCTTGTCATGCATATAACTTTGCATGCATTTGCTTGTCACTATCATCAAATTAAACTTTATCTTTATATGCATGCATTTGTTACTATCATCACACTTTAACTTTGCATGCATCTGTTACTATCATCACACTTTAACTTTGCATGCACCTTTTACTATCATCACTGTCACCGTGCTTATTCATGGAAATAAAATTATGTCATCTACTTTAATGCATGCATCTTTTGTTATATACTAGTCTAACTCGTCTTTTAAACTTTTGTATATTGAGTAACAATGACACAAGCATTGCAAGTTTTCAAATATATTGCATTTCCTTCGTTTTAAAATAATTCTTTTATTTATTTTTTCATATATACTGAGACATAATTTTAAATATTAATATATTAAGTTATGTATAATAAAAAAAATACAAAAATTATATATTTTGAAAATGCACATCAAGATAAATTAAACGAGATCTCATATGACAATATATATATTTTACTCCAATATATAAAACTAACTAGTTTTTGAGCCCGTGAAAGGCACGGTATTTTTTTTAAAAAAATATAAAAAAATAAAAAATAATTGTAGAAAATGATATAAAATTCTATTATTGTTTTTATTTTTTAATGCTTATACTAAATCAATCAATAATCACCATAAGAATTCTCAAGCTGAATTTAAAATTAATGCACAAAACATTAGAAATTACAGGAATTCAAGCTGTATTTTCATCTCGTTTTAATCTAGTTTGAGTGTAAGTTTAGTTTACACTAATTCAACACTGTAAACATATGTTGAATCGCGTTTTAGTGTTTACACTAATTTATTTTACACTAATTCAATTTACATTAGTTTACACTAATTCAATTTACATTAGTTTACAATAATTCAACGGAAATACACTGTTGTTTACACTAAAAAAAATAAAATTAGTGTAAATTAGTATTTACAAATCTCGTTTTAGTGTTTACACTAATTTATTTTACAGTAATTTAATTTACACTAATTTAATTTACATTAGTTTACACTAATTCAACGGAAATACACTGTTGCTTACACTAAAAAAAATTAGTGTAAATTAGTGTTTATAAATCTCGTTTTGGTGTTTACACTAATATATATTAGTGTAAACATATGTTGAATCTCGATCGTTAGTGTATGTTGAATTAGTATAAACATATGTTTTGTATATGTTAGTGTAAATATATATTCAACACTAATATAAATTCATAGACCGTAAGTTTGATTGTAAACACGTTTAATTAGAATAAACATCTATTCAAATTAAGATGGAAATACATTGTTGAATATATATATATATATATATTAAAATGAGTCAAACACTGTATTTATCCGTCACTTACGAGATAAATACACTGTAAAGTTATATTCAAAAGTCAAAATAAAACCCTTGTAAAAATTCAGGTTTACAAAGGGGACAAAACTACTAGTAACCATCTTTTTTAATTATTTGTAACGAATTAACGATCAGACATGTTTATTCGCTATAGCGTTACCTTATACCCTCTATTTTTTTTGAAACAAAACAAAGAAGGACCTTATACTCTCTATTACATACTCTCTTTGTCCTATTTTGTTTACAACATTTACTTTTTCACATCTCCCAACACACAATTTTAAATAAAAATATCTTTAGATATATATTATAAAAAATAAAAAATTATAAAAATTGAATATTAAAAAAGTATACATCGAGCCAAATCAAACGAGATTCCATTTGACTATATTTTTTCTTATATCGTATAAATTAGAAAGAGTCAAAGTTCTCTATGAACAGTAGTAAAAGTCAGAATGTGGCAAAAAAAGGACAGAGAGTAGCTGCAAATAATATATACTTCCTCCGTTTAAAAAAAACACAACGACTGGGGTATCACGGACTCCTAGGTAATTTTTTGTTGTGAGAGTAAAAATGATAAAAAGAGAAAGTGGGGTATGTGATGATGTGAGAGATAGAAAGAAAAAACTTACCAAAATGAAAGATTAAAATTGTTGCATTTATTTTGAAACATCCAAAAATAAAAATTGTTGCCTTTTTTTCGAAACGAAAGTAGTATATATATATAAAAAAAAAATCTTACAATACAGTTTTGAAGACAACACCATTTGGGATATGTAGAAACACCTGGAAGCATCTAGGGACTGGAATTTGACCCCAAAAATATCGAGTACAATACTTCGTAAAATTAAAGAAAAGCCAACAAAACCGAAAGGGGAGAATCGGTTGCGATTTTGTCAGCACAGTATATATATATAAACATAAAAGTGAAAGATTTAGATTTTTTTTTTATGAATAGATGAGAAAAATCAAGCACATCTTTTGTCGAAAAAACCAAGAAATTTGCAGAAGATGAGTGCAAATTCAAATTCTGACATGGAAATGACGGAAGTGAGTGAGAATGTCACTCCTCCGCCTCAAAACGATGTCGCTTCTGGGTTTCTGGCATTAGCCCGTCAATTTGTTGATCAAGGCAAACCTTCTGAAGCTCTTCAAGCTGTAATTTCTTCCCCCTTTTTGTTTTCTCTACTTTTAATTACCAATATTTTCATCTAAATTTTGTTAATTGGCCTTTTTTTTTTGATATTCTTGTTCCTGTATTAGCATGCTCTGTTGGGTTGTCTTGTACTTGAAATTGAATTCCTCTGCAATATTGTTTGTGAAGTTCATGGATTAGATGGTTTTGATTATACGGTTGAATGTTTGTAATATACTTTAACTACTGTAGAATGTTTTAGTATAGAGTGAAATTTTATTAAACCCTTGACCTGTTTTTTGCGATTCTCATTTCTATGTAAAACTAATTTAATTAGTGTTTCAAATATAGAATGCAACAAAGTGTAGTACTTAAGATTATTATCTGTAATTATTTATTTGTAATAATTATGAAAATATGATATTAAAATACAATTTGAGACGAATCCAACGACACCCTACTTTTTCTTATGTGTAAATAAAAAATCTTGGTCACATTGAAAATATAAATAATGTCAAAAATACAATTGTTGAATTCTTTTAGTTACCGAGGAAATGTATATATGTTTTTGAAAGGGTATATATTTTATGATTGTGATAAATTTGGAATTCTTTAATGTTTTCTCCTTTCTTGATATTTCTGGTTTAATCTACCAATTAACATGATTCATTATACATTTAAATTGGTTAAGAATAATTGAAATATAGTTATGTTAAGATTCTTGTTTAATGTTTTTATCCTTCCTTGATATTTGAGGCACAAGGCATGGAAAAGTGGCTCTAAGCTTGCTTCTCATTCTTGGAATTTGAGGTTCAAATATTGTATCAGCTAATGAAGTAGTGGTTTTCTTGCCTTATAAGAAAAAGACGATAAATATGGGAGTCTCAAGTGAAACTGTGAAAGATAAACAAGATGTCTGACTAAGGAAATGACTCAATTTTCTTGTTTTGGTTATCAAAGAGGATCATGTATCCATAAGTGAATGCAAAAGTGCAAAACTGCACCGTTGCATCTACTTCGCTGAATTTATGTCGTTATGAAAAAAATTATATTTTGGGATGTCTCCAAAAGTTTCTACATTTCCTTTTAGAGTAAATGGTACCATACACAATTACACACTCCCTCTACTTTTTACTCCTACCCCACATACTAGTTACCCATCTAATACAACTCTTAAAAAAGTAAAAATACCTAAATGTAGTAAACGTTAAGGGACAGAGGTAGTATTTATTATGTTTACATTAATCAGGTTTTTAAAATTATTGTGACATTGAGGGCTTCGGATTTCAAATTCTGCCTCAATATTGCAACGATGGTATGCTGTGATTTTCCATTAAGTGAAGTGTCTCCTTACTTCACCTTATTTTACTAAACTCAGTTTTTTTTGTTGTTGTACCTTTCTTTGTTTGTTTGTTGTACTGTTACTAAACTCGGTTATATTTGATTGTTGAAGTCAATTGATTATAACTGAATTTTTTTATTCACTAGTGCTTTTGTCCCTTGCTACTTTTATTAATTAGTAATGCTTTTTACAGACTAATTGATTTTACTGAAGCGTAGGGTAAGTTTCTCAAGTGCTATCCTCCTAACTATTAGCCATTAGGAACATGTAGGTAAGAGCAGTGTTTATTTTTCACCAATCAAGGGTATGGGATGTGATTCAAAACCTAATAATTTCAAATTAGTCCAAAATATTATTGCTTGTGTCTCTTTTGGATTGCAGGTCGTAGGGGACAAATTAGGTAGATTTTGAGTGCCTATCTGCTTAATTAAAATTGAATTATTGGGTTGGGATCTTGGGTAGATGATATTTTGGTATTTAAATTAACACCTCGGATAACAATAATATCTTCTTATATCCTTAGAAAAAGATTGTGGTAGATCCACATCAAAGGATACGCATTCCAAAAAGTATCATTGTAGTGAATGATCTCAATGTTGAGGGAACCAATTGGCTTAGCTTTCAGTCCATGGATGTATAGGAAATTAAGGTCAGGTATGTGTTCATGTGGGTCATTTAGGCTATATGAATGCTCCAAATATGGTTTGTCCATTAAAGAATGCTTGATTTGCAATAAGATACCTTTTGACTCATTAAAATTCTGCGTAATATTAAAAAGAGAGTACCAAGCTACTCTAAGAGCCTAAAGGAGCTTAGGGGAAACATGTAAAAAGTATTTGGAGCATGATTATAGTGATAGGAGTAGTGAACTAGTGACCTACAAGTGAGATGGGAAGTGACAACGGTTAGTGGGTTAATTGATTCATCTTCTGTTCAGGATGTGAGGTCAACAACTTGACTGGCATAGAGTCCCTTTAATTAAACACTATTTTACCTAAAGTTAGGGCTTGCTTGATTTCATCGGATTATTTAGGAGGGAGCTCAGATGTGGGAATGCCGATTGTTGCTTGGTGGTGTTTGATTGTAGAAGAAATTACTTGCCTATTTAGTGTACAAGTTTGTATCACTTGATCAGATATCTTGTTCCGTGTTTATGGAAATTAGTACTTGGTAAATAATATTTATCGTCTCCTGTTCCTTCGATATATGGTATCAAATCAAGGCTACATCACCGCATCGCGACCGTATTGTAAAGCTTTTTGAGCTTACCGCGACCGAGAAATTAGGCCGCAACGGCCGAGAACCATCTATATTGCCTGCGAATGTGCTTCCGCGACCGTTACCACGATCGCAACGAAAACCAGGATTTAAAACCATGCTTCGATAGGTATCAGGTCATTTAAGTTACCTTTTGTCATTCCATGTTGATAGTCAAATTAGTAATTCAATGGGTTGTTTGTTTCCATGCTTAGTTTGAGTTGGGTCATTAGGTTGGTTACCTGCTAGGTTCATGAAATACCCACCAGAATAAGGTTCACAATATCCCTTGCTACCAATATATCTATCCTCTTCATTGATAAGTAATCTCTATTATATAAGGGAAGGGGGAGGTAGTGGTGGTGTCCAATTGAATTATAACACAAGCCACAAACCAATAATACATTATGCACATAAATCAAATCACTAATACACGCATAAAAAATCTTTGCCAAAAATAAATATGCAATCAACACAATAATTCAACTAAATAATTGATTAGAACAAAATTCACGCCGGTTAACATAAATATTTACAACCTAAAATAATTATAAATGTTAATATCACCGTACGCCCTCCATTAATATCAAAGTTACCATCCAAAACGTGTGATTAGTATTAATCAGTGAGCTGCATATTTGATCTGATTTTATTACATTATTATCCAAAAACGTTTTTCTCCTCATCAGGTTGATTCAATCAGCATCAATTCATGGATTTGCATGCTTATTTATTCTATCCTCTTTGATTGATTGTCACCAAATTTGGCTCCCTCTCCTAAAAAAAAGTTCTTCGTCCAAGACAGATTGACAGAATCACTACAAGAATTCACTCTCATTTTTCTCCTTCCTCACGAAAAAACTAAACACATCTCCTATAATCGGAGATGATGAAATCCAGATCTTGCCTATGTTTTTTAAATTTTTATTTTTGTTTGTTTTCACTATTAACAAATTATGATATCATTGCATATGTTTGTAATTTTCCAATTTTCTTTTTTTCCCAATCTTAGTGCTGTTGTATAATGTTTGATAACACACTTTAATTTGTGTTTTTATTGCTTCATATATATACAAAATATGCTACTTTAGATTTCAATGACTTTATGATTTTTATTTTTTATTTTTACAAATACCTGGTTCTTGGTAATCGAAATGCCAAGACGAAAATTATGTTTCATGCAAGCATTCTAATTTCTATACCCTTGTTGGAGTGTCAAGTGTATGACTTGGGTTTATAACGTAGCTTGTGCATGCATAATCTCATTTTGATTCATGTGTCTATGTTACTATCATCAATGCTGAGAAGTGGAAGCAATCATGAGTCAGGACATGCTTCGCCTTTTTTATGTGGAAACGACGAAAGCATGATTTTTTCTTGCTTTGAGGACTATAAATAAAATTGATAAAAACATCTTCAACCCTATTATCTGTCAGAAAGTGAATTGTGATGCAGTAAGTTGTCTTCTATGTGTGTTTTTGTAATATGCTGTAAGGTTTGTGCATGATGGGTAAAAGTATCAAAATTTAGGTCATATTTCTGATCAGTTTTTTTGGTTTTGGTTATTGTATCATTTTAAACAGGTGGTTTTGGCCATGAAAGCAAAGGGGGGAGAGCAGGCAGTGTCTTACATCTTCCAACGTGCGCAAGAGCTATACAGATCAAAATTACAGACAAGTGCTGAAGCTGACCAGCTCGCTTCATTATTTGCTGAGTGTGCAATTGCTGAAGCTCAGCCCTCAGGAAGTGAACCGCCACCATCAACAATGCCAGCACCACCACCAGCACCACCACTGCCTTTTTCAACATCAGCAACACCGCCAGATGGCATTACTGCCCGTGAATTGGAGTCCGATGCCCGTGGGAGGTCGATCTTGGCAGAAAGTGGGAGAAAGCAAATTGTGTTAGAAGCCTTCTCTGATGGGAGTAGTTTCATCTGTTTGCAGTGTGGTGGTCTAGTTAGCAACCACCGCAAAGATGAACATTATGTTTACTGGTGTCAGTTTTAAATGAAGAGTATATTGGTCAGCGGCGTAATGAGAAATTCATGTATGATCTTTGTAAAGCATTATACTGTACAATCAATGCTGTCATAAATTTGTTACCTATTATTTCAAATGCTGTGGCCTTACATCAAATATGCTATACTTGATTTTGTTGTGAGGTGAAAGGTGGAACCTCATGGCTATACAGACTTGGTGATTAGATGAGGCTGGATTAGGTTGACACCTATTTTTGTAGAAATATATATTGAAAAGCCAAGTGCTTTAGATGATACCAGTTGTGTGTTGTTACTTGTTAACTTTCTTTTTATTTGCCTCTTACTTCAGAAGATTATGATATTAAATGATGTGGCAGTGCAAAAACAATTTTTTTTTTTTTTTGGAAAAGAGCACGAACTTGATCAGGTGTAGAGGGTAGTGACAACTATTAATCATGATTGTTTCAGTATCGTCCAGGGAACAATACAACTGGTTCCTAAGCAGTTTTTTCAAATCTGCTCAAAAACTTATTCCCTGCATAAAACACATGTTGTTAATAAAAAATAAACTTAATACAATAACATTCATAGGAAACAGTTCTTAACTAGTTCTGACCAAATGCATAACACCTGATGTACACAACTACGGTTTCCTGTCTATGTTTGTCATTATTCAAAACCTAAAGCACTCAACACACCTTCTACAAGTGCATATTAATGCTCCATTTAAATGTCTTAACACTTGAGACAACCCTCAAACAAACCCCTCTAAGATGCAAGGACAAGGTAGCACATTCTTCTTATCGAAACAACCACTAAATTTCTTATGTAATTAGAAGCCTAAAATAGCATTAAATATGCTATATTGATAATTTGAACAAGGGCTAACTTACCGAAGATTAGAAGCTCGGTATCGAAAGGATATTACCTTGAGTTAAACTTGGATTTTTGGGATCGTTTTGCTAAATTTCGGGACAAACAGGTTCAAATGAACCTAACTCTAATTACTACCAAAGAAAATATGATACATGTGTCTCAACCTTCACATTTGTTGTTGAGTTTAGGTTTCCCTAATGGTTTTGATGTTATGACAAACGCGGACGAAAAAAATAAAAACAACAATCAACTGAGATAAACCAATACAGCTTGAAGAAAACAACTATAGAAACGAGTGATACTTGAAGATGAATATTCCAGTCTCGAAGTTCAAATGAACAAGATGGATGATATCCAAAAGATTCGAGATGGATGAAATAACAAGAAGAGTTCTTAAATTAGAATCTTAGGAATATTTCTTGTAGTTGGTTGCTAAATGTCGCCCACTTTTTACTAAAAAACACCCACAAGTCAAAGTGAAAAGACAAGTGTCCCCTTACTCACTACTCCACCCCCACCAATCTACTCTCTCACTCTAACACATTCACTTAATCATCCACAAAATCCTAAGCCTAGCTAGCACCACCACTACCCCAAGCTAGAACCACCACCTGCCACCACCACCAAAGACCAACTTAATACACAATTAATTTTATACAAGAAAAAACACCTCACACACTGTCAGATTTTTTAGTTGAATTATTGGTTGCTAAAACTCGAAAGGTATGATTATTAAAAGCAAATAATCCAATATATTTTTAGAAAACCTTAACACGGCTCAATAATTATCTTGTTTGATGTTATAAATCAACTTATTTCTACCCATGAAGCTACTTCTTTATTCCTTTTTCTACTGTTTGATGCATATTGGTCAATTTGGATTTAGCATCAATCATTTTTCGGCTTCCATTTAGCTACTCCATAAAAGTAGGCACAAAGGTCCAGCCTAAGCTAAAAAAAAAAAAGTGATGGTATTGTGTCAGACAAGTCTGACACAATACCACTGTCGGACGAATGACAATCATAAAAAAAAAAAGAATGCGCACATCAAGCCCAAACAAATAAAACATCTAGCAGGTCCAATACTATGACCTAGAAGAAAAACATAGCACCTGGAAACATATATCTATCTTGGAAACATATATATATATATATATATATTAAACCTGTAAACACATACGCCTAGACATTTGACATGAACACATATGTGTTAAATCTGGACATATTTCTATCTGTTTTAAAATATTTGTCCAGGTATAATATATATATATGTTCAGGTCTTATCATATGTGTCAAGGTTTTCTAATATATGTCCAGGTTTATGTTTATTAGTCCAGGTTTATGTATACTTATTCAGGTTTAATAATATATGTCCATGTATAATAATATATGTCCAGGTCTTACACTATGTGTCCAAGTTTTAATATATTTGTCCAGGTCTTATCATATGTGTCAAGGTTTATGTTTATTAGTCTAGGTTTATGTATACTTGTCCAGGTTTAAAAATATATGTACAAATCTTATAATATGTGTCCAGGTCTTAAACTTCGTGTCCAGGTTTTAAAGTTAGTGTCCAGGTTTTAAAATATATGTTCAGGTCTTATCATATGTGTCCAGGCTTTCTAATATATGTCCAGATTTATGTTTATTAGTCCAGGTTTATGTATACTTGTCTAGGTTTAAAAATATATGTCCAGGTCTGATAATTTGTGTTCAGGTTTTAATATATCTGTCCATGTTTTAAAATATTTGTCCAGGTATGATAAAATATGTCCAGGTTTTATAATATGTGTCCAAGTCTTATAATTTGTGTTCAGATTTTAATATAGATGTCCAGGTCTTATCATATGTGTCCAGGTTTTCTAATATATGTCCAGGTTTATGCTTATTAGTCCAGGTTTATGTATATTTGTCCAGGTTTAAAACTATGAGTACTTGGATAATGAGTTTAAGACCTGGACAACAATCCAGGTCCCTGGTTCATCTTCTCCAAAGAAAAAAAATGAAAATTGAAGAACTAGAAAACTTGGAGATGAATCTAGGTCACTGGTTTGTCTTCTCCCAAAAAAAATTTTGAAAATTGAAAACCTAGACAAATTAGAAATGAATCCAAGTCACTGATGCTGCTGCTGTTGTTATCTTCGTCGTTGGAGTTGTATTAATGGAGGCGATTTGTTTATTATTAGAAGAGGTGAACATATAGTAAGGACGAAAATTTGATGACGATGGTTGATGAACAACCGTGAAAAATGAGATAACAATAATGGAGTTGATGTAGATGACTGTTGCTGCTGTTGTTGTATTCGTTGTTGGGGTTGTATTATTGGAGGCGATTTAGTAGAACAAACCAGAAGAATGAGGGAAGGAGTCAGTGCTGCAGTTCCAGGGAAGCTTGTCGAGGAGAGGAGAAGGAGAAGCGGTGGAAGAAGAAGCAAGAGAATGAACATCTTTCGCTAATCTTTTGAGAGTGGTTTGGGATGCCGTCTGACCAAATATTTTAGTGAGACGGTCTGACCCAATACTTTCACAAAATAAAGGCAACATTATTCATCATCTCTTCTTTTTCCTTAACAAGGAGAGGCAAATTTTCCAATTGACTGTCAAATCAAATGTACATGATTTGGACTGCGAAGTAATTGGTAACTGTGCTATTCTCATACTCCCTCCCTTTTTTAGATGTAACATTTTTCTTTTTACATTTGCCGAGACATAATTTGGACTCATAATATCTCAGCATATACAACTATAAAAATTATAAAATTTGTATATTTAAAAAATGTATTCCAACGCAAATCCAACAAGATCCCACATGACTATTTTTTTTTAATGTATAAATAACAATTAACGGTCAAAGTAAGTTGAATCAATAGTTCCAAAGTCAAAGTGTTACGTCTAAAAAACGGAAGGAGTAATACAAAATGAAGAAAACAAAAGGCAAGTAGGCAACCACACATCCAAAGCAAGTCTCAATCGTGACATGGACGCATCCTAGAGGGACTCTATTGTGTACACATAGGGGTTGTTTGGTTCATCAAGAAAATGGAAATTCCTATGAATTCTCAATGTGTAGGAATTAAATTTCATAACTAAATTCATAGAAATTTAACAAACTTGTTTAGTTAGCAATGGGGGAAGTAAATTCCTATGGAAATTGTAACTTACCAAAGAGGGTATGGTAATTAAATTCCCATGTTTTGTGGGAAGTCAAAATTCCCATGAACTTGCATTGCCTCCATTTTTTACTTTTTTTGTGTCATCCAAATAATAAGGCAATATAAAATTCATTGAAATTTTGAGTGCCCATAGTAAAATTGGACAACCAAACAACCCCATAATATGTGAATTATGCTATACATTTAGAACACGTTCACCATTTTCAACATTCGTATTTTACATTCAAAATATTTAGTTTTATAAAGCAAGTTTTCTACAAGTAATGCAAAACATAAATTTCCTAAAAATATATGGGTATTTAATAGTTAGAGGTTTAGAAGAGAGTTTTGAGGTAAAAAAGTTTATTTTCAAAAAGCTTATATAAAGAGTTTTTTTTGGAAGAACTTATAGTTTTTTCATTCTTTTTACTCTTAAACATCTAATAGCTAACCGCTATTTACCAAACACTTTCACACAATAAGCTCATATAACCAGTTAGTCAAATCAGATATCACAAACAGCTAGTCAAAGCAGCTAATTCAATCAGCTAACATTTAACAACTAACAGCTATCTCTCAAACAGGGCCATAGTATAATTGTTCTAAATGCATAAAATGAATGTTGGATTTTAAGTATACCCAGATTCACAAAGAAATTTTCAGTAACTACAAATTTTTAACTCACCAGTAGAGAACAAGAAACACAAACTATCACTATAATCTCACAAGTTCCACCTTTAATTACAGTATTCAATCACTTCTAATATAATCATTAATGTGCTACATACATGATCAAGCATGGAACCCTAGTACAATCAGTTAGTTAACTAACACAAATTCCTACTTTTTTTCAGCATATTAACACAAATCCTGTGTTTTACACACAATGCATATACTATACCAAACTGCCTACAGATCAAAAATCACACCAATAAAGGGAAAATAAAACCCACCCTTCATTCATATTACATAAATCCCTATCAAAGATATTCTTTCTTCTTATTCACAAAAGAAAATCTCAAGTGTTAGAAGCTGTCAGATAAACAAGACAACCCTAGTACTGGAAAAACCAATCCTTGAGTTGTCTAAGCACGGTATTCCCCCCCCGACTGCTGCGGAATACAACTGGTAGCATCATCACTACTTTACAAGATGCTCCCTTCTGCAAAACATGTCACTTCTGAAGAATTGAAGACCCATGCATCCAATTCATCAAAACACCAACTTCTCCAAGACATACATATTAAACAACAATACAAATGGGCCACTGTGTATAGCTGCATTCTTTTAACCTGGAAAAAAAGATAGCATAAACAAAACTGATCATCATTATGGAGTAGGGAAAGGCAACACAATGCTTGGAAGGTGGTTTTTCTTTTAACATAATACTTGGAAAGTGGTTTTTCTTTTAGAGAAAGGAGTAGGGAAAGGCAACACAAAAATCAGTTCATCAATTTGATCTCACATCCGAAACGGGCTTAATTGTTGTTTACCCTTTTTTCTAACTTGAAAATTTAAAAAATAAAAATAAGAAAATAGAGGATAAGAAATGTGATGCTGGAATGGAAGAAAACGTGATGCTTCGAACCAGCACTAACCACAGTGAGTCAGTGATGTTCTTGACAGACTAAACATAATTAGATTGCATGATCTGTCAAACAACCTACTATCACAGGGTCCAGATGTTATGGGACACGATGTGTCAGCTGCTAACCAAATTAACTTCCAGTAAAAAAAAATCAAAAAAGTCTCTGATTTGTTGATTGAAGGTGTTAGGATTAGCAACACTTAAGCTTAACTTAAGTGAACTACATGTCTCAGTATGTCACCGGTCACCCTAATCTGTCAATTAATTATTTTTTGTGACTCCGTGAACTGGTAGCAGCAGAAGTACTCTGAATAAGCTCTTTAGGTACAAACTATATCCTTCCGATATAGTTCTCATTAACAGCAGAATAATCTGTACTTGAAGTAATTGTTGTTAGGCTCCATATGACAATGCAAGCCTTACTGAAAGCACTGCCAACAGTAGCACTAGCGATAAAAGAGAAGTCCAGGTCCAAAAGATTACAATATTAACCAACTTCATATGGAGAGCAAGTGATTACATTATCAACATATGCTTGCCAAGACCACAAATAATACCTCAGCTCCATGAATGACGTTACTTTTTTTGTTGGGTTGGAAAAGAAGTAGACTTTGATGCCAGAGTCTTCCCGCATATCTTTTTTTAAAGTACATACAAAAGGTTTTATTTAGTTCACATATAAGATAAGGAAAAGGATTTAAGAAAGGAAAAAAAAAAATCAGAAAGGGAATACAACATAATTTTTGTTTGGTTAAGAAAACTCTTCCTATTCCCTTTTTTACATTGTTTGTTTGGTTTGTAAATGAAAAAAAAATGTCATGGCTTTTTGGTAGTGAATTTGGTTTGTATAATGGCATCAAGTCATCAACAACCCGACTTGCAGCCAAGTGTTGCCTCTGCTCATAGACAAAAGAAACAGCAATGCCTGAAGGGGTGGTTTGTGGAATTGTGGTGAGGGAGGTGTTTGTGAGCCTTAGGGATGAGTGATGGTAGCAGAAAAAAGCAGGAGAGTGGGCAGCACTACATTATTTTGATGATGATTGAAAATATTTTTCAATTTTCTATTCATCTTTCACTTCATTCCCCATAAAGGATGTGAAGGCCAGGGAGTCATCATCAAAAATAAAATTTGGGGTGCTTCTAGAAAGAGAAGGGAAATGCTAAAAGGTAAACCAAAAATACTGTATTAAATAAACCAAACGCCCTGTAAAGTAATGTTGAATGCAAAGGCTATATGCAAAACTTCCTATTTTTTTGTTCTGATTCATTTCTCTAGTAAGGGAAGGGCTGTGGTACGTATTAGAATAACAAAAACAAGTATAAACAACATACACCCCCCCACCCCCCACCAAAAAAAAAAAAAAAAAACCCTGGGGGAAAAGGATCCATTGAGAAGGATGCAAGCACTTGAGCCACCTAGTAGGTGAGCCTAAGATGATTGAGTGATCGACTATGATGACATGGGGGGATGCTGCAAAAAACATTTAATACATCAAGACATAACATTACTTATAAGAACTCTGATAAGATGATGCTCACCTAAATGAGTATCGCTAGTCTAACTCTGACGTATGCGTGCATGTACGTGGAGGTCAAATGAACAAAAAGAGCTCTGATAAAATACTACATCACACCAGTCAATGCCTGTGGCCGAGGCTTTGACCTCACAATTGTCTCATCACAGTGCTTAATCCACTCTGACAATCTCCAAGGTTTTTGCCATTTCCATTTGAACTGTAATATCCACTGGTGATGACTTCTCTTCCATCTCCAAAGTTTGCCAGCTTGTCCAGCAACTGCTAATTTCTTCGTAGATAACTGCCCAAATGGTATCATCTACATGAAGAGGAAAAACTATAAACACTAAAGGAACGGCCAGGACTCTAGGAGAACAGTGAAGGAACTAGAAACAGACAGACCTTTTTTGGATCAATATATGCTGCTGGTTCCTTGACTTGCCCATTAGCAATACCAGGAGTATATTTCAGCTGCTTTTGAGCAGGCACAGATACTGGAGATAATGGCCCATTCGTGTCATCAACCAAGTGTTTTGGTACTCCTTGAGAATTATTCTGTTCCGTTCAAAAAGATATAATCAGATTAGAATTTTAGGGTCAACAATCACCTGTAGAGATGGCAAGTAGGCGACCTAGTGTATGCGCCTTGTTTAGTCTAGGTGAGGCAATTTAGATAAGTGCCATAAGGCACTCTTAGGAGCCCCTTTTATTCAGATTTTTTTTCACTTTTGGCGCACTGAAGCATGCTTAAGGTGCTGGGAAAACCCAATCGCCTTACTCTTTATTTTCAGCATTTCTATTTATTGAGAACCACATCACCTTGGTGCATTGAGCCTTTTCATAACTTGAGTTGTACAGATATTACCATTCTAGAATCCAAAAATTTGCATAGTTCATTTCAAATAAATAAGACTACCAGATTTTCATTTTATGATTTTCATTTTTACAAGCTGTATAACAACCTCAGAATTAAAGAAAAACCTTATAATTAAAAGGTCAGAGTACTTAATAGTTAATAATTTTCTGGTTCAGACAGGAACATTTTCAGAAAATTTATAATCAAATTAATTAGGTTTCACAATCAGGACCCAAATCATTTCGCCTGAAGTGAGCCTTTTAGCATTCTCACTAGGATCCCAAGACATTTAACAGCTACAGCATCAGATGATCTTCAAATTTATGTGCCAGAGAACTGATGCATTTAAACAAAACTCTGCAAAAACTAAACTTCATATACAAGATCATCTCACCAGCTCAGATGTAGCAAGAGCAACAGAAACCGCTTGCTCTCTCGATTTGAGCTCCTTCTCCACCTCCTTTCTCCGTGTTTCACTCTGCCTCAAAAGACCAACTAGTTCTTTCAGATGCTCTTTCATTTCCTTCATTTCAGTATCCTTGTCATATATCTGGCATCTGTACAGAAACATAGTTATTATAAGTTCTGACACAGCAATAATCTTGTACATTAGAAAGAAAAATAATAAAGAGAACACAACAAACAGCTTTCTATGTGTTTATCTCTCAATCCACATTGAGAAAAACTTAAAATAAACACAACATGTGCATCTGTGCAGAAACACAGTTCTTATAAGTTCTGACACAGCAATCATCTTGCATATTCTTAAGAAAGAAAACTAATAAAGAGAACACAACAAACAGCTTTCTGTGCGTTTATCTCTCAATCCACATTTAAAACTTCATCAAGATAAAGACTTAAAAATAAATGCAACATGTATCAAATTATCAAAAACATATCTAATTCAACACCAAATCTGTTTTCAACCTTTAGTTACAACATACAACTCTGCCCCTTAATCTTTACCCCGTTTCTTTTTTGGATTGTCCAATTCTTTGATCCATTTCCTTGCATGGAAAAACCGAAAAACTAATCTCACTACATTTTTTTCTCTCGACTTTTCACTCTTCTAAAACCATGTGTCAAATCACAATGGAACAATGAAAAAAGGAATAGTAGTATTTAAGTTGTAGGAGTGTAGGATACTAGGATATCGGAGCCGATATCGGAGCCGATAACCATTGGTGTCGATGCAATATATGGAGCAACAATGACCATTTGCAGGAATTTCATACTTTCATGCCTACTCCAGTTATTTTGTCCAATTTTTCTTTTTGGGTTGTCCTTTATTCTATTCTATTCTATTCATAAGTAAAATTTTTTTCCTTCTCTATTTTCCTCCAATACTGGAGCCAAGTAGCCAACTCCTATTCAACAACTTTTTACTCTTTTACATGTCAACTTATACACTGTTTGCCAATACATTTTGAATAACTGACAGAAAGAGCACTAGAAAGGTTGTAACCCAAAACAGGGTTTTGGAAAGGTCGTCTTGACTATACACAACCTTAAAAAATACGTTATTTTAGGGTTCGAACCCGTGACCTGGCGGATGATTATAATAATATTAGAGTAGTCAACAATGATAATCACCTTGTTTCAACAAGTGAATTAAACATATATTGCAGCAAATTCTTAGCATCTCCCATAGAACGCAACTGGTTCCAGCGACCACGATTAGTAAAGGCACGATCTCTCTCTTCCGCTTCTGAAAGTTGTGAAGCCATTGCAACAAGTGAATTTGATGAGACGCTCAGCATATTTTCCAACGATGCAATTCTAGCCATCCTTGCACTTGGTGACAGGGAAGACAACCTGATTTTGATCATCATAAAAATTGCATTAAACATAAAGGAACCAGAAATTAACCAACCCTTTCCTATGCTGCTAAGACTCCCTTTATTGTTGTTTAGTGACAAGAATAACATATTACTAGTAAAGAATTTGCATGAAAAGCACCTTGAAAATCCATTCTTTCCTTTAGGAGTACTCAACCCTTTTGAAGCAAGCTCTTCTAATTGTTTCAACACAGACAACTCTTCAGCCAGCGCAGTACGTCTGAAGAAGGTGTAAATACCATTCAATAATTAACATATCATTCTATACAAGTATATTTAAGCAGTAAAATTTCAGCTAAATACATACACTTGCGTTTGTTTCTCATATTCGGAACGAACTTCATGGACATTCACCATGACATTTAGCTCGTGATCAAGCCAACGCTGCAAAGTTTTCTCGTTGGTCTAAGGTTTTTTTTTTAAAAAAAAAGGACGGATCCATCAGCAAAATATATCTGCAGAAATGTACTTGAAAAAGAAACATAAATAGAAATTAAACATGGATACCTACCTGACCATTTGTTCCATTACTGTTAGCAACAACTGAAAAATTGCAGAGATCACACAGGAAGCCCAACATCAGCAGGAATTTAAAAATAGATAAATAAACTTCAAATATTGTATTCCAAATGTTAAACTAAATACACTACATCCTAGTGCATGAAGATAATTATAAGAATGTATATTACAAATATACGTTCCAATTTAACTTTGGCATATCTTTTAAACTTCTCTCCATATGCTTTGCTTGGTGAATTGGTGGTATACTGGGATTTCATTTTTACTTTTAATTTCAGTGCATCTCGCAATCAAATATTCAATTCATAAAAAATACTTAACTAAAGCAAATCACAAAACCATATCATAAAATTTTCAGCAATGAGGTAATTTCAGTATAAATTAACCCATTATACTTGTACAATCCATAAAAATATGCCTACAGATTAATACCTGAGTTATCACGTGCTGAAGATTTCCGTGCTTCTAGCAACTCCTTCAATCTCTTGGTAGCCATTGCCGCCTCTTCTGTTTTTCTTTGAAGAACCTGAAAGTGTCAAGAACATGAATTTCATGAGCACAATTCACAAATTAGCTTGACAGCAAATGAGTTACCAAGAATGCCATCTTGCAAATTTACTGTTAACCAAACAAATGAATATTGTAGTTTTTAGGAAGTAATATTATGTTATAGGACTAATCCCATTGCAAGGTATGGGACTTGAATCCCACATCGATCGTATGGGAGGTTGATGTGAGATTTATATAGTTCAATAGGCTCTCCTCCTCATAGGCTAGCTTTTGAGGTGGCTCCCCTATTGTCCTATATCATATTACACAATCAAGCAAGAATCAAGTATACAATATGATTGGGATTGTTGAAATCTATTAATAATGCCAGATTAGAGATCAATATTAAATAGGTAGCATGCTCACTGGTCGCAATGATGATTATAGCATGAATGAGAACCAAAAAAAAAATCTAACATGGAATATTAAAAGATTCAACCAAATTTCTCATACAACGCAGCTTGATTTCAATGGTGCAACACTGCAATTTCTTACTCCCTTCGTAACATATTACTAGCAACATTTTCTATTTTTGGTTGTAACATAATACTAGCAACATTTTTTTCTAATTTCATTCTATTCTATTTTTGGCAACAAAAAAATATCAAATTTACATTATTTCCCTTATTCATAATAATTAACACAATACTAACACAAGTAGGCCCCACATTTTTTCCCACCTTTTTTTATCTACTTTTCTCTCTTTATTTTTATCATTATTATACCACTTAATACTACAATTACCTTATTTCAACTAGGAGTCCGTGCTAGTTCGATTGTTGCTAGTAATTAGTTACGGAGGGAGTACATTGTAATTGCTTGAAAGAAAAATGACATAATTGTTCACAGAAACAAAGCTTACCTGTTTCTGACGTTGATTTAGCGCTTGCAGCTTATGCCTTTCATACTCGCTCCTCCTACCTTCCTTTCGTAACTGCAATTAATAATCAGTATCAAAAGACAATAAAAACCACGATAAGTGAAAGTAATCACTGAAAGCCAATCTAGAAGTAAGAAAAAAGAGGAGAAAGAGAAAAGAAGGTTGAAGAAATCAAGGAACACGAGAGAGAGAAAGAGCAGACATCTGGGAATCAGTTGACTGATAGCAATAGCAAGAAAAGTGCACAACACCTGTAAAAGCTCCTTCTCTCGAGAAGCTTTCCATTGTCGAAATTGTTCTGCCTCTTGCTTAATTTTATGTTGCAGTTGAACCTAGCATTACATGGAAGGTTAATAGAAAATTCATTAATGTTTGAGAGCACAATGTAAATGAATAGAAGTATAACCTTCTGCGACTTAATGTATTGTATTTCCTCTTGCAAGCGTTTCGCTGCTTCTTCACTTTTATGCTTTTGCTTCAACAGCTGAACCTGGTTCTCTTGTTTCTTTTTTAAATCCAGAATCTGAGATTTACATTAAAGTGATGATTAGAATCAATTTCCCAAGTGATTAAATCTTTCTGGATCACAGAAGAAAGGTTATGCACTTCAAACCCTTTACCTGTGCCTCAAGTGCCTTCAACTTCTGAGAATGAACATCTTGCAATTTCTGTGTCTGCCCATCAGAAGAAGCAGAAAGATTTTCTATCTCAGCCAAAAGGCGGTCTCGTTCTTGCTGCATTCATTGCATAAAATCAAGTGAATAAAACGAAAACCAAGTTATCAGCATTCCATCAAGTTGAACTCACTATAAGGAATAATCTCAATCACACCTGCACAGTTCTTTTCTCATCCTCAAGCTCCATTAATTTCTTCCCGAAATGCTGTTTCAGTGTCTCAGTATCACCTTCTCCAAAAAGCTTTATTTCAGACTGCAAAAAAAAAAAAAAAAAAAAGCAACTCAACTGAATTTAATTTGCACAACAACCCAATTATAGTCAAGGGATTCCTAAAAACTGCCAAAGTTAGAGGATGGAATACCCATAAAGCACACAACTATATTTTTGTGTGATGCAGTTGCAAACTGTAATTAATAATATCAGACGTGAAAAATAAAATGCAGTAAAGCATTAAGATTAATTATATAATGATATACCTCTTTTTGCTTCAGACGTCTATTCAACTCATTTAATTCTTTGTCCATAGTGTTCTGAAGAACCTCATGCTCCCATTCCTTGGCAGTTTCTTCATCCATGTCCTTGGAATCACCTATTGTGATTTACAGTTGCATTAGAATTACTTTACACAGATGAACCTCATTCAAAAGTAGCACGAAACTAGAAAAAGTTAACATAGCTAATGGAAAATAGAGCCCAATTTTATTAGCTAATCATGCTGTTTAGTGATAGGACATTTCTATTTTGTGGTTAACACATCATGACAGCGACAACCGAATTTGTTTTTCTTTTCCTTTATTTAATCAAGTTTGAGAATTCAACATACCCATACCAATTTCACTTATTGTATAATCAGATGAATCCATACTCTGGCGCCGCTTATGCCCCTCAGCCTTCACTGAACAAATTTCTCCACCCTAGTAATTAAAGGGCCCAGCCTTTCAGCACAATTACATATTAAAAGAATATACATTGCTACTCTATTCAAAATAATATAAAGCTGGAAAAAAAATCAATGTAATAAGAAACTCAGGAGAACCGATGTCAAGAAAAGAATCCATGGTCCAGGCTCAGATCAAGGATACATCACCTACCTGAACAAAAGTATCACAATGATCATCAGCAGGATCCTCGTTGCGGTATTTACTAAGCTCTCGACGAAGATCTTCATTAGTTGATTCAAGCCATGAAATCCTTTCCTTCAAGGCCTACATGTCCATGTCAATTATTATACAAAAGATGTGGCCTAGCCGAGTTAGCAAAGATCCACGCAATTTCAATACCTGTACTTCATCTGAAGAGGGCCCCCCTCCACCTCTCGCGCAAAGTTCTGCTTGCAAATACTCTAGCTGCTGCCTCATCTTAATCATCTCATTGGATATTGGATCTCTATTGACCTATTTCAACAAACAAAACTTTATAAATAGCAGTACCTCATAAAGCCATAATGTCATACAATATGGAGGAAAAAAAGAGCGAGTCAGGATAACTTGCAAGATTATGTTACACTCACCACTGGCTTATTTTGAATATTACGGGCACGATTTGCATACTTGAGTGTGTTAAGAGTTTCTTCAGCATTTATATCAGCTGGACTGATGCAAGCTGGAAAACAAACATCCAACATTATAGGCACTGGATAAGAGCATGACATTATACATTGGAACTACAGAATGGGGACAAGAGAAAACAGATAGGAAAGAGGTCAAAACTAGTGCTCATAATCTCATCCTGATGCTGTACATCAGGGATTGTTGTCGAAGCAACGCAAAAACCCTTTATTAATGAATGTTGATTTCTTTGTGAGGTTTAGAAAACCCTAAAATTTTCTAAAAGTTTGCTGAACAATGTCATTGACTACCTAATTATCTAGCCAAACACAGATCTTTCATTTATCTAGGTCACTATATACAGCAAAGTCTCTTGAAGACAGAACTGCTGGAGATACCATATTTCTAAAAGCACAAAATCTGAAAATCTTTTTGAAACTTATTGGTGAAGCTTTCACAATGAAATGTTGGTATTAAATAGTATGGAAATTGAATCATAAATAATTGAGCTTTCAATATTCTTGTGACAGATATCAGCTAATACTGTTATTGAGCAGCTCAATCAGCACAACAAAGACATGAGGAAAAAATATGCAGTTAAAAAAACACTCAAGTATCATGATGTGCTTGGAGAAGAAGCAATTACCAATCATAACAGTCCTGCTGTTTCCACCTAGTGAATCCTGAAAGAATATACAACAGCACACATACTGTTAGCAAGCATAGTTGCAACATTAGCAGAAATAAAAGCTAATCATTAGCACGTTTGCCCGCCTATCTCCAAAGACGTATCAATTATCTTTTAACATTATTTCTATTACATGAAACAATATCTCACCTTCCATTATTATTTTTAGATTCTTGAATTCTTCATCTTCTTTTTTAGGATTAAACTTCGTAAATTTTGACCAAACAGCTACTAATATATAACAGAATACATAGTAATGTAAATTATTATGAATTTTCATAATGTGTATTTTTTTTGTTATTTATATTTATACATAAAAGATCAATGTCATGTCTTGGAGACTATGAAAAAACAAGTGGAGCATCTTAAAAAACAGAGTTAATATCTGTTAATACAAAGAATCCCCCAACTGGCATAGAAACTCTGGACGAAATTATTAGGCTCAAGAACGGCCCACAGAGCAAAATTCCAGATTAAACCAAATCAACATTGGGCTCTTCACTCAACCAAAACAACTTGTGCAATAAACTAAATGAGAAGGCTGCTTAAGCTTACTTTGTACATCAATCCTTTCATCATTTTATCATTATAGTTTGCTATACACCATAAATAAATCAAGTCTTTCTTTAGTTTTAATATGTGTAGTCAATAATAGTCAATTCTTTTATGTTAAGTCCCATAAGGGCATTTTAGTCATTTCTTGTTTTAGGAGTTAAGTCTATAAATAATCTTGTACTTTGTCATTTTGTGGGGTGAATTAATAAAATCAGAAATAGATTCTTGGAGAGTAAAGCTTTCTCTTGAAAATAAGCTTGGCATTTGTTCTGTTCTGTGGGTGTGTGTTCGTGGTGTGCAGGAGAGGACAGCAGGTCACAGCATAGTTCAGTCATGCAAGTCTTAGATATTAAGTAACACAAGACAACCGATAGAACTTTCCTGTGTCAATCAGGAAAGTTAAAAGAGGTACAACAAAATTCAAAGTGGGGAGTGTTTTCCAACTTCCAAAACCACAAAAATATTCCTCTATACTATGAAGTATGAACAAACTAATATGAGTACATACGTTGAGCATTAAAGTTCAAGACCCAAATTATGAAAACACTAATTAAATTAGTGGAAATCATAACTAATTTTCAAATCTATTCAACAAGCAATTAACAATCGAGTTAATTTACTGTCTCGATAGGGAACATGTAAGCCACAAATTATGAAAACACTAATTAAATTAGTGGAAATCATAACTAATTTTCAAATATATTAAACAAGCAATTGCTGTCAGAGATTATTTCAAACCTGCAATAATCGAGTTAATTTACTGTCTCGATAGGGAACATGTAAGCTTTCTTTCCTTTTTTTCTCATCACCAAGAGCGCTGATGACATTTCCTAGGGCAAGGAGACCCTTGTTAATATGAACTCCTGTATAAAACAAAAACTGGCTATTATCCTCTTGCATAAACAGAAGAAAAATACAAGCAGAAATAAATGAACAATATTTAAACAAACCTTCTTTAAAACGCATGCCATCAGAGCCAGTTCTTTTTGCACGCTCGGACCCAGCGAGATCTACTAAATGTAACTTAGCTGATAGGTATTCGTCGCTCATGCATTCATTGAGATTGCCCTCTTCAGGAATTGCACGACTCTTGCGCATTTGCTCTAGAGTTATGGTGAAGATGGCATGAGAACGACTACAAGCATAAACTTGGCATCAGCAAGAGATTAAACACAGCCATACTCTTTACATACAGGTGACCACCTTAGTAATCCGAACAACATTACTTCCTATTTATTGCCCCTGGGTCCCCACAACAAAAATAACATATAAATAATATAGAAATGTATAAAATGGAGATATTGACCAAGATATGGCTCACAGGATCAAGTCGGGGTGGCTTAAATGAAAAGTGGCCACAGGAGTGTTGTGTAATCGAAGCATCCCCTTAAAGTTGAAGGGGAAATTCTACAGGACCGCTATAAGACCAATGTTACTCTATGGTACAGAATGTTGGGCTTCTAAGAAGGAGCACATTCAAAAGGTAGGGGTTACAGAGATGCAGATGTTGAGATGGATGTATAGCAATGAAGATATCCATAGGAAAGTTGGTTTGAGCATGTAACACGGAGACCCCAGGGAGCACTGGCACGAAGAGTGGAAGAGTGGGATCAGGGGGATTTCAAATGTGGTAAGGGGAGACCGAAAATGACTTGGTAGGAAGGAGTTAGAAAAGATAAGAAGTAGATGGATTAACAAGAGATTGAAGCTCTCGACCTTACGGGGTGGAGAAGGAAAATCTATATGGAATTGTGGACGACCTCCCGGAATAATCACTTTGGTTCATGTAGCTGACCCCACCTATGGGAATAAGGCTTTGATTGATTGATTGATAAAATAAAACCATTAATTTATTAGTAGATGCTGCTACAAGTCAAAAATTAATCAGTTAAGAAGAAGGACATCAATTCTTTTTAATATACTCTTAATATAACAAATTAATCACAAATATGGCCACTAAGATCCTGTTCTTTTGGATTTGATTTTAGAAAAATTTAATTCAGTTCAGTTCAACTCCTGCTGAGTCTAGGATTTAGTTTTGTTCACTCAGTTCAGTTCAGTTCATTCAATCCAAAATATCATGCATAAGTGACACCTTTGTTCAGCACATCAAACCCCCCCCCCCTCTCTCTCTCTCTCTCTCTCCGGCCAACATTTCAACCCAGATACGTGCAGAAACATGTGTAGCTTCCAATTGATTAAACAGAAGGTCATGAAGAGAATTCTTTCTAGAAATTTAGCTTGATATATACCTGGATTGATTGTTCATGTTAGTACTCCCAGTTGCCCTACTCAATGATCCTTGCTCAAGGCAAGTTGCCATTTCATTCAATGATCTGACTTCTACTTCAGTAGATCCCGCTAAAGTAATAACACCATTAGACGATTCACGTATCTGTATTGGTGGTTTTCCAGGTATTGTTACTTTCCCTGGACTTGCAGCTTCTGATTTGGCTGATAGAGAAGAATCCAGCAAATCTCGAACTTCCTCTTTATGAATCTGAAGAGATTACATAGTCTAGTCATAAAACAGGGAGAAACATGCATAAATGTAACATCAGCTATCAACAAATATGTATAAATGTAATTTCAGATATTGAAAGAGGGGGGTTGAGAGAGAGAGTGTGTGCGTGTTTGGGGGGGGGGGGGTATCAAACAATCAAATAAAACAGAACATCATTCATGATCAGGAATTTAAGGCTCAGATAAGATCATGAAAAGGAAAAAATGGTTGCAGAAGACGAAGGTCGCTATAAGCTAACAGAAATACAAATGGTTAGAGGCTGCCAGCCTGCCACAGCCTAATACTAAGGTCGATATAAGCTAACAGAAACCTATACAATGCAGTAGCAATGCATTTATTGGAGTGAGATTTAATACTCTGATCATCATTCCTGGTATGTTAAATGAATTCCAAAAAGACCCAAGTATGCCATCAAAAAAAAAAAAAAAGAATCAAGTATGGTTAAATGAAGTTAGCTGAAGGCCCAAGTAAAATTAGAATCAGTTTGTAAGGAAAAAACCCGCAACACACACCTCGATAAAAGAAACATGCAATTGGAAATCAGTTTCATCCTTCAATTTTTCAATTTTGTTGAATAATGTATTCACAACTTGAGGAATTATTCCTGTATGTCCACCTTCTTTAAATGCTGTACCCATGGTATACGTTTTACCTGACCCTGTCTGCAAGATGATGAAAATTTGAATATATTGTTTATTAATTGACAAAATGAGAATAATGATGCATAACTTTTCAATAACAGAAATTGGAGACTTACCTGACCATAAGCAAATACTGTTGCATTATATCCCTGGAATAAACCATCGACAAGAGGGGCAACACATTCTTCAAACATAGAAGAAGATGGAGAAGCAGAATTCCCGTAGACATGATCAAATGTAAAGGAATGAGTCCCAATTTGTACCTGCGGGGCACAAACTATGAGCATTAGAATTCTCAATAAAAATGAAATCCTAAAAGCACTAATCAAAGAACAAGGGTATCCTACAGAGATCATGTGTGCTCATATGTAAAATTTTGGTGTTAGTGACAAATATACAGTTCTTCAGCATATGCATGGAAACAGATTTCTCATCATAATTTGCAGACAACATTCAATGATATATTGAACATAAATTAGACAAGTGTCATTCATAAATTCAATAAGCTGAAATAACCTACAAGTTATTGGCTTTTGCAGCTTAATATCAAGAAGAATATCTTCTATTCCATTTTAAGCTCGTATTTCTATTCCAATTTTGATTTCATATTAAATGATATGCTAGTATGCAATGCGCCAACATCTAGCAAAGATAACTAAGGTATCATATGGTGCATTTCATACTGAGCAATTCCTATGACAACTGAAGAAAATTAAAATTTTGAAGGTGCCATATGTACACTCTCATTTTCAAAAAATTGTAGTCTTCATTAAGAAGTAACTTATAATTATTTTCTGGCTTTACAACACATTTATGCTCTTCTTTGGCACTTAACAACTTGATCACATTTTAGTCCAACAACAGCTTACAGAAAATTTGCAAACTGCTTGGCTTTTCGGGCCGGGCCTACAAAAATAACCAAAAAGCCTAATCAAATGTTCAAAGCCCGCACGAATAAATGAAAAAATCGGGCAGGGCCGGGCCCAAATTCGGGCCTAATTTTCATGCCCAAAGCCCGCCAAAAATCAGGCCGGGTCGGGCCACTTTTGATCAGCTCTAAACTAGAGCAGTATTGACTATTGAGTAAATGTATTTTCCCAAACAAGACAACATAATCACTCTCATTAGTCTCTCATAGGTTGAATGTAGGGCTTTGGCCCAAACAGGAGCATTATTGCTAAGTGATTTTCATAGTCTCTTTCATGGTGCTTTATACTGAAAGAGTGTTTCCACCCATTGAATATGGATGCTGAAGAAATATTGGGAAAAAAAAAAATTGCTCTGTTAAATACACTCAATAACAAGGAATTTCACCACATCAATATAAATATAATTTATACCAACAAAATCAATATTTACAATTGGAGTAGATCTCTTTCAAAGAAGAGTCTTTAAACTTAGACTTTCTCAACCCAGTTATATAATTCTCATTAAATTTTAAACAACTGATAGTCAACAAAGAGATTCAACCTTGACAAAGCACCTGATCAAACTCACATGCAAAGAAGTTGCTTTCTTATGCATTCATGACAATAGAAATTGACATCATGAAGCTTATAAATTGCCCATTAATCCAAAAATAGCAAAAAAAATTAAATTTTTTTTTATTGAATTTACCCTAATCAGGGAGGGAAGAAAAAGACAGATACTTTTACATTCATCACATTATATAATTATAATAATTTTTAGTAAAAATGTAAGAATTTTGACGGATTTGATGCTAGGGTATAATTTTTCAGACCATTTGAAAAAAAAATCATTCAACAAAAAGGCAAAAATATTCAATGCATACATAACACTAATCAATCAATCATTAAATCACTTTCTTTAAATTAAAAATCTAGACACTCAAAATTAGAACTGCCATTGCTAAAGATCTAGATCACACTCAAAACAACATTAAATGAAACCAAAATTAACAGAATTATTCAACTACCTGAGGCTTCCCACGAGCAACAGTAACACAGTCTTTACATCCTTGAAGCTTTTCATCCCCAATTAATGGCCGAATATGAACTGCTACTTTTACACAACATTCTTCACCTCCTCCTCCCCCTCCTTCCATCATTCAACAACCTTTTTTGTGGGGATTAATGAGTTTCCCCAACTGATTAAACCCAGATAATTAAAAAAAATTATTTAAAAAAAAACCCACAAAAAATGACAATGAGAGGGAGAGAACGAATGAGATTTGTGGGTAGTGAAACGAATTCCTGTGGGGAAAGTGATACAGCAACTAGAATTCAATTCAGATGTACTAATTAACTACTTTATTTATTTATTTCAGGAAAACAAAAAATGAAAAATGAAGGGAAAACAAAAGATGAGAATGAATGAGAGATTTGGGGGTTGTCAGAAGAAGCAGAATACTGTAGAAGAAAGTGATGGTGCAACTATATGAAGATGTCACAGTAAAGAGAGAGATAGATTGAAGGAGAATGCTTTAAAAGGAAATATGATAAAGTATGGAAAAGTGGAATAAGGGGAAAAAAAAAAGGGAAAAAAAGGTTAAAAAATTAAGTTGTTGTTGTTGTTGTTGTTGGTGATGTTGTGGGTGTTGATGTTATTGTTGATGATGTTGTTGAGGGGAGTAACTGCAAGGACAACCACCACTTCTATCATTTTCCTTGGTCTTCACTGCACTGCACTGCACTGCTTCTGCCACAAATACACACCAAAAATCTTGCAGAAAATAGAAGAGAGAGAGAGAGAAGAGGAGAAAAGAGACAAAAGGGTTAAAATGGTATTTTGCTTGCTGCTTTTCTTTTCCCCTGCTGTGAAACTAGTGATGCCTAGAAAAAAGAGGAAAAAAAAATAAATGGAAGCATACACACCACAATTATGAGTAGTCCAACATATATCTATATCTATAATAACAATTATTAAAAGATGCGCAAATCACTATAATTACGCCACGTAAGCATTGACACAATTATGACACAACTACATTTATTTGTTGATTTAAATATGCTTCTTTATAACCATATTGTTTTATCACTTAGGAAAAATAAAGAGAGAAAAAAAATAAAAAAATAAAAATGGAAGAAGGCGATGAAGTGATAGCTCATAGTAACAAATGCTTTGCTAGCTCCAATACAATGGGTTTTTTTTTCTAATTGAATTTCAACTCGTCCATAAAATTCATCTACAATCCAACTTATAATTTTCAATTTATTTTGTTCATCATAATACCTAGATTTGTTGTTGACATTTTCCCATCATGTTGATATTTCATTTGAGATAGATGTAAATTGAGGGTAATTTTACTGATTCGAGCTTGTTTGGATTGTTCTTGGTGTTTCAACAGTCAACGATTATCATCCATGCCAAAGGTCTATTAATTATAGTGCATTTATTAGTAGTGCACTATACCTTTTAGGCTTATTTATGTCTCTATTTTTTTCCGTTTAACCGATAGAGCAAATGTGTAAAATAAAAGCAATAAAACTGTTGGACTCGGGGCAACGCCTGGGCCAAAACACTAGTAATATATTAAAATGTGTTCATCTCGTCGTATTAACAAAATGCCTAAACAAGCATTGAACTCACAACCTACCTTCATGTAATAATACTTTTTACATGTAGTTTATATCTTCTCATCTATATCTATAATCTATAATCTATAATTATTAAATATTTAAAACAGGAAGTTTTAAATGCCACATGTCATCCTTTTGTTAATCCTTTTTTTTAGCTCTGCCATGTGTCATGTTATTTGCGATGTATTGTGCCACGTAAGATTGTCCACATATGTTGTTATAACCTTCATATAGTAAAATACAACCTATTAACCATCAAACCATTTTAATTTGTTTGTTTAACATTTATCATTAAAATAAGATAAATGTAAGCTATCAACCATCAAACCACTTTAATTTGTTGGTTTTAGATTTAACGTTAAAATATGATAAAGCCTTGCAAATTAGTGTAACTAAAAAATAATAACACATTTCAAATAAATCTACTAAGTTAACAGCCACTATTGTTACATACCATCTTATCTCAAATTTTTTTAATGTTGTTCTCTTTTAATTCCAAATCTTTAATATTTTTTAAAATTTATTATTATTTATCACACCATCATTATCATCTATATTAATTCGCATTAGACAAAAAAAAGAATCAATTATGAAGTTTATGAAAAATAACAAAATACAAATTATAATAATAATCGACCCGGGGCATTGCCCGGGCTAAAATACTAGTTCTTTGTGAAAAATGTGGGGGAAAAGTGAGTACTAAGTAGTGCTTATATTCAGCTTACATTCTAAAGGTGTAGGTTTTGATCATCGTCCTTACGTGAAGATTTTCCCTGTTTATCTCTGCTCAAGTGTTAGGGTGATAAACGGGTATCAGTTGCACCTCGGTATAACACCCCTATTCTCAGGTGAATCGGAGTTCACTAGTAGATATTGTCCTTTTTGGACCTTAGCCCACAAGGATTTATTTTGAAGTGGGAATGACCTACCCAATCCATCAGGACACCGAAATGGGCCCTAGCTCTAATACCATCTGTAACACCACTATACTTGGGTGAACAGGAGCCCACTAGTAGATATTGTCCTCTTTGGTTCCTAGCCCGCAAGGTTTTGCTTTGGATTGAGAACGGCCCACCCAAAAAGTCTCTACTAGGTTGAGGTATTCATCACTATATAAAGAAGATTTCGTTCTCCTCAACTTCTGATGTGGGATGACTTTTACTCCGTTTTTCCTTGCGGGCTAAGGTCCAAAGAGGACAATATCTACCAGTGGCTTCATATTCACCCAAGGATTGGAGTGTTACACTCGACACCTGTCATGAGTGCCCACTTTACAAATTTAAGAATGTTTCACCTCAAAATCATATGGCAATAAGGAAAATGGTTCATTAGTCTTGTAAAATAAACACAACTTTACCTATTTTTTAACGTTGGGTACACATGCCTTCACTCTTTTTCATTTGTTGTCAATTCAGGTCAACAGTTCAGTTTTGGTTTTAATCAATTATTTTGGGTTGTTTCAGTTAAATTAATGTCAGATAAATTTTTTCAACTAAATTCAGTTAATTTTGATTTCAGTTCAATTTTTGTACGAACATATTTCAGTTCAGTTTTAGTTAATTGTTATGTTTAACCAATCAGTTAAAAAGTCGAACAGGTGCAATTTAGTTCAATTCAAAATGTCAACAATTTAGTTCAGTTTCGGTTACAGTTTTTTTTATTTAGTTAGCCTCGGTTCATGTCATTTCAGATTATAATCTTGTAACAAATAATTTCAGTTCAGTTTAAGTTATTTCAATTTCAGTTAATTTCGTTCCTTTTTTTTGATATAAACTTTGTACATATAAATTTAGCTTCACTTTCAATTCGATTAGTTTCAGTTTCGATTTTTGATATACAAAATTTTAACTGTTATTTTTAATTTTAATTTAGTTATTTCAATAATTTTTTGAAAACAATTAGCTTCGGTTATGTCTCATTTCGGCTAATTTCAGATTCATTTCAAATAATTTAGGATTTGTATTATTTGTATTCTCATGATTGTTTTGGTAGATTTATGGTCATAGTAAATGATTTGAAATCTCTTGGCAAAAGTTTTTCTAATGAGGATCTTATGAAAAAAGTGTTGCGTAATTTGACATATCAATGGACAGCCAAGATAATAGCAATATATGAGGCCAAAGATCTTTCCATACTGAGTCTGGAACAACTGATTGGTTCCCTTATAACCTACGAGATGCTGATTGAATCAAAGTCCGAAAAGGAACTAGTAAAGGGTATTGCACTGAAAGGAACAATAGAAGAAGAAGATGATGACATAACTATGATGGCTAAGAGGTTTGAAAAGCACTTCAGGGTACAGAGAAAAAACCTGAGAGCAGGTAAAAATTTCAAGAAAACTAACTCTTATACTGTGGGTTATTTTAAATATGGAGACATGGGACACCATTCGTTACTGTCCCAAATGGAAAGAAAAATAGTCCAAGAAAATTGACAAAAGACATTTAAGAATGTTATGTTAGCATCCATGTGTGGAGACTCTGACTCTGGATCTGACTATGAGAAAGAGGAAACCCAAGAATCAAACTACATACATAACTGTTCATTATTAACGAAAATTATTACAAATGTTTATTGTTTTTATTTTTATTTTTTGAAGCATATATTTTGTAATGCTTTCATTTTTTAAAAAATTAAAAAAATTATAAAAATTATAATAAATTTCGTACGGAAAATTCCCCATTGATGCCTCCCGTATAGTAATGATGTAGTTTAAGTTTTTAGAAAATTTTGGGGGTAATTTAGACTTATTAAGAGGGGGGGGGGGACATAGTTCCCTTTTACTTAATTATAGTAGCTTTCTTTGCACGCAATGCATGCGACAATTTTGAAAAATTTATATTATTGTTGCCAGTATACCCGGTGTTATTTTGTGTACTGATTTTGGTTTGTTATCCAATTTTGTAAAGTATAACCTCCATCCCTATAAGTTTAATTTGTTGCATGTGGACTTTTGTCACTATTCATTGTGTAACTTTGTCTCTCTATAATTTTATACGTATAAGAAAAAATATAGTCAAGTGGGATCTCATTTGATTTGGATTAATGTGTACTTTTTTAATATATAATTTTTTATTATATATATATCTAAAGATTTATATATTCATTTAACGTTATGTTTTGAGAAGCGTGAAAAAGTAAATGTAGTAAACTTGAAGGACAGAGTAAGTATAGATTTCTTTGTTAATTTAGTTAAGGGAGGGGGTAAAAGTGTATTTCACTTGGATACCGCCGCGGCCTCTCCTTCCCTTACATAATAGAGATAAAACTTATTTTTTTATGCACGCTATGCATGGATGGCATTTTGACCTTATTGGGTTTTTTTTTTTTTAAAAGAAATCGATAGCTTCCATATAAGGTGACATCTACTTACAAATAATAATTACAATTTATATTAAAATATAAATAATAAAATTATCCCTCATAATCGATCCCCCTAGATCAATCTCTCCCTCTCTCTCGCACACACACATAAAGATTTTTATGTATTTTGTGTGTATAATTGTGTTATTTTGGGCATAACTATTGCTATCAATAACTTAAACGACACGAAATGTTTACATATGAGCTCACATCTATTTAAAAATAATGAAAAATAGGGAGAAAAAACATACATATTTGTTTAGCAACACTAACTTTAAAAAAATAAAGATTCAACTATTGAAATATTTCAAGATGTATATGAACTAAATTACTTGATAATTAATAATTGATGCAATTAACACTTAACACCGAACTTATGCAACTACTTTCAAAACCACGCAATGCACGGTGTCATGTTATGGTTTTATTAATTATGCTATTTGAAATCATTGTAATGGATTTAGAAATATATATATATAATAGAATTAAGAAACCAAAAGCAAAATTATTAGAAAATATTTATTGCTAAAGTGGTCATTATCCTCATTTTAATAAGATTTACTAATGTTTGTATAGATATGCATGAGACACTTTTTAGTGTAAAATAGGATAGATAATTTTTGCAAGCCACTTAAATACCATTAAGCTATTCATAAATAATGGTAATAAAAACATTTAGATTCCCATACAGAAATATATCAAAATAAAATTATACGTAATTTAATGAGATTTTTCATTTACACTTAACATATATACCTATGCAATCAGTAACAACAAATAGAAAAAAAATTGGTGGTTAGAGCATAAGATTAGTAATAACTAACAAGAGGTCATGAATAATTCCACAAGAGAGAATCATTCATTATTTGTGCAATTCTCAGAGTAATCTATTTCATCCTATAACTAACAACATAAAAAGTTCATCAATTATACTCTCTCTAATCAAATTTTGATTGTAATAAATAAAATGTAAAATTATATCAATATCCGTGTTTATTTCTAGAGAATGCAAAATAATTCATATGATTTTTTTTTGTTTTTTTATAAATTATATTTTTTAATTTTAATAGAAAAATTGAAAATAACAAAATTTATATTTTTAAATTCTCTATAAAGACACTTGTGACTCGTATTGATATACGAAGTACTTTTATTATAATGAAAATTTGATAGGCGAAAATTGTATAGTGTATAAAATTTTTTGTTCAATGTTGTTGGATGAAGGGGAAAAATTTTGTTTTAATTTGTGGCGCATACATTTTCAATTGTGTGTATGTGTGTGTGGCCGTGTGGGTAGGTGTGTATTCTAATCTTTTGTTTGCACAACAAATTAAGAGCATATGAAGGACTAGCTTGTAAATATGAAAAATTGCAAGCTACAAACTCAACCATTGTAGAGAAAATGAACTTGTAGCTTGTACAAATCTTGTAGCTCAACAACGATATAAGGTTTTGGGCTCCACTATATTTTAGGCCTTTTTTTCATTATTGCAATAAATTTCAAGCTACAAAGCTACAAATTTTGTAAATTACCATTGTAGTTACTTATAGCTTGAAAATGGAGAGTGATTTGGCACTCCCCAAATTAATTTTGGCACTCTTCATTATTATTATTCATGTGAGAGGGGGAGAAGTGCCAAAATAAAATTGAGGAGTGCCAAAATCATTTCCCCTTGAAAATGATGTAGCTTAGAAATGTGATAGTGACATATTTTTGCATTCTCTAAGTTAAATTCACCATTGTGGATTCTTAGTTATATTAATTTATTCAATCTACACAAAATTGTAGAACAATGATAAAGTTACATTAGTTTATTCAATCTACCCGAACAAGGGTGAATTTACATTCTCTACAAATGATTTGTAAAGCAAAAATATGATTTTTAGTTACATTAATTTATTAGTTGTTGGCTTTTGGTTGTTCAACTCGGTCAAATTGTCAAAATTATGTTTGGATATTGGCCTTTTTCAGTGCATTTTCAACTGAATTTTTCAGCCAAAAACTAAAAGCTACTAACACTAGCTTTTTCAAATTGGCTTTTGACTTTTCATTTATTAATTTACAAATTTACCCATTAGTTATGCAACTTCAAGGGTTCAACCATCCAACTAATATCCTAACGGTTCGTTTGGTTGTTGATAATAAATTGTGGTTATGGTAATGAATTTATAATGTAATTTTATTAAGGATGAACCTTATAATCTCATTAAAAACAAAATTTCATTCCCAAGCTTCAATTTTTCTTCCCATTTTTTATTCTCATCCATTGCCATTGAGGGAGGGGTGATATTTGATGGGAATAAATATCTGTGAAAAAAATAGACAGATTGGAGTTAAACTAGTTACATCATGAAAATTGATTTTGATTTCCCTTCCAAATTTAGTTAAAAATTCATTCCCATTACTATTATTTATGATGGCTACCAAACGAGCCATAAAGGTCATTTATGTCATTTTGCTATGTAACATTCACCCGACAAAAACCAAATTTACCAAACATACTTACAAAAATAAGAATAGTTAAATAGCCAACAATTCCATCCAAATTAAAATAATCCATCAAATTAACTAGCATGCAATAGCCAACACCCAACAACCGATTATCAAACAGGGCAGGCTCAAGAGTCAAGATTTTATGCCAATTGAATGCCAACGGCTTTGTAACAGCTCAGCACATCACTCACTTTACCTTTTGATGTCCATGTGCTCAGTGCTCCGTTATCAATTCAAATTTACCATCTTACCCTTCGTTTGTGCTGTGGCCCCTACATCAACTGGAAAAATGAGTAACGTAAGGCATGGTTTTGTTTATTTCTCTTTTTTTTTTTTTTGGTTTTTTCCTTGACAATCTAGACAGATCTTTGAGTAGTGATTTTGGCACTTTAAAATTGATTTTGGTATCCCTTTTCTTTCACATGAATAATAATAATAATAAATTTTTGGGGTGCCAAAAATCATTTTTTCAATCTTTTTATTAGGCTCCTTTTACAAGAATATCACACTGACATGGAGGTTGGTGAAAAATTGCATTGTAGGTGAGAATCAAATATTGGAATTTGAATATAACAACTCAAGAATACGAGAGTAACTCCAGGAAATTGATATTGACACAACTAAATTGATATGGGTACAACTTTTTGTGAGAGGAGATAATAATTTTTTTGGAAGGAAATAACAATTTTTTAAAAATGAACTGTGTATAATAAATCAGGCTTTCTTCCTTCGATGAAATTTTTTGACTTATCAGTATATAAAAAGAAAGAGAATTTAACATGCATATAAGGATCAATATCAGTATGCTTAAGGGTTCGGTTCAAATTTCAATGCCCTCAATAAGAAACATAATCCACATTGCGATTAGCTTTCCAAAGAATATGAGCCGGCGAAACCACAGTAAAATCTTAAAGGACAAGGCAGATGTCATCCATTAACACATAAAATGCTGAATTTTGACATTTAAAGTGCGCCTACAAAATATTAATAACAGTAAAATCCGCATTCAGATTATCGCCTATAAATAAAGCCATGATAGAGAGAATATATATACATGCAATATGAAAATGAAGTCATAGCCCAGTGGTTAGGGCTTCGGAATTCCAGACACGAGGTCCTGAGTTCGATTCTCACTGCACGCATTTGCGAGGATTCCTTATTATCCCCCTTACAGATGCGTGTGTTGGCTAAAATTGGGCCGAATGACCTACAGTCGGATCCGGTTCCAAGATCTAGTATCCCACACATTATCTATATATATATATATATATATATATATATACAACTCATGTTCACGTGAATAGGGAATCGTATGTCGATTTTTATGGGCTTGTTTTTCTTTCACATCTCGTGCAAAGTGCACAACTTATGTGTCACTCACAAACTCTTTTTCTATTTTTCTATACTATTCCAAGTTCTAACCGTGATGAACAAGACACTTTATTTTTTGTTCTTGTTTTTGTTTTGGGATGATCAAGTTGTTGACGTTCCAACTTCCATAAGTATCCACTTTTCTTGTCTTTTTCTTTTAATTATCCTTTTGTTAATTGAGGTGGATCGAATTCTCCTACCTATATATGCAACATGTCTAATTCTTCTACCAAGTGTATTGTAGTGCACTATTTTAGTATTTTATGATGATATGATGATATTTATCAATTAGTAGGGCATTGCTATATTTATCTGGTATTGTCCATTATTAATGAAGACATTATAATATTATTAAATTTATGAGCTAACTAGATTCTAATATCAAAATTAACCACAACACCCTACTTTGTAAATCACTGCAAAAAACTCACACAACGAGGGCAACTTATCATGATTAAAGAGGGCAATATAAGTATTGTTTTACTTAATGATGCCTACAAGGGCAATTATTTTTGCACTAATTGATATTAACAATGAAGACAATATGATTATTTTGTCCTCTTAGACTTTTGAAACTTTGCCCTATTTGACAATAAATAAAGTGTTTAAATCGATCAATTGCCCTTTTTGAATTGAATCAAAGAGGGCAAAACATCTAAAATTGGCTTTGAAACCTAATACAATGGGGTTACAAGGGCAACATGAAGATAATACTAAAATTGTCATTATAACCTAAGAAGACAAATTTTGTATCAAATAGGGCAATTTTAATTGTCATTCTTGAACACATTTTTTTGTAGTGAATGTTGGATTGTCTAACCGTATAAATTATAGATTAGGTTAATTTATAAATAACTCCCTAATATTTTTTTATATAATTGGAAAAATTGCCAAGAATAAGCCAACATTTGGGCGATCTTCCACAAATAAGCCAACCTTTTGAAAATCCAGAAATAAGCTAACCTTGTTATCATTTAAGACAAAAATAAGTCAAATGATTATTTAACATGTTATTTTCTATTATTTTTTATCACTATTTTACAATCATTCAACCTATTTTTTGCTTTAAATGATAACAGTAACTTGAAACAACAGATAACTAATAGATTAAATATTCGTTTAACCTATTTTTGGCTTAAATGATAACAAGGTTAGCTCATTTCTGGATTTTCAAAAGGTTGCCTTAAATGTGAAAGATCAGCCAAAAGTTGGCTTATTCTTGGCAATTTTTCCTATATAATTTTGAAATAAATACCTTATCAAAAAAATCATGAAATAATCACCTTATAGTTCATTTTTTGTTAGATTTTACTATTGAGGTTAGTTAAGGTTGTTAGCTTGAGTTAGTTAATTGTACTGTAGTTAAGTTAGATTAGCTTATTTCAATATGTCTATATATATATATATATATATATATATATATATATATCTGTACTATTTAGTTAGTTGTCTAATTGTAAGTGAACAAGAATATTGTTCTGTACTTCTATTACACGAAATACAATTCTTCATTTCATCTTCTTCATTCACAACATTCTCATGGTATCAGAGCCTATTCCAAGTTGGAATTAGTTTTTTTTTTTTCTTTTATATTGTGCACGATTTTTTGGTGCAAGATTTAATTGAAGATTAAGAGCTGAAGCTTCTTGAATAGTTCTTTAATGGCGGATGTGAATTCGAATTCTGGTATTACTGATACAAATTCAGGTATGAGAGATCCTTATTTTGTTGCCAATTCTGATAACCCTGCTGCTTCCCTTACGAATGTGTTGTTTAATGGGTCTAATTTTGTAAGAAGGAGTAAAAATGTTAAACGAGCTTTAGGAGCAAAAAATAAGCTAGGTTTCATTGATGGTAGTTTACTTGAACCTAGTGAAAATCATAAGGACTATGCTAAGTGGAAGTGTGCTGATTATAATGGTGAATTCTTGGATCTTGAGTTCAATGAAAGGAGAGGTTGCTGATGATTTTTCAGACATAGAGTCTGCATATGATTTGTAGTGTGAATTGAATGTAAGATATAAACAGACTAATGGACCAACAATTTTGCAATTAAAAAAAGAAATAGCCAATTTGAGGCAAGAAAATCTCACAATTCTTGGTTATTTTGGGAAGGTAAAGAAATTTTGGGATGAGCTGAAAAGTTTGAGGGCAATGCCTACTTGTACATGTGGGGCTTTTAAAGCTTGTACATGTGAGTTTCTAAACAAGATAGCTGACTTTGAGCAGGAAGATAAACTAATGCAGTTTTTAATGGGTTTGAATCCTACATATGAAAACACAATCACATATATAATAATCATGGATCCTCTTCCTGATATTGGGAAGGCTTATTCTATAACTTTGCAAGTGGAGAAACAAAAGGAGTTATGTGCTGCTCAGGAGAGTGTACCTGAGAGTAGTGCATTGGTTGTCCATAGGTCTGTGAGAACAGGACAGAGCATTGTGCAGAGTAGTGGTTATGCATGGTCCAAGATCTGTGCAGAATGGTGGACATGTTGCTAAGAGGGATTGGAAGAAAGAGAGGCTGGAGAGATTTTGTATTGTATGTAAGACCAGAGGGCATTTGGCTGATCAGTGCTTTAGGGTCATTGGATACCTTGAGTGGTATACAGCTTTGAAAGGTAAGAATGTAGTAGTTGGTAGCAATGGTGGACAGAGGTTGAGATTGGCTGCTAATGCTTGTGTTGATAATGGAAATCAGTCCTATGCAGATACTCCTCTAAATGATTACAATATGTATAGTGTTGCTAATGACAAGAATGGCCAGAATTTGCAGATAGTACCTGTGGACAGATCCAAGAGTGATCTTGGTGGGACTTCTGGTTGGTCTAACACAAATTTTGCAGGTATGGCTTCTTACTTACTTAGTTGCATTACTATAAAACAAGATGATAAATATATTTGGATTGTTGATTTTGGTGCAAGTGATCACATGACATTTGATTTTGACATTCTTGAAAATAAAAGAAAATTAGAAAAATGCATTAAAGTTGGACTTCCTGATGGTTCTTGTAAATTGGTTGAATGGATTGGTGAAGTGTATATTAGACCACAACTTGTTTTAAAGAATGTCATGTTTGTAGAAGGTTTTAAGCATAATCTTTTGTCTGTTGGTAAGATGCTTGAAACTTCTAATGTTCATGTTGATTTCACTAAAGATAAATGTGTTTTTCAGGACCATACTAATCTAGTATTAGCCTTGGGATACAAAGCTGAAGGGTTGTACTGTCTGAAAGCTTCTGAGCATTTGAACAGAGCTTCTGCTCATTTGAGTACTGTTGTGCTTGTATATGAAGATAAAAATAAAGCTAATGTTGCTATGTCTAGCTTAAATAAAAATAGTTTTGACTTCATGCTAGGTTAGGACATGTATCTGTTTCTAAGATGCATCATATGTTTCAGTTTAGAGATAAAAATATAGTTGAGAATAATTGTCATGTTTGTAAGTGTGCAAAATTGCATAAGCTTCCTTTTAAAAGAAGTGTGAATAAAGCTTTAGAAGTCTTTGATCTCTTACATATTGATCTTTAGGGGCCTTATAGAGTGGTTGCCTTGAATGGAGCAAAGTATTTTTTAACTATGGTTGATGATTGTAGTAGGACTACTTGGACTTTTCTTTTGAATAATAAACTACAAGTTCCTTCTACAGTAGCTAATTTTCTTGCTTATGCTGAGACTCAATATAATAAGAAGGTAAAATGTGTTAGATCTGATAATGGAACTGAGATTGTACAAGAGCAATGTAAATCCTTGTTTAATAAGAAAGGTATAATACATCAAAGGAGTGTTGTAGTTGTTCCTCAACAAAATGGGAGAGTTGAGAGAAAACATAGACATTTATTAGAGATGTCAAGAGCTTTGAGATTTCATGCTAATCTTCCAAAATTTTTTTGGGAAGATTGTGTTTTGACTACTACTTATATCATTAATAGATTACCTACAAAAGTTTTGGATTAGAAAACTCCATATGAAGTACTATTAAACAAGAAACCATTATATGATGATTTAAAGGTATTTGGTTGTCTTTGTTATGCCTATAATAATCAAAGAAACAGAGATAAGTTTGATTCTAGGGCCAAGAAATGTATATTTCTTGGTTATCCTTATGGTAAAAAAACTTTTAAACTTTATGATTTAGAAACTTCTAAAATTTTTGTTTCAAGAGATGTAGTGTTTCATGAAGAAATATTTCCTTACTTTGAAAAAGATAGTAGCAATAATAATATTGCTGCACCTGTGTTAATTAGTTTTGGAGCTGACAAAAATGATTTTAGTAATTACTATAATAATGTTTTAATTTCTTATTCTGATCAAAATATTGTAACTAATTCTGATCAGAATAATAATAATAATAATAGTCCTGATCAGATTTTGTCACAATATTTTGCAACTGATTCTGCTCAATTGAGTCAGAACACTAGTGGTGATTCTAATGCTAATATGCAGCTTGATCTTCATCAAATTATTCCAAATTCTACTTCTTCTAATTCTTCTGATCAACCTGCTATTAGTGCATCTTCTGTTCCTTCACAAATAAATCCCGATCTTTCTTCTAATGCTAATTCACATATACCAAATCAGCCTATTTTTCAAAATCATATATCTCAGATAATTTCGCAAAGACCTATTCAAAAGTCCACTAAACTAGATGGCTTTCAGTGCTCTTATATACCTCACAGAACAGAAAATTTGCATTATCAATCTCTTTCATTTGCTGTAAATTCTTCACAAATTAATGATCCTAAATCCTATAATCAAGCAAGACATAATCCTGAATGGATTTCAGCTATTGATAAAGAGTGAAAAGCTCTAGAAGAAAATAAAACATGGATTCTAACAACCTTGCCAACAGGAAAAAGAGCAATTGGCTCTAAGTGGGTATTCAAAACTAAGCTCAACCCAGATGGCACTATTGAAAGATACAAAGCAAGGCTCGTTGCAACTGGATATCAGCAAGTAGAAGGTGAAGACTTCACTCAAACTTTTTCACCTGTTGTAAAATTAGCAACAGTAAGAATGGTGATTGCTCTAGCCACAGTTAAACAATGGCCAATTTGGCAATTAGATGTAAACAATGCCTTTCTTCATGGGAATTTGGATGAGGAGGTTTATGTAACACCCCAATAATTCTCATCAAAGTATAAATGCTATTTTCAAGAAATACTGAGAATTATTAAAGTATTATCGCCACGTGTGGAAACGTATTGGCTTACTCAGAATTTTGCAGCGGAAATAAAATAGTACGTAAGTTAAGTTAAAAAGAAATTAAATCTATTACAACTTGGAACCATTGAGGTCCTGGAATTATTAATCCAACTCAAACGAGAGATATTGCAAAATAAATCCAACCTAAATAAAAGAAATATTTTAAAGTTAACCAAACTATAAAATTTAAATCAAATTTGGAAAATATTTCTCAAAATTTATTAATGTTGAGAATACCTCACTTAAGCCCATAGTCGTCCCTGAATTCCGACAAACTTACCTTGACCCTGAACGACTTCTCACCAATAATTGGGTCATCACAGGGTCAAGATATTAACAAGACCAAATTTGTACGGCGTTAGCAAAGCTGAGTACGACAATTAAATAAGCATACAGATCTATTGCATATAAAAATCATGTCAAAAACTTAATTGCTATGGTGAGTAATTAGTTATTATTCCCTTGTTAAACACATTGATTATTAGGTGGCCCTCTAGAGCCGAAGCCAGTGTAAGCACCGGACGAGTTGTCTATGCCTAGAAGGTGACAATAGGAGCTACCCACGTCACAAATAAAAGGAATGAGCTCAGTCCACTAACGGAACACGTGGATCCTACGGTTCCCTTAAAGTCACGAGACCTGCCGTGACCCCAATCTACATCCATGTCAATACTCCAGACGTGCACTTGTCTAGAGTTTTAATGCTTACCCGAATCTTTCACTTTAAGTGATTAGTGTCTTGAGAGTTATTACACATAACAAGCACACACATATCATACAATCCACATAACACTTGTTTTAATTATTGTTCAGATAAAACACACTGAACTCTTATCTATTTAACGAGATTCCCATTAAGAACATATGTCTTAAGTGGTATCCCAAAGCTATTAAAGGGCATGAAATATTCGGAGAATCTATTCATGCATTACCAATAAACTTGAAAGGGACAACCTGTCCATGTGCAAAATAAATTGCTACTAATAAACTTGAAAGGGACAACCTGTCCATATGCAAAATAAATTGCTACTAATGAAGCATGAAATATTCAAAGAACCTATTCATGCAATATTCTCTTTTATAATCGGAACATGAAATAATCTTTCCTATTCTTTCCTTGATTGGTTTGCAAACACAGGTTATACAAACAATTAAACTCATCACAAACAGTCATGTTCCACAAATTCACATATCTTGACAATCATGATAGAAATACGCAAAGTCCTAACATGATACTACGTCTGAAAACTTATCAATCACGCGTACCTTGAATAAACTTGGTGGTACTCCACCTTTTCCTTTCAGAACTCGTCTAAGTAATATTCCTCGCTTATAATATAAAAGACAATAGTATTAAACTCGAGTCCTAAAAAAAATATCCAGCAGCTCTAACCTATCCTAAGACCGCAAATTATTATATGGTCCCAGGACCACGTAGCTCTACGTGGTCCCTGGCCAAAACGACGTAGTTTTGGAGTTAAAAAAATAGTTTTTAACATAAAATCAGTTTCCTAAATACATGGGAAAATCAGTTTTTGGGGAAAATCTTTTATTATAGAATTTCTATTTTCAATGAATTAAAAGTAGTTTCTATATTCATAAAAAAAATCAGTTTTTTTTTTTTTTTTTTTTTTTTTTTTTTTTTTTTAATGTAAAAATCAGTTTTTTTTTTTTTTCTAAATTAAAAGCACAACTTAATTCATTGCTTAATTTCTTATAATAATTTTCGTAAAAATCATTTTTTTTCAGTAGTAAGACATTGAAGATTCACGTATTCGTTGGATTTTATATGATGGATGATGTTGTTGTGCCTTGCAAGAAGGTTGCACATGAAAAAATGAACATGAAGAATTGAAGATTGCACATGAAAAAATGAACTTGAAGAATTGAAGATTGCACATTGAAGAGTGCTCTGTTTTCTGTTTTTTTTTTATTTTTTTTTTTAAACCGAGTGTAGCAACGAGTGTGGAGGTTGCTGCGGCGACCGGCGAGGGTCGGCGGCTGTACGGTGGTGGTGCTTTGGTGGTTATGGAGGTTGAAGGTGGAAGGTGGAAGGTTGAGGATGGGTATGGAGGTTCTTGGTTTTGAATTTTGATTTTTTTTTTCTTTTCCTGCTTGGGTCACGGTGAGAGAGTGGAGGTTTTTCTTTTCTTTTTTTTTCCTCTTTTTGCTTTTTGACCTAATTTGGTTTACCCTGGGGTATATATAATGATACGGTTGTTTAGGGTTTCCCAATAGGTTGGGCTTGTGACAAATTCCCTTAAGCCCTTATCAATTTCAAACACTGAATTTTTACTATTTCATTCTTTTATTTATTTATATATCTATCTTTTTGAATGGTTAAAAACCGATAATTAAACCTTTGAGTTATGTTAAATATGACCCACAAATTTTCGTAAAAATGATTTCAAACATATAAATCATTAATATTTCCATAAAATAAAATATTTAATTTATTTTATTAATTCCAATCCCGGAAATATCCGTTTACGGGTATAAAAGTCGCGTATTTATGTATAAATAATTCTATATTAGGGTATAAAAATATGGGGATTACAGTTTACATGTTTCCTCCTGCTGGATACACAAAGGCTAGTGCAGGGCAAGTTTGTAAGTTAGAAAAGTCTCTCTATGGCTTGAAGCAAGCACCTAGGCAGTGGAACAAGGAGCTCAAAGGTTTTCTAAAATCAAAAGGATTTGTTCAATCTAAAATGGACTATTCCTTATTCACAAGACAGTGGCAAGGAGAATTCTTGATTGTGATAGTTTATGTAGATGATATTTTGGTTACTGGCACATCAAGAAGTCAAATTGATGAAATTAAACAAGATTTGGACATTACTTTTACTATTAAAGACTTGGGTGAACTGCATTACTTTCTTGGGGTTGAGGTAACAAGAAATAAATCTGGAACTTTCATGAGTCAGAAAAAGTATATTAAGGATGTGCTATTTGATGCTGGAATGGAAAACTGTGATATTGTTGTTGCTCCTCTTCCCTTAGGCTTGAAATTATCATTGGATGAAGGAGAGGAGATTGAGAAGCCTGAGTTCTATAGAAGGATAGTTGGCAGATTATTATACCTAGGGTTTACAAGACCTGATGTTTCATATTCAGCCCAACATTTAAGCCAATTTATGCAAAAGCCAAGAGCACCCCATCTCAGAGCTGCTATGCATGTTTTAAAGTACTCAAAAGGAACATCAGACCTTGGATTACATTATACCTCAACCTCAGACATGAACATCAAAGCATTTAGTGATTCTGATTGGGGCTCTTGCAAGTTTTCAAGCAGATCTTTGAGTTCTTATGCAGTCTTTCTTGGACAGAACTTAATATCATGGAAAACAAAGAAACAATCAACAGTGAGTAAGTCGTCCACTGAAGCTGAGTACAGAAGTTTGTCAAGCTCAGCTAGTGAGGTTGCTTGGGTTGCTGAAATTCTTCAAGATCTGCAAGTTCAGTCAGCCCTGCCTATCTCTATATTCTGTGACAACACTTCAACTATACAACTTGCTGAAAACCCAATGTTCCATGACAAAACTAAGCATATTAAAAGGGATATGCACTATGTTAGGGAGCAAATAGAAGATGGGTTTATTAAAGTACAATATGTTCCTACAACAGATCAGCTTGCTGATCTTTTGACCAAGCGTTTGTCTTCTTCACAACATTCTGTTTTAAGTTGCAAGCTTGGACTCAAGACCCCTAGTCCAGCTTGAGGGGAGGGTATTGAGGTTAGTTAAGGTTGTTAGCTTGAGTTAGTTAATTGTACTGTAGTTAAGTTAGATTAGCTTATTTCAATATGTCTATATATATATATATATCTGTACTATTTAGTTAGTTGTCTAATTGTAAGTGAACAAGAATATTGTTCTGTACTTCTATTACACGAAATACAATTCTTCATTTCATCTTCTTCATTCACAATATTCTCATTTACCATCTTGTCTGGATTTTGCCTAATTTTTTCAGGTCTTACATTTTATGAATTTTTAGGGCTTTTTAGGGTAGTAATTACAAATCGTGTAATTATAAATAAAACCATTACTAATGAAAATAACTTAATAATAGTAACTTTAACACTAATTATTTATTAATATTATTGGTGTTATGGTTATTAAATAATAATAGTAGCATTCGTAGTAACAATGATGACAACAATGATCATAATGGTAGAAATGAAAATACTGCTTTTGACTAGAAACGAAACTCATAAGTCGATTTTAAACCTACACAAGAATTTCTCAAGTTAGAATAATAATCTTAGCTTAAAAAGTTTTCGAGTTAGACCTGTATTCCAACACGTTTATGTATGCGAGTTGACATGACAGAAAAACTGATAGGACACTGAATTAGCGGATTTGACTTGACACATTAAAGTAAATGGGTTTTTTTTTTTTTTAATCATAAGAATCAAGTGGTTTTCCACCATTACTTGGATTTCTCACAAAATATATTCTTCTACTTTTGTAAAATCAAAAATTCATCACGTGTTCTTAATATGTTTATTACGTTTCATTTTTAAGTGTTTCAAAATGTTCCAACTATTTATGGGGTGTTTGGTATAAAAATTTAGAATATAATGGTATTGGAATGACAATCCATATCTTTTTACAGTTGTTTGTTCCATTCAACCATTAAAGAGATGCATGGGGATGCGAATCTCTAGGAGGATATGATTTATAGTTAGATTATATTCATATGGTTCTACGTAACAGAAATTCGCTAGTCTTTAATAATGAGCCAACTCCCATCCCCAAAGCTATCAAACAAATTCTAAACTTCTTCATTAATTGGATGAGACATCCTGATGATATTACTTCAACTTCTTGACAGGGCGTCGCAACCCGTCAAAAATAACCTAAATATCATAACTAATGTAGCAGTGATAAGTAGGGTCAAATCCACAAAGAAGCAATTTAATTTCTTTTATTACTAAAAAGTGTGAACTATGTAAAGGGCTTTTGTGATTGAATTATCCTAAATAACTACTAAATAAAGAAAAGAAAACAAAGGTTGAATTTTTATTGGAATTAAATGAATGAAGGAAATTCTAGGGTTTAGGGTTTTATGAATGAAATCATAAACTAATTGAATTCCAATGTTCAATAATTCATTAACAAATTCTAACCAAGATCTAACAGGCTTTCGCAATTTATTAGATCTACAGATTTACATAACAGGCTCTCGCAATTTATTAAATAAATCTGCCTAAAATCTTAAGTCTTAATGAAGTTTTCACCTTTCGGCTACCGGCTAGATTATTCCTCAAATTTATATGATCAAAACAGATTTTAGGGAATTAAAACTAGTCATGAATTAAAGAACAAAAGACTCAATTAATCTAATCATTCAAACATACTTTTCCCAAACCCTAGATCTAAAGAACTACTCACACATATTTAAAAGAATCAAAGCAATAAACATGATCACAATAAAAAGCATTAATAAAATAAATAAGAAAGAAATAATACCAGAATTGGAAAAAGATTGAATCTTTAATTAACTTGAATTGAATTGAATTTAATGTGTTTTAACAATAAAAGAGAGAGAAAGAAACCCTAAAAGCAGAAAAGAAAACCTAAAGAAAGCATAAGGTCTTTACAAGGGATTAAAACAGGTATTTATAGGCAAAATTGGGCTTAAATGGAGCCCGTAACGCTGGCCCCGGTACGGGGTACATGCACCCCGGTACCGGGGTTGTCGCTGGAGTCAGGTACGTACTTCTGGAAAATGTCGAGTGAAGAGCTGTGCAGAGACCCCGGTCCGGGGTACATGTACCCCGGTACCGGGGCCGATGCTGGGGAACTTTGGCTTCAAAGCGAAGGAGAGGAGCAGGGGCAGCAACCACCCCGGTACCGGGGTGCATGTACCCCGATCGGGGTGCATGAACCCCGGTAAGGTTTGCACAGACCCCGGCCGGTACCGGGGTCTGGTTTGATGCACTGACTTCGAACGTCCATAACTCCTTCGTTTCAAGTCAGAATTGAGCTTATGACCTACCTTTGGAAAGCTCTTTGAATCTAGTTTCCAATGCCGCTGTAATCGCTTGAATCCGATATTCATAGATTTATTTATATCCAAAATAGTGAGAGGTGGTCAAAATCATTCGAACTGAATAATCGAACAATTTCAAGCCAATTCTTCACTAATTGTCACCAGAACCTCTATGAAACTCACCGTGACATCCTAATGCTTCTCCTTTGCCTAGATTGGTGTACTTTGATGGTTTTTGTCCCATTTATAGCATCTTTTATCAAAAACCTGTCAAAAACATGGGAAAGACACAAAACACTCCAAACCGACTTATTTGCAGTAAAACGGCTCCTAAGAGCACGGTTAGCCCAATAAAACCATGAAAAATTAGGAGGAAAAACACATAATAAAACAAGTTATCACTTCCCCATCCCAAAAATTAAAGAAATAGAGTTCTTCCTCTTCTACTAACAATAACAGACTCAATGTCTATTGGACCCCCCCTCCAAATAATTATTTTAAACTTAATTTTGATGGGTCAAAATATGACTCCAATAGTACAGCCATCTATTGGCTTCAGTATAAGAAATCACAAAGGTGAGATTATTTTATCAGCGGCTAAGAAAATTCATAGCAATGCTAGTATCCTTTTTGCAGGGGCTAGCTATGGCTCTACAAGAAAGTATTAAACAAGCCATATCTCTTGGTATTTCTCGTCTATCATAGAAGGAGATAACCTTACAGTTATCAATTCAATTAGAAACATTTGGCATATTCCTTGGGAGTAAGAATTTAATTAGAGATTCCAAAATAGGCCTTGATTCCCTAGGAGTAAGTATTTACTTTTAGCAGCTATATGCAAATAGCAGCTTTCCACATCTTTCCCGCCAATTATATTGCTCCATTTGTGCAGAAATAAATGGAAGTGGTCTCGTGTACAAGTGAAGCCAAAACAGTACGTGGACAATAAACGACACCCTTGGGACAATAAGTGTGTTACACAGGACAATAATTGCGTTGCACGGGACAATAACTATGACATTCATTCGAAAACCACTAAATGCATATAGCTGCTAAGATTTTATCATTACTCGATTCCCTAGACCATGTTGTCATAAGTCATTCCTATAGAGAAGCAAACAAAGCAACATACTACCTTGCGAATCTAGGACATAAATTCAGTTCCAGGACTTGTTGACTCCATCCTTATGATCCTTCTCTTCCCTTATCACCCGTAAGGATGCTCTCGGTTGGCCCCCTTAAGTTGAGTCAATCGGTTTTTTCTTTCCTTATAAAAAAAAAATACTCCCTCCGTTTTGTTTTAGTTTAATCACTTGAGTTTTACCAAAACCAATAAATTATAGGGAGTTGGAGAAAAAGAATAAATGATGATTAAAAGTTGTATAAAAAGTAAGAGAGAGTATGAAAAAGAGAGGAAAGAGGGAAATTTTTTTATTGAATTTAGTCAAAAGTATGAGAGGAAGTATGGAAAATGCACATGGAAATCATAAATTAATAAATATAGAAGAATAAATGTAAGAAGTGAGTAAATTAAAAGTTAAAAAAATGAGTAAATTAAAAACAAAAAAGGAAAGTGAGTACAAAAAAATTTAAAAAAGAGGGAGTATTTGTTAGTGTTAAATGGAGAGAAACAAATTAGAGATAGCATTTCATAAGTATAGCAATAAACAGAAATTACATCTTCTTAAAAAGAAAAAAAATGTTATATCTAATTTGATGCTTCCTTTCTTACTAAATATTGTAAATAAAAGGAAACTGATACAATATTAATACTAAATAGTTTTATGGCCCATGATATTCACGAGATGATTTGTGTGGTTTTCTGTATGAATTAAGTTTTAACTATAATTTTTCTCCTTGATCGATGTTTAATTTGAAATTTTGGGTTTATTTTTATGCATGTGTAACTATTGCTTAATTATTTATGTTATTTTTATATATGAATTAATTTGTATAAATGTACTAAGCTAGGCATTGATAGAAGGAAAGATGAAATAAAAATAAACTAATTAATCAAAATATAATATTAACATCAAACAAAATGAGAAATTCTTTATATTAAAAATTTTAATATAGAGATTAAGGTTTTATGTAATCCCTCCGTAACATATTAATGACAACAAGTCATTTTGCACGCACTTTAAGAAAGCAATTTAAGGATGCAAACGAACAAATGGATCAAAGATAACTTTAAGATTAGTAACTTATGATCTTAATATTACTTGTGTTAAAACCATTTTGATTAATTTGTTCATCTACACCCTTAAATCACTATCTTAAAGTGCGTGCAAAATAACTTGTATGTTGCCATTAATATGTTACGAAGGTCCGAGGGAGTAATATTTAGTTTTGGTATGTGGTCATGTGGATTGTTAGGTTAAGTTAAGTTTTTTTTTTTAATAATTAAAATGAAGTGTTTCATATTTGTTTATGGGATGTTGAAGGTTTTTAGGGTGAGAGAAGGATATTTGACGTGTCATTAAAAGGAGGATGGAATGAGGAGTGATTTGTGTGGAGTATATATGATCTAAAATGTGCCATGCGTGTTTTTAAGGGTGAGTTTTAATGTAATAGGTATAGATGAATCTTCCCTTTTTTTATAATTAATTTCTTAATAAGCACCCCACATTTCAAACTTAATTAAAAAAAATGACGCGCTGCGAGTAGACTTGGTTATTGGGCGGGTCTGGTCAGGGTTAGGGTCAACTGAAAAGGGTCAATAGAGGGTCGGGCCAAAGTGGGCCGCAGGTCATTAGAGGGTTGTTAGCGGTCGGGCCATTAAAGCATTAAATATAAACAAAATTTAAGGTAGCTAATAGTTAAAACAAATGTATACGAATAAATTAATGTAATTATTTTTGTCAAAACAATTTTTTTTTGAAAAATTTATTAGGCTATTATTTTTGGCCCTGTATTGACCTTGGTCGATAAGACCTTGTCCATTAAAGACCATGTCCAATAAAAACCCTGTAACCTTGACCCTAACCGCATGCCATTGGATTATCCTGTCCAATAACCAAGTCTAGCTGCGACTAATAAAATTTGTTAAATAATGCTCTTAATGTTAACTTTAATAGACTACATAAAACTCAATTCTCAAATGCACAAGTGACAAACTTTCACATTAACATCAATTCTAAATCAATATACTTTTTTTTTCTTTTTAAAATTCACAAATTAAAAGAGCGATAAGAATCAAATCTGAAATGGCATTAAAAATTCTGTCCCATAAAAAATGCTCTACTTTGACTTTATATACACTATTAATTTTGTAACTTTTACCCTCTTTAATTTTATAAATGTAAGGAAAAACATAGTCATGTGAGATCTGGTTTATTTCGTCTCGATACATATACTTTCCAAATATGTAACTTTTAACCTTATATATAGTTAAAGATATTAATATCTCTATTATATAAGCCAAGGGGGAGACATGGTATCCCCCCTCGAAAAGTCCATAATGCCCTTTAAAAATTTATTAAAAATCAAATAACATCACTCTTATTTATTAAGCAAAGTTAATACAATTTTTGAATTTTTTTAAATTAAAATATTACAAAATATACAATTCGGAAAAATAAAATAAAATAATCAAAATTCATCTTTTTGAATTCTCTATAAATAGACACCCATTTTAATATAGTTTGTTACATAAATTTTTTACCTTTTTATTATCGTAGAAATTTGATAACCGATTTTGTTCATTGTTGTGGAATGGCTGGATGAAAGGGGAATGTTTGTTTACGATTATGTGAATGAGTGTGAATTTTTGAAAAAAAATCAATTTCTCAAACAAAAACTCGAGTTTTGAAGATACACTAAAATTGTCGTCGCACGCAAAGCATGCACACAAGGCTAGTTTAAAAAGGAAGATCAAAAATGGATAATCTCACCTTTCACATTTACTCAACTAATAAGGATTTTTTAAATATAAGTACCTAATATTTTCCAAAATTTTGAAATAACTACCTAATGATTTTTTTAAAAAAAATTATTTAACTACCTAATTCTGACTTTCACTTGAACTTCAGTACCAACTAAAGTTTTCTGTTAAATAAAACGTTATTCTATTCTCAAATGATCTGGAATGGCGAACAATCTTGAGCTCTGAGTTAATCTTCATTGAAATCTGCTTAAATGGTGAACAATCTGGAATGACGAACTTCATGAACACGAATTAATCTAGATCAGAACTCGCAATCCTCTTTCTTCTCAAATGATTCGAATGTTGCAATCCCAGGAAATTTTTCCTTCTCTCTTCTATTTTCTCTCCCAAACATCTTCTTCCTTGTGCCTCGTTTTCTGTCTCCTCGATATATAATAACTCCCAATTTCTCTTCCTGATGAACTTGATATTTCTCTCTTAAATCGTGGTATTAATGTTTTGAAATGACGAGTTTAAAATGTTACATCTATTAAAAAACGGAGTGAATATTATTTTAAGATTAATTAAATGTATCATTAAAAAAAGAAACTTTAAACATAAATTTTACCATCAACGAAATTGAGACTTTTGGCGCCTACAAATTGGAAATATTTTTAAATTTTGCCATTAACGCCCATGAATCTTGACTCATTGGCTAATCTTTTGTCTTTTTGTCCATGGCATAGGCTTAAAAAGAAATGACACCTAATTATGCATTGTGCACCAAGAATCATGTACTAATTAGTAATTATACATAATCAATTCAATGAAAAAGCATGTTTATCCCATAACACATGATGATAATGATCTCAAAAGTAAGTGCCCATGTGCTAATTATATTTGAGGTCAAATGCATGTATCAATAATTATCAGTCAACCAAAATCAAAGCTCACTCAAAAAGAATGTAATGTTGAAATAACACCAATTTAAGGTTGGTAAATGGTAAATTACAGCTTAGATTAAAGGCCCAAATGATGGCTTTGTAAATAAATAACTAAAACCGACAAAGTTAATCTGAGATTTGATTTGAAATACTCAATCTGAGATTTTATTTTAGTGGGAAACGATAATCTGAATCTTGATTTGAAATCAAGTTGATCGGTACAAAGATCATCCAAAATCGAATAGGCGGTATAGGCCCGATCCCGAACTAGTAAGAAAATTTTAAACTATATTATACCCGGCCAATTCTTCATACTTATCTTTTTTGTAATCATACTTTTAAATTTTTATCCATTAACACCATATTAAAATCAATGACCAATAATATCAAGCAGGTGTTGATATAGAAATCATCTTTTGATATACAACTAGTTTTAACCCCGTGCCTTGCATGAGATTTTGTTTGACTTATAAATTGACTACGTAAGTGAAAATTTACAATGTTTTACCATAAATATATATATAAGAAACATCTATTCATATACACATAAAAACAAATAAAGGAATTGAACATGCATATAAATAAGAGCATTCACTTTGTAAATAAGAGTTTAAAACTATGCATTTAATATTAAATTAAGATATGAACAAAAAGTTATGAATTAAAGAACCAGGCAATGTAAGGAAGTTAAAGAGATTAGAAAGATGATTAGGTAATTTATCATTAAATTTCTTATTTTATTTATTTTTTTTAGAAATTATAAAGTCAATATGTTTTGAAAAAAACCCAAATCACCCAAAACATACTCAGAATAAAGCAAATTGAACATTATCAACTGATAACATCTAACTGAATGGGAAAAAAACTCAAAATATTGATGACAAAAACTTACCCAAATCCGTAGTTGAGCAAAGCAATTGGAGCATTGCGGTCTTAACTTTGAGAAATTGGATTGTACTTGTTATTGTTGCAGTCATTCTCAACTGATTGCAGGAAGATGAATGACAATTAATAATGAAGGGGAGCAACAATTGAGGAGCAAGAAGCTGAAATGAAGAGTCATGCAAATGAAAAGGTAATGCACAAATTTTGATTAGGAGAATATTAATGGGTGGGTTGATGAGTGAGTGAATGAGGGAGGTGAAGTGTCATGGGGAGGAGGGCTAAAGGGTGGACACGTGGCACTAAAACATTCTGTTTTAAATATTTAAAGTTTAGATGTGTAATAATTAATATCATATGAATATTTATGATCGAATAAATTACTAATATAATTTTTTAAATAAGCTAAATTACTAATATTAATATTGAATTACTTCTAGTACTTTAAAGATGTAATAAATCAATAATAAATTTTGAAAATTTAAAAGAGTAATCAAAATACCATTGTACATTTATTTTAAAAATGATTGAAGAACAATCTCTTATACAATCAACGACTAATTTTGATACTATCTGAAACCGTCTAAGCAGATGTTATACAATCGAAACCAACCAATCTGATTTTGGTCTGAAACCTTGATCCGAAAACCCATTCAATCAGGAAGAATAATGATCCAAACATAATTTGAATCTAAAATGATCGTGGTCTGAAAATAATTTGATCTTACATAGTCCGATTCGAATTGATCCATTCCTAATCTGATCTTTCGTCTTTAAATAACACCATCTTACATCAAATTTTTTACTATTGACAATGTTATTATCTTTAGTTATGTTTTGGTAAAATTATAAGAATTATATATTAATGAACTATCTATTGAGACGAATCCAACAAGATCCCATATGACTAAATATTTTTATACACGTGAACCACAAAAGCCAATTATAAGAGTAATGGTGAACAGAGTTGCGAATAACTAGCGGCAGAGGAAGTATTTTTCTAATTTTATGCCTTCTTTTTCAACTTGTCATGCCAGATAATTGTTAAAAAAATTATTATTTTTATGTAGTAAATAGATAATTTTTTTTTTGAAGTAAAAGTAAACAGGGAAGAAAAGATTTCTACCAATCGAAAAAATATCATGACTTACAAGTGAAAAGAAAATAATTGATGAACTTAGCATTCAGAAAAGGATATATATCAATATGTATATGTGTCCAATGCTTAGCGACACAACATAATCTGTTGTATGATTGGCTTCCTAAAAGATGTGATCCAAAGACGTCGGAGCAAAATCACGAAGGATGGTGGGATGTCGTTCATAAGCAACCGAATCTTCCAAGGGCAACGAAACTTACCCAACAAAACATTAATAACCGTTAGGTTTTCATCTTAAATAAAAATAGTGGAAAATTTATATTGACGAGGCAGGAGGAGCACGTTACGAAGAGCCGTAGCTTCAGCTACAAGTGGGGAAGCATTGCCGAAAAAAGGCACGAGCAACCAAGCAATCGCCATTGTGGTCTCGATGAACAACACTTGTTGAAGACACGCCTTGACTAGAAGAACCGTCAAAATTTAGTTTAATGATGTATGGAATGTAGTATATAGATAATATATATGAAGAAAGTAATCAAATAGTTTTTTGGGGGGGATTTTTTATGAGAAGCTAACATGTGCCATAGAAATGAAATAACTCTAGTTATTTTAGTAGTAGGTAAATGATGAGTTTTATTTGCAAATAAAATATATAATACATATAAATTTAAACTTAAAGAAGTCCCAATATAATGGTTAATTATCAACTATAATTTCTCTCAACTTTTTAGAGAGAGAAGGGGTTTCACGATCTTTCCAAAAGTCTAGAAGTTCATAAAAGTGTAATCATCACCCAAAAAAATATATGCATCAACAAATTAAATGTCATGCCAAATTAGTGCGAACTCATAGATTGTATTGCCTCAGATGAAGATTTTTATTAAGGTTATTGTTGATTGAATATACAATGTAATTAGTTCTAATGTGTTATGTATTTTTGTTGGAATTATAATATTATATTCCCGATTTTGTATTGAAGGATTCGAATTTACCATTTACACGTTATAAAAAGTTTTCAAAAAAAAAAAACCGTCGCCCCAAAATGATAAAATTTCACCCCAAATTTTGAATAAAAGGACGACATTGCCTTTTATTTCAAACAACACAACAACAAACCGGATTACTTGGACAAAGGTCATGAAAACCATGACAACCACCACTAGCAACAACGCCTAAGTTCATGGTGATAATTTTTTTTGTTAAGGGGGAGGGGGTGTTTGGACCAGACTGCTAGACCATAGTCTTGGGGGGGGGGGGAGGTTGTGGGTGGTGGTAGTTATGGCTTGGTTTTCCGAGTCGTTGTCCAAGTAATCAATATTATTATAGTGTTGTTTTAGTTTTTTTATGCATGTTAAGGGAAATTTTGTCATTTTGATTCAAAATTTGGGGCAATATTTAGTCATTTTTGGCCGACCTTTATTATTTCACTTTATATTTTCTCCGTTTCAAAATATTTGTTACATTTGAAAATTTAAGCATGCCTGCATGAGGAGAGGGAAACTTTAACTAAGAATAATTTTAAGAAAAAAAAGTTCACACAAGATCGATATTGTTGGATTAATCTAGATGCATACTTTTTAAATATCAAATTTTATAATATAGTGAAAGGTAAAATAGATAACATAAACATAACCAATATATGATGTGCATGCATGGAGCAATGATAAATCTACAACTCAGAAAAAATAGATTTTCAAGCTTCTTTTTCTTCTTCTTCTTATTATTATTAAAAACAATGCAACAATATTTTATCTAAAACTCCATTATTCTCTCTGCCATTTATGGCAAAAAATATTTTGATTCTTTTACAACAGAACTCTTTCCCTAAATAATGTTAAGAATAATTTTATTCCCAAAATGCTGCTACTTTTTCTTCAATTCCCAAATTACCGTCCACGTAGACGGTTCAATGATTTTTTTTTTCAATTTTCGTGACAAAACAGCTACTGGGAGTAGCGGTTTTACTGAAGAAAACCGCTGCTCCCAGCAGCGGTTTGTCCTAGTTAAAAAAAAATACAAGTTTCCTAGGTAACCTATTGACTTTCAACCTTTATAAAAAAAAATTGCACATAAACCGCTACTGCCAGTAGAGGTTTTTTTTATCTGAGAAAACTGCTACTGGTAGTAGCGGTTTATCATTTTGATTTTTTTTTCTATGCTGACGTGGACGGTAATTTGGGAATTGATATAAAAGTGAATGCATTTTGGGAATTAGAAAACTTCATAGCATTATTCATGGAAAGAGTTCTTTACAACATATGTCTACTTACTTATGCTCATCTCTACGATAAATCCTATTGATTATCTTGATTTCCAAGTCCACTTCATTCCATCTCTTAAGGATTGATCTCACATCAATGTTAAGTTCTTCACTTCTTGTATATTTTATTTAAATAATTAAGTTGTAGGATTGAAGGAAAATGCAATTTGATAGTCAACTAAAACTTTTAGCTAAAATCTATAATTTTTTACCTAATTAGACAGTTTGAATAGAACTGCTACAATAATTCTCATGTTAAGTCTATCTTTTTAATTAAAAAAATAAAACTATACTGTTGTTCTACTGTCACATATTATGTGGAACTCATCATATTATTTGTGAGAGGTAAAATATTCAAGAGTTTCAAATAATATGTAACGGAGGTAGCACTATGTAGGGCTGATTACAACCGGGTACTCGGTATATTTTCATGGAACCAAAACCGGACTCGCCGATTCATAGAATATTGAAATTGGATTTGGAACCAGTCTAACTGGGTAATAATTTCCTAGAACTAGAACTGAAACTGCCGGGTACCTGTTCTAATACCAGGTACTCGAAATTTTTTATTTTTTTTTAATAGATGTGTATTTTGTTTAAGTTCTGAAATTCAAATAACAAATTGGCTCAATGACCAACAACTACTCTACCACAAAATTACCACGCACTAAACATCCATAATTTTGTGTAATATAATAAAACTTATCCTTGCCAAAAAAAAAAATAAATAAATAAAACTTATAAAATAAAAATTACGGAGTACAAGTTTACATAAACAACCGAGTACCCGGTTGTAACAATTCTAGTATTGGAAAAACTTGTATTGTTACAACCGGTACCCAGCAGGCACCATGTCCAAAATTACTGAAATTGGAACCAAACACAGTTGAACCGTATCCGGATAATTATTCGTGGGAGTCTAATCGGATCCGGATCCTAAACAGATCCGGATCCATACGTGGGTCGGTGGGTATCGGAATTGAGCTCTACTACGTATGAAGCAGTACAGTACGTACCTAGTAGACCAGTAGCTACTAGCTAGGATATAAAACAAGGGTGATGATTTTGGCACTCCAAAAATTGATTTTGGCACTCCTCCCCCTTACTATCCATGTGAGATGGGGAGGAGTGTCAAAATCAATTTGGAAAGTGTCAAAATCATTTAGGGCTTGTTTACTTCAGATTATATTCAGTTCAGTTCAGTTCAGTTCATCTCTATTTAGTTCAATTAATACACTTCAGTTCAGTTCAGTTCAGTTCAGTTTAGTTCAGTTCAGTTTAGTTCAGTTCAGTTCAGTTCAGCTCTATTCAGCTAATATAAACGAGCCCTTAGAGAAAAAGTAAGGAATGAGGTGGAAATAGGGGAAAAAAGAGTGTAGGTTGAACAGTGGAAGTGAAGAAGAGGAGACTTTAGACTTTAGAGTAGGTTGATTGCTTAGCGTACAGATAACAGCACATCACTGACTACACGAACATTCGGACAACGAAATTGTCAGTAAAATTACTGATCTGTCCCAAAAAAAAAAGTACTCGGTAACGTATTACTAACAACAATTATTTTTGCACGTATTTTGAGAAAGTTTTTTAAGGTTGTAAACAAATGAATTAGTCAAAATGATTTTAATACAAACAAGAATGTGATTATAAGTTGCTAATATTAAAATTATTTTGACTAATTCCTTCATTTACACACTTAAATCACTTCCTCAAAATGCGTGCAAAACCAATTATTGCTAGTTACGAAGTATTTTCTCTTAGACTTTTGGTAATGTTTACATTCTAGTTTTGACATCTTTTAATTTTTATACTTCTTCCATTTCTTTTTACTTGCAACAAACTCATTTACATACATCTTGAGAAAAAGATTAAAGAGTATAAACGTACAAATTAATTAAACACAAGCAAGAGGGAGATAAGAGATTACCGGTGTTAAATTTTTAAAAATTAATTCGTCCATTTATACTCTTAAATTTATTCTTCAAAAATCATGTAAATGAGTTTGTTGTAAATAAAAAATAAAGCGGAGGTAGAATATGTAATGAAAAAATAGTCATGCATGTGTAAAGTTGGGCAAAGGTCGTGTTGGGACGGCCCACGTGCCCCGTGCCACAATGTGCCGTGCCTATAATGGACCAAGAAAAGTTCGTGTCATATCGGGCTCGTGCTAAGTTATAAAATATAAGGCCCATGCACAACCTAGCACACGTGTCGTACCAGGCCGACTCGTGCCATGCCATCGTGCCTTATACTAATTTTTATATATTATGAAATGTAAACTTAAATGAGTGTGCCAACTTGCGGGCCGACTCGTCGTGCTCGTCCCGGTTTCATGCCAAACTTTTAAAATGTTGTCCACGGTTGGCCTACGGCCCACTAGTCGTGCCTTCGTGTTATGCCGTGCTCATAGCGGGCTCGTGCCAAGCCGGTGTGATAGTAAAAAATAAAATGTAACATTTATTTTGGAAGGGAGTAAATAATTTTAGTTGTAAAACCAAACCAAACCAAACCAAAGGAAATCCCCAAAAAACTGTTATGAAAACACATTTCCATCTTTTCTGTTTGCTTTCTTGGATACTCTACACGCTAACCTGGGGCCTTATATCATTAAGAAAATGACAAATAATTTGTCACATTTCTTGCTTCAAATGTCCACTGCACATGCAATCTGGGCCTATTCTTTGTGATTTGGAAGAAATGTTAAACACCATGCCCCTTGTGGACACTTGACTCCATAAATTATAAATTGTTGTATTTTGCTCATTTTAATTTAACAATTTTTACACTAAAATTGAAATTATGTAAGCTCGAAGACAAATTTCTTTTTAGGGTCCATTCTCTTTATCTTTTAAGAAAATAATTTTCAATTGTAACAAGTTCTAATAAATTTTGATAAGTTCAGATAAGGTCAGAAGGTCTAATTAGGTGCAATGAGTTCAATTAGGAGCTGAGTGATGATGTCCAATTGTTTCTATAATAAGGTTTAATCAGGCTCAATACATTCAATTAAGTTTAATAAGTTCAGTTTAGATAAGTACGGATCAAATAAGTTGAAGATAGCACACATTTAGAGTAATAGACCTGATCAAGCTTGAAATTATTAGACTTGAACTTATTTCAACTTATTAAAAAAGAAATGAAACTTATTGGACTTATTAGACTTGATTTGCCCTTATTATAAAAATATTTAGACCTTATCACATCTGATTGGACACAATCAAACCTCATTAAACTTATTACACCTAACTAGAATTTGTATAGTTAAACTAATCTGAATTCATTAGAACTAAAACTCATTTTTAAAGATGAATAGAACACATCCTTAGTGCATTAAGAAAGGTTCTCATCATACCTTAATCGATATGATATTTTATGAACTCTAATTGATAAATTATTGTACAATATACTATTTACCTCCTATATATTACACTCTACTTGTGGACTTGAGTGTCCACAAGTTAGCTTCAGTTTATCATTTCTCACGAATTGAACTTTATTGGAGCTTTTGGCTTCACAAGATAAGATTAGGTTTTTTTGAAATGAATTAATCTGAACTAACATAAATTAAACTATAATCTAGACTCGGCAGAAACTGAAGTGAACTAACTTGAATTGAATTTGTACATAATTAAGTCCAAATTTGTACATTAATTATGTATAGATTCAATTCATACTCTGAAGAGACTTAGACCTTACTCTTTTGGATTGAATAATTAATGTAAACTAAAATGAACTAAATTTATCTGAATTGCACTAAATTAAACTAAATACTAGACTCATTAGGAGCTGAGCTGAACTGAACTGAACTGAAATTGTCTAAACTAAACTAAATTAACTAAAATTTAATAGTTTAAGTCCAAAAGAAAAGGGCCTTAGTCCTGTTCATGTGGACTGAATTAATCAGAATAGAACAGAAGAGACGAGATGATTGAAGCTGAAATGAACTAAACTGAATTGAAACATATATTTATTTGTTATCTTAATTTATATTAATCTTTGTTATGTTTATTTTCTAATTTGTACATATATTATTGTATATATAATTTTTTAGTTTTTACTTTAAATGTTTTCTTTTAATTTTTTAGTTCTTTTATTATGAATTTCTATTACATTTATCTATTTTCATTTTTCTTATTTTTTATTTTCTAGTTTTAAAGTCCCTCGTAAAATCTTTAATGGAAAAGTCATTCAGAAAACCCTTCTCGGAAAAATCAGCCAAAAAACATTGGTAAAAAAGTCCGCAAGAAAACCATTGCTGAAAAAGTTAGCTGGAAAATCGTTACCGAAAAATCTTATCTGAAAAATCTTTGCTGAAAACGTCAGGGGGACAACAGTTGTCGAAAATTCCCCAGGAAAACAGTAGGAAGAAAAGATGAAGGGAAACATCGTTGCAGGAAAATTCATTCGGAATCCGTACCGAAAAAGGTGGTCAAAAAACGATTGTCGTAAAATTTTTGCTCAAAAGTTAGCTGATTTTTTTTTCTAAAGGGTCAGATGAAAAACCATTTCTAAAAAGACTGACGGAAAATTGTTGGCAAAGATTATTCGACCAACTTCACGGTAACGATTTATTGTGGAACTTTCTAGAAATGAATTTTGGCAATGATTCCAGAGACGAATATTGGATTTCATAGATCAAATTTTTTGAGTTATGCAAAAGAAGTGAGAGGCATAAAAGTGAAGTTTATAATTCTTTTTATATATAATAGAAGCGACTTCTTTGTCGAAGTCCAAAAGTTTTGAAAACAAAATGGAGAAATATGAAGAACAAAGTAACAATACTATTTCATTGAATGTACACGAAATAGCTACACTACTTCATTGAATGTATACGAAGTCACAACGCTATTTCATTCAATCTACACAAAGTAGCAACACTATTTCATTCAATCTACATAAAGTATCAAAACTAGTTCATATATATGGAATGAATTTGTTGATTGATCGAAAAAATAATAACCATAAATTTGTTTTATCTTGTGCAACATTAAATATGATTTTTTTTTTATCCGATTCGCCATCCATTATTCGAGAGCAAAAGAGGAGAGAGTTTTTATTTTTTTAATATATAAAAAAATAACTTGTAAATAAGAGGAGTTTAGGCTGTTTTAGTAAAGTTAGGATGCGTTTTGCACTCCTAGCCCCCGGCGAGAAAAAGGGTGAGTAGTAATTGGGGTATCCATAATCCATGGCATGGGTGACAGAAACAAATGAGGGACGTTGAAGATGTTACAGAGTAAGGGGACACCTCTAGTCTAGTCTTCCATATATCATTTACTAGGGTTAGCATTTCATTAAAATCACCATGCATATTATTTCTTGGTTGAGCAAGGGTGTAAAGGGCAAGTAGCTAGTAGCTAAATTGAAGACAAATGGAGAAGCATGTGTAATAATCTGCAAATGGGCTAGATTATGTTAAATTGATGAAAAATGGAGAAGCATGTGTAATTATGTGCAAATAGGCTAAATTATGTTGAATTGAGAATGATTGACGGTTTGGAGTGAAAACAAGTAAAAACATATTGTTGTTTCAACCATAACATGTGAAAATCCAATGTAACATTAAAAAAACAAGATTACATAAAATTAATTTAGATAATTAGATGTAAGCTTGTTTTAAGAATGTCCCTTGAAGTTAAATGAGAGAGGTCCAAAGCTACATGCCTTTGTGTCAAAACATTAATAGTGGAAAGAAAATCCAATTAATTTTAAAGTGTAATAAATTTTAACGAGTAGGTAAAATAATAATTTTTTTTTTACTGATGTCAAATTAGATGACAAAACACTTTTTAACATCCAAATGTTGATTTAGAACATCAATTTACACTATGGCCTTGTTTGGTTGTGGGCTTTTTGGAGAGAGTTTAGAGGTTTTAGGTGATTTTTAGAGGTTTGACCAGTCCAACCTCTTTTGTTGTTGTTTGGTGGGAAGAGGTTTGAGTTAGAATTTTGAGCCAAAACTCTTACTTAAAAAACGCTGGTATTAACAGCGTTTATGTTAGAGTTTTCTTGATTGAATTTTTTTTGACAAATTTACCCATTTTCATCACACAACACCCAGAATAATTAATCAAAATTCTTCACTTTTCACCCTCATCTCTTTTCTATATCCGATCTGTATGAAGAAATAGGTCCAAAATTCATGAGCATCTACAAGAGGTTAGTTCATTTTTGTGATGATGACGTTGATGATTATTTAATTTATGGTCGATGATGAACCGATGAAGAGTGGTGAATCTAGTGATGATGATAATTTATGATAGATGATGATGAATAATGGCGGTGATGATGATGAACGACAGTGATAATTGATGATGAGGATTCAATGATATTGTGGACAATTGATGATGAACTGCAGTAGGAGAGCTTGAGGAGAAAGAAAAAAGGGGTTGAAGATGGGAAAGAGAGAGGGTTGAAGATGGAGGAGAGTTTTTTTTTTTTTATTATTATTTTTTTGGGATTTTTTGAGGGGAGAAACACTATAATGAATTAATAATTGTTTTTTAACAATGGGCTTGGAAAAAGGAATTAGATGAGAAATAATGAACCAACCTCTTGTAGCACTATTTATTTATTTAAATAAAAGGGCATTTACCTATTTATTATACAAACAATTTTTTAAAAAGGATATAAAAAATTAATAATTTAAAAATTCAAATTATCTAAAAAAAAATGTGAATTAGTTTTGTTTAATGGTATGGTTTATATTTTGTGAGGGTGTTTATGTCATTAAGTACTTATCAGCTTTTATCAAACAGCTAAGTGTTACCAAACATATTTATATAAACAGCAGTCAAATCCACTGAATAAAAAAAGTTAAAACACTAATAGCAAACTCTAAACTCTAACCGCTAAACACTAAACTCTGTTTGCCAAACAGGGCCTATGTATGTAGGGTGTAAATGTGGTCAGAAAACTATTTGACCGACCGTTACCGAACCTTTTTTGACCGTATTTTTAGTGACCGGATACCGACCGCTACCGAATCCGAATTATACCGAAACCATTTCTGACCGATTTTACGCATACCAAAACCGACCGACCGGTACCGAGTCCGTTTAAGACCGAATCCGTTTTCGACCAGTTTTTATTATACCGAGACCGACCGCTACCGAAACCGTATTGTACCGAATCCGTTTTTGACCGATTTTTTACCGACCGCTTTTGACCGATTGTTTTCGACCAAAATCTTATAGTACTGAACCTATTTTTGACAGACCATTTTTTATCGAACATATTTTGACCAACCTTACGACTGAAGTACGACTGACCCCATTTTTTTATCGAACTTATTTATATGATTGATGATTATCATCATCGTTATCATGAGTATCATTATCAATTCGTTGTTGTTGTTAATTCTTATCAATATTGTTATCATCTTTGTTATCGCCAATTCATTATCATCCATCATCATCTTAATCGTCATCATAAGCTCATAACCATTTATTATTAGCGTCATAATCCATCACCATCATCCATGTCATCATCATCATCATTCATGACCATCTATAATATTGATCATCAACATCCATCATCGTCATCATGCATCAGCATACATCATTGATGCCATCATCATCGTTGTCATCATATGCATCCATCATCAACATTCATCACCATTCATATACATCATCACCCATGATCATTATCATGACTTATTATCATCCATCATCAACGTTATCATCACCATACATAATTGATGCCATCATAATTCATCACCATCATCAATCAACATTCTTCATGTTGGCCAACATCGTGATCAACACCAATTCACCATGCATCATCCACCATGATTATGATCACGTGGTTATTACCATACATCATTATTATGATTGATCAATTGATTATTTATGTCATTGACTCACCATCATATCATTATTACTATTGTTACCATATACGTAGTATATTGCTTTTATGATGATGATGACAAGTTGACAACGATAAATCCCATCCTCATAGCCATTGATATTCTAATGATATATATTTTTATTATAATCGTAGCCATCACACTCATCATAAATTGATATGGTTCATCGAGATTATTCTTTGATGTCCATATATAATATTTATATTAGTCACTTATTAAAGTCGTTATTCTCATAATTCAGGGGTGGGCATAGTTTTTCGATCCCAAGATTCTAAGCCAGATATTCTAAGCCAACTAACCCGAAATATCAAAATCCGATCTGGAGTTTTGAATTGACTAATTGTATTGTGATTTATTTGTGTTCGATCGTTTAAGACTAACAGGTTACGTCCTACATTTGACCTTGATCGACCGATTATGACCCGCATGCTGATTTTGACCAAGCGATTATGACCCGCATACTGATTTTGACCGATCGATTATAATCCACATACCAATTTTGACCGATCGATTATAACCCGTATATCGGTTACGACCTATAAAAAACCGTTTTTAACCGACCGAATGTGACCTGTTACTGATAACGACCGGACCGATAAGTACCGGACCGAAACCGACCGATACCTGTTTAGGAAAATATCGAATTTGACCGGATACCGAATAAGTCCGACCGTTACCGACCGATACCGAAAGAGCTCATATGATATGTTTTTGACCGACCGTTTTTGACCAAACCTGTTTCCGACCGTTTGACCGTTTTTACACCCCTATATGTATGGCCGAATGGATAAAATATTTGGAGGAAAAAGAAGGTAAGAGAGTGAAGGAACAATCTTCTTCTATATGGATAACACATGAAATGAGAAAAATTGATAGAAGTAGGAGGATCAATTTTCCTCGTGTAAGTGAACCAAATCTCTCAAATATTAGAAGGAAAATAGGACACACTTCCTCCCATTCCTTCGCCTCACTACCTCTCTTCTTCCTTCCCTTCGCTTTCCTTTTCTCTTCATAACTGTTATCCAAACAGGGTTAATACTATATAGCGTTAGAAAATTGAAGCTTACATTGTGAACAAGAATGTGGAAGTAGTTTCAAAAAAATGTTCCTTGTACAGGGCACCAACTTAACAACTGCAATTTTGATTATGCCCCATTGTTTTTATCATCTACAATTGGGAAATGATTTTGGCACTCCCCAATTTGATTTTGGCACTCATCCCCCTCTCACATGAATAGTAACATTGAGGAGTGCCAAAATCAAATTGGGGAGTGCCAAAATCACTCCCCTCTACAATTGTATATACTACTAAAGTATTAACCGAAAATTACACTTAGCCCTTTCATTGATTATAATTTTTTTTTATTAAATGAAAAAATTTAAAAAAATTCCTTAAAATTTTTAAAATTTTACAAATAATGTTTCAATTTAATGTATTCAATTACTCATAGATGTTCGTTCTCATTAATTATTAATTACTCAATGAAATCGTGTTGTCACTTCACACATTCAATAGAATATATCCCAAATTATAAGGTTTCATGAGCTTGTTTGCACTTTTGTGGTGAAAACATTATACGAAGTTTGTGGATTTGGAGTGTTTGGGCCTATACCCTACATTATGGACCTAAAGTCTGATTCTGACACTAACCCCAAAATCCTACTGGTCTGCGCTACTGCAACCTAATAGCCACTACATTCCTCAATCTACCTCCGGGCGGCGGGCACCAATAAACAGCGGGATAATAGGCTTTGACCAGGTAATAGGTACTACCTGATTAAAATATTTACACATTAGTCCTTTTTTTTACACACTAATCAGGTAAGCTTTAGTAAGTTACAAATACATCTTTATACTCCATCTTTTCTTAAATAAATATAACAAGTTAACTTTTGACGCTATTTATCTAAGTTACTTTGATCATACATTTTTCAAATACATAATTGTGTACATTAACAAGTTTGAAAGTCAAATATTACATCTATAAAATAACAGAGGGAGTATTACATAGACAAAATAATTTGATTAACAGACTATCTATACTATATACTAAAACAAAGTATTAGTTATGTCATCATTGTACACATGTCACTTTGTCATTAAAAATTTTCCCTCCAAAAATAATAGGTGATAACAATTTTTATTTTTTTTTTGCTAATTTATATCTTTGCACACTTTCAATATTGACAAAATCATTCTTTAAAATTAATAAGCTTATAATTTCATATTCATGCAAAAAAAAACAAGACCTTTCATACTTTGCACATATAGAATAATGAGAACCCTTTTAAAAAATTACCAAAAAATATAATCTAAATAGTGAAACGCACGGGACTAACCTCGTATAATATAAAACATGAACATGACAATATATTAACAATGTCTAGTTTAACATACAAGTACCTTATTAGGTAATGTCACTACCTAATAAGGGGCAACCCCCCCCCCCCCCCCCCCCCCCAAACCATCCAACAATTGCAAGAAACACCAAAGGAGGGGGAAGACAAAGAAGCAAAAATGTAGAATTGATTTAAAGCACTATAAAAAAGGCATCATAGTTTAGCCTGGATTACTTCAGCAGTTATGGCCAGTAAGTTCCAGTGAAAAGTAAGGCAAAGGGGAAGGGGTTTTCTTTTCCTCAAATGCTAAACAAGGTGATTTGATTTCCTACAATCCTTTTTGACCTAAACTAAAGTATACATCTGTAGCACCTGTTAGTTCAGGTAGAAGGCGTAGAATGCACCTGTTACCAAAAGAAAGATCAGGATTTTTCCCCCCTCATATTGTAACTACCTGTGTCCTGTAATGTAATATATTTTTTTTCATAGAAAAATTTCCAGAACCACAAAACTGATCAGCTACAACTTCATTGCTGTAACCATCCAACTTGAACTATCTACTGTGATGGTACTTTGATCTTAGCAAGAAGATTCTGAGCAACAGCATCAATAAAATCTTCAGTGTTTAGGTAATGTTCCCTTACAACCCTGCACAAGGCATGGCACCAACGAGTGAGCCAGTTAATATAAGGAAATCAGGAATATAAACAAGCCAAGCCAAGCAAAGAAGAATATAGGGCAATTCATATCTTTAAATTTAAAATCAAAATAGAGTTGATGATTCTGTTTTAAAAAGTTCACAATGAAATAATACGTCTCAATCTCAAGTGCTCAACTTGATTATTAATTGAATCTTACTCAAAAAAATCTTCACTAAATAAGCTGATAAACAAACTTTAACATTCTAGAATCTAGATCCATTTTGTTAAAACAAGTTTAGAGTTCAAAAATGAGAATGATTAATTTACAGCTTACTGCTTAATAACCTGTATCTGTTATAAGAATATTGTGAAATACTAAAAACAGTTTAAGTGAGCCATTCAATGAACATCAAAGTCGGCAGCTTCCTTTTGTCTAGGAAAGGCAGTCTAGCTCAAGTTCAACCCTAATCTGAACCGATTGGTAAGAATAAAATGAAAATCCGAATCTCACACCGTCTAAAAAAATTCCGACTCTAAGTCGAGTCGAGAAAAATGTTGGAAAAAATCTGACAAATTAATCCAACTCATAGTTGAATCGGATGTTGGAAAAAATTCGATAAATAAATCCAACTCTGACATGGAGTTTTATGTTCTATCTACTTACGTTGTACTTGTATTTAGTTAGATTTATATCATATTTTTGTAGAAATTTAATACAAATTATATATATTTTAATAAGGTATAATGTCTAATTATGTATTATCAATAAAAGAAATTGAGTAAATTTGAAGTAATATTAGAAATATATTTGAATAATAGTTAAATAAAAGTCTGAGTCGGATGTCAGAAGCCAAAGTTGAAGTTGGAATCGGATAATTGGAGTTGGATGCAAAAGTTGGATTCGGATTGGACACCAGACTCTTAGTCGGAGTCAGATTATGCAAAAACTAATCCGAGTCCGACCCCTTGCCATCCCTCCATTTGTATCATAAGTTATAATCATTGGAAAATAGTTTTACATGAATGGGAAGCTGGGAACAAAACAAACAGTATATGGATGAGCCACAACTAGATTTGTATATACATGTTCAATCTCATTAAATAAATGAGCTTTATGTCTCGTTCAAACTCAGTTCAGATAAATGAACATGAATTTGATAAACGTAAGTTGTTCATCAAAGTCTCAATTCAGATATCCATTGGGGAGGTACAGCCCATGAAGACAGCAGATTATAGAAGATCTAACAGATATCACATCATGTAGCAAAAGAATATATCAAAAGTTTAAATAAACAACATTAATAAATTTTGGCACTCACTTAGGCCCATGAACCAGTAAAGCCAGATCTTTTGTCATTTTCCCTGATTCAACTGTTTCAATGCAAGCATCTTCCAATTTTCGAACAAAGTCGAGCAAATTCTGATTCCCATCAAGTTTTGCCCTTTAAAAGACAACAAAAGAAAAGTAATATGAAGTACAAATTTATAATACTACCTCCATTTCGAAAAAAATGCAACAATTTCTATTTTTGGATGTTTCAAAATAAATGCAACAATTTTAATTTTCCATTTTTGTATATTTTTTCTTTCTATCTCTCACATCATCACATACCCCACTTTCTCTCTCTATCACTTTTACTCTCACAACAAAAAATTGCCTAGGAGTCCGTGATACCCCAATTGTTGTGTTTTTTCTGGAACGGAGGAAGTAATAAAACAATAAACAGACTACATATATGATGACAGGAGATAACAAGTATAACAGATGCAACCAGAAATAAATTAGTACTTATTATCTTCTTTCATGTTTTGTGTTATAATGGTAACTGAAAAAATTCATTGTTGAAACGAAATTAGTACAAAAATGGTAACATATGATGAAAGGAGACACATAAATTAGTACAAAATTGATAACAAAGTACTTATTATCTCCTTTCAAATTACCCCCAAACCAGAAATAAATTTGACCCTTAAGGGCAAAAGTTACCCTCCAATATAATGGTAACACTGTAATTTTCAAGTTTTTCGTTGGTAACCTTGATTTTTTTTTTTAATTTCCATTGGTAACCCCCAATTATCGTCTCATTTCTCAAACATGACCTTATGAAAGGAAAAATCATTAGTATGATTAACAATTAGTTAGAATTGATGTCCAGTTTTGCATACCCAAATATGGACTCGATTTGTTTATCAGAAGAATCGACCGGTTAAAGATTTCGGGTTTAAATTGGTTCTTAACAGTCAAATTTGTGGTAAAAATCAGCAAAATAAAGACCCAAACACATGGGTTTGTATGTTAGAAAACGTTTTGATTTTTGTGTCTCCATCTTTGTAACAGAAAAACTGTCCAATCAAGATTTGGGGTTTTGCCCTTAAGGGTCAAATTTGTTCTTAATTCTATTAGATAATTTTTGCAAGTAGGACAATAGCTAAGGGTTATCAGTGGAAAAAAAAAAAATTCAGGGTTACCAATGATAAACGTAAAAAGGGTTACCATTGTTAATTTCCCAATAAATTATTATACAAGATTATAAGACTTGATGTTCAAATGAATTTATACACTATTTCCCAAGTATGGCTGAGGAGGAAACACAAGTTACCTGTGTTCTAGTCCACGTGTCCATGCAAATATCGAGGCAATGCTGTTAGTGCTTGTTTCTTGCCCTTTCTGATGGAACCGGAAGTGTCGTGTTACAGTACCATGAGCTGCTTCAGCTTCTAAAGTTTTGCCATCAGAAGACAGCTGCAAAACAAAATTGAGTCAATGGTCGAATAGTTAACCAGTTTAGATGGGATAGTACAGAACAAAGGCAATATCTAACTAACCAGGACAGAAGTCATCAAACCCAAGGACCCAAAACCTGCAGGCAATCAAAAAGAAAGCCAACCAATGTATAAGAAAGGATAGAAATGGGTTTTGAGAATGGCCACAGGAAACAAAAGACTCACTAGGTATTCCAAAATCCCAAACAGCTATTTAAATTGCAACAAAGAAGGTTGACCCCCTATTTTCCTTCATCGTTCACAAAACTTCTCGGAGGTATATTAAATTGGTTAAGGATGTGTATCATGTGACAACAAATGTAACAGCTTGTGGTGTACTTATGAAAGGATAATCATTGGACTAAAAATCTGTGTTAAGCTCTTTTCTCATTGCAACAGCATTACATGAAGTAACAAGGTCGACCGCGGATGAGATACCTTAGTAAGTGAGACAAGAATCAACATTAACAAGGTCATAGAACAGAAATATATCGCTTTAATATCCGGGGGGAGTCAAGTGATTATGAAGTAACATTAGATGGCAAGTAGTTGCCCATGAAAGAATGCTTTAAATACCTTAAATTGATTATGCATAAGCATGGAGATAAACCAGGATATGACAACATGGTTTATATAGAGAGCAGCAACAGAGAAGAAATTTTTTGTAGGACAAATGCTTGATGTGGGGCATCAAAGCACAAAAAAAAAAGAGGTGCCAAGATGTATACATTGAAAGTTTGAAACAGTTGTGTGAGGCCAATAAAAACTGAAGACATACGTAAAAGCATAAAATAAGGATGGGAGTTTGAGACAGAAATCGGAAAGTGCACTAGTAAAGAAGAAAAAACAAAGGTAGTATCACGATGGTCTTAAAAGGGCCAAAGAAGATTGAAGTTGACATAGATGAAATGAGTCAAAACAGATATACTCCCTGTCTCCCTTCATCTCTAAATGTTTGCAACATTTGGGTAGTTTTACTTTTTTAAAAGTTGTATTGGATGGGTAGATCGTATGTGGGATAGGAATAAAAACTAGGGAGAGCATGTGTGGGAGTGTGGGACCATTTTCTTTAAAAGGGAATGTAGCAAACATGTGGGGACATCATAGAGAGGAAGTAGCTAAGATTTTGGGGTGGAGGAAGTACAAAATTGGGTTTGCAATGAGCAAGTTGTTCTTAATCAACAGGAACGAAAGGAGAAGATCTTGGTTGATAAGCTCCTAAAATAGCATTTTGGACTTTTGGTTCATGTAGCCAACCCCATGGTTTGTAAATCAAAATGCAGCTGTTTGATTTGGTTTGGCCGTTTTGTAAAAAAATATCGTAGCTTTCCTTTTGTCTGCCTAGCTGATGAAAAATTACTGCTGATATATCCTAGATTTTAACCATACTGTTGTACTAATCCCACCTTTAGTCAAAACACTCTCTTTATAACGTTGAGGCATTATTATTAATATCCATGGAGCATGAGGAGTTAAATTTTTCGGGGTTTCCAAGGGATGGTATAAGACATATATCACACTTTGCACTGAGAAAACAACCTCAAAGTTAAGGAATATTATGAGTTAGTCCAACGTGGAATTGATTTAACTAAATGGTCAATAATTAGATCCTTTGTGTTTTTTAAATAAAAAATCCTTCATTTCCTTCGACAAATACTGGGAGTAAAGAAAAATAAAGCTTCTACATTCTACAAATATATGCTTTTGTGACCTAAAAATGCATGAGGAAGAAGTGTTTGCTATGCTTCCACAAGTTGGGCATTTTATGCCCGTTCACTAGTGAGTACATAGGGAATATAACAACAGCTTAGAGCAGCAGCTCAGCTAACTTTGAGCCTAAAAAAAGCACAACTGAGATTTTGCGTCATATAAAACCATGTAAGCCATAAAAAAAATCTATCACACTATTGCAGAACACTCACCTTGTGCAAGTAAATCACTCTGCACATCGCCATCATAATTCTTACATGCCCAAACATATCCACCTTCACTTTTTAATGCATAAGCCACCATATCATCAATTAAGCGATGCTCGTACCTGGATGAAAATAGATATGGTTAATGAAACTTTAGGACGTTAAAAATATAGCAACAACAATCGCCACACATTCAAACTGACCATATCGAGTGTTCCTCAAATTTCGGCTTCCACTTCTCTTCATATACCTCCTGAAATATTTCTTTAAACCTATTGCGAATTTGCAATCCCAAAAGTGAAAGAAATGTTACCCTTTACAGTGGCAAGGAAGATCTAGCATTAAAAGTACATGAACAAAAAAGGGAGTTTATTACTTTATTACCTGCCATCATACTTTTTGAGGATAGTGTTCTTGGTGCTCAAATAAAGCGGCCACTTCTTTGCAAACGCGAAAGACATTGATGATTCAGCAAAAGCTCGAATAGACTGAAAAAAGAACATGAATACAATCAAGGACAAAGAGGTAAATGTAATTTGAAGTGAAGAACTATCATATTTTGCAACTGCTTATTAGCTATGCGTAATTGTTACATCCTAAAGCAACAAGACATACTGAATCAACATTATACATAGCCAATGCAACTCCAGGACCTTTGAAGTCATAGACATCAAGTTCCACAGGACTCTCACCGTCTTCTGGGACTGCAAAATTTCATAACCCCTTGTCAGAATATAGTCTTTTCTTCAAGCATTCATTCACCCCTTCTGGGCTCTATTGAGAGTTTAATGTAGATACAATAATAAGACTCAGTTTAAATTGTCACCAAAAACCAATTTAAGCTTTCCAGAGCCTTGGATGAGTGTATCAGTGGCTCGGTATTGATCACCAAAGGCATGTCTGCCGATACATATGGGCTTTTTCCAGCCTGCAGAAGAAACCATAAAAAGGCTATGAATAAGTTTTTAATTTGAAACTTAAATATGCGAGAAGGCGAGATAAATATAAAAAAAAGATTTTAGAGACATGGAAACATACCAGTAACAATCCTCGGAATGTTCTTACACAATATTGGCTCTCGAAAAACAGTCCCTACAAAAATTATTGTAATATTACCTAGTGAGAAACAATCATGCACCAAAGAAATCAATACACCGAGATGGTCAAATGAGGAAGATCGGGTTGCAGAGATGAGTGAGGTTATAAAGCTAAAGGATTAGCAAGGAAAGAACAGAAGGGGGAATAGAGGCTGCTATGAGCTTATGGAATGAATAATCTATGCCTCATCACTGGCTGGCCAGAAACAAAGCCTTGAATCACCAACCTGGTGCCTAAATTTCAACATACAGAGCTATTGATGAAGTTATCAAATCAACAGCTAGAAGCCAACATGCATATTTTAACCCAAAAAATAAAAATATCAAGTACTCATCTGACAAGTTATATCGGAGCCATGGGATATAGGAAGTCAAAGCAAAAGTCAAATTCAAATCTTCAAAACAGAAAAAGTCCTTGTCTCATATCTAATGGTCAAAGAGTCAGGTGATTTGGTTACTGACCATCCAATATGTTTCTGATAGTGCCATTGGGACTTCTCCACATGGACTTCAGCCCAAATTCTTTGACTCTGGTTTCATCTGCAAAATGGAGAAATGGATGATTTTTAAGCTAATACAATTATGGTGAATAGATGAGTGCAAAATAATCTCACGTTTACTTATCACTATGTTGCCCTTAGGTAAAACAGATATGTGATTTTATTAGTATTAGTCCACTTTTTTTTTATAATTATTTTTGGTTTGGAAAGCCCCTGCATATTCACAAGTACAAGGATTCAAGCCACTGACCCGTCAAAGGTGTAGAGTGGAGCCAGTGCTCCATCCCTCACTTCTTTGTGATTTTCTTAGTCCTTTCAAATAATGCTGAAGTTTACAAAGACAAATTATTCACAAAAAGCTTCTAATCTTACTGCATATCAATTGGAGCGATGCCCAAAAGAAACATAAATGAAGAAGTACTCAGCAGGAATCACTGTCATTTCTACATCAAGAGGAACTTTGCTAATATTTATAAAGGCTTAAGCATCATTGCTAATATCATATAAGACTAGGGCAATTTCAGCCAGCCATACTCATTTCAATTATATGAACAAATTTGTAACTTCAAGAAAGGGGCAAAAAGACAACAACAACCATTATACATTTATAGACAAAATAAAACAAAAGGCAGTTAAAAAAAAAGAGTAACTAAATGATGGGGCCACATTATATATTTCTTATGCAAAAAGAGATGTCAGCCAGCAGCCAGAAAACCAAAAATTCAATAACAATTAAGATTTAAGAGCATGAAACATCATAACCAAGCCATTGGAGGCTTAGAGCAACACGATGTTAAACCTAAACTATGTAACATTTGCATACAGGAATTGGGGTGAGAACATAGTTAGATTATCAACGGCTCAGTGCCACAACAAAGTAGATTCATGAGTTGCTGGAAGCAACTGGGTTGCAGACGATACATAGGTGAAGGATCATGCCTGCTGTCACAGCCTAATGGAGTGGTACACCTGTTTATTAAAATGTTCAAGCTACCATAGCACAGACGTCAATCGCAAAAAAAATCCTACATTCTATCAATGCGTTCAGGTGGTATATCCCAAACATCAAATTCTGAAATTCATGAAAAAGCCTCCAATTTTCAATATCTCCATTCTTCAATTAATCCTAATTTTATCTTGATAATAATTGATTTTTACTTTGACCTCAAACAAGCCATCCAAAATGTTTGACAAAGTGGCAGTTTCCTTCTCAACATTAATCGCAAAATATATATGATCTTATCATCTCAATTACCTCCAAAGCTCCAATTATCTCACCCCGGAAAAGCCAATCTCCAGAAAACTAGTCCTCAGAAACAACCCATTTCTTTGATTGCATTCCCAGGAACATCTTTAGAAGGAAAACTAGTCCAAAAGACAAGGAGAAACTAACCAGGAGTTATTGTAGCACATTTGACTGCAACATTATACCTGCACACAAATTTGCCACAAGATAATGTGTGCAGCCTTCAACATAGATCATAAAATAGATAGAACTAGAAACTAAAACATAAAATCTATATACTACACAAGACATTATGAAAAAATAAAGGATAGCTAAACATTAGAAAAGTTATCTTGATGGCTGGCCCTAAATGTCACTGCCAATCACCAAAAAGTTAGGTGGTAACAAAGATTATCAAATAAAAGCCACTAGCATTTATGATTTCAGGCCAGGAGGTCTTCCTTAGATGACCAAAAATCTAATCACATTATCATAAATTCAAGACAATAGTGATGCCGGGCTGTTATTGATGCAGGAGCATCCTTGTAACTGTACTCATGGGACGGTCTTGGTTCTAATAGTGAATGGAGGTATCATTTTAAGGAAACATTGGCATCTAATGATGGAAAGCCCTATTTTTATGCTTACAATAAGCCTTGGTTGCATTGGGAAGCTTGAAATTAAAATAGATTTTTTTTTTAAATTGAAATGGATTAATTTGAACCAAAAAGTTAGGGAACTCATGTTTGCCTAAGGGTCAACTTCAAGGACAAATATCTCTCAACATAATTATTATTTGATTGACGCTGATTCTATATGAAATATTGGTTCGAGAGCTTCAATACAACAGGCACGTGCTGTAACGACCCGGATTTTTGGGCCGTAAAATTTCGCGGAAATTAAGCCTTTAAACCCAAACTATCTAAATTGGGCCAAAAGACTTAATTTTGTATTTGGAAACCGAGCCCAAGACCTTGCTTTGACTCCTCCTAGTCGGCCCCTTATTGCCTTTTCCCCTAACATCCCTTCCTAAACCTCTCCTAAAATCTAGTAAAGCCTATCCTTTATAAACCCCAAAAGTCCACCCTTTCTCCCTATTTCATTATAACAATCAAAAACTCAAAACAAACTTTCTTCCCCTCTTCTAAGCCCTCACGGCATCCTCCACAAAATCACCACCCCAGATTCATCTTTCCTCTTCTTCCCATCAAAACCATCAAGATATTCTAAGCAAGCAAGTCCTTCAACCTTGATCATCAATTCGAACCTTGGGCGTGGCTTGGTCGTGCATGGGTGGACGAGTGAACCGTGAGTCTTGGGCGTGTTCTTTGTGTGGATTCTTCAATAGGTAACTAGACCTTCTACTTAGGATTAGGATTAGATTTCATAGAATAATAGGATTAGAATGTTGTTTGATTGTTGTTGTTGTGTTATACGTGTAAATCGAGTGGTTTAAGTTGCTTAATTCGAATTCTTTCTTGTTTCATGTATGAACTTGTTAAAATATTTATATGTTATTTTATTCTTTGATCTTGTTTTGAAGTCTTGCATGATTATTATGATTCTTGTTCGAACCATGATTATGTTTTGTGCGCATGGAAGAAGTGTTTGAAAGCTTGGATTTTTATCTTGTTTGATGATTGAAATTCTTAAATCTTGTTTAATCTTTAAAGTATTGATTGTTATAGTTAGTTGCACGAAAATCTTGTGATAATGTTTTGTTCTTGGACCGTGTTTCTTGCGTGTGTATTGAAGGTTTAAAGCATCGATTTTTAATTCATTCTATGATCATATTTCATGAATCTTGTTTAATCTTGAAAGCTTTTATGTTGTTGAATCTTGTTTGATGTCTTGTACGTAAATCTCGAAGCAAGTTGTTGAATCTTGGAATTGTTGTTTTGTTCGTTCTATGCGTGAGTTTAGTAGTTTAGCAAGCAAGAGTTTCTACTGTTTTTATGCATGAATATTTGTAAAGCATGAATCTTTGTTAATTTCGAGCTTGTATAATCATGTTAAGGTTTTAAAGTTTGGATTTTTATTTGTCTATTTCATGCGTCAATCTTGGTCTTATGACCAAGATTGAATCTTTATGTTGTTCTTGCTAATTCTTGAAATCCTAATTTAATACTTGGAATTGTTGTGATTGTTCTATGCGAATTAATGAAGCTAGTCTTGGTTTGATGTGTAATCTTGATGGTCGAATGTGATGGTGTGATTTGATTATTGTTTGGAGTCCTTTGAGTCTTTGTCGAGTCTTGTTGAGTCTATTGGTTGAAGACCGAGCGAGTTGAGTCTATTGGTTTATCGGTGATAAACTGAGCGGGTCTATTGGTTCATCGGTGATGAACTGAGTGGGGCAAGTTTTGTGTGATTGTTTGTGGTCAGAGTCGTGTCATGTCTATCGGTTGAAGATCGAGCGGGTCGTGTCTATCGGTTGAAGACCGAGCGGGTCATGTCTACCAATTGAAGACCGAGCGAATTGTGTCTATCGGTTTATCTGTGATAAACTGAGCGGGTCTATCGGTTTATCTGTGATAAACTGAGCGGGTCTATCGGTTTATCTGTGACGAACTGAGCGGGGCAATTTTGTTGTTTGTTGGTCATGTTATCGGTTGTAGATCGAGCGGAGTCTTGTCATTGTTTTGGTGAATTGATCTTGAGATGTCGTGATTGATTGAGTTATGATGTAATTGTTGAATGAATATGATTATGTTGTTTCCGCTGCGTAACTTTGATGTTGGTATTGTATGTTGCTATGAACGTTATTGTATGAATTGTTTCCTGTGTTCCTAATCTATTGTTTTATGTAATGTGGTCCTACTTCTAAGTAGGACAGTCTAGTTACTCGCCACTGACGGTGGACCCTCAATTCTATTTTGCAGGTGAGCAGGATAGAGACTAGAGACGGGATGAGTGTTGGTCGAGCGATCTAGGCCCCTGTTTTCCTTTCCTGTTTAGTAGCTGTAGTTTATTTTCAAGTCGTAAGATTATGTTTTTGGAATTAACTAGTAATTGTTCTTTTGGACTTTGGGTTCCATTAATAATAAGTATAATTTCCCTTTTTATCCATGAGTTTATTTAGAATTCCGTTATTGTATCGATTGGTAATTGTCTGTTTACGACGTTATCACCGTTAACGTCGTTGCGTAAAAATGTGGGTCGTTACACATGCACTCAATGGCAAATGCATGATTTTCAGAATGTTGGGTCATCATCAATTATCGATCAGCCGCAATAAATCCATTTTTTTCAAAACTAGTTCATAATAGGTTCCATTCCGATTTCCAAGTATGTATATATATATTTAAGAAAACATATTACAACAGCATGGTACTAAAAAAATAACAATAAATAAAATAAGGGAGCTTTGTCTTCACTAAAAAAAAATTTAGTTCAAATAAGCTGAGATCAAGTATGATCAGGTCTGATAAATTCAATAAGTTTTAATCAAATTCAATCAAGTCTAATAAGGTACATTTGATTTTAGGATTAAGACTAACGAAATTTGATAAAAACAATAAAATATAATCTACCATTCTACCCACTACCTCGATCAATCTGTACTTTATTCTATAACCTACCCCACTATCATTATTTTATTTTACTCACTCCTATTTAAAACTTACTTTATTCTAAAACCTTCACCATTATCATTATTTTTCACTCTTTTTACATGTTTTTCTCTCTATTTCAATATTTTCATTTTGTACTTTGTTATTTAAATACTACATGATATTCAATTTTTTTAATAACTCCTTCATAACCGTGCAACATTCCAAGTGTAACTAACATTTCAAGACGGAGGAAGTACCGGATACAATAGTTTTTTATTTTAAAAAATTTAGCTTAATTCCAAGTATACTTTGTTGCTTGGTCAATGTTTTTGTGTGCATTGTTGCTTATATGAATTTCTGGGATAGTATGCCTGTTCACTTAAAAATGTTTAATGCTTGTTAACTAACTTAATGTTTTTGTACTCTTTAGGCATATGGAGAAGAAGAAAAAGAAAGATGCACCGCAAAATGATATGATGTAGTCTATGAAGATTCTAATGATTTAAATGTGGAACAAACTAGGCATAAGGAAGAGAAGGTACATATTGTATGTGTAACGGCTTTAAGGCAATTCAAAATGATAAAAAAAAAAAATTCCTTTGCAGTGGTATCCCATGTATTAAGTAAGATGTGGAATGTACAAACCTATATTTTCCACATAAATTAGAGCAATTGCTTGAGAAGGAGTTTGTATCACATATGCCACATGGAAAGATGTTCCAAAAGATGGCTTTGATATGTTGTATGATGTGATCACGGTATTATTAATAAAACCTAAGTTCTCTAATAAACATTTATAGATAATTGTATAATATGTTGCTATAGTTTCATATATTATGCAGAAAGGATTTACATTACTTCATAGTCAAGGAAAGTGGATTTTGCACCAAGACAATGAGCGATGGAGGGCTTATAACTTATAAGACAAGATTAAGACAATGATGGTTGCGCCATAAGAAGTCCAGCAGATTAAGGTCAAGAGCACCAACGTGGAAATATCCATAGATAACACAAAATACTTGACAAAATCAAGGAAATATTCACTTGTGATAAATTCAAGGCAACAGAATTCTGTAACAATGATAACTTGAAGGCTTGAACGTATCACTAGTGAACATTTCCTTGAATTTGTCTTGAGTACTTTGTGTTATTCATGGATATTTCTATGTTGGTGCTCTTGATCTTGATCTTAATTCTTAGGCGGAACCATCTTTGTCTTAATCATGTTTATAAGCCCTCCATTGCTCATCGGCTTAGTACAAATCTACTTTCCTTGACTATGAAGTACTACGAATCCTTTTTGTATAATATAAAAAAATATAGCAACGTATTATACAATTATCTACAAATATTTATTAGAGCACTTAGTTTTTATTAATAATACCATAATCACCTTCTCAGCCACTTTCCAAACTTACAGTCTCTTCTACGTGCCATTACTCTTTGTAAACACTATCCCATTAGTATAAATTATTTACTAATGTTCATGGTCAAAAAAAAAAAGCTCAAAGAAACAATTTCTGGGGTAATTCTCCTTAATTCTTACTACAATTCCTTGTAATTCCTTTCCACCCTCCTAGTTCTACAATAATGTAAAACTACTTCCATATTGTCCATACATTAATTTCACCTTAACAAACAGTTCAATGAGGCCAAATCAATACATTCTGCACTAAATGAACTTACTCTAACTATCTTAAACAAATCAATGTTGACATAAAACACAAATCTTCCAATCAAATAACAAATTCATCAATGGTTTCAACCTAATTGTGTAAGCCAGAAAAAAGTATGATGCCCAAACAAAGCTAGAAACTTGTACACACACGAAAAAGATTCAATATTGTCCATCAAAAAAAAAAAAAAAAAAACGGTGGCTACATACTTCAGGGCCGCTTCCGCACTTTCGACAGTAACCTTGTCATCAGTTGCATCCCGATTAAGGATTCCCAGATCATAGTATTTGATATCCAAATCCAAAAATGGAAATATAAGCTGGAAATACAACAGATATCAAAGTTAAAAAAAATACATAAACAGGAAAAACAATGAAACGCATAACCAAAACAAATTTGCCAGTTTCAAACAATTTATCAATTGAGATTTAATACCCTATCTTTGATCAATTTCCATATAACTCTGGTCATTTCATCGCCTGAAATCCAACAAAAACAACAGAGATTCAGACGAATAAATCGTTACGGTATGATGCAATATTCCAAAACAAAACAAAAGAAAAAAAAAAAAACAAGATGGTTGAATAACATTACCATCCATTTCGACGATAGGGTTTTGGACAGCAATACGTTGAACGGGACCGGTAGCCATAGAAGAAGAAGAGAAGCAACGAAGAGAAGAGAAATTGAAGCGTTGAAAACGGAGATTATTATGAGAAGAAGTGAGATTGTAGAGTAATTTGGAGTTGGAAGATGAAAAATTAGGAGTAGAAGCATGAAGAAGTGCAGTGCCATGAGCGGCGCTAATTCGAAGTCCAAGCATTTTTTTGAAGGCGGTGAAAGCGGTGAGGTGCTTTACCGGTGGTGAGTGCAGAGACAGAGTTTGCCGCGCACCTTTGGTTTTTAGCAATTATACGTTATTACACTATAATCGAAATTATGGTATATCTTTATGATATTAGTCCATATTAATTTTTGACCGGCTCCAATTTTCTTGGTAGAAAGGGAGGAAGGTTTAGTCAAGTGCAATAAATAGGGAAAGTGCAAAGATAACAAATATTTTATGAATTAGTGACAAATTACAATAGGTTGAGTAAGTCAATGGATTAATATCATAAAACAACCCCCAAAGTTTGGATTATACTATAATAACTAATAGTTAGGATTAATATTGGAAAACGTTTATAACCTATTTGTAACCCTGGAAACATATTTTAAATTGTTTGGACTTTGGATGTTCATAAAACACCAATAGTTTGGACAATTAATATCATAAAAATTGGACACAAATTTGTAACCCTGGAAACATATTTGTAAACCTTGATACATATTGTTGGACCTGGACATATATTGTTGAACCTGGACACAAATTGTTGAAACTGGACAAAAATTTGTAAACCTGATGAAAACTTGTTTAACCTGGACACATATTATTAACACTGGACACATTGTGTTACCCCATGACACATATTGTTAAACCTGGACACATATCTGTCTAACTTGGACATATATTGTTAAACCTGTAAATCTATTTATAAACCTGATGACATTTGTAAACCTGGTTAAACTTGTTTAGCCTGGAAAAATATTGTTAAACCTGGACAAATGTTGTTGGACCTGGACACATATTTCTTTGACCTGGACACATATTACTAAACCTGGATCCCCTCGTGAGATGTTAAAAAAAATACAAGTGTTGGACGGTCCGACGGTCGAACCGTCCGACACAATACTTTCACTATTTTAATTGTCTTCACTTTTTATATCTCCTATTATTTAATTGTGTTCACCTTTTCTCACAAATTCTTTAATTATCTACACCTTCTCTTTCCATTTATTAACTATCCTCACTTTTCTTAATTACCCACTATCAAAAATATGCATAGGAGTTTGTAACCCAAAATTGTTGTATTTTTTTGTGAAACGAAGAAAGTATATATAGATGGAAAATTATACAAGATTTAGAGTTGTCTTCTTGCAAGATCAAAACCATGATCTATCCATAGTTACAAAATAAGCAAATTTGGTATCCACATAAGGATCAATGTCATGAAGATCGAGATGGAGTCCAATGACCTAAGGAAGCGAGTTAATCTACTGCTAGATTCGCTTCACGGTAGATGTGTCTATATTTGGATGAATCAAACTGGTCAAGGATTCGGTGTATATCTTTCATTAGAGTTTGCATCTTCCACGAACATGCGAATTTTCCCTGCAAAATGCAAATAACAAGTAAGTTGTTATTTTTTTTATTTTTTTTATATTTAAACCTAAATTAAGAGCTAATAGTAGGTCAATTGGAGGGTTAAGACTTCAGCAATTAAGGAGGAGTTGTTGTTGAGGTTGTAGGAACGAGCCGCTAAGACATCGCCAGAATTATTGCGGATGATAACTCTAGTGGTTGCATACTTATGGTTAAAGGAATCATCAGTTTAATTGAGCCAGGTGGAGGTGGCAAACTGGCAACCATGAGACTTTAATAAATTTAGGCGTTTGATTGTGGTGACTAGTGTTTGTAGCGATATGAACATAGGAGGGAGATCGAGTTGGACCATTCTAAATAGGATTTCTCGACTCTAAACAAAGCCGAGGTTGCCAGGTTGGAGAGAAAGTAATGTTTTGGAAAATAAGGTAATTCTAGGATTTCCAGATACTCTTGCTCTCCAAAAAGCTTTAGAGAGAATAAGGTCTGAGAGGAATGAAGCCAATCCAGTCTAAAGTCTGAGAGGAAGACCAAAGTGAGGTAGTAGTTTGGGTTTACTACGCACCAGGGTGCATGTAGGAATTAATAAGTGAGCCTAAAGGTATTTTATTTCTCATTTAATATAAATTTTCTCATTTTAAATTTTAAAGTGAGCAAAAAAAACTAAATGAGTAAAATTACCCTTGAGTGCACCTTACGCATAGGATGTGTATGAGTATTTCTAGTTCCCGGTACATACATAGTTCGTTTGGCACCCGATCATAAAAGAAGGTGATGGAATGATTTTGTGATAAATTTGCAACAAAAATCAAAATTTATTCTCATGGTGGTACTACTTTATTCCCAAATCCCTATTTCTTCACAAATTTTCATTTCTATCCAATATCACCCTTTCAAGTGTATGTTTGATTCACCAGAAATTTGCTTATCTGATTTGATTTGAATTAATTTTTTCTGACCTGATCTGCACTTATTGTCTAATTTGACTAAACTTTGACCGCGTGTATATATGCTAATCCATAAGGAAAATAACAGAGCATAACTTTGTTTGATTCACCTGAAAATTGTTTATCTAAACTGATTCGAACTTAATCTTTCTAATTTGATCTAATTTGAACTTATTGTCTAATTTGACTAAACTTTGATCGCATATATATGCTAATCCATAAGGAAAAAATATATCAATTGTGATCTTGTTTTATTCGTATTAATGAGTAGTTTTTTAATATGTAATGGTAATATTTGTTGTTACGGAATTAAAGATATTTAATTGAAGTTTAAAAACATGAAATTAAATTATCTGATCTGAACTTATTTTTCTGATCTTATCTGATCTGAAATAAGCAATAAGGATGGACATAAGGGCGATCAAACACGGCCTTAATGAATGGTAATAAATAAATAAGGAGAAAATAGTTGTATGGGAATGAAATTATGTTTTCTTGGAGATAATAAAGTAATTTCCCTTGCCAAATTATTCTTAAAATTTTATTTTGTTACCAAAATTTATTATGAACTACCCAAGAGGCCAATAGAGTTACTTGTACTTTACCCAATGTTAGTTTCATAAATAGCAATGTTTCAAGGACCAAAGTATAAGAATTAAAAAAATGCTAATAAACAATCTAAACCAAAAACAAACTAAGAAAATTATTTTCTCGCTCCTCACTCTTAATTACAAAAACTTGAATATTATTAAGAAATATACAAATTGATTATAAATTCAGCTTATGCGAATTTCCGACAAACTTTTAGTGACTGTTGGTAAATTATTTACCGATCGACCACTGTTGTGTATTTACCCACTAATTTTAGCGGTTGCGGGCCCACGATCTACACTGCACACATAACTTAATTAAAAGTTGCATAGCATTCTTGTTTCTCATCAAAATTAAGCTTATGACCAGTCATGTAAAAGCTCTTGAAGAAAGATATCACTTCCAACTTGAGTAACCTCAAGTTCATATGAATATTGAAAGACATTTCCATTTGAAGTTTATGTATTGCATTCTCGATGGTATTTCGACCATTTTCCTTCACCAAGACCCAACCGATATGTTTGATGCAAGACCGAAGATGTTGTAAATGCTCCTGAAGATAGTTTATATCCGCCCTAAGGCTACAAGAAACTGTTGGTGTATGCTTCAAATGACAATTATTATTGCCTATATTATAGCTTCAGTATGTTAGTGGGTTTGTTACACCGTTAGTGTTCTACCGAGTCAAGTAAGTTATTGGGATAGTGCGTGGTTTTAAGTTTCCTTGAAGTTAGGACATAGTTATGCTTTGTTAGTCTATTTAAGTTCCTTGAATTCCAGTTTAATTATGTAGCAAGATTATGCACATACTAGAATGAAATATCCTGAGTTTGTGTTTCTGTTTTATCTACTTCTTTCTTCCTTTGTTCTATCTTTTTAAACTTCAACAAAACCAAACCTTCAAAGGTTCCAAGAATCATACAGGCCATCCATAACACAAATAAAATTATACTTTGAACACCAACTTTCAAGAAGGGAGAATACGACTTAACCTTTAATTAGAAAGATGCATCGATCTAAAACAAAGTGATTTTTACATTATAAAACTTAGACGTAATAATCACTATTTCTATTTTGACACATTTATTCATGAAAGATTGTAGAAAAAGTGATATAAAATAAGGTTTATACCACCACATACATACATAATGATTGTAGATACATAAAAGCAAAATGACAAATATGTTTAGCTTCCCCCCTTAGCTTGATATGAGTTTAAGTACTCCCTCCATAATATAAAAATTTCAACATTTGTTTTTTTAACGCATTTTAAGGAAACGATTTAAGGGTGTAAACGACTAAATGAATCAAAATGGTTACTAATACCAAAATCATTTTGATTAATTTTGTCATTTACGCCCTCAAATTGTTTCCTCAAAATACGAGAATTTTTTGTTGTTGTTGAAATCTTTATGTTATATTTTAGATTTGATTCCAGATAACTGCGTCTCCACCGAGAAAATGACAAATAGGCTTGCCCCCTGGCTTGAGTTTAAGTAGTTGAAAAGCTAAATGTCCCGGAAACCATTCAGAAGTGTCCTTATGACACACAGCAATAGCATTCATTTTCTTCCCATTATCACCAATTAGAGAAACACGATATACATCTGTACTCTTTATATTATGGCAAAGAAACACAGCATATGGGTTACTAGATTTATGACACACAAAAGTGTTATTATCATCCTTTCCTATTTTTTGAGCCTTTTTTAGTGTAAATTCCATAAGAATAGTATCTTCTTTCTGATCCATTTCAGTTGATGACACTATATACTTTTCTTTCCCTAATTTTGTAACAAAGTCAATCATATCTTTTAATGAAATTGCACAAAATCTAACCTCACCTTTAATACCCTTTTCATTACACTCTTTTAACATGTCTTTGATATATTTAGCACTGCTGGATTTTGGATTTAGTGAGAGGATATTAAGGATTGGTTCAAGCTTGTTACCAGAAATGGCAATTGATTTTGTAACATGTAATGGTAAAAACTTAGATTTAGTATCAATTTGAGGGAAATGTAGCTTCAGTCTTGTAGTAGATGTCAATAATTGGTCAGTTGTGAACCATATAACTTGACCATCATGAGGCATCCACTTTGGATTATGTGCATAATGATGTACTCTTACGGTGCCACGTGGTGCTTCATATCCAGGCTTCACTTTCACTATTTCTTCTTCATTTGATCCTATAAATTACAAAATCCAATGAGATTGTATGTGTACAAAATCACATAATACTTGATCCGTTTCGAAAAAAATGCAACAATTGGGATGTCACGAACGCCTAGGGATTTTTTGTTGTAAGGGTAAAAGGGATAGAGAGAGAAAGTGGGCTATGTGATGATGTGAAAGATAGGAAGAAAAAACAAACTTATAAAAATGGAAGAATAAAATTGTTGCATTTATTTTCAAACATCCAAAAATAGAAACTGTTGCATTTTTTTCGAAATGGGGGAAATATACGCACTACTAGAATAGAAGCTATTATGACGGGAATTCCCGTCGCAAAAATGTGATCCTGTCGTAGAAAAGTGAGGTCGCAAATGATTTTTCCTGTCGTAAAAATATGACCCCATCGCAAAAAACGGGGGTCGCAAATGAATTTTTCCGTCGTAAATGAATCATTTCTAATATAGTTTGAGTTAGGTACTCCCTCCGTCCCTTAAAGATTGCCCTATTTTGACTTTTGCTACTGTTTATTTGGTAACTTTGACTCTCTATAATTTTATACATGTAAGGAAAAATATAGTCAAATGGGATCTCCTTTGATTCAGCTCAAAGTGTACTTTTTTAATATGTAATGCTTTTAATTTTTTATTATACGTATTTCAAGATATTTTCATTTAAAGATGTGTCTCGTGAGATGAGAAAAAGTAAATGGGGCAATCTTTTAGGGACAGAGGGAGTATTAGGTAACTTTTAGCGATGAGCTTAAAACCCGTCACAAAAGATCTACATTTGCGACAGAATTTAGGCCAATCATTAATGTGTACCAATCGTTAATGGACCAATTTTTTGTAGTAATAGTAATAATATTTTGCTTTTTTTTTTCCCATTTAGCATGCATTAATATTAACTAGTCATTATCTAATTGACTTTTCAATATATCCCAAATACTTGGATACGACGAAATAAACTAATAATAACTAGCCTTCTATGCACGCTTTGCGTGCGATGATATTTTAAATACATATATTAATTTGTCTAAACAAAATAAAATAAAGGTTATTTATTCTAAAAATTGAAAAATTAGTCAAATTCACACTCATTCATATAATCAAAAACAAACATTTCCCCTCTCATTCGGTCATACCACAACAATGAACAAAAGAAAATGTTTAATTTATTTTGCCATATTCTATTGGCTACCAATTTTTTACGATAATCAAAATGAAAAATTTTTATTTGATGAAATATATCAATATGAATGTCTATTTATAGAGAATTTAAAAATATGAATTTTGGTATTTTTGTTTTATTTTTTTGAATTTTATATTTTGTACTATTTTCATTTTAAAAAGTACAAAAATTGTAATAAATTTCCTTAATAATTAGGAGTGATGCAAATTGAGATTTTACAAAATTTTGAGGGTTAATATGGACTTTTCGATGGAGGACACTATGGCTCCCCTCTTGGCTTATATAATAGAGATACATTATAACAAAATAAAAAATGGAATGATACTCGCGTAATGCACAGTTTACAAAGTATATATAATTAAAATATATGCTCCAATTTTATTTTTAAGATCAATGATACTCGCGTGATGCACATTAAAGGTTTAGATATATATACTATTAATTCTTATTTAGCCTTCATTACTCTTAAGTATTAGTCCCACCGTTTTTTTCCTTTAATTGTCACACTTTGATTTTTGGCATTATTCATAGAGTGCACTTTGACCATCATTTGTGATTTATACGTAGGAAAAACATAGTTAAGTGCGATCTCATTAGATTCGTCTCAACAGTACATGAAGTATCTAGTTTTATAATTTTTATAAATGCATAATTAGATATATTAATCCTTAAATTTTTGTCTCAATAAGTGCGAAAAGTAGAAGTGTAACAATAAAAAAATAAAAAAAATAGAGGGAGTAGTAATGACACATAAATTTCTTTACTTTAGTAGTGTCATGAAATTTGACGTAATCACATACTCGTAAAGCTTCATTACGATGCTCTCAACCTTAAAGGTTGTTCAATCATTTTCCTGTTTTAACTATATATTCCTAGAAAATGAATTAATTATACGGTATAAAAGAGACAAATTGATGCATTCTTATAATTGATTTGAATGTCAAAATAATCTCTTTCTCCATCATCATATTCTAATAGTTCATGAGATTATGAACATGTTTTCCAAATCAAAAAATTCAACTGGTTGGTTGGCTCTCAAATTTGATATGGAAAAGGCTTATGATAGGCTTGAATGGATTTTTTATGGGCTACCCTCCATAGCTTTGGGTTTAATAACCAATGGGTGTCTTGGATTCGAGCTTGTGTTACTACAGTCTCTTTCTCTCCTTCTGTTAATGGTCAAACTTCGCAACTTCTTTTCCCAACTCGGGGTATCCGACAGGGCGATCCCCTCTCCCCTTGTCTTTTTATTATCTGTATGGAGGTATTGGCTCGTAAACTTTCTTTACAGTCTGCCTCTCTTCGTTCCCCTATTGGATTGAAAGTGGCTCCTACCGCGCCCATTGTGCCTTGCCTTTTGTTCGCAGATGATAGCCTTTTATTCTGTAAAGCTACCCCTTCCGCCTGTAATCAGGTTAGATCTATTCTAAATGAATTCATGACTCTCTCTGGCCAACTTATCAATTTTGATAAATCTGCAATTGTGTTCTCGAAAAAGGTTAATAACCCTCGCAAACGTCAGCTTGCCAGTTATTTTAATATGACACCAAAATAATTTCTAGGCCATTATTTGGGAGTTTTTTTTAACTCCTCTCGTTTCTCTAAGTCTAACTCTGACCATATCCTTCGTAAGGCCGATGCTAAACTTAATATTTGGTCAGCCCAATGGCTTTCTAAAGATGGTAAGGCTGTCTTAATTCAAAGTAATTTAGAGGCTCTCCCATCTTATGCTATGTCTACGGCTGCTCTCCCTGTTTCGACCACCTCCACCTTAGACCGTATCAACCGATCTTTTTTTTGGGAACAAAGTTCTGATAAACCTGGTCTCCCCATGATTTCATGGGATAAAATTTGTCGCCCCAAGTCCCTAGGTGGTCTAGGCCTCCGTAAATCTGACGCGGTTAATAAAGCCTATCTTTGTAAACTGGGATGGAAGGTCCTATCCGACCATGTCAATCTTTGGGTTCAAATTATTCACGCCAAGTATCTTCGGCATTTGTCCTTATTTCATAATCGAGCTCAGTCTAAAGACTCCTGGATTTGGAAGCAAATTCTTCATATCCGCCCTTTTCTTCTACGGGGCATTCGTTGGAAAATAGGAAATGGTGCTAATGTTCTTTTCTGGTTTGATAATTGGGTCTTTAAAGATAGCCTTATTTCACATCTTAATATCGACCCATCTGATATTTCAAATCCGGACATGACAGTTGACCATTTCATAGCCCACGGCTCTTGGAACACTGATCTTCTCACTCAGTATGCTCCGCCAGAAGTTTGCCGCACTATTTTAGGTATCCCTCTTCCGTCCTCCCCAATTATGGATGAACCTTGTTGGGGCCATTCTCCTGATGGTCATTTTACTATCAAATCAGCTACTTGGATCGCCCATGACATTCCTCCTTATTCCCCTAAATGGGATTTTTATTGGCTTTGGAAATTGGACATCAACTCTAAACTACAGATCTTTACTTGGCAATTCCTGCATAATGGCCTCCAGATTCGTCAAAATTTGGCATACCGAGGCTTGCCCCCTTTCCCACTCTGCCCACTTTGCTCCACAGCTGAAGAGTCTCAAGATCACCTCTTCTTGCATTGTCCGTTGGTTCTTCCCATTTGGTCATATATTCAAGCTATTCGCTGGATTGCCCCGCTTCCGACCTGCCCCTCCCTTCCCACTCTCCTCACTATGCTTCATGACCAGCGATATGTCTCCATTTGCAAAATCCTTCATATCTTATGGAGTATTTGGAAAGCTCGTAACAGGTTAGTTTTTCGTAATTCCCAATTCTCTGCAATTAGTGTCTTCACTCAGGCTCTGTCCTACTTTCAATAATGGAAGGCCCGCCTCTCCACAGATAAGTTGCACACAATTTATGACTCTGAATTACATGCTTCCCCTCCTTCCGCTTCCTCGTTTGTTTGTTGGTCTCCTCCGCCCCCTGGAACTATTAAGCTTAATTTTGATGACTCGTTAAACAATAATACTGCTTCTGCGGGTGTGGTACTTCGGAACCATCTTGGCGAATGTATCGCAGCCCGTCCTTTTTACTTAGGCAACACTTCTCCCCTTGTGGCGGAAGCAACTGCACTTCGGAATGGTCTTTTATTAGCTCGTCAACTAAATTTTACTTCTATTCACATCGAGGGTGACAACCTAACTGTTATCAGTGTTTTGCAGGGTCGTTTTTGATGTCCGTGGAAAATCCAACTACTGATGGATGATATTCAGAATATTCTTCGGGATTTCACTACAATCTCCTCTTCGCACATCTTCCGAGAAGCCAACCAGTCTGCTGATTATATTGCGTCGCTCGGGCATTGGACCCCTACGCATGTTGATATTGATCCCTTTTTGGAAGCTAAATTTTCTTATTTTTTAGCTATAGATAAGTCATGCTTTTTCTTCGAGAGGAAGAGCTCTTGATTTACTTGTAACCTTTTCTCCAAAAATAAAAAAATAAAAAAAATCATCATGAATATATTCTTAGCCCAACACTTATTTGTATCATTCGTAGTTGGTTTTCATTAGTTGACATATATATTACTCTAACTTTAAAATTTTAAAAATAGACGATAGAAAAGCAAAAGACATGAATCGTAAATAATGATGAGAAATTAAGAATACCAAACAATAGAGAAATAGATCAATTTTTTTTCTTTTCAAAAAAGGCAAAATGAAATAAATAGAAAATGATAGGGATCGAGGATGACACTTGAATGTTAATCAAAATTCCCGTTTTAAATATTTAAGTTTAGATCTAGACATACTCTCCTACTTTATCATCATTTGACTCTTTACCTGTAACCCTAAAGGTCCATTTGATAATCAGTTATAAATGACGTTAATAGGAATAAATAAATATTCATTCCCATAGTTATGCTAGCTTGCCTTCAATTTATTTATTTTTCTTTACGAAAATCAATTCACACCTAATACCACTATTTTAATTAGTAATAGATGGAAATGAAAGTATGAAAAAAAATTTAAACTTAGGAATAAGAATATGCTTCCATAGTGATTAGAACTTTATTTTCCTTGCTAAATTATGTTTTACGTTCATTTCCATTACCACGATTTATTAGCAATAACTAAACGGGTCACAAGGATTATTGTTTTATATGATTACACAGTCACCTATAAATATTTAACATTCATTGTAAAAGTATATAGTGTCCCTTAAAAAAAGATATATAGTGTGAGACGGGTGTAGTAGTACTTGTAACAATAAATGAGACAAATCTATAATCTATACTAAAACAAAGTATGCTGACACATTTCTAAACACAAGCACTCCATTATATTCGTTCCAAACAAAATGCTTCATCCACTTTTTCGCACCATTCAAGACACATTTTTAAATATTTATAAAAATTATTCCATATATATTTAGAAAGTACGTCTCGAGGCAAATCATACGAGATCACACATGACTACGTTTTTCCTTACATATAAAAAATTAAAAGAAGTCAGAGTAACAAAGTGAATAGTAAACATAGTCAAAGTGGAGAATTTACAATGAGATAGAGGGAGTAAATGATTTGTACACAAGACAATTGTAGCTAAAACAAGGATAACAGTTTAACACAGATGCTATTATGTACCGTTTACAAAATAAATCAAACACTTCGATTTTTTTAAAATTTTTTTTTACTCCAAAAAAAAAACCGAAAAAAATGTACTCCCTCCGTAACATAATTCTGGCAACAAGTTATTTTTCACGCATTTCAAGAAAGCAATTTAAGGGTGTAAACGAACAAATTAATCAAAATGGTTTTAATACAAGTAAGATTGAGATCATAAATTACTAATCTTAAAACTTTTTTTGATCAATTTATTCGTTTACACCCTTAAATCGCTTCCTTGAAAAAAACTTGTTGCCAGAATTATGTTACGGAGGGAGTATTTAACGATTACCAATTTTAAGTAATCTTTCATCAGCGCAAAATTATAAAAAATAAGTGATATACTCCATCTATACCATATTTTATTATGCATCTGGTGTTTGTCACACTATTTATACGTAAGAACAAATATAGTTTTGTGTGATGTTTGATTCATTTTGATGTTAAGTATTTCATTAATATTCAATCTCATTAATTTGTACAAATATGTTACTATAGATATTAATGACAAAAAATATGCATTTGATTGCGTAATAATCCGTAATAAATAGTAGTGAATGAAAAAAAATGAAATGGGTGTATAAAGGGTTGTTTACTTCAGTTTAAATCCAGTTCAATTCAAAAAAAAAAAATACCTAGTTGCAAGCTAGCCTTTAGAACTTTTGGCATTGAAATATTTCCCAACTTCAACTTCCAATATTCATGAGGTGATAAATTAGTTGCGTTGCTTGGCATGAAAAACAACTGCATAAGAGAGAGAGAGAGAGAAAGAAGAAATAAAAGGTAATTGTCATTAGTTAAAAGAGATGACATAAACATGAAAACATACTTACAAGTCCATATTTTATTTGTGATTCTTAGTAGTAATTCAGTTAAACATTATACCGTCTACTTCCTCCATTTCAAAATAAATGTAACACTTTAATTTCATTTCAAAAAGTTTTAAAATAAATACAACAATTTTAATCTTTTCATTTTTGGAGGAAAACATTTTACATTACCAATGGAACGAAAAAAAAATTCGTCACAATTGCTGCAATTGATTTTAAGTTCAACCAAACAATAAAAAATGTTTAAAGTAAAAAAAATCATTTTGCATGCAACAAAACAATATAAAAACCTTGTGAAAATAAATTTTCCAATGTAAAAGGTTTTCCATGAAAAATCATTTTCATCTGAAAAAACGTTTTACACCCTATCAAACGATGGACCTTTAGAAGTGTTACACAATACTAGCAATAATTATCTTTTATTCTATTTTTGGTAAAAAAATTCACAAAAATTACCAAATACTCATTATTCACTTTAATTAACACACGTGAGATTGTACTTTTTTTTTTGTCCTTTTCCCTTTTCCATCTTTTTTCTATCTTACTTTTATTAATATACCACATTACATCACAATTACAAAATTCTACGTAGGAGTTCATGCTAGTACAATTGTTGCTAGTACAATTATTAATGAGGGTTGGTTCAAGTTGTAAGAGGCTAGATAACACTTAAGGAGGGTCTCGAGTTCGAGTTCGAGTTCTACGGTATGCAAAGATTCTCATTAAGGCTTTGTTTGTTTTGATGGAAAACATTTTTCTCAGAAAATGATTTCCCCCCCTCTCTCCATTTTCCTTTGTTTGTTTTGGAAAAGGTAGAAAACAATTCTCTTTAATGTGGAAAATGTCACTTTGAAAAAGGAATACCATTTCCTTTCTGTAGAGAAGGAATGCCACATTTTCATTTTCCTCTTTACTTCTACTATAACTTATTCACTCCTCCTATCATTCCTTCATTTCTATTCATTTTTTCTTTCCTTCATAAGTTTTCTTCTAATAAAACAAACAAAGGATTTTTTTTTTACATTTATGATTTCCATTGAAAATTGTTTACCTTAGAAAATAATTTTCTATAAAAAAAATTTTCCTTCAAAACAAATGGAGCCTAAGAGACTCACCCACCATAAACCATTGCACCACCCGGGTCGAATCCAGGGCTCCGTTTACTCGAGTGAAAAATGTTTTCCTTGAAAATACTTTCCCCATTTTACATTGTTTACTCTATCTAGGTGAAAAATTAAAATATAAATCTTGAGCTGAAAACTCATTTTACACGCTATTGGAAATATTTTCCCCCAAATTTGGGAGTAAAATGTATTTTCAGTTCAAGTAAACATTAGAAAATTTTTTTACATTGAAATTTTTTTACACCCAAATAAACGGACCACAAATATAGTCGGAGTGTTAGTAACCCCAATGAACAACCGGGTGGACATGGTCAAAAAATAAACATAAAAATTAATTTTGTATTGGTTGTTAATTATGTTGTCTCATTCTGACCAGTAACTCAATTAAACTCTCATTTTTCTACATTAATAATGTTGATAATACAAACAGTATCATACAACTAATTAAGTGGATATCGAAAATTTTTTAGATGCTAAATCCTCTTATTTCTTAGCATTAGATAAATCAGAATATCTTTTCAAAAGGAAGAGATCTTGATTTTCTTTCAATTGTACTGTTTACCTTTTCTCCAAAGAAAAAAAAAAAACTAATTAAATACGTGGTAGGCTTATTATTACGACGATGTACTGTTTGCAAAGCAAATTATTAATAGTAGAATGATCGATGAAAGCTTACAACAAAGAAGAGTAACACAAAAGAAGCCTTCAAACTCCTCATGTTTGGAGTCATTTGCGATAAGAAAAATAAAGAAAGCGGTATATGATTTTGAATGGGTAAATCATTGGTTACAAAGTTGTCTATTTATAGAGGATGAAGTCATAGACCAGTGGTTAAGGTTTCAGAATTCCAGGCACGAGGCCGGTAATCTGCAGTAGGGCCCAGTTCCAAGGCTAAGTATCCCACACATTATCCAAAAAAAATAAAAATACGTAGTATACCAAAACACCCAATATTAGGTTGGTGCTTGGATCCTTACCATTAAAGTTTGTCAAAATTACATAAAAAATTGCCATTTTGAGATATAAAAATGTATCTCAATTTGAGGAACTTGATATCCCTCGCTTATATTAATTATGTCTAATTTTGGTTCATGTTAGTCCATTTTAATACTTGATCAACGTACTATTAACCACGTTTTAGTAAGTGCTTTGAACTTTTAAACGCTTTTAGGGACTGATTTGGAAGAGCTTAGCAAGGAGCTTAATTAGCTATTTTGAGTGGTGCTTGTTTATTATTTGGGTTGCCAACATGGTTATCCATGCGGTGTGCAAGTTTAGGTGATCAAATTGAATTGTGCTTCTTTGCAAGTTGTCTAAACAACTAGCTAGATGAATCATCATCATAATGAATCAAAAGATGAAAACATTTCATTTTGACGTGGCACCAAAGGATGATACGGAAGGTTCCAAGGCAAGATAGATATTTTGCCTTATCTGTCTTGTTTATTATCTTTACATGTGAAGTGATTTCTTATGATAATTCACGTTTTATTAGAAATTTTTTTCTCACATTTTTAGGAATTAGACTAAATTGTTTGGTCGAGAATGTAACGACCCGACTTTTTAGCTTGTCGATTTACGAAGGGAATCGACATTCGGATCACTACTTAATCAAATTAAACTATAAATCAAATAAGTTGAATGGAAGAATTGTCTTTTATTAAATTAACTACTGAAAATCCATAATAATCCAAAAGTCACTAATACATATAAAGTCTGGAAAATCTGTCCCAACATGCTGGGATCATAAGATAAACTAAATTAATGTTTCAAACTGTTCTGGGAATACTAAATACTCAAAATAAAATACTAATCTACTCAAGCCCATCCAGCGGAGCCCGCTCTACTCTGCTGCATCGTCATCTGAAACTGAGGGGGGGGTCCACCGTCAGTGGCGAGTAACTAGGCTGTCCCATTTAATCGAGGGACCACCAAACACATAATAGCATAGAAATATGCATAAAAACTGTAAAGAAATCTAATACATGTCTTTATAAAAATGTACAAAAATACGTATAAAGTACGTATAAAAATACGTATAAAAGTACGTATGCGAATACGTATAAACACACCTGCAGAAATACGGTTAGGAATACGTATAATCTACGTATAATGTACGTACAATCAACCCTGCAAATACGGTTAGAAATACGTACAAAAATACACTCAACATTCATACATACCTGCATCCTTACTCGCATACATACATACCCATAAATACAGAAATACACAGCGGAAGACTTAACATACTGAACTTATACCTTATACTATACATCTTAAATTATCTCAATCCTTAACTTATACTTAACCCTTCTTAAATTATATCATTAATAAATCTTAATCATATCTTATCATAATCTTATCTTAATCATATCATATCATAGTCTTATCTTGATCATATCATATCATAATCTTATCTTAATCGTATCATATCATGTCTTTCTTATCATATTAGATCATAACATATCTTATCATCACATCTTAGAAATCATCTTAAACTTCATCTTATGATTTCATCTTATCAAATCGTATGATCGTAATATAATATCTTTGTTGGACCGGTCACTAATAACTCGTTATGGATCTCGTGTTTCACCATAACTCCCTAGAACATGCCGGGAGGAGCTCGTGTACTCAATCCCATAGCGGATCCCGTGTTTCACCGCTAAGTCTAAGCTATGGCCATAACTTCCTGGTAGCGACTCGCAGATACGGTTACCAGACGACTACATGTTCTAAGGTCAAACTACTCGGGGGAACTCATGTGTTCGTCCCATTGAGTAGTGGTTCTGACTTAACCCACTAATGACTCGTGTATCATACAGGTGGGTGTCCATATTGTATCTTATATCTTCAATTAATTTAATCATATCATATATTAGGATAATACTAGGTGACCGTAATAGGAAATGAAATGTTCGGAGTCCCAGGAAAGAGAGGTGCGGCACGTATATTGGCCACCTTAAATACCAAGTCTTTCCTAGCCAGAGACCGAGACATAACATGTATAGCTATTACTCTGTTTCCTTTCTTATCCCTAATAATATCTTATACTTCTCATATTCTTATAACATATACTATTCCTTAATACATATCATATACTTATAATCCTATCCTTTCGGATACTAACCTTAATATTATATCATATATTATTTGTAACAATATCCAAATATTTATATTAATATTACTAATATTATTTTCGGTCCTCCTAATAATAATACTAATAATATCTTTTTATCCCTTCACTTTACAACTTATCCCTAATAATTATTTTGTCCATAACTTTTATTATTAATTATTTCCTAAATTAATAATAATTCAAAACTAACCAAAATATAATAAAAATCCTATTTTTCCTACTTTCACCACACTCGACATTTTATATCAATAATAGCCAAAATTATTCAATTAATTTATATGAATTCAATCATCAAGAATTAAATAATTTAACTAATTAATAAACATAAAAATCATATTTTTCGACAACATTCATCAAGATTAACATAAAAATAATATTTTTAACTCTTCTTTTAATTTCTATACACTTGACAATTAGAAGATAATAACAAGATTTAATTTTTAATTCAAGATTTATCAATATAATTCAATACTATCAAGATTCATCATAAAAATCATATTTTTAGTTCCCTTTTAATACTTAGGTCACTCGAAAATTCAAGAATGAGTAATAGCACATTTTAATAATTCAATTGCCCTAATTTATACAATCTGATTTTTAAATAATTAAATTAACAACGACCATCTAAAGATCTCTAAAAATATGGAAATTTTTATGGGAGCTAAATATGGGTTCAAGGATTTACGTGCATAAATTTCGTCTAAAAATAACATCTTTTACTATTTTTAAGTGATTTTATAACTAACCAGTCAGATTAGGCTGAATTCGGTTTCAGAATTTTATTCCATATCAAACGATCTTTAAAAATTACGAAAATTTAACACAAGCTGTAAAAAATTATCACTGACTTCCATATAAAATTTCGTAGCATTCCGAATTGATTAAGTACACTAATAAATTCGTAAACCTATTCTGGACAGTTCTACCGGTTTGAAAGATTAAATTTTTATAAATAATAAACGGACGAATTTTGCCACGAAATAAATCATGGTTAATAATCAAACAGTAAACCAGATACCATGAAAAATTCATCAAGAAATAACAACATTTGATTGGTAAATAAATTATACAAGATCATACATAAAATCAAGAAAATACATAAAAATCAATCAAGAAATTCATGCTTCATGCTCGACATATCCAAGTAAAACAATATTAAATTTCCTACAATTTTCATGATATGATTCCTAATTAACTATGTGTTTTTCTACCCATAGATTAAAGAGGAGAGCATAGTTACCTGGATTCGCTTAATTAATCCAAGGAAAAACAATGAAGGTTCGACTTTTTGAGGGGATAATAGGAGAGAAAAATGATCTTTAGAGTTTGGAGTTTTAAGTGCTTAAATGCATAATGGCAACACAAGGGACAAGAGTCCTATTTATAGAACAAGATGAAGTGTTGCAAATCCTAAAATAAGGGAAAGTGAGGGCTGGCCATGTGGACTAAGTATAGGGGCCAAGTCATGGGCTTGGTTGAAAAATACTTAAGCCTTCTTAATTGGTAATTAGCATAATTACCCAATTAAACTAGAAATACCCAATAGCCCAAAAAGGAGACTAAAAACCGGCCAAGGGTAGATAAAAGAACAAATTGGGTCCTTGGCCCAATTTGATGAAAAAGAATGGGCTAAAAAGTAAAACAGTCCAAAATTAAATGGGCCTTTTTGGACTTAGAATTAAGACATATCATTAATAACCGCGAAATTTTCTGGCCCAAAATTCCGGGTCGTTACAGAGAATATAAGAAATTGCATTTCCTAGGAAATTTAAATAACCAAGGAGGAATTTGTTGAGTTATTTCTTGTGTCTTATGGTAATTTTCATTTCCTAGGAAATTATAATTTCTATACCAAACAAAACATCATTTTCGACATTTCCTAGAAATTAGAATTTCCAATGGAAGTGAACTCCAACCAAACAACACCTTACAGCCCGTTTGGTTGTTGTTAATAAATTGTGGTAATGGTAATGAATTTATAGTGTAATTTTGTTAAGGAGAACCCTTATCATCTCCATGGAAAACAAATTTTCATTCCCAAGCTTCAATTTTCTTCTCATTTTTTATTCTCATCCATTACCATTGGTGAGGGTGGTATTTGATCGGAATGGATGTTTGTGAAAAAAATTAGAAAAATTTGAGCTAAGGTAGCACTATCATGGGAATCGATTTTGATTTTTCTTCCATATTTAGTTATAAATTCATTCCCATTATGACCGGCAACCAAACGAGCCGTTAGTGTCATTAATGGAGCAATAATACTTTAAGGGAACATATAGGATATTTTATGCTACTTGTTCTTAGTTTATTATTTCTTAAGTTAAATATTTTAACTTAGACCTTTATGAGCAAGCCATACACATTACTCTCTCATTCACATCATACTACCAAACTATTTTATTTCTTAATAATTCACTACAATAAATTGACACTTGTGCCACGGGTAAAATTGTGGCACAAGTTCAAAGTTTTCATGGCTATGAAATTTAGGCACAAAAGTACTTCTGTGGCATAAGTGGCCGTGGCTAGAAATCCGTCATGGGAAAATGAAAGGTCTGACTAATTTAGTTTTTTATGCCACGGGTATTTACATGGAAAAAATTGATTGCTACGAATGTTATCATGACAGATATATTATTCATTTATTTGCTACAACAAAAACGTGGCTAATAACACTACAAAAAAAAGGCCTTTTAGAGACGGAAGAAATCCGTTTCTAAAAGGCATAAATCCGTCTCTAATAGTAGTTAGGGACGGATTTAGAGACGGATATCATCCGTTTCAGAAACACTCGTCGCTAATCTCAATTAGAGACGGATATTCATATTTATCCGTCTCTAAATTGGAGACGGCATAAATCCGTCCCTAAATCCGTTCCTAAACGATGTTGACTAATTAGAGACGGATTGTTCAGATCCGTCTCTAAATTTAGGGACGGATTATTAAATCCGTCTCTAAATTTGAGAGACGGATTTATTAATCCGTCCCTAAATTCTCCGTCTCTAAATTGTACTAAAAGCGGTTTATTTTTAATATTACTAATGCTATAAATAAATAGACACAATTTTATAAGTACAAGCAAAAGTGGATTGAGTTAATAAACTCTTATAATAGAGTATTGAGTTTATATTAATTTATACAAAAAAGAAACTAAGTACAAAAGTGGCCACGTAAAATATACAATGTGTTAATTAGGCCTATGTTAGAACAATTACTCCAAAAATATTAAATTTATCTACCCATGGTTTTGATCTTGAGAAGAGTTGGCTTGCATTAACATGTCCACCTTTTTTTTAAATCCAAGAAGCCGCTTTGAGTTTCTTCGAGCGCCTTTTGTGTTTGATCAAGCGACTTTTGTGTTTGATCAAGTCTTTCCTTTGTTGTATCCAATTCTCGTTGTTGTTCGTCATTTCTATCGGAAAGTTCAACAACTTTAGTTTCCAAACTTTGAACATAGTCTCTCCGTGACTTTTTTCCTTTGCTTTCATTGACAGCGGGACGATCATAATATGAGGAAGCAGCTGCACCTAAACCAAATACTCGACCCTTTTCATTCCACCCGCCCACAACATCAAAAAATAACTCATCATCAGTCTTTTGAGTTTCAACTTCACATTCGAGGTTTGCTTTCTTCTGATTTTCAAATTCATTCTGCAATACATTGATTACAATATCAGTCTATTTTTTTAAAGAAAAAGGCATGAATTAATAATGATTTCAACATAAATTCACAATTTTCTATCAAAATTTCGACAGCATTTCCCCATATTTTTGATACAATCCCAATTATTATGTGGCGCATATTAACCTGCAATTAATCCAAATGTCCTACAACTAACCATAGCATACAACACCAACAGTATTAACAACATCACTAACCACAACACACAATATCATTAACAACATAACTTCAAATATATATTCTTAATAATAACCAAAAAGATTTCTTCAGCATAAATTCACAATTATCTATCAAAATTTCGGCAGCATTTCCCCATATCTTTGATAGAATCACAATTATTTTGTGACACAAATTACCCTGCAATTAATCCAAATCCAATAAATACAACAACTAACCACAACACACAACACCACCAACAACACTAATAATATCACTATACAAAGCCAAAAACTCTCTCTTTCTCAGTATTATTGTTGAGTTTAAGCCTGGATATTAACAAAGAAGGCAAGAATATAATGAATACAAAAATGGCACGTACCCATATCTTTTCTGCCTTTGCATTCACAAACTTCCCACCATCATCGGCATGTCCTCTATAATAGCACTCGGCTGCCGTGGGTGGACGATTAAGTTTCTTTTCCTAGTACGCATAATTGTGTAAAGAAATAGAAAGTGTTAGTTAATGATACATTTGCCAGACTATATGAACCAATGAACTTATATGAAACAATAATACAACTAAATAAAATGGTTATAATAGAAAAAGAAGCATTATTACCAGTTTTAATTTCAGCTCATGAGTCGAAATGGAACCTTGGCGATGGTGAACCTTTTGATTCTCGTCTATCATTCTATTAGCCATACATTTTCTAGATTTTTGTTGGAAATCAGGATCTTCTTGTCTTATTTTCTTCATTTTCTCCCTTAAATTAGGAGCACACCAAGGAGCGGAGTATGTTGGTTCATTGCACAACTTCGATACTATACCAGTAAGGCGCCTTGTACATTTTTCTTGCCACTCCTTCTTTACCAATAAAGCTATTGATGGATCCCACGAGAATTCTTGCTTCAAGAGGACATGTACACATTTTTAGGGTGTAGATTTGAGAGATAAAAAAGGATTTCTCATAATAAGAAATTGAATGTAATGTGGGGCCATGACTTTCTTACCTTTTTGTGTGTAATATTCTTTCTTTTATATGATTTTGAATTAAAGTTATAAACATAATTAAACTGAATACATAATACATATGACGACTAACCTTAAAAGCATTCCACCATCTATCTCTTACATCTTGTGGAGTTGAAGTCCAGTTGAAGTATGTATCTTTAAAGTATGTCTTATATGATGTCTCAGCTACTTTCTTGACTACAATGTGGTTGCCAAACCTGCCAAAAACTTTTATATGTTAATATCCTAACTACACAACTCGTTACATAATTAAATGATGATCTACATGCATGTTAGAGAAACACAAACTCACCACAATACAACAGGGTCCAAAACTAATTTTGCCTCGGGATTGCCCGTTTCATCTGAAATAGTTGTGCTATCACCGTCTTCAACTTCTAGTGTTTCTGCTCCACCTTCATCTGCTGTTGCCGTTGTTGTATGAGCAGCTGCTGCTGTATTCTGTGTTGCAGCAACTTGTTGTGCTGCAGAAGCTTCACGTTCAGTAGCTGTTGTTTCTGCATCGGGACTGCCATATGCCTGTTGTGGTTGTCGTCGTGGCCGAATAATGGAACCTCTCCAACCACCTCGAGTTCTTACCATTATTTGAATATACTTGCAACTGTTTTTCAAAATATATAAAGTGTAAAAAAATTCATAGTATTTTCATAATAGTAATTGCCACTTGCAAAACAAAAATGATCAAATTTCAGAATAAATTGTAACTAGTCTAATGGAACACAAATAACTAAAGAAAATAAAAGACAATAAAATCATATTTAGAGTGCATAAACAACATCATCATCATCATCATCATCATCATCATCATCATCATCATCATCATCATCCTCGTCTTCCTCATCCCCTTCCTCTTCTTCTTCCTCTTCATCTTCATCTTCCTCTTCCTCTTCCTCTTCCTCTTCCTCTTCCGCTTCCGCCTCCGCTTCTTCATCCTCACTGAGACTTTCGTATTGGAGTGCATCCCAATATAAGCCAGCGTTATCATCATCTTCCCTAACTTCTGACAATAATGGCTCATTTTCAATGGTCTCTTGTTGAAATGCCATTTCATCTATTGGAGCATCTATTGTACCCCTAGGTTTAACATTGAAGACATGATACCATGGATTTCTTTCCTTTCTAATTGTCGGATTAGGGGCAAAATATACTTGCTCAACTTGGTAAGCCAATACAAATGGATCATATTTTGGATAACTTCTTGTATGATGCACCTCATATAATTTGTATTTATCATGCATCCTAGTGCCTTGACGTCCCGGATCATACCATGCACATTTGAACAAAATTGTTTTATAGCTTTTCTTAGACCCAATGTAAACAAGCTCAAAAATCTCTTCAAGAACCCCAAAATAATTTTGTCTATCAACACCTTTCACACAAACACAATATTTTGAAGTTGTTTTGTTCTTTCCGTACTGAAATGTTTGAAAATGATAGCCATTAATGTGATAGCTGTTGAATTTTTTAACCCTTGTCGATGGTCCAAGTGCAAGAGCATGAATTACGTCATCATTTACACCCGTATCCAAAACCTATATCAATTTGAGAACTATTAAATGTTAACTCATAATGATAAAGAATCCTAAGTGAAAAATAAATTATTGCTTTCTAAGAAGCTTACATGTCCTTTAAACCAATTTGGAAAATATTCATCATATTGCGCCCAAACATCTTCCATATTTAGGCAACCATAGGTTCTCATCACATGTTCTTCAAACAAACTGTGAATAGATGACATTTTAGTCATATATTATAGTATATTATCATAATCTATACACCTATAAAGCTTAAAAACTATAGGAACATACCGTTCAAAATCGAAGATGACCTCACAATTACCAAGGATATATCGGTGAGCAAGATCATAATCTTTGTTATCAAGGTAAACAAATTGACCTTTGGATGAGCTATAGCCATCATTAGAAGTGAAAATTCCAGGAAGTTTCAAAACTAATGGCTCTTCATGACCTTCACTATGTAATCCAAATTTACTCACTCTTGTGGTAATATGTCCCTCAAAATAATGAGAGCAAAAGTTAGAGATCTCCTCCGTAAGGTATGCATTACAAATAGAAGCTTCTACTCGTGCTTTGTTGCCGACCTTATTCTTCAAGTGGTGTAGAAACCTAAAATAATGGATTTAGTTATATTTTCCAAGTAATTATTGCCATGAGGTAAAATTAAACGAACCAAGATAAATTACATTACCTTTCAAATGGATACATCCACCTAAATTGAACTGGCCCTCCAACTTTCGCCTCATAAGGTAGATGAATAGGAAGATGCTCCATAGAATTAAAGAAGCTCGGAGGAAATATTTTTTCCAATTTGCAAAGTATTTCTGCTATATTATCCTCCAATCGAATCACGTCCTTCAATTGCAAGGAAGTTGAACAAATATCTCTAAAGAATTGGCTTAACTCAGTGAGAGCATTCCACACATTTGATGGCAACAAATCTTTGAATGCAATGGGAAGTAGTCGTTGCATGAAAACATGAGCATCATGACTCTTCATACCAACTAAATTGCACTCCTTAGAATCAACACATCTACCTAAGTTAGATGCAAATGCATCTGGTAGTTTTAACATCTGCAGCCACTGACAGAAAGCCTTTCTCTTCTCCATACATAACACAAATGGGGCAGTTGGCATACTAGTAGAATCTTCATGAACCTCCAACTTTTGTCGTTTACAACATTGTACCAAGTCTTTCCTTGCTTTGAGGTTGTCTTTTGTTTTTCCCTTGACATCCATGACAGTATGAAATATATTGTCAAACACATTTTTCTCAATGTGCATGATATCAAGGTTATGACGAATCAAAAGTTTGCTCCAATATGGTAATTGCCAAAAGATGCTTTGCTTTGTCCAATTATGTACTTCACCAAAACCTTTAAGTTTTCCCCTTGTTCCACATAAACCATCACATCCTACGGGAAGATGCGAAACATGTTCCCAAATCAATGTAAGTGTCATCAAATTTCTTCCATGCCTCACCATCAGAAGGATGAGACATTACATCTTTCTCTCGACGATTCTCTGCATGCCATCTCATTTGCTTAGCTGTTGACTCCGTTGCATATAGTCTTTGTAACCTTGGAGCAATGGGCAAGTAAAAAAGCACTTTTCTAGGAGTACTTTTTCCACTTACTCTAGAAGTCTTGTATCGACTTGCTTTACAAACAAGACATTCATTCAGATCCGCATGCTCCTTCCAAAAAAGCATGCATCCATTGGGGCATGCATCTATCCTATGGTGGGGAAGCTCTAGTCCATCAAGCAATTTTCGAGTCCTACGAAATGTATCTGTCATATTGTTTACTTCTGGACATACATCTTTAATTAAGGATGCAACACTATCAATGGCTTTATGTGAAATGTTGTACTCACTTTTCAGGTTGGTTATCCTTGCAGCAACCGATAATAGAGATTGGTTGCAGCCGTTGTACAAAGGCTTCTCGGCAGCTTGCAACATCTCAAAAAATTTCTTTAGCTCTGGATGAGGTTCTTCTTCGACCTCAATTGATGCATGTGGAGCAAACTCGGGTCCAAATGCATCCAAAACCATGTTCATGTATGGGTTAGGCGTCTCCCGAGGTCCCTTAAAAGAACTACTTGGTGTTGCATTAGCAAATTCATCTTCCCCATGAAAAGTCCATTTGAAGTAGTTTGGTCGAAACCCGTTCTTGTAAAGGTGCAACTTTACAACATTTGGATCTCGATACGGAATATTCCGACATTTTGCACACGAACATTTTAATAGTCCATCATCCATGACATTCTTTTTCTTACAAGCTAATTCAACAAACTCGTCAACCTTTTTAGCATAGGATGAACTAAGAAATTTTCCATTCCTCCTTTCATACATCCATGCCCGCTCCCTTTTCAATTTATCCATCTTAAAATTGAAAACAATGTTATATATTAGTCTAGAAATGAAGGGTAAAAGTGAAGCTGAAGTCCACAATGTTATTTCTTTTGTTTTTTGTATACATTTTTGAAGATAATTAATTATACAAAATAAAATTAAAATTCACAATAACAAATACAAGTATACTAAATCTGAAAATAAAACAATACACTACACTTCACAATCTTCAACTAAATCAAATTGAGGGAAAAGTTAGGATTTCAATTTTTTCAACAAAATCAAATTCAAATTCACAATAACAAATACAAGTATACTAAATCTGTAAAACAAAACAATACACTACACTTCACAATCTTCAACTAAATCAAATTGGGGGAAAAGTTAGGGTTTCAATTTTTCCAACAAAATTAAATTAAAATTCACAATAACAAATACAAGTATACTAAATCTATAAAACAAAACAATACACTACACTTCACAATCTTCAACTAAATCAAGTTGGGGGAAAAGTTAGGGTTTCAATTTTTTCAACAAAATCAAATTAAAATTCACAATAACAAATACAAGTATACTAAATCTGAAAAATAGAACAATACACTACACTTCACAATCTTCAACTAAATCAAATTGGGGGGAATTTTAGGGTTTCGATTTTTTCAACAAAATCAGTTAAAAATTAAGTAATGGTACCTTTGGGGGCCTTGCAGTGGGGACGGGTTGGCTGCTTGGACTGCGTTTCGCCGGCCGTTCTGTCGAGTTGCAGCAGTTCGCCGGCCGTGCGAGCAGAGCACACCACGCGAGAACTCGACTTGCAGCAGCAGCGAACAGCACGCGAGCAGCAGCAGAGCAGGCCGGACCATGCGAGCAGCAGCAGAGCAGACCGGACCACGCAAGCTGACCGGATCCGACCGGAGCAGACCACCGAGCTGAGCGGAGCAGACGACCACCGACCTGACGGAGCAGACTACCGAGGCAGAGAGATGTAGTTTAGTGTTTGAGACTTTTCAAGTTTTGAGAATTGAGTGGAGTGTTTTAGTATTTCATTATTTTTGGGCACTCCAACAGTCCAACAGCACGCACTCACGCACGTTTTTTTTTTTTCCAAACTTAGAGACGGATATAATAATCCGTCTCTGAATTTAGGGACGGATATAATAATCCGTCTCTAAATTTAGGGACGGATTAAAATAATCCGTCTCTAAACTTAAAATTATTATTTTAAATGTGAAATTAGAGACGGATTAAAAAAATCCGTTTCTAAAATTGGAGACGGATTATTTTATCCGTCGCTAAATTTGAGACAGACACTTTTTATCCGTCTCTAATTGACTATAGGGACGGATGCCTCGAAATCCGTCTCTAATTCAGAGATGGATAAAAATCCGTCTCTAAACATCCGTTGCTATATTGCACTTATTTTGTAGTGTAAGCTCCCTTGCCACAAATAATACCGTGGCTAATAAAAAATTGTTGCCACGAATACTACCATGGCTAAGATGGTAATACTGTGTCTAATAGTCACATGCCAAATAATATTAGCATGGCTAATGAGCTACCATGCCACAAATGATGTCGTAGCTCCACAAGATTTGTTGCGGCAAAATCAATTTACATGTGACTAATATTAAATAATATTAAATGCTCTAATATATAGCACATAATAAATTTGGACAAATGAAAATTTATATTAGCATATGGTATCCATACATATGTCTTACTAAAAATCTAAAATGGTGTTGCAAAAAATCCTAAACAAAAACACTAATTTGTTTTCACAAAAGGGCAAAAAGAAACCAATAACAAATCAACAATAATGTTTTGTGCTCTGAAGTCGACATTTCCTTTTTACCTGCAACAAATTAACGGGAAAAAAATCAACCAAGCTATAAAAGAATAAAACACAATATAATAAGTAAATGTAAATAATAATAATAAAGAATACCATCAAAGAAAATGGTATTACAATTAGTCCTGTTTAACGGGCCGGGGCGGGTCAATTATTTGGTGGGCCGGGATTCACACATTCTTCAATGGGTCGGGCCGGGTCAAGCCCTATTTGACCCGGCCCGGCCCACCCTATCTAAGAGGAAATTAAGGAAGTTTTTGGGAAATATGGGAAGAAATTTAAGTGGCCCTTTAAAAGCCCGACCCGGCCCGTTTAGACCCATTAAGTTGTTGACCCTATTAAGACCCGCCCCATTTCTAAAGAGGGTTGGGCCACACAAATTTTTAATGGGTCGGTTCAGGATTTTAAATGGGCCCCCGCCCCATTAAACACGCCTAATTAGTAATTACAATAATAAGCATTTTCAATACCTATATACTTCATTCATTCTTTTGAACCTTCAATTTTTGAATTATTGTTGCTCAAGGAACCTCCACCTCCAATAAAATTTAGAAGTTGATTGAACTTTTTTTTTTCTTCTTCTAAATCCGCATTATTTGTTTCAAATCATTCATGGTTTGTTCCACTTCTTTTGTTTGCTTGTTCAGCTTCCATTCTAGCATTTTCAGCATCTTTTTTTGTTTCTTAAATAACTAGATCTGTTTTCTTCTTGAGAAACATCCAACTGTGAAGGCTTTACTTTGAAATGTTGTGTAATACTTTTACCAGGCCTGTAAGATTATTAAGTACCCATGTGTATCTTTGCCAAGCACGCACATTCATAAAATTTGCTCATTTAATTTTTCACTAACACCTTGATTTCTTTACTTCTTCAATTTCTTTATCTCATCTTATACAACATATACAATATTAAGTTATAATATATAAAAAATGGTATATATATAAGAATTTGAAAGATCAGATAATAAACTTACTACTACATGAGAGTTCTTTTCTAAAGTTGATGCATTCACAGCCTTATTTGATTTTCTTGTATGAGATACAATGAGTAAATCAAGTCTTGAACACTTCCCATTGTTCTTTTCCTTCTACATCAACATACACTCTTATGGAAGGTTTTAAAGAGATAGTTAAAGTATTATTCCACTAATTACACCCTTATAGAAGGCTTTGGGACTAAACCCTCACGACTTTGTTTTTAGGCGTCCCAAAAAACCTTGGTGATGTATGTGTGTGAGCTATACTATATAAAATGCTTCCCCGCTTCATATTTTTCCAATGTAAGATTGTGATGAACATTCCAACAATCCTTCCCTCAGACCAAGACCAAATTTCCCATGGCCTTCCCTTGAGCAATAAACATGATCTGCTTGTTGCCCCTTTCAGACTTTCAGTGCCTCCATATAGAGGCAGCCACACATTGCATACAAATATGTGTTTGTAGCCTCTAATAGTGTTTAGAAGCAATTTTGTCATTGCCTTTGATTCGTCCTTCGCTAATTACAGTTTGCCCCTAATAGCACCTTTTAGATGCACACGAGGTATAGTGTTGCTAAAAGCACTTGCTTTTAGGGGCAGCCATATGCTTGTCGCTAATTGGTTTCCCCTAAGGCCACCTTTTTTAAGCACACAAGTTATAGTTTCAAAGCAACAACTTACATTTAGAGGCAACCATAAGACCGTTTCTAATTATTGGTTATGGTTGCCTCAGAGTCTACCTTTTTTAGGCACACATGTTATGTTGTTAACAATGCCATTTATCTTTTGAGGCAACCATAAGTCAGTCACTAATTTCATGTTGCATCTAATGTCACCTATTAGGGACAAATAAATTTTGTTGCTTATAGTAGGAAGTCCTCTCATTATTTGCACATGCCAAATAATCGAAGATGCACAAGTTCTGCAAATAATGAGAGGACTTCCTACTAAATGCATCTACAACAACATTGACCTTGCCCTCGTGGTATTGAATCTCCATATCATAATCTATTATCAATTCCAACCACCTCCTCTGTCTTATTTTCAACTCTCTTTGAGTAAAAATGTACTTTAGACTCTTGTGGTCCGAATATACTTTGAATGATGTGCAAAGTAGATATTGTCGCCATATCTTAAGTGCAAAAATCACTGCCGCCAACTTAAGATCATGGGTTGGATGGTTCAACTCATGGTTCTTCAATTGCATTGAAGCATAAGCAACAACCTTTTTATCTTACATAAGCACACAACCAAGATCACTCTTGAAGCATCTGTGAACACTTCATACTCTAAATTTTCATACGGTAAGGTCAATACATGAGCTGTGGCTATTGAATTCACAAAAATTTAACACATGGCAAAAACAAATCATGTTTTAAAATATTATTAGATATAGATTAAAAGGTGTTCCTTTGTAAGGAGTTCGCCACATGTCATTATCATAAATTTTGTTTGAATAATTATTAATATTGGTTTGCCTATGCTTATACCTCATCTGTCCACATTTAATTGTTCCAAATTGACTTTGACACTATTTACATTGTTACTTTGACCTTAATTAATTTGGTATAGGTAAAGAAAAATGTAGTCATGTGGAATCTCATTTTATTCGTCTCGGAGCATACTTTCCAAATATATAGTTTTTATAATTTTTTTTATGTATAATTAAAAATATTAATATTTAAAGTTATGTCTCAAACTCTCAAGAGATGTGAAAAGGCAAATGGAACGATTAAATGTGTACAGAGGAAATATAATAAAGATTTCATAGGTTCTCAATTCCATACACATTATCCAATAATATATACTCACATTACTTAGTCGTTTTACTCTACTTACAAGAGATTATTTTAATGTTATGCTGATTATATATTTTCGGGATTCTAATATGTACTTTGTATGCAAATATTAGGATTATTTGCTTTGAATAATTTAAACTTTCAACTTTTGGTACTAAATAATCCAAATTTTGAATTATTTGTAAATAATTCAACCTTTGCTTCTAAAATCAAATTAATGAACCTTGACCTACAACAGCTTGTCATTTATACATTTGCAAAGGTTGGATTATTAGCTAATAATCCAATGATTGAATTATTTGTTACCAAAAGTTGAAAGTTTAGATTATTCAAAACTAAAAATCCTAAACATTAATTATTTTTTACTCCAAATACATAATTTTTTTTTCTTTATTTCATGAACACGAATCATAATTAAACATTAACATAATATTAGCGAGCACAATATGTAATATTAAAATAACAATATTTACATACACGCACACACAATGTGTTTTCGGTGTCAAGGCCAAGGACACATTGTTAAGAAGACAATTTGTTTTCGGTGTTAAGGCCACCACACACACACAAAACACGCACACATACATATATGTAACATAATGCAATGACGTTTGTAATATTTCTATAAAAGTTATTAGAAGTACCATGCATGTAATAACTTATATTGAACTATTTAATAAAAACTTTAGCAACAACGAAAACATAAGTTTCCAGAAGTTAGACTTTTAGTACAACATACTTATTAACATTAGCATAATATTAAACTTTCAATAAATTCATAAACTTTTCAAGCTAAAGTTTGCGTAGTTTAAGCTTTTACAAGCAATTCACACCCCACCAAATGATCAAATGCGACAATACGAACCATCTCATCAACATCTTCCACTTTCATAATATTTTCATAAAGCTTTTCCACGTTAAGTTGATTGTTAGAAAATTGTTTGAGGGCACTAATAACCACTTCTTGTAGTTTTCATCATTTCGAGACTTCTTGCGATGTGACCTTGAATCCGAAGTACCACTCTCAGCTTTAGAAGGCACACTCCCAATCGTCATAATAGATTCTCCACTTTCAATGGAAGCACAAACATTAATGTCACTGAACGTATTAAAATAATTTCCTCTAGCCGTACTTTTTCCAACCACTATTGTCATCTCATCATATATACCAATTTTTCGGTTTACTCCACATCTGTTGGATTTTGCTGCCAAAATCAATAATACTACTAATCATTTTGCTGTCATCTTATGGTACTATAGAAAACGTCAACGTACAAATAATAAACATTATGGTTAACACTAATGACACTATAGAGAAAGACAAAGGGATGCATTTATATTTTATAAGCTTTAAAGTAAATGAAAACGACAAATATACTAAATACGGAATGGTCCATCACTAACTGGCATCGAATGAGTTTGAATTAATCTTTTCCGGCCTTCTTGACAATACAAAATGGTCCATCACTAACTGGCATCGAATAGTTGCTCATGTATTTGTCCATGGCAGCTTGACTCACCCATACATGATCTCCAACCTTAAGTGTCGTATGTGATGTACTCGCATTTGACATACAGTCTTTTGGAGTAGTAGGATGGCTATCAAAGGGATTATGAGCCATTAAGAGCATCTCACCATCAACGTTGGGGTAGCAAGTTATTATTTTTGTATCATCTCCGTCGCCATTCTCATGTGTTCTTTTCTGTCATGCCTCCTCTTAGCTTGTAATTGATCATATCAAAGACTAGCATACTTAGAGAGTTAAGAATGGCAAACCTGAATCGTTTTTTATCATCGGCTTGTTTATGATCAAAGATTCGATCTATTTTTCACTCCCAGTCGAGGTATTCATCGGCATTCATCTTTCCGACAAACTCCGGTAATTCACCAATCTTAATTTCTTTCTCTTTGTAGGAGTGAAACGCACCAAACTCAAGTCTTGAATTAATCTTCCTTAACTCGACTGTGATTGCTTTCATATCTGCCATTTCCAGTGGTTGTTATGCCCAATTTTTTTTTCCTGATTTTGCTGCTACTTTGATTGAGGATTAACCGAGTTCCTAACAGCCTTATTGTGTGAATCAGAATGTCCTTCAATTCACTGCCTTCCTGAACCTAGGTCTTGTTTCTTGGCTTTCTTGCTGTTGGACGTGATGCTATGACTTCTTTACTTTTTTTAATTTTTTTTTATTCTTGATGTTGTAATGCCAGACAAAATAATCAAATCACGGAGCAATAAATTGAATATGGCAGCCACAAACAGAATTTGGACCAAATAAAATGATTTTCCATGCAAAAAAAATTTACGTTTCAAAACTCATTTTCATATAAATTTTTTAATGTTTACTTGGACAGAAAATACGTTTTACACCCAAATTTGGAAAAAAATGTTTCCAATAGGGTGTAAAATAAGTTTTCACCCAAAGTTTTACATTTTATTTTTTCACCCAAAGTAAACGATGTAAAATAGGAAGACTGTTTTCAGGGAAAACAATTTTCGCTCTAGGGTCGGTTTACTTTGGTGCAAAACATTTTCGATGTAAAATGATTTTCCATGAAAAACATTTTACGTTGGAAAACTCATTTTCATATAAATTTTCCAATGTTTACTTGCACGGAAAATACGTTTTACTCTCAGATTTGGAGGAAAATGTTTGCACTACGGTGTAAAATGAGTTTTCACTCCAAATTTTACACTATTTTTTCATCCAAAGTAAACGATGTAAAATGGGAAAACTATTTTCAAGGAAAACATTTTACGCTCTAGTAAACGGAGCCCTAGTAAACGGACCCCAAATTAAACCTCACGAATACAACACGAACAAAACCATGAATACAACACGAAGAAAACCACGAATAGATTCTGAATTTTGCAGTAAATTCATCCCGCAAAACGGCGCCAATATGATGTGTAAAGAAGTTTCAGGTTTGATTAATCAAGAAAAGCTTTACGGTACTTCTGATTGGGTGACTATCACAGCCCTCAATTCCACCTTAATGGAAAGAATTGCCACTATTAAAACTAGATAATAAACTCAAGCCTTAGATAGTTTTTTTCTTCTCAACAAAAGATTCTCCCTTCCTCATCAAACATCAAGGTATTTATAATGCATGTAAACAAAATAAAATTATAACTAAGACTCCTAATAGAAGATTCTAGAAAATACAGCTAAAAATAAGAAAATGCCTAAAATAATAGACCGACCCTAAAAAAAATATTCAAAGAAACTAATAATAATTGAATTAGCTATATTCTATATGTATCATATTCACATAGCCACATAAAAACCCAAAAGCTCCCTACTTCTTTAGCCAGCCTGATCTGATCCTATGAGCAACATTTCTATCCATTTCACCATCATTTTAGAAAATGGATCCTACATATGGAAAAAGTTCACACCTGTGAATGCTTCTCTAATCCAAACGGATCATACTTGTCACATTTCCTCTTATCCCACCAAAGTTGCACTCCAATTAGTAGCAGCTTTCATTTTGGATTTCCAATCCGAAAGTTTAGGATCAGTAAATTCTAATCCGAAAAAATCAGAATAGCTGAATTTTTGAATCGAATATCCAAAATATACAGCCCAATCTGTATTTTTTCCTAGATAATTTTTGTACTTCAACTTATTTTATTCAAATAAGTCGGAAATGGTACTAAGCCCGGATAAAGGAGGAATATTGTGGTAAGCCTGTAACAGCCAGCGTAAAAATATGTCACATCCAGTCGCATTGTTGGACAAGAATAGTACTAGGATGGGTGACCTCCTGAGAAGTCATTGTGTTGCCATGCCGCCAACCCCACCAACCCCGTGGTTGGCTGAGAATAGTACTAGGATGAGTGACCTCTTAGGAAGTCTTCGTGCCATCGCTTTGGGATTAAGGTGCAGCACAAGAAGAAGAGAAGTCGGAAATTTGATCTAAAAAATCTGAAAACTATGGGTATTCGTATATTTGAAAAATCTGGAAATCTGAAAAAAAAAAAAAAGAATGTCCAATCTGAAATATCCAGATATTTGGTCCGAAATTTCAGATACTTCAGACATCTAAAGTTTCAAAAATCCCAATTTGAATCTAATCAGAATTTTTTGGATGTTCAATTTGAAATATACGAAACTTAAAAACCCGAATTTCCAGATCGATGTACCAAATCACGAATTGGATTGATCGGATCAAGTTGAACACCCCTACCGGCATATAGTCCAAGGTTTGTCTCCATACTAAATTATACGATAAAATTGGTTGTCTGTTAAAGAATAAGTCAAATAACTATCTCGGACGGGTCTCCTTATCCTTAGATAACCATCAGATCGAATACATGTTAGTTTCACGCCATTTTATACGTTAGATTTTCACAACCTTAAATGTCATGGAATAAGCATCCCACATGTATATGCACAAGCACCCAAGTAAACAAAACATTTATATGCATGAATGTAAAAACTAAAAAAAATCTCAGTTATTATCAAATCCTCTAGCATAATGTATATAAAGAGCAAAAACGAAGAGTAACTATCATTTGACTACGATAAAGTTGGATCTAAACTAATACAATAACAAACAGGTCCACAGAATAACCTCAACGCAGCAACCACATTTTTGCCCCCCAAAAGAAGCCTGGGCATCCAATCAAAATTTCAAATATCTACTCTAAATCCATTATGCCTAAATTAGTTAAATGCACTATAGCATGTGTTGCATACATAAATTGTTTCTGTTCATTATGTAAGAATCCTAATCTAAGAAATATTCCTCATGTGTTATAGGAGCTACTCCTCTCTTCCACTTCTACATGCCCCATATTTCTTCTTAGAATGTCCCCAAAAGTATTTAACTCCACCTCATGGTGCAAACAAATAGCGATGGAAGAATATTAAAATGCAAAATCAAAATACTATCCCAACTTTATACTTTGACTTGTCTCATCAATAATGTTCAAACTTCAAAGTGCCCATATATCAACTATCATAATCCCAGTATAAACATGCCCAACACCGCATTTCTTTATCTTTCTAAAAAGTTCATGAGCTGGATATTCTATACTGGTTTGTTGAACACAACTGGAATGAGGAGGCTGGAAATAGAGGTTCATTTTTCCTTCCAACTCTGTTCAATGTGCTGTGAATAAGAGAAATTAATACTAACAAGCCAAAAATGCGGAAAATTAAAGTACAATTATCCTATTTTCGTGAGGTAGGATGCTCTCCCTTAAATACTCTTGTGTATAATTCTCATGATAATCTTTCAAGCTGTTTTACAATTATAGGCTCTCTCACTAGATTCTCTACTAACACCACAGCATAACAAAATTGCATAATTCCTAACAGTCACATAGCCATTACCGGTGTCCCATAATTGGCATTCATTTCGGAAAGCGGAATAAATCCGGGAGCGGAATTCATTACCCATAGGTGAATTCAGTTCGATAGGTGACTTCGGTTCAATGCATGATTTATGTATGTTAATAATATGGAAGAACAAATTTTAGTTTTAAAACTAACTATAGCAAATTAAATCATAGAAGTATAAAACTAGTAATCGTAATTTTATAATTAATCTTTGAACATTTTATTTTCTCTAATCCCCCCCCCCTCTTCTGTGTAAACTTGATGTACTCTTCGTCACTTGAACCACTTACATTTCTTCCTCCTTTCTCATCAAAATCACCATCTAATGATTGCCATCTCATATCCTCTTGTTCAGCTGGGAGTTTTCTAAGAATGGGTAATCTGGGATCATATCCCATTTTCTATATGGCCCACTTTGGTAAGACTTTGTTAGATGAGATATTAAGCGAAAGTTGCAATGCATGAAAACACACTTCTTTTCCATTGATGAAAGCAGCATGTTTCTCTTTAGAGAATGGATAAAACCACAAATACTCCATGCTCTCTAGGGCCGGCAAAAGCTGACTCAACCTGACCCATTATTAAAGGGTTGGGTTGGAATTTTCAACCCGTTTAATTAAATGGGTCAACCCGAACCCGACCTATTATTAAATGGGTCGGGTTCGGGTTGAAAAAATCAACCCGAATTTAACCTGCCTAACCTGATTAGTAGTCGGGTCGGGTCGGGTTGACCTGATAACCCGAATTACTAACTGCCTTTTTTAAAATATTGTTGGAGACTTGATCACTTGGAGTGTTGGACTATTGGGCCATAAAAAAGTAAAAAACCCATAGCCCAAAAAACACTAACCATAAAAACCCTAGCACATCACTTCTTCTGCTTCTTCTGCCGTTCTTCCCTTATTCTGCTTCACTCCACTTCTTCTGCTTCTTCCCTTATTCACTCTTCAAGTCTTCATTCTTCAACTCTTACCAAACACATCTTTCCTTCTCTCTCTTCAACTCTTACCAGTCTTACCCCAAAAAACCCTAGCACACTGGTTAGTTCTCCTCTTTTTAATTTTCGATTAATGCTTAATTTATTTGCTAAGATTTTATTTGGTTTAGTTCGAAAGTTTGATTGTTAATTTGTTAGTTTTTGAATTTTTTTTGGCTATATTTTTGCTAAATTGTTGCTGAGATTTTGAATCTTTTGAATTTCTTTTTTGTTATATTGTTAATCTGTGCGTTTTTGCTGAGATTTTTGCTATATTATGTCCTTAGTTTAGCAATTTCACTCTCATGTTATGAAAGTAATTTGTTCATTTGAATTTAATAATTTGTTCGTTTGTTAATTTGTTCATTTTTATTTGCTTAGCTGAGAATTTAATAATTTATGCTCAATTATTTTTTAGTCTGAATGTTTTTATTTGTTCGTTTGAATGTTTGATTTATGAATTTATGCTGAATTATTTTTTAGTTTGAATGTGTTTTTATTTGTTTAGCTGAGATTTTGAATCTTTTGAAGAAATTGTTAGTTTGTTCGTTTGAATTTTTTTTTTTTGTTGCTGAGATTTTTTATTTGTTTCTATATTTAGTTTGAAGGTTTGATTAATGATTTATCAGTATTTTCTTGTATTTTGTTCGATTTTCTTTAGCATTCTGTTTTTCATTTGTTATTCTGCAATATAATTTTTAGATGTGTTCGTGTGTTTTCTGATTGTGACTTTTGTTTAATTTGTGTTGTATTAGTTATGGACCCTAATCAGATGCTTGATCTCTCCGAGTCGGAGGATGAGAGTGAACCTAGGAGGCAAAAGGTCCCCAATGGAGAGGAGGATAGCAAACCCACTGGAAAAAAAGGCAAAGAAAGCTCACTTCAGGGATATGGATGCACTTTGAATTTATTGAAAAAGATAAAAATGGAAGATTGCGTTGCAAGTGTAAGAATTGTGTTAGAACATATTGTGGTGAAAGTAAAATGGGAACAGGAAATATGAAAAGACACCTTCACGTGCACAAAAAGGGATGTTGACCAAATGCTTTTACAGAGTAACAGTGAGGGGTCATTAGCTAATAGAGCTCCTACTTTTAGTGTTGCTGTTTTTCGTGAGCTATTGGCCGATGCTATTGTTCAACACAAATTGCCTGTTCAATTTATGGAATATGTGGGGATTAGGAGACTTTTAACTTACGTGTGCCCTATGTGAAAACTGTCACAAGAAACACAATTAAGTCAGAGTTAAGGAAATGTTAAATGGAGTTTCTGGTAGAGTGTCTTTGACTTCAGATAGCTGGTCTTCGATTACAACTGATGGGTATCTCTCTTTGACTACTCATTTTATTGATTCTGATTGATGCTTGTGAAAGTTAATTCTGAATTTTTCTTACCTTCCACCTCCACACACTGGGATTGCTTTATGTAATCCACATATGTGAATTGTTAAAGGATTGGGGAATTCAAAAGAAATTGTTTTCTATTACCCTAGACAATGCTTCGTGTAATGATGCCATGGTTGATATATTGAAAACTGAGGTTGATTTAGTGGGTTAAGAAGGTGAGTTTTTCCATGTGAGATGTTGTGCGCATATCCTTAATTTGATTGTGCAAAATGGGTTGAAAGACATTGATGAAGCCATTTTTAAGGTGAGGGAGAGTGTCAAGTATTGTAAAGGGTCCCAATCTAGAAAGGTTAAGTTTTTGAATTCAGTCAAACATTCTGATTTAGATCCACTTAATGGTTTACAACAAGATGTCCCCACAAGATGGAACTCGACTTATTTGATGTTAGAATCAGTTTTGTACTATAAAAAAGCTTTCAATCACTTGAAAAGATCCGATGCTAATTACGTGTATTGTCCCAATGGTGAAGATTGGGTGAGAATTCAAAGAAAGTTTAAGTTTTTGAAATTATTCTATGAGGTCACATGTGAATTTTCAGGAACTAAATATCCTACTGCTAATCTTTATCTAGCAAATGTGATTAAGGTTTGATTCTTAATACAAAAAGAAAAGGATAGTCAAGATAAGTTCATGAGTAAGATGGCTAGTAGGATCTTTACTAAATTTGAGAAATATTGGGCTACACTTAGCACGGTGATGGCAATTGTTGCTATTTTAGATCCTTGATATAAATTTCAAATTGTTGAATGGGGGTATAAGAAAATGTATGGGGCTGAATATAGTGGTGAGTTGTCTTTAATGAAGGAAAGCTGGTTTCCTTGTTTAATGAGTACAAGGATGAGTCTTCTAGCATGAGAAATGTTAGTGATGAAGCCAATTCTAATGGAGGTCCCAATGATGATGAAGGTGATGCATCAGAGTGCATTATTTAATTTATATTTAATCTAAGCTCATATTCACTTTTAGGACTTTGATGATTTTTCTACCAAGGGGATTTCTAACTTAAAGAGATCAGAGCTTGATACGTATTTGGATGAGCAGCTTGTACCTCGCACACCAAAATTGGATATTCTTCACTATTGGAGAACAAATGAGGCTCGATATCCCATTCTTGCGAGGATGGCAAAAGATATTCTACCAATTCCAGTCTAAACTGTTGCTTCTAAATCAGCTTTTAGCACTGGTGGAAGGGTGCTTGACCCATATAGAAGTTCACTAAAGCCTTCTATGGTTGAGGCTATCATATGTCTTAGAGATTGGGTTTTTGGGGAAGGTTTGTTTACTACTTAATCTTTATAATTATAATTTATATGCATAAAATCATCTATTATCTTATATACTTTTTAACTTTATTGTTTGTTTGTTGTAGCAAAAATGGAACCTCATTTGGATGAGCTTTGTGGGGCTGTTATGAAAATGAGCGTTAATGATGATGAAAGTCCAAGCAGAAAGTGAAAGCCCGGGGTCAACTCCTACAACCCAAGTCTCCAATTTATAGTTCTGATTTATGAAACTGTTTAGATCGTCTGTAACTAATTTCGCCATCTTGAACTGAAAATATTAGGTTGTAATGTTTTGTTGAACTTTTGTTTGGTATTTTGTGTTTTGAACTACATATTAGAAATTAGAGTATTAGTTGGCTGAATGTTATAAAGTATGAACTATGAAGAGTTGACGAACACTGATGTGTGATGAAGTGAAGCAAGTATTCAAGTGAATACTGAATTACTGATATTCAAGAAATGACTTGCATGATTTGTTGAATTTCTTGTTTTACAATTAGTTAAAAAAAAAAAATTAAGGTCAACCTGAACCCGACCTGATAATTTTCAGTTCAGGTTAGGTCGAGATTGTCTAACCCGTTTAATATACAGGTCGGGTTCAGGTTGGGATTATCTGACCCGCCAACCCGAACCCGACCTGATAACCCGTTTTGCCGACCCTAATGCTCTCTAAGCCGAATAACTACTTCCAGGTTGTGATAACAATTTCTTAGGAACCTTCGCTAACTCTGGTGTTTCTGAAACATAAAGTGACCACCATTCAATTGCTTCTAGAACTACAACATCATTTTGTTTATTGTGGCAAAGAAAACATCTCTTTCTTTATTTGAAAAACAAACGAATTGGTCACGAAGCATTTGTTTCTCGGATGAAATTTTACCAATCTTTTCAAAAGCAGCCATCCATACATCCTTTCATTATCTCCCTGCCCAGATTAAAAGTCTCCTTAGTAAAACATCCTGGTACAGGTGCTTCAAGGTACTTAGGATAAAAAAAAGGGCAGAAAGCATAAGCCATAAACTAAACAATGTAAAGGTATTGTCATCTTGTTCCACCTTTTGATTAGATTCAAAAATGTCATACTCATTTTTATGCTTATTCACAAACGTTATATCGTCAATCTCTCCTACAATGTTGTCCATTCTCTAATAAATCTAACCCATCTGTGGGCCATCAGTATCACCATCACAAAACTTCAGCAATAGGTTTAGAGATTGCAATAACATTTGAAACTTCATCCCAAAAACCTTCATCATTTATAGTTTCCACCACCTCGAACCTTGTATTACTAGAATGAACATCTTGCATTGCCAACCAATCTCTTCATGCCTTGGTCACAACTTTAGTTGCCAATGCCTCTCTCAAATCAAGCTTACCCTTCAACATAAGGTACATACAAGCAAACCTAGTCTTTGCTACTTTTGAAAGTACTTTTGTTGGTTTAGCTTTAAACAATGTTGACACATGTTGATGACCATTACAGAATTTAACCACATCTTTACCCCAAATGTAAGTTTCCCCCATCCACGGAATTTTTTTACATAAATTTTTAAAGACTAAATTGAGAGTGTGCACAACACAAGGATAGCAAAATATACGATTGTGTACCCTTTAAGCGCATGATTAATTCGAGTAACCATCTCATGAAAATAAGGCTTCCTTAGAACATAGAAGGAGATACCACATGCACATAAACATCCGATTATTTTCATATCAACTGTCTCCCTATCCATTGTGGCAAAAGCATATTTAAGGAGTTTAAACTTATCGAGAGAGAATTAGATCCAATGCAAGATACTTAGTACACACAAGGCACATCTATTGTCTCAAATGGTAGGTCTAACGTGAAGTATGATGCATTACTCAATGTTATTGTTGTAAATGGTCGTTGGCCTATGTTCATACATGCTTAGGGGCCAATACCCTATGGGTGTAACTCGGTTCATTGAACCCAATGATTTTAGCAAAAAAATAAAAAATAAAAAACCAAAACAAACCTTATCATACTAACAAATTGCAGATTTATAACGAGGTTTGTCGGAACAGTGTGTCCAACTTAGAAGCAAAAACCGTCGAGCCAAGCTGCAATTTGTTAGTATGATAAGGGCAGTTTCAGGTTGTTTTTCCCAATTTTTTCAAAAAAAAAAAATCATGGGAAATTATCAATGGTAACCTTCAAGTTTTGCACTTTATCAATGGTAACCTTGTGTTATTTGAATTATAAAAAATGACCCACTATTATTAGTCATTTTTTAAACGTGACTACAATTAGCAATTTCTGTTAGTTTAGCGTTAAAAGGGGGTTGTTAAAGCTGACCATGGGTTAATTTTTTTTAAAAAAAAAACAAAAAAACCAACATATCCCAAAAAACCCAATCGAAGGCAAGCAACTAAACCCAATAAAAAAAATTGAAGGTTTTCTTCTCAGTCCTTTGTTTTTAGGGCTGTTGAACCCAATCCATCTCTACTTGCGGATGCTCGATTCAGGTTAGTTTTCTTTCCTTTATTTTCGCAATTCTTTTGAATGAAAGAATGATGTGAATTGTGGGTCTAAATGTCATAGTTTTAATCGAATTTTGGGTTTGGTGTTCTTCTAGAATTGTGGGGTTTCATTAGGTTGAAAAAAATTTATTTTGAAAATGTAGAGAATTTGATAGTACGGTCTTCCTGGGTTTCTCCTCGAAGTAGAGAATTTGATGTCCAAAAATTGAAGATCTTCACAGTTGCACTTCTTCAACTTCACCTAATTTTCATCACCTTCATCTTCGAGTAGCCTTCTACTCGTTAAAGAGGATGCTCAGGGAGTCGCCATTTTTATAGAGGAGAGTGATGATAGAGAAGAGGGCGGAATTGAGAGAAGTTATATTACAGAGAAATGATGAGGGATGAAAGATGAAGAAGCTAAGGTTTTAGGGAAGAGAAAAAGGCATACATACATTTATAAAGACTTAACCATGGTTAAGTGGTAAACCCTCCAACATACCCCTGTTTAACGTAAAATTGGTGATTGTAGTCACGGTTAAAAAAGAACTATTAATAGTGGGTCATTGTTTATAATTCAAATAACACAAGGTTACCATTGATAAAGTGCAAAATTTGAAGGTTACCATTGATAATTTCCCAAAAATCATTGGGTTTAATGAACCCTGTTGCACCCATAGTATATTGGCCACTAAGCATGTATGAACATAGGCCAAGGACTATTTGGAACAATAACATTCAGTAATGGATGCTTCACGTTAGACCAACCATTTGAGATAATGGATGTGCCTTGTGTATAATAAAAATCATGCATTGGATCTAATTCTCTCTCAATAGCCTTAAATATGCTTTTGCCACAATGGATAGGGAGGCAGTTGATATGAAAATAATGGGATGTTTATATGCATGTGGTATCTTCTTCTATCTTCTAATGAAACACTATTTTCATGCGACGGTTACTAGAATCAACCATGCGCTTAAAGGTTGGTCTCCTTTTGTTGTGCACAATCTAAATTTATTCTTTAAAGATTTGGCTAAAAAAAATCCTTAAATGAGGGAAACCTAGATTCACGGTAAAAATGTGGTTAAATTTATTAATGGTCATCAACATCTGTCAACATTATTTAAAGCTAAATCAACAAAAGTACTGTTAAAAGTAGCAAAGACTAGGTTGCATGTATGTACATTATGTTGAAACGTATCCTTGATGTGAGAGAGACATTGGCAACTACAATTATGACTAAGGCATGGAGATATTGATTGGTAAAACAAAATGTTCAAACTAGGAATACAAGGTTTGAGGTGGTAGGATCTATAAATGACGAAGTTTTTTGGGATGAAATTTCAAATGTTATTGTGATCACCAAACCCATCTAGAAACTGCTGAAATTTTGTGATGGTGATAGCCCAAAGATGGCTGAGGTTAATGAGAGAATGGACAACTAGGTAGGAGAGATTAAAGATATAATGTTTGTGAATAAGCATAAAAATGAGCATGACTTTGTTGAATCGATTTAAAAGGTGGAACAAGATGACAATACCTTTACATTGTTTAGCTTAAGCTCTCCACCCTCGTTTTGATAATCCTAAGTACCTTGAAGCTCTTGCACCAAGAGGTTTTACTAGGAAGAATCATAATTTGGATACAGAGGTAATGAAAAGATGTACGGATACTTTTGAAAAGATTGGTGAAAATCCAACCGAGAAACATATGCTTCGTGACCAATTTGTTGATTTTCAAAAGAAGGGATGTTTTCTTTGCCACAATCAAAACCTGATATTGTCGTTCTGGAAGCAATTGAATAGTGGTCACTTTATGGTTCAGAAACATCTATCGTGGATATTGCCAAGAAAGTGTTGTCACAACCTGTATGTACTTCTTCGGCTGAGAAGGCATGGTGTACTTAAAGTTTTATCCATCTCTAAATAGAAACAGTCTGCTTCTATCAAGGGCAAATAAACTTGATTTCATACATTGCAATTTCTATTAATATCTCACCTAACAAAGTCTTGCCAAAGTGAGCCATATAGAAAATGGGAAATAAACCCAAATTATCCATGCTTAGAAGACTCCCTTGTTGAACTAGAGGATATGAGATGGCAATCATTAGACATGAAGATGGAAGAAATACAAGTCGTTCAAGTGCTCATGCTGAAGATAATTTCAGCTATGCGATACTCTTACAACAACCCAATATGTGAAATATTGTTAAAGAGCAATTATAAGTATTTCTTTAGCTTCTAATTTTCTAAAAAACAGATCACTTATATAGGTCATGTGTCATGAAAACCTAGTGATTCTGCATCCGCTTCAATTGAATAATCTCTATTATACTCCCTACGTCCCTTATTGTTTGCCCCATATTGACTTTTGGCACTGTTCATTTGGTAACTTTGACTCTCTATAATTTTATACATATAAGGAAAAATATAGTCAAATGAGATCTCGTTTGATTCAGCTCAATGTGTACTTTTTTAATATGCAATTTATATAATTTTGTTATTACATGTATCTAAAGATATTTTCGTTTAAAGTTGTGTCTCGGGAGATGAGAAAAAGTAAATGGGGCAAACAAAAAGGGGCAGAGGGAGTATAAACCAAGGGGGGAGGTATGGTTCCCCCCTAGAAATATCTTTTTTACCCCTAAAAATTTAAATAATATCACTATTAAAACTGATGACATTAATAAGGAAAGTTTTAGAAAGAAAAAAATAATAAAATAAAATGAATATATTAATTGATATAGAATTCAAAAAAATTAAAATAAAACATCAAAATTATATTTTAAAATTCTCTACAAACAGATATCCATATTGATATAGTTTTGTCACACAAATTTTTTAGCTTTATTTTATCATAGTGCAAATTTGATACGAAGAGAGCACAGTGGAGGAACTTTTTCTTTTGTTTATTGTTTACTATAATTATGTGAAGAAGCGATAATTTAATGAATAGTTAATGTTGCACTCATTTTCATTTGCATATTTGCTTTTCTAATCTTGCTTTTGTGCTACTAATTTAATTGCCTATGATGTTAACTATTTCTTTTCATACTTCTTCAAAACTCTCATAACTGAATTTTAGTTTATAGAAGTTACATGTAAGCAAATAATTTTAATTCATTACATCTTTTAAAAAAAATAAAATACACTATTTTCCTATTTTCACTTATGATAATTTTTTATAAAAAAAACTAAGATTATATTATTGCAAAAGTTAAAATACGTCTTTTAACAAATCAATACACCTTTTTTTTAATTTTTTTTTACTTAGATATGATATAAACCTTTATTTGTGTTTTTTTTTTATTACTGAGTAACCTTTATACCAAACATATCACTGCTCTCATATCTTGCATAAAAAACCATATGCTTCGTATATAAGTGGATGGGAGTAATAATTATGAGAGTTTTATTAATCATATTATTTTTAGTAACGTGTTTTTTAAATACTATTTGTAAGTGCATCAATTTTTCTTCTACCGTAAAATGGATGTCAACTTATAAAAACTTTTGATTATGATTTGTTTTACTATCCTTCAATATTTCAACCCAAAATGTCACGCACGCAAAGCGTGCACAAAAAGCTAGGTCATGTGATACTCCTACAATAACCCAATATGTGAAATATGTTAAAGAGCAATTATAAGTATTTCTTTAGCTTCTAATTTTCTAAAAAACGGATCCCTTATATAGGTCATGTGTCATGAAAACCTGGTGATTCTGCATACGCTTCAATTGAATAATATGAAAGAAGCAAAAAGGTTAAGCTTGTGACATTGGATAAATATACTTTGAAAGATTTCTATCAATGAAACTTGAAAGTGGATTTAGACAAAGGATTGGGGCAACTATGAAAGCAATGGTATAGAATGAAAGGCTGTATAAACTTACCCATTACTTAAGTCAAGCGGAGACTTTTAAACCACCAAAATACTTGTGCTGAAATGCCATAGTTACACAATATTCTGAGATATCTGCTCTGCTAAATCCTATCAAAACAATATGATATGGTATTAATCAACGGTATTCGAAATTCTAATTGTATCCATGTCAGATACTCGACAACTAGACATGCAAATATTTAATAAAAAAAAAAAGAATCTGACACTAAACAAAAGGCAAAATCTACATAGTGATTTTTTTTGTAAAATTCAATATGTGGAAATTTTTATTTTGAACTTCTTTAATAAATGACTGCCTTGTGCTATTTATTCTACAAAGTGGTCTTACAAGAGAAAGAGAGAAAACATTTTTGAAGAAAAGGATGCACTTCCATAACCTCAAAGCGTTATTATTGTTTATACATCAACTAATTCGTATCTTTTAATCAATTGCTATTCTTTGCAATTCAATATATATTATCTTTCTTTGTTCAATTTAATCCTAATTCTGTACTGTGAAAAGGGAAACAAATTCTTTTCAAATTGATTTTGCAGTGCACAAATCAATTATCCTCAATAAATTAAGAGTTTATTTGTTTTTTTTTTAATATTTAACCATTTCTAGAATACAAAAGTCACCATGTAAAATAAACCATTCTAGAAAATCACCTTAAAACTTAGTTCATAAATAACAAAGAGTCATATTATAGAAATTCCCAACAAAATGTTGGTCTACAACATAAAATCAAGGAAAAAATAGCAAAGACATTCATCAGCTCTTCGAAGTTAGTAAAGATATGAACACTTGATACATGCACGTGTTGAACAAACATTTCTTCTCTAAATTCACAACACAATAAACCCTATGAAGGACTATTAGGCAACACCCCATTTCCCCCAGTGTTATATTATATTCAATCCTAATAGTCTAATCAGTCTTGAGTTGCTTTCTAACACATTCCTCGCTGTTTAAAGAAAAAAGCAACTTTTGGTTTTTTTAGCAAAATAACACGCTTTATCGATCTCTTATACTTAAAATAAAACACTCGTAAATCATGCTACCGAGTTTCTTAGAGTAATTAATTATGTGAAAATTAAGAGAAGAACCTCTAGAACAAATGTACAACCCATTTGTTTGTTTTTTTCTTGTTTAAATAGTGAGGTTGCATCAGAAGCAACTTAATGAATTGACAACCCTACTAAAGTATTGAAGAATAATTGACATCAATTGCTGACAGAACCTAACTTCAACAATCGAAAACAAAATACATTTATATTTGATTACAGTAATGATTGAAGGTAGTGTGTGCCATACAAAGGGATCAAGTCTTCTAGGAACAATGGAATATACATTGATCTTTAAGAAAAAAAGTACCTGAAATATTGGTTGAAGAGTTTGTGTTGAAGGCTCTCATCTTTTGTTCCCCGCAACTCAAAAATTAAATATGGCTTCCTCCACTCCATACTAGTAACATACCTTTTTGAGATGCATTTTGAGAAAAGTGAAGGTAGACAGACAAATTAATTAAAACAACTTTAATAATGGTAACTTGTAGTTTTAGCCGTTCAGGTGCTTAAGTTAGATAGTTGACACTCTAACCTCTTCCTTAACATCATCTAATAGAGCAGATGAAGTAAAAACTTATCTTACATCAGCATATCTTAGTAATGAATTGCATTGTCAATGATTTTAAGCATAACTTATGATTCAATCGTTCAAAAGAAATATAATATAAAATGATATCTATGAAGAAAAACCAAATCAATACAAAATAAATGGATGAATTACATATAGTTTGCTATGATGAAGAAAGCCAAACAACCAGGTAAATATGCATGCCAATTAAAAAAAAATAAGTAAATAGTCAAAAGTCGAGAAATGGAAAATTTATGCCCTAATATCACAAGAGAATGGATGATAGTCATGATACTCAATGATCACAACTGACACAGCCATATCCAAGCAAAATAGAGATTTTTGGAATGGTTGCACAACTTACAGAAGAAATCATCTAACAATCAAAGAAGAAATCTAGATGAATAATTGAAAAAAATGACGTAATTAAGGTAACTTACTTGAGCTGTCAGTGATAAGTCTTCTGGCAAACTCGACTGGAAATCTCAAACACCTAATTTAGCAACACCGAGGGTAAACAAAAATGCTGAACTATATATTTGGCAATGGAGAATGAAGCACAACAGGAGAAAGGAAGAAAGAATAAAGAAAAAGTTAAAAAAAAAGTGAAAATTCTACAAACCCAACTATAAATATAAATGCATTGGCTACAAACTGAGACAAGGAAAGATTACTGTTTCTTAGAATAGTAACCAGGGTTCCACTTTTATATGGTAGAGATAGAGATAAAGAAGAGGAGGAGATACAAAAAAGATATTAAGGTTAGAGGACAGTAGTCAACCTAGTTGCAGTTCAGAAGGAGATTCTGTATTCCATTCCACATCTCCGCATGCGCTGAGAACAGTTGTGGCAATGTAATCATCTACTTCAATACCTTCTGCTTGCATCTGGTACATCAGCTTCAAAGCCTCACGACAGTATCCATTCCTTGCATATCCTACAATCATAGACCTCCAAGAAACCAAATTCTTTTCTTTCATACCATTGAAGACTTGGAAAGCGTCTAAAACGCATCCACATTTTGCATACATATTAATAAGAGCACTCCCAACGAAGATATTGTTTGATAATGTAGGGGTTTTGTTTAGTGATGAGTGTATAAGCTTTCCATGCCCAAAAGTGTCAAGGCTTGCACATGCTTTCAAAACCGATGAATAAGTAAAGGGGTTCGGTTTCACACCTTCACTGAGCATTTCCTTCAAAAACTCAAAAGCCTCAAACTCATACCCTAAATGAGCACAGCCAGAAATTATGGCAGTCCATGAGACAACATCTCGAAGGGGCATTCGTTGGAGAACCTTTGAAGCAAGATTATGTTCACCACATTTGCAGTAAAGCCATACAAGAGTGCTTCCTATGTAAATATTATGTTGTGCTGAGCTCTTGAGAACTTGTGCATGTACTTCCTTCCCAGTTGCTAGAGCACCAATAGACCCACAGGCACGCAGTACACTTACAATTGTTAAACTATTTGTAAAAATCTTTCGCCTCTTCATCATGCGGAAAAGGCTCAATGCCTCGTGTCCAAGTCCGTTTCTGGCATATCCGGCAATGATTGAAGTCCACGTGACCATATTTCGCCTTTTCATCCTATCAAATACTTTTCTACAATCTTTAATCTCTCCACATCTTGCATACATATCAACGAGGGAAGTGCCAATATGAACATCGGTTTTTATCAGTTTCTTAACTACAAAACTATGCAACTGTCTCCCAAATTTCAGCGCCTTCTCTTCTCCACACGCTTTTAAAACACTACATATAGTGTACTCATTGGGAAAATACTCATCCATTAGCATTTGTGAGAAAAGCATGAAGGCCTTTTCACCAAAACCTTGTTGAGCGCAAGAAGTTATCATGGTTGTCCAAGTGACCACGTCTCGCCTTTTCATCCCGTCAAAGATACGAAAAGCACTCAAAAAGTCACCACATTGTGCATAAAAGTACAGAATGGCGCTATCCACTATCAAATTGCTAAATGCCCCTTTGATGATACAAGCATGAACCTGCTCCCCTAATTTATAATTCAACCTCTTTCCAGACAATATCAACAAGCACACAAATGTTGTCCCATTTGCTTGAATGTTTGACTTTAGAAACTCATAAAACAGACAAAAAGCCTCATCTTCCAAACCAAATTTTAAATAGCCATTAAGCATTGCAGTCCAAGAAACAACATTTCTCCTTTCCGACATTCCCTCGAACACCTTGCGTGCCTCCACTAACTTCCCAAAACGCAAATATACACTAATTAAATTGTTATAAACAAATACTTCCGAATCCTTAAAATACTTCAAAATCAAACCATGTACCATTCTAACTTCTCTCGATCTACAACATGATTGAAGTAGAGAAACTAGCCCAATTGAATCAATACCTAGACCAACCGAATCATGTAATATATGAGCATCATTAAAACTCAATATACTATCATCCATTTTTGGAAAAACATTGCAATGCAAAAGAAAATTACGACGCGTTTTTTGAAGAATCAGAACTTGGGTTCTACAGAATTTGGCATATTTTGCTGAATTCAATTGCAGCGGCACCCCAAATGATGAAATGAAAGGAAGTCGAGAATGAGACAATTGTTCCTTCTGCAACTTCACCACTGAACTTACCAGTGCCACACTGGTTTCCATAAAAGGTTGGCCTAAAGGAACTTTCGTTTACTAAGAACGTTAATTGAACAATTGAATTAACGATAGTTTGGAATTAAACCCTTACCTAAAAAGATGCTTCAATGGAGTTACGGAGGAGAGAAAGCGCAAATGACACTTCAAAGGAGAACTCAGAATGCATTTCAATGGTGGAGGGACGGTGCAGCCAAACTATCCGAAAGAAGGTGGTTCTCGTTGTTGCTGATATTTTTTTTTATTTTTTTGTAACGTACTCCCTCAATTTTAAAACGGTTTTTTTTTTCACCTTTGCGAAAGTGAAACGTTTAGACGTAAAATTCCCTCAAAAAAAAAAACAAAAACGGAACTCAGGCTTGTTTGGTATCGTTTTTCATTTGAGAAAGTATTGGGTTAGACGGTCTGACCAAACAATTTGATCAGACGACTAACCCATATACCCAATTATAATAATGAAAAAGTTCGGGAGACGCTCGAGTGTCGGATTGGGGCATATGATATGTCGAAATTGATTAATTTTTCGAGACGAACGTAGTTGTGCCCATGTTTAAACAATATATATCCAGATTTACAAATAGGTGTTAAGGTTTACATATAGGTATTCAGGGTTAACAATATGTATCCAGGTGTGTTCAGATTTGTCCAGGTTTGTCCATATACGTCCAGGTTTGTCAACATTAGTCCAGGTGTGTCCAGATTTATCCAGATTTGTCCATGTTTTTCTAGATTTGTCCAAATTTGTCCATATTTTTCCAGGTTTGTCCACACTCTCATAAAATTTCATTTTAAATTATTTTATTAAGGCTAATTCGTAAAACATATGAAATATTTGTTTAGGAGTATAAAATCCAATATTTATTTAGGAGTATAAAATCCATGTACTTGTATATAAAATACGTATAAAATGGTCTATTATTCTAACGTATAAAAATAAGTGGGATTACACTGTGTTGGACAAACGTTTATATTCTGCCTCAGTGCTTGACTTGCTGATTGTTCTTTACTTTTTAGTTTTTCAAGAAATGAGATTGGAGCCAAAAAAGACAGCAAATGAGCTGAGAGATCTACTCGAAAAGACACGGCTACTCTAGTTTGTGTCAGAGAAAGCAGAGAAAATCAGACCACAACTGGTGGAGTAGAACATGGCATAATCCAAGGCCCCCTTAGGTATTTCAAGACATGAATGACAATTCTAAGGTGAGGACTTCGTGGTGTTTGCATAAATTGGGAGAGATGTTGCACAACATAGTTCAAATCAGGTCTGGTGAAGCTCAAATAAATCAGCCTTCCCACAATCCTCCTGTAAGATGTTGGATCTGCTAGTAGTTCTCCCTCTTCTGTTGAAAATTTCAGACCTGTAGACAAAGGAGCTACTAGCGCTGGGCAAATCCGGGTACCTAGATTTTCGGGTCATAATTTTTTGGAACTGGATCCGACCCGGATAATTCGGGTACCCGAATTTTTGGGTACCCGAATATCCGGGTTCAGAAACCGAGTATCCGGATCCGATTTTAATATATTTTTTTTTTGGTAAATTAAGTAATAATGCAAAATAAATAATTACTATTTTAGTACTATGAGTACTATCCGATTCAAAAATGCCTTGCAAGCTAAGTGATGCAATCGAATATCCATTCTAAAATATAAAAGATTACAAGGCTTCAAGCCTATAATTTGTCGTGCAAGGCTACTAAAGTGTGATGTCTCAGATATAAAGGGGGTGGGAAGAGCATAAACTAAATTAAAAAATGTCATAAATTACAATATAATCTAGGGAAGGGGAAATATTACACATACACAAGTTCATGAATAATTGAATATCAAATATCAATAATCTATCACTCCATCGAATCAATAGTCTCATTCATTCTCATCTATTATGATTTCCGGTTGCTCCAAAGTTAAATCTTTCATGCCTACAAAACATAAAACATAAAAAAGAGTTAATACTCATAATATATAATTTTATACAACAACTTAAAGAGTTAAAAAACACGAAAAGAAGCTAACATTCTTCCATTTCTTCCAATAATTGCAAATTCTCTTCAATCGCTATTTGAGTACGAGAAGTCCATAGCCAATCATTGGTGCAAACCAAAGCTTCAACCATTTTTGGAGTCAATGAAGTTCGAAAATCATCTAGTACACGCCCCCCCCCCCCCCCCCAAATACTAAAAGCCAACTCCGATGCAACGGTGGAAACGGGTATGGAAAGGACATCCTTAGCCATCTTGTGAAGAATAAGGTATCTCTTTTGTTGATCTTTACACCATGTTAAAATATCAAAACTTGAATTCTTTGCCTCTTTCTCTTCTAGTAAATATCTTTCTAACTCAGGTTTGCTCTCACTAGTTTCCATAAAACCAGTGTCCCTTTGAAACTTTGATGTCATTAATTCCTCAAGGTCAACCTTCTCTCGCTCCTCACTATCCCCATCATGGCTATCAAGATCTTGGGTAAAAGTGGAAGTAGTAGAAGAGGTAGAAGTGGAGGTAGATGCTTGAGTTTTCTTTGGTCGGGACATGGAAGAGACATAAGAGTAAAACAACCCATCTAAAACAAGCTTTATCTTTGAGATCAATAGACTAGCTTTATTTGTTTCATAATTATCCTTGACCATCCATTCAACATAAGTCAATTTACGACGAGGGTCTAAAATCACAGCTACAAACACTAAGACATTGATATTTTCAACATTACCATAATATTTTTTATACTTTGCCTTCATGTGTATAGCCATGTTCTTAATACCCTCATCACCATTTTTCAGGTGGCTATTAATCATAAAACCAGTTCCATATATCTCATGCACAAAAGAGTTACAAGTTACATATCGAGCACCCGATAACCTCAATGTTAATTGCGTCATAGAACATGTTCAAAAAAGGCAACAAAGCACCCACACTCCTCCAATCGTCTTCACTTGGACCACCACCGATTTTCCTAAGTTCTTTATAACCCAAATTTTGATTGGAAGTCCAACAATCAGTGGCTAATTCTAGATTTCAAATTCTTGAACACGTCTTTTAACTCATTTCGCTTTTGAACAAAAAGACTATAACAATCTCTAGTAATAGTTCTATGTGAAGGGGGATCAAATTGAGGATTTAAGGCTTTACAAAATGCACGAAAACCTTCACGTTCCACAAAAGCAAACGTCAACTCATCCACAATAATCATTTTAGCAAGTTCGTTTCTACAAAAATCATGATGAAATTGCCATAATTTAGGAACCGTGTAAATTTGAGTGGTTCCATTCGCATTCACTAATATTTTGGTTTCTAAGTCAATTATTTTTTGCTTCATTAGCAGGAAACTTTTTACACCTTTTAAGATGATTTGATAAAGCACTAGTGCCATTTTTTAGTGTCACACCCCAATTGAGTATTGCAATACTTACAAGAAGCAATTGAGTTACTAAGTTTCTCAAAAAGATCCCAACATTCGGAGCGATTCTTCCTCTTGCCACTACCTTTGCTTTCCATGGGAGTAGTTGGAATTTTCTTTTTTTTTTCTTGCGCATTGGCTTCCCTTGTATAGGTTCATCCGTCGATGAACTAAGAGCTTCAACATTTGTGTCGTCGACACCCAAAGGTGTCGGATTGTCGAAGATTTCTTGAATCTCATCATTATCATTGAAACTTGATACTATAAAAAGGAAAAATTGAAACATAAATTACATAAAAAAAATGAGAAAATCAAAACATCAAAAAGTTAGAACACAACCATTAAAAAAAATAGAATTAAAACAGAAAATTAAAAAAATCAGAAAATTAAAAAATCAGAAAATCAGAAAACTAAAAATTAAAAAATATTGTTTAAAAAATTAAAAAAATCAAAAATAAAAAAACCTCAAATTAAATCAGAATCAAAAAATGAAAATTAAATAAATTAGAAAAAAAATCAAAACAAAACAAAAAATTCAAAATGAAAAATGAAAAAAAAAGAAAAAACGAAAAAAACGTTTAAATGAAAATCAGGATCCTAAACATCGAAAAACAAATGAAAAAAACGTTAAATTTTTTTTACATAAATCAGAAAACTTAAAAAAGAAAGCAAGAACATAAATTAGATAAATTACCTAAGCATAAACAAAATTACACAATGAAAAAAATAATAAACTAATATACACAAACAATAACTAAAAACCTAAAGATTGCAAAAACAGAAACAAAAAATCAAATAAAGAAAACATGCAAGAGCATAAAAAAAAAAACTAAAATCGAAACATACATTAACAAAAACAAAAGGAACTAAATAATTAAACGAAAAGAAAAATATCCTGAGAAGATGCGGCGGGGGAAGCGCGGCGACGACGGGGAAGTGAACTGTGACGACGGGGGTTTAGGGTTTAGATGGAGTGAAAGAAATTAGAATTTTGATTTTTGAATAAGAGGCAAAATGAAGAGAGAGAGGCAAAATGAAACTGTTGCTCATTTTTGATTTAGGGATGCACGACCCAGTGAGGCAGTGACCCTACTGCTGTGATGGTGTCTGCTGAGCCTAAATGAAGTTGGGCCTTCAACTTTTTAAACCTAAATACGAAGTATTTTTATTAAATATTTAAACCGGATATCGGGTACCCGGTTTCTAAAAAATGTGACCCGGATTCGACCTAGTATCCGGTTTTATTATTATTATTATTATTATTTTACGGAGGAAGTATTATTATTATTATAAATTTAAAAACAATACAAACTACAATATTCAAAGAACTACAAGAAGTTAGAGGGGAGCCGAGAAACAATCTGGGCCCCCACTCCTCTAGCTATAGCAATTATTATTATTATTATTAATATTATTATTATTATTATTATTGTTGTTGTTGTTGTTGTTGTTGTTGTTGTTGTTATTGTTATTGTTGTTGTTGTTGTTGTTGTTGTTATTATTATTATTATTATTATTATTATTATCATTAGCATTATCGTTATCATTATCATTATCATTACTTCCTCCGTAAATGAAAAATTGTAATATTTGCCATATTTGGATTTTTTTTAAAAATTGCAACAAACTTGTCACTTTCTATTTTGGGCAATATTTAACATATTTCTATCTCCTACTTTTATTAATACTAGTTGTCCACGGCGTGCGATGCGCGCCGTGTCCAACGCTATGCTTTTGAACGTATAAAAGTGTTAATTATATGTGTTGCGTTATCGTCGACATATTTTTTATGTAAGTTGTCGTATGACGTAATTGATATTAATCCTAATAGTAAACGCTACAACTTTTTTATAAACTATATAAGAAAGAATGTTCACTAATGTTGAAAAAAACATCGGATAAAGCCATATATCTAATATATTTTTGCATGTTTTGACAGCATATAATAGCAAGAAGCAATGTATACCAGAAGTATTGCGCTAAGGAATCAAGGATGTAAATGCGTGGATGTTGTTGTGAAGTTAATGAAGGCAAAAGTCTATATCAATTTTTGGTGGATTAAAAAGTTTGAGATACACCATGCATAATTAGACATATAGATAATTTATTGAACGCTTGTAAGAATTGCTTTCAAGAATTATTTTAGCATCTTTTTTCTCCTCCTCTTATTGTATTAGGTTGTTCTAAAAACTAAACTGTGAATGATTTTTATCTTAGCTTATAAATGAGTATTACTTCTTAATTTTCCTATGTTATGATTTGACCTTCTTGGATCAGCACTGTAGGAATCAACACAAATGTTCTTGCTATATGATTATCTACTTCATGTCACAACTAAAGGTTAAATGGATCATTTTTTCTATTGCAATTTCTTTGCTCAATGCATTGTTTTAACCTGCTTCAATGATTATGGGTCTTGAATCAATTGTTGGATTCTGCACTGTACCTGTAGGTTATCCACTTTTCTATATGGTGAATTTCTTTATAGTCCAAACTTGAACTTAAGAAGAAATTAAACATAGAGTGTATATATGATGACATGCATCAAATAGACTTAAAAGACATAGCTTGTTTTTGTGGCTCCCACAAAGGAGGCTTACACAATTCTTCAGTATTCAGTACCTCAAAGGAAAGTTAAAAATAGAAAATGATGTCCAAAAGATGTTTTAATTTGATCTACATAAAAGATGTTCTAATTTGATCTACATATAGCTAGTCCATCAACACACGAAATACACCGGAGACCGTAATACGCAGGTAAGACAAAAATGGTTTGTTGATGTTTTTGAGAAGGCACATTAGTTGTCACTTTTAGTGTGAGAGTTTACATGCTCCGGATCAACGCCAACATTTTCAATCTTGATACCTGCAGCATGTTCTTCTGACCCAACTATAACGCTTGTAGCATCTTCTACCTGGCTCACGATCCACTTTAAGACATAGCTAGTAGTTAACTCTGAACTCGGAGCTATCTGCAGTAGCATTTTCTTAGTTTCCACAGCAGCAATGGTGGCATTCAACTCAGTTGGATCCTCCTACAAACCGCAAAATTGTTAAAGTAGAAGTTGTGCTTATGATTTATGAGTAAAATGTAAAGGAAAGCGACAGTACGTTGTTCTTTTGTTTTTCGATTTCCTCAGTAGATGCACCAAGTATTTTTTCTGCTTCTTTTCCAAATGAAGCGACCTTTATGGACCCTTCACCTTCATCAATCACATAAAATTGAAATGAAATCCTAAAAGCAAAAAAAAAAATTAAAAGTAAACACGGCTGCAATGTAGAATGTGTTCTAGTATGACCCGAAATAACTATGCTGATACCTTGGGATAGTGACAGACTGCGCAGCTGTGCAGTACCTACATTTGAAGGATGTGTTTGCTGGGACATATGTTCGGCGACCACACTTATCGCACCCATTGTAGCACAATATGTCCTTAGAGTAGACAGATGGTGCAGATACATTGATCCAAAATGTTTCTTCTTGCCAAACAGTATTTGGCTAAAAAAGATGTTAACATACAATATATTTATCAGTTATTTGTATAGTGGAGTATATAAAAATCATCATATAAAAAAGGAGACAATGTTGTATCACCTTCCTTTTCTCCATATCAGAAACAACAGTTATAAGACGTGTGGAGCTCGAACCTTTCAGCACATTTGATTTCGTCACCCAACTATGAATAATTGTTGAGTTTTCTTCAATCCTTGTATATATATATATATATATATATACATATATTTAAAAGAAAAAAAGGAAAAAAGATAATTGTATGAGCCAGGATATATATACTATAAAGATGTGTTTTTGTAACAGTAAACCATGCTTTAAAGTAGTAAATTAGAATACATAGATTCTTTTTTTTTTTAGATTTAGATCAAAGTGGTAAATTATATACCAGTTGCGTAAGATGTTTGGTACCGGTCCTGTAGGGTTGGTAACAAACTGAGTAGACATTGTTGTCTTAAGAGAAATTCCTGCAGTAATGATTATAGTTGATATATGTGAGAATGAACATAAACGGGGTATTCTAAATTTTAGTGTGGGTACACACCTCGGAAGGTAGCCTTTTGAACACCAACAAATCCGACCACAGACAAGCTTTGTGTTGGTATAGGAATAAACTCATCAACATCTGTTGCGAACTTATTCCAAGCAGATAGAGTAATAGGTCGCTGAACACTGTTAAAAGCAAAAAGGATTATTAAAACAGAAACAGCAAAACAACTAACTGTAAATTATATACAGGTAGTAGTGAAAGTGCATATGCAAGGGAAAGAGGATGCATGTGTGCAGGGGATAGGGGATGCATATATGCAGGGGATGAAGATAATTGAATATAAACCACAGAAACACCAGAAGACATTAGGGGATGCATGTATGCAGAGGATGCATATATGCAGGGGATAGGGGATGCATATATAAAAGACTTAGATGAAGATGAAAGGGAAAGTAAATTAAAGGAAGTGAATCAGCAAAAAAGGAGATGCAACCTGTTGTCTATAATAGTTAAGTGCCGAACTTGGCCTTCGCCAACAGTTTTGATGTCATCTATCGTAATAACAACTGCAGCAATATCTGTGGCACTAAAAGTGTGAATGACCAGTAATAGAGGCACCTAATTTTAGCAAAAAAAAAAAAAGAAAACAGTCCAAACTTACCAAAGATGTCGCTTGAATTGTCATGTGGTCGCAAGACAGCCGATAACTTGGTGTAACGCGGCTGGTCAGTGCAATGCTCGGTATTGAGAGGTGAGATCTTGACGCGTGAATTAAAATTCATTTGATATTCTCCAATAGTAGATTTGAGGTTCTTTGGGACAGGTTGTATGGTAGCACCACTCAGTTCGTACTGTCCGTCACGCTGTAAAGCCTCCTCATAGCTCTCAATTTCATCATTAAACAAAGTCGCATGCATTTTAGTTCCCTAGGATTTTATTTTTTTTTTCAGTCAAAAAATGTAATTAGTTATAAATTTTGGTAACTCATCCTAGAACAAATAAAATGCAAATAATTCATTTTAGTACTTAACTCTTCGTCTTGGAAAACAAGCTTTTGAAAGCGAGCCTTTGTAGGAGATTCTGTTGATTTCTTTGAAGGTGATTTATGAAGCACGGTGACCTTCACCTTGTAGTCTTTGGTCTTGTCAGTGAGGTTTCGGAGGGGAACGTATGGTGGCCTCATCCTTAGCTGTGAGAATAGGAAAAATATATTCATCCAGAAACTTTCTTAGACTTCTCTTCATAACTACTATTAAGATATCAAATTTTTCAAATTTTTACAAATATATAATTACATATATCAATGATAAGAAGAATTTACATCGACAAACGTTAAAAAACAAATAAAGTTCCAACATATTTAAGAAATTGAAGGAGCATTATTATGCAATTATAATAGTGAGTTTTTTCACAGTAGATAGATTGTATTCTTTTTTGTACAGAATAACTTAGGTTCAAGAGCTACTTAGTCATTATGAATAAAATCACACTTGATCAAAGAGAAAACTGAAGTGCTAATATCATTATCTAGCGCTTGCATATGCTATATTACCACTGATCAATGCATATTCCCCTCCAACCCATTGTTGGTTTTAAAGTGCTAAAATCACTTAAACTTAAATAAAGATAAAGAAATGTACCACATTTGTTTAAAAATATGTACAAAAAAGAAATTTTGATTGCATTTTAAGGCTATACACTATATCTTGAAGAGATTCGAAAGATTTTTTCAGATGTGTTTAAATAAACTACACTACAATATTTTTTAAAAAACCAACAAGAAATAACACATAGATCTTAACAATTTAAGTAGACTTCATCCTAGACGTGTCAAGCTATATTTATGTGTATTATATGATTCAAAAGGTTTTTTCAGAAGTGTTTAAATGAACTACACAACAATATTTTTGAAGAGACTAACAAGCAATAACACATAAATTTTAAAAATTTAAGTAGACTTCATCCTAAACATGTCAGGCTATATTTATGTGCATTACATGCTAAGACAATCTTGAAAGTAGTATTTTGAAGAGATTCAAAAGGTTTTAAGCAGTGCAAGAAGTGTTTTAAGAAACTACATTTCAATATTTTTTAAGAAAGCAGAAAACAATGATAATACTGATAACTTTAAAATGCATTTTATAAGTTAAGCCAGCATCCTAACAAAGAGATCTTAAAGAAAAGAAAAATCTTTGTATGCATTTTATAAGTGAAGTCTGAAATTATCATACTGGTGCTAATGTGTAGGAAAGAAAATAAAAATTAGATTGTTGTAGAAGTGAACATACCTTATAACAGAAGTGACTGTCTTCTTGGTGCAGAAATGGTGAGTGCGTGTTGATGTCTTCTGCACAAATGAAAAGAAAAAGGGAGAAATGATGAATGTATTAGCAAAGACATAAGACAGATTATTGTATCTGCATAGAACAGATTACTGTGTTTACAAATGAATAAAAAAAATCAGTTTTTTTTTCTTTTTTGTTAAGATAAACTTACCTTAGAAAAAATTGCTGTGTTTTGTTCTTGGAGAAATAACTTTTGTAGCTGTATAAATGAAATGAAGAAGAAAAGAAGTATGAAGGTAATATGTAATGATGTCTTCTACATAAATAGGATAGGTATGAATCCTTTTCTTTGTCTTATCTCTGAAAAAAGGACAGCATTTTTTTAACAAAAAAGGACAACATTAAAGGAGGTGATATTTTGGCAGGATTTTTGTTCCTCAATATCTCTGTTTTCTGCTATGTAGAGAGGTATGAGGCGTTTTTTTTTTTTGTTGCCTTACTGCCATGTTATTTTACAAAACAGAAAATGGCCAACCATGTAATTAGTAGCATTATATACATGTAATTAGTAGCAGAATAGAACTTGTACCAATCATATTATTAGTGTTTATATACATGTAATTACATACAAAGTGTTTATTATAAACCAAAAAAAATATGATGATTAGAATAATGATTAATATGATAATTATTTAAATTCTGAAATTTGAATGAATGTTGAGGTTGTAAATATTTAAAATTTGAAATCTGTTTAAGCTTAATAAATGTAATTCTTTTTATTTTTTTGATATGTTTATTTTTAATTTGTATACCATAAAAAGATAGCTTAGGTGGCTTGTTTGTTGCTCCATTTATGGTAAATAGAATAACAGGAAAAACATGTCCTCCTTCCTTTGCTTTTTAATTGTATGCTTGTTTCTTTCCTATATTCTTTTTATATTTATCATGTTCTTCTTCTTGTATGTTGTATATTTGCCCTGTTCCTTTGCAAAACAAAAGCATGTAAGTTTATTTTTATTTTTTATATGATACTCACTAATCACATTATGAAAGTAAGCTAAGAGTATAATAAGTACTAACATATATTAAATAAATATATTAGTAGTATGATGAGTATGGTAATTAGTGCAACAATGAAGGTTGGATGGGTGTTGGACTTAGCTAATTGGCACTAATATAGAAAATACTGTAAAGTAAAACTTGTATATCCTATAATGATGACGCTGTTGTCGTTTCTAAACCTTCGTTTTTTGTAAGGCGAATATCACTATTTGTGCTATTTATAAAGGGCTATGTTTAGTTTGTAGAGTGAAACAATTACCTACTTAAGATCTAGGTACATACAAAGAGATGTTGCAGGTTTTGAAGTAAACAAGAAAACTTCATTTTGATCATATATAGAGGCAGATATATATTGGATGATAATAATAATAATAATAATAATAATAATAATAATAATAATAATAATAATAATAATAATAATAATAATCGTATGAATTAAGATTAGCTACCTTATTTTAGTTGTTGATATGCCATAAGAAGCAAAATAGCAAAGATTACATTGGAAGATTTGCAATCTATATTACATATCCATGAATGGCTTTTACAAAAAGTGCAAATATGTAACAATAATCCTATGAATTAAGATTAGCTAACCTATTTTAGTAGTTGATATGCCATAAATAGAAAAATAGCAAAGATTGCATGGGAAGATTTGCAGATGTCATGTGTATAAATAATACAAAAAATAGTTAGAAAGGGATTGTGAAACACGAATATATGCTAAAAAAAAAAGAACAAATTTGGAAATAATTGTATACCTTTTCATCATTGATAGAAAGGTTGGAGTAGTTAGGATTTGCAGCCCGACAAATTGGTAAAGGTAAGGCTATATGATTTCGGCATACTTCAAAACGTCAAACGAAACAATATTTAGAGCAGAGCCAACAACTCTTTTTTCAGTATCCGATCCACATACCACCTTGACTTTTGTAGATGTCCGAGCTCGAGAAAGAGCCACATAAAGTTGGCCATGGGAGAAGCATGGTTGACGAAGGTATATTCCAACGGCATCCAAGGTCTGCCCTTGTGCCTTGTTAATTGTCATTGCAAAGCAAAGTTTTATTGGGAATTGCTTACGTTCAAACTTCACAGGAAATCGCAACGAAGAGGATGGTTGAAGCTTGATCCTAGGTAACAATACCCTAAGGCCTTTATGATACCCAACTGCAATTTCACATTCGATGAGATTCCGGTAAAATCTTTTACACGTCAACCGTGTACCATTACATAACCCAGAAGATGGATCCATATTACGGAGTAGAATAACTGGGCAATCACACTTTAAGATGAGTTCATGTGGACTCATACCACCCGGGCACAAAGTATTTGAAAACTCTGTCGGATAGATGTTACAGTGGTCATCTATAATAGTATCAAAGCTCTTATGGTAATAATTGAGCTCTTTTGCGTTATTTATGCGTTGCGTTCATTCATGTAGGCCTTTTTAGCTTAGTTTAGGTTTTAGTTGCGTTTTCTTTGAATAATGTCTTTTCTTGTCGTTTTTGCTAATAATTGAGCTCTTTTGCGTTATTTATGCGTTGCGTTCATTCATGTAGGTGTTTTGCATGTTTTCGATCAATTCTTGAAAGCCGACAAGGGTCGTGAGAGGTCCCGAGAAGCTTTGAGAAGTGTGCCGCAATAAAGCCAAAATGACAATCACCACTTTTGGAGCATTGGACAACTTTGAAAGGCCATAACTTTTTACATACTTATCATTTTAAGGTGATTCAAGTTGGAGGTTAAAGCTCGTTCCGATAGCTTCGAAACGCCTGGTCATAAGCTAAATTCTGATAAGAAATGAAGGAGTTATGACGTTTCTAAAACTGACTGTTCTGGCTTTCCAGCGGCCGCTGAGCCGTTTCCAGCGCCCGCTGAGATCTCCAGCGCCCGCTGAACTGGCCAGAATAGTCAGTAGCTCATTTTTTGGCTCCAGCGCCCGCTGAGACCCCTCCAGCGCCCGCTGTCTTCTCCTCAGCGCCCGCTGAAGTGCTTTTCTGCGATATTTTTATTACTTTTCTTCTGTTTTTGCTCGGATTTTTCGGGGGTTATATATATACCCCCCTCTTCCCTTTTCCTGGCCAGCTTAGGTTAGAGGCTCATTAGTTAGGGTTAGCTTAGTTTTTAGTTTCTCCATCTAAATTTCTCCATTTTTGTAATCTCTACTTCCATTTCTTAGTTTATGCAAGATTTTGTAGCTTTGTTGTTCTTCTTCTTGCTCTTGTTCTCCTCCTTCAAGGTATTTTTATGCTTTATGCTTGTTGTTCATGTTTTTTATGTTTTAATTCTTAGTTTTGCTTGTTGTTCTTGTATTTGTTGTTAGTTTTAGTTTGTTAATTGTATTTATTGTTGTTTAGTTGTTAGTTTTGTTTATTTAGTTAGTTTAATTGTTGTTTCCCTTTTGGTTTAGTTGGTGGTTTAATTTAGGTTTTGTTGTTAGTTTAGTTTTTAGTTTATTTGTTAGTTTGTTAATTTAGTTGTTCTTAATTTTAGGTTTAATTTATGTTTTTAGTTTTAGTTTTAATTATAGTTTTAGTTATGTTTTTGTTATTTATGGTTGAGTAGTTAATTTCTAGGGTTTGAGTGAAACTTCTCAAATCCTCCATGATTGTGGTTTAGTTGTTTCTTGGCTTTTGGTTGTGATAATGTCGGTACCTTAGGATTCGGTTATGTTGAGTCTTGTGTCTAGCTAACATAGGATTCATTGAAGAATCCCCACCGAAGGACCGAAAGGTGAACGTGGGTGATGACTTCCTTTGCCCGATTGATGGAAGCACCACGAAAGTTGGGCCTTCGATCAAGGGAAAGTTACCGGTCTTTCCGGTCATCGTACTAGCTCGAAAGAGTGGTACGATCATAGAACGACCTCCCCTTATCCACGACCTAAGTCTAAGTTTCGATTGATTCATAATTCATGGTGGTATGAGTTGTGGATCTCTTACCCTAGTCCCTTTTGTTTTTGTTTCCTTAGTGTAGTTTTAGTTAGTTCTCTCCGCCTCTCGCGACCATCACCCGACCTATCTTGTTCGACGCTCACGCCTAGATTAGTGCAACGTACCTTCCCCGTGTTCGACACCCCCACTCATACTACGACGGGGGTTTTTATTTGGTAAGAAAATCCCTCCTATCAAATTGGCGCCGTTGCCGGGGAAGGCAATGCCATTAGTTTAGGTTGAGTAGAATGGTTCTAGGTCTTTCTTTTTCTTTATTTTTGTGAATATTTGGGCCTTATGGCCACTCCTTTGATCGATCCCCAATATGAGCATGAATTGTTTTGGGTGTATTATGACAGGATCGGAAGCTCTCTTCCGCCTAATCATAATCTTGGTAAGTGGGATATATGCAATATGTTGTATGAGGGTTTTAACTATGAGACGAGGAATTGGATAGAATACCTATCTCATGGCGATTTCTTAGGTCTCAACTTGGATAGAGCTTGGCTCTTATTCGAGTGTCTCGCTAAGGACACCTATGAATGGGATATAACTAGCCAAGGAATATATGATTATAGTCATGAGTTGAGTGCACTTGAGGAATATGGTTTTAATCAACCATCACCTCATGCCACTACCTTTGATTTTTCTCATCATTTTTCACATGAGTCGAGTTCGCTTAATCATGTTCTTGATGAGTATTTACAAGGTCTTGGCATGAACATAGTTGATTCACCTCATATTCCCCTAGGTGAGCCCTTCGATGATGACCTTAGTCATGAATTCGATCCCTCACCCCTCATAGTCGAGCACACCATCCCGACTCGCATAGACGATGACAATTATTGGCAATGTTGTGATGAGAATCATGACACTTTCATATCGTCATGTGATGTTGTAGAGGATGAGGCCCTTATAGCAGAGTCGAGTGAAACCGACGAGGTAGTTAATGTGGAGGATGTGGTTATACCACATTCTCTTATTCCCTTTGTAGGAGGATTTAACCTCGTCTATTCACATCCCACTCCACCCCCATCCGTGCTCATATCACCTCCATCCGAGGGCATCATCTCTTGTCTTGACTCCCATGTTTCTCTTCCAGAAACCAAGGCAAGTGAGGTGTATGGAGGTGTTCGTCCTACTTTATTTGATTTTTCTTTTTGTAGTTTTTATTTTAATTTACCTCCCTGTGGGCACTCACTCCCACATAAGCATAGGATGCCGGTTTTTAAACCGTTTTCTTTGCTTAATTTATCTATCGCTTATGTGGTTTTTAGTAAGTTGAGTGCCAGTGTGTTTGACAAGCTCTTGCGAGCTTTGCGGGCTTATTTACTGAGCCCCGGGTGGTTGTTCCCGCTGGATGACTTTGACATAGTTTTTCTTCTATGTCTTAGTCCCTGTGTCCAGCTCCTTTGTCAAGCTTAAGACGTTAAAACAAGCGCTTCTCGGGAGGCAACCTGACTCTTTTTCTTTTTCCTTTTTCCTTTTATTTGTAATTATTTTGTTTTTTGGAGTTTGGTTTCTTTTCTTTCTTTTTTGCAGGTTAAATGAATAAGCAACTCTCATGGACATGTATGGTACTAAAGCGCAAAACGGAGGTTGTATGCTTACTTTATAGCCTATTTTGGTGAGATCATTCCAAATTCCCTTTCTTTTATTTTTCTTGTGTGCTTAGTTGTAGGATTAGTTTTAGGAGGAGATGATTGTTCGAGGATGTTTGGCTTTCAATTTTTGGCTTTTAAGCCCTTGAGGACATTTGGATATCGATGGCGTTGGGCCTCGATTTATTTATTTGTTTGATGCTTGGTTGCTTGATTGAGAGTCATTCATGCTTGATTTTATTTTCCTTCCTTTTGTTTAGTTTTTATTTCTATTTTCCCTTTTTCCTCTTCTTTTTCTTTTATTTTCTTTTCAAGGCAAAGTGTGTTTTTGTTTTGTTTGTAGTTTGGACTTGGTTCTTAATTTCTTGGACTTTGAATGCCTTCCTTCCTAAGTGTTAGTGGTCCACATGGTTTGAGATGTTGGGGTTGATTTTCAAATACTACATGCTAGGTTTCAGAACTTTGGAGTTCATGAAACCTAATGTCTTGGCTTGTGGTACGATTGGCAAAGCTTTGCTAGCTAGTTGAAGCCCTTGAGGTAGTATTTGCAATTCACTACCCTTCATATGTGAGAAAATTGTCAAATCTTTCTAGCCTTCATCATTTTGTTTGAGTGGCAATAGGATCCTTGTCATAGTATAACTCGATCAAGAACTTGATTCATGACTTTCCGAGACTGTGACCGGGCTAATCTAGGGGAGGACGGAGGCGTTCATTTCTTAGTTATTTTCCATTTTTTTTCCTTTTTCATTTTCCTTTTTATTTTAGTATCTTGCTTCTTTTCACTTTTCTAGGTGTTTGCTTTACATTCATCCTTTGAAACCCTTTGAGCTTGGCCCTTCCTTTCTTCTAGCCACGTTACAAGCCTTGATTCCCATTGTTTTGTTTTGTACCCTTTAGGTGTAGTGAAGCAATTGGAGCGTCTTGGTTTGTATATGTTTTGTTTTGAAAATTTGTGAAGTAAGGAGTTCCCCCAAGCGAAAGTGTGTTAATTTGTATGAATTAGAGCAAAAGCCGACCTAAGTTGTAAAAAAAGCAAGGTCATGTAAAAAAAAAAAAAAAAAAAACACAAGCAATTATTCCTTTCCTTTTCACAATGAGGGCATTGTGTCATTCAAGCTTGGGGGGAGGAATAGTTCGAGAAAAAAAAATTTTAATTTGATGTACATTTTTATTTTTTTCATTTTTCATATAGTTTTTTGAATAAGCTTGGGGGTTTTTGGTGTATGTGTGCGAATTTGCGGAGTTCGTTTGCTATTTGATGCTCATTTGTACTTATTTGCTTCACTATTTAGGTTTTCAGCACCACAAGCCAAATTGATTCCTATCCTATCCCTATCCATACATTACAACCTTAAAGCGCTCTCGATCCTAGATAGTTGAGTCCTTTTCGGTTGAGGAAGTCATGTTTCAAGCATATTGAGCGGTTTGCTATGATGAGATGTCGGGTAGCCTAAATTGTTTCTCCTTTTTGTTTTTGTTTTTTTTTTTTTTCTCCGAATCCTTCGTGGAGTTATGAGAAGCTACCTTTATGGGTGGAGACGACACTAGCTTAGCATGTGGATGCTTGGTTGTTGAGCAAAAGGGGAATGTTCCTCTCTAGTTCTCCAATCTAGCATGTTTTATTTGACTATCCACCCTTGACATCTTTGAGCATGTTTTCCGTTAGTGCTTAGAAAGGTTCGCATTCATTGATCCTCGATCCTTTAACAAGTCCAGCTAGTTGTTTTTGTTTTGTTTGGTTTTCTTTTTATTTTCCTTTATTTTTGTTTTTCTTTTCTTTTGTTTCTTGTGAACCTTTGCCTTGGTTTATTTTTGAAAGAGTTATGGGTTAAACTCTTGGGAAACCCTTACGAGAGCACACTCGTCCTCTTTGGCGACATAGAGGTTTACATGGCTTGTTGCTTTTGCTAAAAGCAACCGTGATTCCTACGAAAGTGAGTTAGGATTTATTTTTCAGTTTTGCATGTTGTTTTTGCTTGAGGACAAGCAAAAGGCAAGCTTGGGGGAGTTTGATAGGTCCATTTTAGGACATATTTCCCGGGCTCTTTTCACTTGTTTTCATTTTCTTTTAGGCTTAGTTTTATTAGTTTTAGGCCTTTTTAGCTTAGTTTAGGTTTTAGTTGCGTTTTCTTTGAATAATGTCTTTTCTTGTCGTTTTTGCTAATAATTGAGCTCTTTTGCGTTATTTATGCGTTGCGTTCATTCATGTAGGTGTTTTGCATGTTTTCGATCAATTCTTGAAAGCCGACAAGGGTCGTGAGAGGTCCCGAGAAGCTTTGAGAAGTGTGCCGCAATAAAGCCAAAATGACAATCACCACTTTTGGAGCATTGGACAACTTTGAAAGGCCATAACTTTTTACATACTTATCATTTTAAGGTGATTCAAGTTGGAGGTTAAAGCTCGTTCCGATAGCTTCGAAACGCCTGGTCATAAGCTAAATTCTGATAAGAAATGAAGGAGTTATGACGTTTCTAAAACTGACTGTTCTGGCTTTCCAGCGGCCGCTGAGCCGTTTCCAGCGCCCGCTGAGACCTGCTCAGCGCCCGCTGAGATCTCCAGCGCCCGCTGAACTGGCCAGAATAGTCAGTAGCTCATTTTTTGGCTCCAGCGCCCGCTGAGACCCCTCCAGCGCCCGCTGTCTTCTCCTCAGCGCCCGCTGAAGTGCTTTTCTGCGATATTTTTATTACTTTTCTTCTGTTTTTGCTCGGATTTTTCGGGGGTTATATATATACCCCCCTCTTCCCTTTTCCTGGCCAGCTTAGGTTAGAGGCTCATTAGTTAGGGTTAGCTTAGTTTTTAGTTTCTCCATCTAAATTTCTCCATTTTTGTAATCTCTACTTCCATTTCTTAGTTTATGCAAGATTTTGTAGCTTTGTTGTTCTTCTTCTTGCTCTTGTTCTCCTCCTTCAAGGTATTTTTATGCTTTATGCTTGTTGTTCATGTTTTTATGTTTTAATTCTTAGTTTTGCTTGTTGTTCTTGTATTTGTTGTTAGTTTTAGTTTGTTAATTGTATTTATTGTTGTTTAGTTGTTAGTTTTGTTTATTTAGTTAGTTTAATTGTTGTTTCCCTTTTGGTTTAGTTGGTGGTTTAATTTAGGTTTTGTTGTTAGTTTAGTTTTTAGTTTATTTGTTAGTTTGTTAATTTAGTTGTTCTTAATTTTAGGTTTAATTTATGTTTTTAGTTTTAGTTTTAATTATAGTTTTAGTTATGTTTTTGTTATTTATGGTTGAGTAGTTAATTTCTAGGGTTTGAGTGAAACTTCTCAAATCCTCCATGATTGTGGTTTAGTTGTTTCTTGGCTTTTGGTTGTGATAATGTCGGTACCTTAGGATTCGGTTATGTTGAGTCTTGTGTCTAGCTAACATAGGATTCATTGAAGAATCCCCACCGAAGGACCGAAAGGTGAACGTGGGTGATGACTTCCTTTGCCCGATTGATGGAAGCACCACGAAAGTTGGGCCTTCGATCAAGGGAAAGTTACCGGTCTTCGTGATTTTGTGCTTAGGACTCGTTAGATGTGTCGCTGCACGAAAGTGAGTTGTATATGTCTTTCCGGTCATCGTACTAGCTCGAAAGAGTGGTACGATCATAGAACGACCTCCCCTTATCCACGACCTAAGTCTAAGTTTCGATTGATTCATAATTCATGGTGGTATGAGTTGTGGATCTCTTACCCTAGTCCCTTTTGTTTTTGTTTCCTTAGTGTAGTTTTAGTTAGTTCTCTCCACCTCTCGCGACCATCACCCGACCTAGCTTGTTCGACGCTCACGCCTAGATTAGTGCAACGTACCTTCCCCGTGTTCGACACCCCCACTCATACTACGACGGGGGTTTTTATTTGGTAAGAAAATCCCTCCTATCAATAACTCAGTGATTGCATCAAGCTCTTCTTCAAACTCTGTTAAAATCTCATTTTGTATTTGTATATACTCAGATAGGAGGGATTTGATACAAAATAAAAAATACACTAGCTTGCATGGTAGCTAGTGTTGGACAATAGCATCCACCCATAAAAAATACAGACACAAAATTCCTTAGCTTGTACTGCTATATCGTATGAGTTAAAATCAATAACTCAGTTGTTCAGTATAAAGGTAGCTAGTGTCGTCTCCACCCATAAAGGTAGCTTGCACGGTTTTCACGCTCATGTAAAGCATCATAAAAATACATTTGAAGAAATTTCGGTTTCCCATCCTCAGGAGAAAGGGAAGGAATATAGTGGTGCAGCTGCCCGTGCAAAGAGAATACGAATATTCCTTTCTTCTTGGTGCATTCAACTTTCCCTCCTAAGGAACTAAACACGAATAGATTGTTGTATAAGCGCGCATATGTGCGAAAGTGAAGCACATCCTCATCTTGTGAGTCAAATAACCGCACCAATTCTTGAGGATACGGGTTTGTTGCTAGTTTAACTCCACCGTCCCGACAACAGAAGAAGGGTGGTTCAAATTGGAACTTCGTTGCACCAATTCTTGAGGATACGGGTTTGTTGCTAGTTTAACTCCACCGTCCCGACAACAGAAGAAGGGTGGTTCAAATTGGAACTTCGTTGCACCACATTGTGCACATGTAGTTGGTGGATCAAGTAATCCAGGAGCGGGTGGAATTGAATTTGGATCTAATGCACGACACGAAGCTAGACATAAATATACGAACCAAAAACCATTAACGAAGCTAGACGGTTTTCGGGACGACTTTTTCGACGACGGTTTTCGGACTGACTTTTCCGGCGGTGATTATTCGGCCGACTTTTCCGGCGGTGATTATTCGGCTGACTTTTCCGCCGACGATTTTCAAGCCGAGTTTTTCGGCGACGATTTTCGGGACGACTTTTTTGACAACGTTTTTCGGACTGACTTTTTCGGCGGTGATTATTCGGCCGACTTTTCCGGCGACGATATTCAGGCCAAGTTTTTTGGCGACGATTTTCGGGATGACTTTACCGACGACGATTTTTGGACTGAATTTTCCGGCGGTGATTATTCGGCCGACTTTTCCGGCGACGGTTTTCGGACTGAATTTTCCGACGATGATCATTCGGCCAACTTTTCCAGCGACAGTTTTCAGGCCGAGTTTTTCGGCGACGGTTTTCGGAATGACTTTTCCGACGGTGATTATTCGGTCGACTTTTTCAGTGACGGTTTGGTCAAAATTTTTGGCGGTGATTATTACTACTACTATTATTATTATTAGTAGTAGTAGTAATATTATTAGTATTAATATTATTATTTGAAGTTTTGAAATTTTGGAGTGAGATTGAATGAAGAGGTGAAATGAAATGGGCTATCATAATAATAATTATAATATTAATAATTATAATTATATTAATTATTAATAATAATAATTATTATTATTATTTTAGTAAATATAATCATGTATTACATTTCTCATAAAAAAATAAGTATTACAATTATAAAAATAAAAATAAAAAATAAAAATAAAAATAAAAATAAAAATAAAAATAGAAATAAAAATAAAAATAAAAATAATTCAAATCAGATAAACTCAAATCAGATTAAATCAGATCAGATCAGGCCAGATCAGTCCTAAAAACAGAGCCTTAGTACTATAGTACTCCCAATGTACTATGTGAAAAAAAACTCCTGATTCAAAACTTTGTATTGTAAGTCCACCCCGCATGATGCATGTCCATTTCATGAATCATGACTTTTGAGTATTCCTTTTCTTTTATTTGTCGTGCTTCAATTCATTCTTTCCAACCTTTCTTGAACAATTCTTTAGTCCCCATTAGTCTCCTTTTTCTTCCCTTTAATCCATTATTTTATTTATCACATCCTTAATCTTCAAGCTTTAGAAAATTCATTCATAATAATATTACTATTCTAAAAAACTTGATCAACACATCTCCTTTCCAAAAAACCAGAAAAAAAAAGGAAAGAACAAATGTTACTCTGGGTAGAAGCTTGCTTAATTGCTGCAGCAATTGTCTCAATTATCACAATCATCATCTTAGTAATCACAATCCGACGTCGTTTTCCACTTAACCAACAAATTCCCACAACAACAACAACATCAGCAGCAACAGAGGAAGCGTGGACACACACAGAAAGAAGGTCAAGTTATCAGCACATATTCCGGCGAGTCGGCGGCGGCGGATTCACGAAGAGGTTCTTCAATTGGGACGATCATCCGTCGTTGATCACAGATGCGGTCGAGAATGGATGGTCGAGATTCGCATTCACCAGCTGCGGTCACGCCCCCGCCCCCCATGCGCGGTCGTCGCTGTTTGGGAGCCTCCGTTTAGGCGGCGAATACTACAGTAATCCGGTGGTGGAAGAAAGCTGGGTGATAGGATCAGGATCGGTTGATTTTATGCAGAAGTTGAAGTTCAAGAGTATGATGATGATGATCATCAATGGCGGATCAATTGGGGTGAAATCGACGGTGAGGATGGGACTGCCATTGCCGGGCCCACCACCGTCGTTTCCTCAAGAGGCGTATTTTGAGGTAACTGTGGTGGATTCTGGGGAAGGTGGTAATGGGGAAGGGTGGATTAGTGAAGGGGAGAAAACTAAGTTGTTGATGAAGCAACAACAACAGGGTTATCGAAAATCGTCTTCTACTACTGCTATTGGTAGTAATAATTTAAGTGTTGTGAATGGTGGAGCCCACCACCTGTTAGAGGAGTTAAGGCACGGTGGCCGAAGTGGTGGTGGTGGTGGTGGTGGGAAGGTGACGATTGGGCTGAGTGTTGGGGGTTTTTCGAATGGTAGGGTTCCGGGAAGTTACCCTGGTTCTATTGGGTTCAATTCTGATGGCTCTGTTTTTCTTAATGGTATGTATATATTTTTTTTTATTTTTGTTATATGCTTTGTTTTTTGATGTTTTTTTCGTCAAATTTTATCAAAGTTATGGGTTTAGTAACAAAAAAAGGGCTTTGCCAAAAAAAAAAAAAACACAAATTCTTACATGCGTAAACCGTGCGGCTAGCTGCATTGTTTCAAATGGTGCGGCCGTTTTTAGGGGTTATAAAGTATTTAGTGGGGGTTACAAAGTGTTTTTTTGGGTTACAAAGTGTTTAAGTGGGGTTAAATTGTATTTTTGGGGTTACAATGTGTTATTTTGGAGTTACAGTGGGGTTACAAAGTGTTATTTCGAGTTACAAACTGTTATTTCGAGTTACAAAGTGTTTTTGGGGTTACAAAGTGTTTATATGGGGTTACAAAGTATATTTTGGGGTTATAAAGTGAGGTTACAAATGTTTTTTTTTTTGGTTTAAGTGGAGTTACAAAGTGTTTTTGGGGTTACGAAGTGATTTTTTTGAGTTATAAAGTGTTTTTTTAGTGTACAAAGTTTAAGTGGGGTTACAAAGTTTATTTTTGGGGTTACAAAGTGTTTGTGATGTTACAAAGTAGGGTTACAAAATGTTTTTTTTAGGTTTAGAAAGTATTTAAGTGGGGTTACAAATTGTTAAATGAGTTACAATATATTTAAAATGGGGTTACAACCCCATACAAAAATCAACTTTGTAACCCCTGTCTATTAGCGCACGCCACACCATTACTTAATGGTGCGGCCAGTTGCACCAAAAACGCGTTGAAAAAAAAATTCTCTCCATTCCTTTTAAAATGGTACATAGCGAAATTGGGTAATTTTTAAAGTTGTAAACTTGTAGTTGGTATAGGTGGATCATAATATCAAAAGTAGGAAGTGTGAATTTATAAATGGGTCATAATATCAAAAGTAGAATTAATGTTATATTATGTTAAGAGTATAAGTGTAATTTTATAGGTGAACCTTAATATCAAAAATAGTAAAATGTTGTAATGAAACATTTATTTTGGGACAAACAAAATAAGAAAATGAAGCATTTATTTTGAGACGAAAGGGTAAAAAAAAAAAAAAATTGACGTCATGACACTAACTAATTATGCCAGTATCCCTCGTAACATTGAAATACTCCCTTGTCCCCAAATAAATAACCCTATGTGATCTCTACGATACAAGATGGGTTTGAGCAACACCCGCTTCCATACAAATGTTACATAACTATTTTGGTTATAGTTTCTCCGTTCCAAAAATAATGCAATAGTTTCTATTTTTAGATGTTTCAAAATAAATGCAACAAATTTTTATTTTCCTTATATAGTAAGCTATTGCTACTTAAAAGACATAAATACCCTTATGAATTTTTTATGTGTCCCCACCTTTTTTCTCTGTAATTCTTTAATTGTTTTCACTCTCTCTCAACTCCTTTAATTGTCCCCACTTTTCTTTCCATTTATTTTAATCAACTACCCCTCACTTTTTCTAATTACCCACAACAAAAAAATGCCTAGAAATCCGTGCCTAGAAATCCGTGCCATGACAATTGTTGCGTTTTTTTGAAACGGAGGTAGTATTATAATTTCCCCATTGTAACGTTAGCAATTTGTACAATATACTCGATCGAACCCTTAATTTTTTGCTATTTTTTTGCAAAGCATTGAAAAATAATATTGTTCTCAGCACTTGTACGTATTCTTTGACTGTTGTCTTATCTATGGGTCTATCCAAATGGAAGGGAACCTTAAAGCGTGATTTAGTTGGGATTAATTTATTTGGGGGTCAGTTTCAGTTACTGTCTTATTCATGGCATACCATTGTGGTTGATAACAGGCCTCTAATAAAGCTCAGTTGTTATTAGAATATATATTAGGTATAGTAAAGTAAAGTAATATTTTTTAATTAATTAGTTTTTGATTAGGTCAACCTTATACCTCCCCAAAACAAAAACACTAAGTTTAATCATACACCAAGTTGAATAACATGTTTCTGCTTTAACGGCCCGTTTACTAGCCGGTCATACATGAAGATAATGAGAATAAATTTATAACTCAATCTGGAAGGAAAATTAAAATTCTTTCCAATGGTGGTTCTACTTGAACTTTAATTTATCTAAATTTTTTCACAAATATCTATTCTATCTAATACCACCATCCCTAATGGTAATGGATGGTAAACGGATTATAAGGTTGGGAGTGAATATATGTTTTCCATAGGGATTATAAGGTTTTTCCTTAAGAAAATTACTCTTTAAATCTATTACCATTGCCACAATTTATTACCAACAACCAAACGGGTCGTGAGTATTGTTCAACATATGAAATGATTGTAAGACTAAATTATTAGCATTGTTAGTCCTCAATCTATATCTATATATACCTAATATTTAAAAACACACCTTAAAACATAATTTTGATACATAGGATATCTCATCTTTAAAATTATGCCATGTGTCATCCTAAAAAAATGTTTCATTTTCCTTTTTCTTTTTTTTTTTTGAAATAAAAATTGTTTTCTTACATCACTTTCTTTTTAAGTTATTCATTTTAAATTTAATTTTATTCCATTTTGAATTCTTCTAAATATGCTCACACTTTATATTTACAAAATTATTTTACATTATTTTATAAATATGCAAATGAATATTCTTCAAAATATGTACTCGTATATTTTTTTTTTCCAAGGAAAATATATGTTATAATCTTAAAAATAAAAAAAATTTGATATATTTTCATTTTTTGATGAATTATTTTCAAATCTTAGTTAGTTTCAATCTTATAAAATCATTAAAATTATAAAAACTAAAACATTGAACTATGAACCTAGTTCATGATTAATACTAATGTTTTTGGAGCTCGCTCTTGTTTGTATATACTAAGCAGTAAGCACCCAAGTAGTTTTGCTTATGAAATTATTTCAGATTGCTTATTTTTTTTAAAGATACATATAGAATAAGTAAAATGATTATTAAATGTGAAAAATATAAATATGCATTATTCATGTTGTTCATACACCTAGGTATACGATATAAATTCTAATATATATTTTTGTTATCGATGTTTTAGGTATGAAACTTGTGTTTGAATCCGAAAAAGAAGATTGGGGTAAACCAGGAAAGATAATAGGTTGCGGATTTGATCCTCGGAAAAAGAAAGTGTATTTCACAGTGAATTCCGAACTTGTGCACGTGATAAATTGCAAATCCGAAGATTTTGGAATGCCATTATACCCATTAATAACAACAAGTATAGATATAACATTGCTTGTAAATTTAGGGCAAAGTAGCTTCAATTATAGTCCATCAAATGCAACTAGAACTCCAAACCCATGCTTCATTGGCCTTGATGTGAACTCGCCTAGAGCGGCCGCCTTAGACTACGAAGATAGCCAAGAGTTGTTCTCGATGGGAAGGCTCGACGACACCGAGTGGCTCAGTCATAGCGCAACCACTAAAAGTACAATTAGCATTAGTAGTGACACCAATAATAATAGAAATTATGGTAAGATGGAGGTGGGTGAGGAGGAACTAGAGGGTGGTGATTTTTTTGAAATTACTTTGGATTTTAGAAAGGAAGCTAAAGTATGTTTGTAACAAATTTTAGGGAACACCAACACAATACAACATTTTTTTTTTTTTGAAAAGTATGTAAAGAGTAATTTTATAACTAATATTTTTTAGTAATTAGTTTGAATTTGCTTCATCTTTGTAGATTTATTTCTTAGAGAAGGTTAATAAAAGTTTCATATTGAGAATTTTTGTAATTATTAACTAATTTTCTATTTAAAGATGCTCTATCCGAGTCATTACATAAGATTTTATGGTTGAATGTTATTTTAGTTGAACAAATTTGAAAATGTTGATAGTAACGATACAGATCTAGTATCGAATTTCATGATGCACCCATAGATGATCGATCATTTTCACAACAATATATGATGCTCGAGTTATTATTGTTATTTTTACTAGATTAGGAGTTTAGGACCCGTGCATTTGCACGGTTGTAAAAGTTTATATATATATATATATATATATAACAATATTAAAATGAATATTTACATATTATAAACAATTAAAATGATATATAAAAAAAGCAATGCAAGAAAAATATAAATTTATACTTGTCGATATACTATTTTGTTGATCAATAGTACAAACCTAAAATTATTTATGAAAAGAACACATATTTGAATAGTCTATGTATAAAAAATGCTAACCAAAACAAAAGAAAGACTTGCTTCTATATTGGAAATCAATCCATTCATTAATACGAAGAGGTGTAACCAATATCAAATTTATAAATATGGAATTACAAACATGAATGAATTTTAATGTCTGTACTATACATTCGGTTGCATGTAGAGGTAGGTACATCCATGAAAGATTTAATTTCATCAGATTTATGAGAAAACATCTGGCCATGAAAAGCGCGCAAAGAGACCATGGCCCATGGGAACTTACTTGGGATGTCCTATGGAGATTGATGGTAGGCATAGCATCCCCTTTTGGATTGTTCATGAGAAAATCTAAAAATGTATTTTCTTCTTGAAAACTCACTGCCTTAATTATCTCCTCCGACTAGAGGAATCCTCATCAATAGCATCCTCCATTAATTGCATTAAATTAGGATACAATTCTCTTCTAAGTACCTCTAATCCCAAGTTTTCTGAAGCTTGCTTTATTGATTGCAATGACATAAGTAAGTTCTTGAACCTTTTCTAGAATATTAAAAGCTCAGAGAGGTTGAGGTGGTTTTGCTGGGGATTTATTCAGAATATTCTCCCTACAAAGGTTAATCTTTGCAAAAGGGCCGGGTATTAATCAGAATATTCTACTTTGAACCTAAATCCACAAAATCACCTATTCCTAAATTGTGTGTTTGCAAAGAAGATTTGGAAAAGCTCTGTTCTAGGAATTTAAGTTGAAGTCAAATAAGGCAACAATTGTAAACAATGGTTTATGGACTTGATTTACTACATGCATAAAATTTTTCCAGATCTTCCCAATTAGAGTATTCATCTTATCCTCATCTAATGGGCAATATGGCTACATAGAAATGAAGTTGTGGGTGAACTTTGATTAATTGGAATTTTAATTGAAGTAAATTAAATGAAATGAGAAATCAATAGTAAAGAAACAAATAACAGAATTGGAAGGTGGGAAAATCCTTCCATCAAATGATTGAAGATTATAAAACCCACACAAGGCAAAGAGAAATGTTTTATTGCAAATCAATTAGTGTTTACAATCATAAATTCCACTTGAGCACAAGATTCACCAATTCAAGCTCTAGTGTAAGTTTTATGTGTTTGTCTAATCTGAATATGCATAACAATAGAAGAGTAATATGGGTATTTATAACCCCATGATCGAGCAATTAATGACGCGGAAAAACAGGGTCGTATTACAGACCTAGGGTCGCGACCCACGAATTCAAGTCGCGAGCCACCTCATGAGCCATGTCGCGAGTCGCGACTTATTTCTCGCGACTCGCGGAAAGTTTCTGCCTCGATCTTGCACTTTTGCACCTAGCTTCAGAACACCTCGCGACCTGCGACCCGTACTCGCGTCTCGCGACTTAGCCCTGCCCTGAGCTTCCTCTTGACATAATTTCCAAACACATCATCAAGTCCAATCAAGTTGATTTCGAGTCAAAACATAACAAATCTCCACCTTGATGAGATAATCAACCCCAACAAGTAACCACTTAATTCACAAAGAGTGTAACCACCTCAATCAAGAGGTGTCACCACCCATAGAAGGGTGTCAAATGTAACACCCCAATAATTCTCATCAATTTATAAAAGCTATTTTCAAGAAATATTGAGAATTATTAAAGTATTATCGCCACGTGTGGAAACGTATCGGCTTACTCAGAATTTTGCAGCGGAATTAAAATAGTACGAAAATTAAATTAAAATTAAATCTAATACAACTTGGAACCATTGAGGCCCTGTAATTATCAAATCAAACTTAAACGAAAGATGGTTTAGAATAAATCCAACTTAAGTAAAAAGAAATGTCTAGAAAAAATCAAACTTAAATATTAAATCAAACTTAGAAAAATATTTCTCAAAATTAATAATTGTTTTGGAAACACCACTCATCACTCAAGCCCATATTCGTCTCTGTAATCCTGCATAATCTTACCTTGACCCTGAACGACTGCTCACCAATATTGGGTCATCACAAGTTCAAGATATTAACAAGACCAAAATGTACGACGTCAGCAAAGCTGAGTACGACAATTAAATAAACATACAGATCTATTGCATATAACAATCACATCAAAATTAATTGCTATGGTGGGTAATTAGTTATTATTCCCTTGTTAAACACATTGATTATTAGGTGGACCTCTAGAGCCGAAGCCAGTGTAAGGACCGGGCGAGTTGTCTATGCTTAGAAGGTGACAATGGGAGCTACCCACGTCACAAATAAAGGAATGAGCTCAATCCGCTAATGGAACACGTGGATCCTACGGTTCCCTTAAAGTCACGAGACTTGCCGTGACCCCAACCCACATCCATGCCAATACTCCAGACGTGCACTTGTCTAGAGTTTTAATGCTTACCCGAATCTTTCACTTTAAGCGATTAGTGTCTTGACAGTTATTACACATATATAACAAGCACACACATAACATTTAGTTTAATTTATTGTTCAGATAAAACACACTGAACTCTTGTCTATTTAACGAGATTCTCATTAAGAACTTATGTCTTAAGTGGTATCCCAAAGCTATTAAAGGGCATGAAATATTCATGCATTACTAATAAACTTGAAAGGGACAACCTGTCCATATGCAAAATAAATTGCATTACTAATAAACTCTAAAGGGACAACCTGTCCATATGCAAAATAAATTGCTACTAATGAAGCATGAAATATTCAAAGAATCTATTCATGCAATATTCTCTTTTATAATCAGGAACATGAAATAATCTTTCCTATTCTTTTCTTAATAGCTTTGCAAACACAAGTTATACAAACAACTAAAAACACCACAAATAATCATGTTCCACAAAATCACATATCTTGACAATCATGATAGAAATATGCAAAGTCCTAACATGATACTACGTCTGAAAGCTTATCAATTACGCGTACCTCGAATAAACTTGGCGATATTCCACCCTTTCCTTCAGAATTCGCCTAAGTAATATTCCTCGCCTATAATATAAATGACAATAATATTAAACTCGAGTCCTTAAAATATCCAGTAGCTCTAACCTATCCTAAGAACTCCCATAAATTACTGGGTAATAAATAACTAATTGTATGTACAAATACATTTTTTTATCCCAGTACTTCTTGAAAATTAAGATATAAATAATAAAGAAAATAATTTATATATATATATATATATACACATGTATATACGTATATATACATACACATATATACATGTACACATATACTCATATTCACGCAGCCACAACTAAATAAATATAAAAATATATATTTAGTTGTAGACAATGCCATCACATCTTGCAATGCCGACCTCCAACTAATAGCTGAACCGCCGAGGCAAAACACATACCCCGTAGTAGACTTCCGACCATCAAGGTCTCCACCATAATCGGAGTCAACATAACCCTTTAAGTCATCCATTTCCCGACCAAACTCTATACATGTGCTTGTAGTACCCCGCATATATCTAAGGATCCACTTGACCGCAAGTCAATGAGCCTTACCCGAATTTGCCATTTATCTACTCACAACACTAACGGCTTGAGCTATGTCCGATCGAGTACAAACCATTGCATACATAATACTCCCAACCGTATTAGCATAAGGAATGAATGTCATGAAGTCCTTGTCTTCCTTAGAACTTGGAGAATCCAAGAACGACAATTTGAAATGAGATGCTAAAGGTATAGATACGGGCTTGACATCCAACATATGAAACTGCTCCAAGACCTTTTCAATGTACTTCTCTTGGGTCAAATACAAATTCCGTCTCTTGAGATCTCTTATGATCTCCATGCTGAGAATTTTCTTTGTCGGTCCCAAATCTTTCATTTCAAATTCCCCTTTCAACATCTTTTTCACTTTCTTGACCTCAAACATGTCTTTTGCCACAACAAGCATATCATCAACATATAGCAAAAGATAAACCAAAGACTTAGAGCTCACCTTTTTCAGATATACACAACTATCGAAGTCGCTTCGGGAGAAACCATGCCCCAATATACATTGGTCAAACCGTTTATACCATTGCCGAGGTGATTGCTTCAAACCGTACAAGGACTTTTTCAACAAACACACATCTCTTCCTTGTCCTCAACAACAAAGCCATCCGGTTGCCGCATGTAAATTTCTTCCTCAAGCTCCCCATGCAAGAACGCCATTTTCACGTCAAGTTGCTCCTACTCTAAGTCCTGCATGGCAACAATAGCAAGTAAAGTACAAATAGAAGTATGTCTTACCACCGGTGAGAATATTTTATTGTAGTCGATACCCGGAACTTGACTAAACCCCCGTGCCACAAGTCTTGCTTTGCACCTTGGTTCCTCAACCCCCGGTATCCCCTGTTTGTACTTGTAGATCCACTTGCAACCAACTAACTTCTTGCCCCGTGGTTTCTCAACAAGATCCCATGTTTGATTTTTATGAAGAGATTTCATTTCTTCCTCCATAGCAACTTGTCATTTACCGTAGTCAATACTCTTCATAGCCTCGGAATATGAAGATGGCTCATGATCAATCAAATCACTTGCAAAATTCAATGCATACGCTGCTATCTCCTCAAAACCAAGTTGGTTTGGAGGTTTAATGTTTCTTTTAGCCGTCCCTTGTACAAGACTTTCCACTTGTACCCGTGATGATGTTTCCTTCCTTGGTGTAGTGGCCTTCCTAGGGGAGTGTTGAACCATGTTTGATTTGAATGATGACAAACCAGTTCTCTATACTTGATGTCTATGCATATTTGTGTATGAACAGGTTGAATCAAGTGAGGACTCATCAAGGCAACCATGAAGGCTTTGAGATACTTGAAGATCAGAAGCCAAGAGCTTGGAGTTATTTATTTTTATATTTCTAGGATCTTCTTGTAAAATAGGCTTAGGAAAATATTCTTAGTCTTTTTAAGTAAAGAGCAAAAAGACTTTAAGTTTACATCCAGTAAAGAGAACATGCCAAGAACAAGGTGAGAACAGGCAAAGAACAAGCTTGGAACAGTTCCCTTTATCAGATGTAGACTTAGTAGTACTGAGACCACTGTGGGAACAGACCTCAGTATTACGCACGTGATCCGTACAAATTTTAGTGTTCAAAATTATTTTTGAAAATTTATTTGAAAAATATGGATCACTTGTGTTTTGGAAATCTGCCAAATTGATTCACAAAATTAGCTTTGAAATGTACTTGTTTGGACTCTAGTGTACTTTCCACTACATGTAGTGGAAGGAGACAAAGGTCTAAAATAGGTGCCTTTCTACTTGTGTCAGCTGAACTTGTTTGCACAATTTAGGCAAGTCTCCAAGCACACTTCTAGAGGACGGTTTTTTCCTTGCCTATATAAACAATCTCTTGAAAAAAACCCTAAAAAGACTTCTGCTCTCCAAAGAAAACCAAGTCATATTTTCTGAGAGTCTATCCTTAGAGCAAAACTATCTCCATATCCATCTTTAAGAGAAAAACTTACGGAGATTTGAGTTTGTAATATTTGAACCACTTAGAGGGAAGTGGTTGGGGAGTGTTCTGTGAACACTGAGTGAACTGTTAGAGTTAACAATTGGGGAATTAATTACAAAGTTGTAGCATTTAATTGAGTGTGTAACCTTGTTATTATTCTGAGTTGATTAATAATATTGGTGAGAGAGTGGAGGACGTAGGCTTGTTTAGAAGCCGAACCTCGTTAAATCCTTGTGTTCCTACTCTCTATTTACTGTTCTTTCGTTGTTCTCACAAAAAGATAAACAAACTTTGAAAATGATTGAAAAAACACACATACCCAATTCAACCCCCCTTCTTGAGTATACATTGAACTTACAATTGGTATCAGAGCCCAACTTCTCAAAAGGTTAACTACCTAAAGGAGCAAGAAGGTGTCTACTCAAGAATCAAACAGTTCAAGACTCCCCAAGTTCAATGGCACTAACTACTCTTGGTGGAAGAATTGCATGAAAAATCTTATCATTGGGATAGATTATGAATGCTGGATGATTGTCAAAAATGGACCTACGTTCATCCACAAGAAGAATTAGGAAGTGTAACGACCTGACTTTTATAGGCTGTCGATTTACGTAGGAAATCGACAATTGGATCATTACTAATCATAAGACTTAATAACAATATCATAATTTAAGTCCAACAATCCCTTTTATTAACTAATAATGAAATAATATCCCAAAAGTCCATAAATAAATACCAAGATACAAGATAAATACTGTTCCATCCCAACAGGCTGGGACAAACTAATTATTAAATAAATAAATAAATTCGTAACTAGACTCTGGGTTCACTCTACTGATCACATCAACACATAATCCGAACCATACGAGCCCACTTATACGTTAGCATCTTCACCTGAAATGGGGGGGTCCACCGTCAGTGGCGAGTAACTAGGTTGTCCTGCTTAAATGAGGGACCGCTAACCATATAATAGCATAGAATCAACCAGGAAAATCATACAAAAATACATACGAGAATACGTAGAAAAATACGTATAAAAATACATAGAAAATACGTATACAAATACGTATAAGATACGATTACAATACGTATAAAGTACCTGCAAAATACGGTTAGAAATACGTACAAAATACGAGTACAATACGTATAAAATACCTGCAAAATACGGTTAGGAATACATACCATATACGTATAAATTACAAATGCAAATGCGTACAAATACGCATACAAAATGCATATAGAAATACAGACCAAATCACTTATACATAATACATGTAAATACACGTACAACATACACTCAAATACATGTAGATACAGACTTACCAGACGTATGCAGCGGAAGACTTAATAATACAAAATTAATACTTAAACACACGAAAATACACATATATACACTTATAACAGAATCCTTCCCGTGAAATACTTATCTTATCACATTTTACCCATAAACCTTCTTTTAACCATCTTATTGGACCGGTCATTATGCTCGTTGAGGATCCCGTGTGCACCTCAACTTTCATAAAACATGTCGGGGTGAACTCGTGTATTCAACCCGTAGCCCTCCTTTGCAAGAACTAAGCCTAAGCTATGACCATAACTCCTAAATAGCAGCTTGTGTACTACTACTTAGACGACTACATATCTTAAGATCCAGAACTGCCCAGAGACCGCAGTAGGGCAGTGGCTTCGACTTAACCCGATCTGATGACTCGTGTATCATCAAATGGGCGTCCGTATCGTATCTTGTATTTTCTAAAGGCCATCGTGAGACCACTAATTCACAACATCTTTCTAAAGGTCATCTTGAGACCACTAATTCATAATATCTTTTCTAAAGGCCATCTTGAGACCACTAATTCATAACATCTTTTCTAAAGGCCATCTTGAGACCACTAGTTCATATCATATTATAACTTTCCTTTTAATCATATTGTTACTTTCCTTCATATTGCAACTTATCCCTGTTAATTCCTTTTAATTCTTTTAATTATATTAATTCCTAAAATTACCTTCTAATATTATTACAAGTCAAAAATTAAACTAAAATTGATCTAACATTACTAGGACCACACGACATTTTCAACAACATCATAATAATTAAATTAAATTCATCAATTAATCATATAAACAATTAAATAAATCATTTAAATTAACATTTAGCAACAAATATAACTTAAAACATGATAAAAATCCTATTTTTCTCCTTCTATATCACTCGACATTTCATGACAAAAATACCAAGAATTATACTTTCAATTAACTAAATACAATTATCAATAATTAATCATAAAACTTAACAGTAAACAATTAAATCATGCTTTAAACATTAAATCATCAAGATTGAACCTAAACAAGATTAAAATCAATTCTTTTTATTCATATAACCACACGGCTTTTAGGGTAATTAAACTACATCAAGATTAAACAAGATCAATCAATGCTTCAAGAATCAAGGATATTACACGCATAAAACAAGAAAACAAGGACCATGCTCTTAGCAACCCAACATACGCCTAATCAAGATTCGAAAATATAAGAGTCGACATATCAAGTTCCATTAATTAAGCTAATCATGAAAGTTGAATAAAACAAAACTCATGATTTTACCCAACTTGCAATTACACGCCTGCTACTTCCAAACAATGGTCAATGAAATCAAGATTGAACAATATCATTAATTAAAGAAATAGTAAAGCATGATCATGAAGACTTAACTAGATACACGAAGGAAAAACAGATTATTATTCCCTAAACTACTCGGCAAGGCACACACGAATCACAACACAACAACAACAACATCTAATCGGTCCTATAATCCTATGTAATCTAATCCTATCATTTTCATGATTAATCCTAATTAACTATACAGATAACTTGTACCAAATTTAAATGGAATAGTATAGTTACCTTAGATTAGGAAATAAAACAAAGAAAATCTCCTTTGGAGCCTTGAAATCACACGGCCAAACTAGAGGAAATATTAGGGTTTTCTTTTGAGTATTTTGAAAATAGGTAAAGAATTGTAAATGTTGTTCCTAATTAAATTTAAGAGGAACAAAAATAAAAAAAATTAAAAAAAAAAACACAAGGGGGGGCCGTCAGAGAGGGAGTAGTAATAGGGTGTGTGGAGTGATCTTAGGTAGACCTAGCAAGGATGGTTAGACTAGGTTTACCAATTCAAATAGATTTAAATAATTAAAATATTACTAATAAAATAATTATAGAATTAATAATAAATTAGAAAAGGGAAATATATATGGCCATGAATAAAGGGGCCGGCCAAATGGGATCCAAACATGGCTATGGGACCCAGTTCCCGGATAAAATTGACGGAATAAGTAGACAGTCCAAATATGCGGGCTCTTTGGACTTAGAATAATAAAATAATATAAATAAACCGCGAAATTTTCTGGCCCTAAAATTCGGGTTATTACAGGTGTAACGACCCGACTTTTTAAGCTGTCGTTTGACGAAGGAAAACGACTTGCGGATCATTACTTAAACATTAAAATTAAACATTAATAATATATCCAGAATTGAAACATCTTTTATTAACTTAAAAGTCTGAAATTAATCCCAAAAGTCAATAAAGGTAAAATACTTAAAGAATTACATAAATTGAAAATATTGTCTTCCCAACATGTTGGGATCATAAATGAAATAATGTAATATTGTCTTATTGAATTCTAGAAAAGAAATACTAAGGTGGAACTAAAACTCTGCCCCAACAAAGCCCAACCAGCGGAAGCCCGACTACGCAGCTGCATCGTCACCTGAAACTGAGGGGGGGGTCCACCGTCAGTGGCGAGTAACTAGGCTGTCCCGTTTAAGTAAGGGACCGCTAAACACATAATATCATAGAATTATACATGAAAACCACACATAAACATAGTACATCTTATGCAAAAATTCATACGAGGCACGTATAAAAATACGTACAAAAATACGTATACAAATACGTATAAAATACGTATAAGAATACCTGCAGAAATACGGTTAGAATTACGTACAAAAATACGTATAGAGTACGTATACAATATAAAATACATACGAACTACATTATACATACATACATACCAGACTCACACAGCGGAAGACTTATACCAAGCATACATACTGCTTATCTTATACTATCATACATCTTATCCTTCAATTATCGTAATATACTTCATATTATCATCAATTCCATATTCATATCATTCATCTTAACTTATATTCATATCATATCATATCATATCATATCATATCATCTTTACTTCTTAACGGACCGGTCACTATAGCTCGTTGTGGATCCCGTGTGCACCACAACTTTCCTAAAACATGCCGGGGTGAACTCGTGTATTCAACCCGTAGTGGATCCCGTGTGCACCACTAAGCCTAAGCTATGACCATAACTCCTAAATAGCAGCTCGCGTACTACTACTTAGACGACTACATATTTTAAGACCCAGAACTGCCCGGGTGAACTCGTGTATCCATCCCATTGGGCAGTGGCATCAACTTAATCCAGTCTGACGACTCGTGTATCATCAGGTGGGCGTCCTTATCTTATCTTATACTTCAAATCTTATATCTTTCTTAAATCGGGAAATACTAGGTGGCCGTAATCGGAAATGAAATGTTCGAAGTTCCAGGAAAGAGAGGTGCGGCACGTATATTGGCCATCTTAAATACCAAGTCTTTCCTAGCCATAGATCGAAACAATTCAAATTCCTTTTACTCTGTTTCCTTTCTTTCCCTTTTAATGTCTTATCATCCTCAATTCCTTATTGTAACTTATCCCTACTGACTTCCTTACTTATATTAATAATAATAATAAGTAATAAATAATAATAATAATAATTCCTAAAATTATCCCAATATTATTGTAAGTCCCAAAATAAACTAAAGTTGATCAAAATAAAAAGGCCACTCGACATTTCTTTAATTATAACATAATAATCAGATCAGTTCATTAACAATCATATAAACAATTTAACAATTAACAACATATATTACTCAAAATATGATAAAAATCCTATTTTTATCACAACAAGCCATTCGACACTCTTGAATAAAAATACCAAAATTATACTTTTAATCAATTGAATACAATTAACAACAATTAATCAAATAAACTTAATAATAAACAATTTAATTTACTTTAAACATTAAATCATAAAACATGGATTAAAACAAGATCAAAATCATTCCTTTATTTACATCACACCACACGGCTATCTTAGGGTTCAAACAAGATCAAGATTGAATTCAAGAATTCAAAATAACATGTTTTAATAATTTAATTACAGTATTTTACACAATCTGATTTTTAAAGAATTAAATTAAGAACGACCCTTTAAAGGTCTCGATTAATCTGGAAATTTTAATGGAATTTAAATATAGGTTCAAGGGTTAACGTGCATAATTTTCGTCCAAAAATAATGTCATTTACTATTTTTAAGGGATTTTATAACTAACAAATCAGATTAGGCTGAGATCAGTTTCGGATTTTTCTGCCATATCAAACGATCTTTAAAAATTAAGAAAATTTAACACAAGCTGTAAAACACTATTACTGACTTCCACCTAAAATTTTGTAGCCATACGAATTGATTAATTGTCTTGAATAATTCGTAAACTAAATCAGGACAGTTTTACCGGTTTAAAAGATTAAATTATTTCAAGCAAGAGAAGGACGAATTTCGCCATGAAATAAATCTTGATTAAAGATCAAACAGTAAAGAAGCTCCTAAAATTATTCTAAGTCACTCGACAAATTAGAACAACAAGAAAAAAAATATTCATGCAATTATTCATACAAAATACATAAATAAATAAATTAATTTATGCATAGAATTCCTTAAAATAATAAAGATTCATACTAAAATCAAGAAATATCATATTCATAAAATTCATAAGGTTCGAAAATAATCTAAACCTAATCATGATACTAATTCTTTTACAATTTTCATGTTTTTAAATCCTAATTTACTATGTGTAAAACTTGTACCAAAATTAAATAAGATAGCGTAGTTACCTCGATACGCTAAAATTATCCAAGGAAAATAATTCACACTTTGGTGAATTTTTGTTCGGCTATTTGGAGAGGAAAGGAGGAGATTATAAATTTTTTTAGGGTTTAAGAGTATTTAGCAATTAGGAACCAAATGAATGAAGTAAGCCTTATTTATAGAAAAAGAAGGAAAAAAAAAAAAACAAACCCTAATGATTCATCAAGAGGGAGTCGTGAGAGAGAGCAAAAAAATAGGGAGAGTTGGACTTAAAGAGGAGACTTAGTAAAGTTAGTTAAGTTTAAATCTTGAATTAATTAATTAATTAACTTAAATAAATTAAATCATCTAATTACTAAAATTGAACCAAGAATTAATATTGGCCCACAACAAATGGGAGGCCGGCCAACTCAAAAGAGAAAGGAAAATTGGGTCATTTGGCCCAATTTGAGAAAAAAGGAGAACAGATTAAAATCAAACAGTCCAACTTTAATGGGCCTTTTGGACTTAGAACAAATAAATAGAACTAATAACCGCGAAATTTTCTGGCCCTAAATTTCGGGGTATTACAACAGGAAGGGCTCATAGTTCCAAAGTCAGAAGAAGAGTACACAAGTGAAGACTACAAGAAGCTAGAGAAAAATGCAAAGGCAATGTCACTTGTTTAACAAGGAATTGCAGAATGTGAGGTAAATCGAATTCTAGCTTGTTCTTCTGCAAAGGAAATATGGGATACACTAGAACTTGCATATGAAGGCAACTCCGAGGTGAGAAGGTCAAAAATTGACATGCTTATGTCAAAGTATGAGGTCTTTGAAATGACTAGGGATGAAAATATAAAGGACATATTTACAAGGTTCATGACTATTGTAAATGAACTAAAGTCATTGGGAAAGACCTTCTTAAGTGAAGAGTTGGTGAGGAAAATGTTGAGAAGCTTATCAGGGAAGTGGATGCCCAAGGTTACAGCCATACAAGAAGCAAAGGATCTGACCTCACTATCTCTAGAACAACTTATTGGTTCCTTGATGACTCATGAGATGCTGGTAGATTCAAAGGCTGAATCTAGCTCAAAAAACAAGAAAATGGTCCTCAAAGCAGAGGAATCTGAGGAAGATGAAGATGATATAAGTCTTGTAGCCAGAAGGTTTGAAAAATACCTTAGGACAAAGTCCAAGGGTAAGTTTGCTAAAGGAAGGAACAATTCTGGACAGTTCAGGAAAACCAGTTCCAATGCTAGTTGCTTTAAATGTGGTGAAGTGGGGCACATAATCAAGGAGTGTCCAACATGGAAAAATCCCAAGGGAAATCCTGGAGTCCAGGCTGAGAAGAAGGTTTTCAAAAGAGCTATGCTGGCTGCAGTTTGGGGAGATTCAGAATCAGAGAACGAGGAAGATGAAGAAGAAGCAGCAAATCTCTGTCTAACTGCTTTCACATGCATAGACCAGTCTGAGGTCTGTTTGGAAGAAGAAGAAGTTCTCTGTCTCATGGCTGGTGGAAGCACTTCAGATGACAACCAGGTATGTTTTAATGATTTAAAGGCAAATATGCATAACCTAGATAGAGATGAACTACTTGACTCTCTTGAATTCACCATTGATCAATGCATTAGTGTTGGGTCCGCTTATCAGAACAAGAAAAAGAAACTAAAAGAAACAGTTCGAGAATATGAAATATGTGGTGCTAGATCTGCTGAACTTGAGCTTATTTGTGAAGAACTTAAAGAAAAAATTTTTGAACTTGAAATAACAGCAGATCAGCAAAGAATGGAGCTTGAGACATTAAACTCCAAACCTGTAATACCCCGAAAATTTGGGATATTTTAAAAATTTTATTTATTAATTAAATGTATAATTAATTAACTATTTAATTGATTATTATTTAATTAATTATTATTTTTGTGTAACAATCTAATTATTTTAAGCCTAGCCTTAACCTTTCCTTTTTATTTTGCCAAACCCGAGCCCAATTGTTACAATGCTCCCTTAATTAATTTCCTTTTATTATTCTATTTAATTTGTTTAACACATATTATTAATTATTTGTCTATTTTAACCCTATTTCCGAAATTCTATTTTTATATCCTTGCCCATATATTTTCCTCCTACTATTACGGAAGCCTATTGTCCCTTTATTCATTTTCATCACTCTTAATTATTTTATTTATTCTAAGTCCAAAGGGCCCATTAATTTGGACTGTTTTATTTTTTATTTTCCTCTCTTTTTCTCAAATTGGGCCAATGACCCAATTTTTCCCTTCTCCTTTTTGTCATGGCCGGCCCTCCCTTCTCTTTTGGGCCAAGTATTATTTCCTTTGGATTTAATTTGATTAATTAGGTTATTAATTAAATTAAATAATTATTTTAAAATTTCTAAACCTAGTCTAACCTATTTGCCAAGTCCCCCCTAAAATCTCTCTTTCCCCTACTCCTTCTCATCCCTCACGGCAACCCTAAGTATTTTTCTAGGGTTTGTTTTGCTTCCTTTCCTTCTATATATATATTAGCTTTGCAATTTCTTTTGTTTCCTAATTGTAAAAGCTTTGAACTCCAAAAATATTTTTCCTCCTTTTCCTCTCAAAAAGCCGAACTATATTCACCCAAAGTGGTGAATTTTTACCTTGGAAAAATTTAAGCGATTTAAGTTAACTATGCTATTTCGTTTAATTTCGGTACAAGTTAATCACATAGTTAATTAGGATTAAAACATGGAAATTGTTAGGAATTAGTGTCATGATCACCTAGAAAATTTCGAATCATATGATAGGATATTATGTAATTTTTCTTGATGATAATATGTAATCTTTATGAATTATTATGAAATTTTCTTGATTATTTTATGTAGTTTCTTGAAATCTTTAATTGTTGAATAATTACTTGTATGAATTTATTTATTAATCAAATCTTGTTATTTCTTGATCAATTTTTCGTGGCAGTTTCTTTATTGTTTGATTATGAATCTTGATTTATTTCGTGGCCAAATTCGTCCTTTTATTGCTTATAATAATTTAATCTTTCAAACCGGTAAAACTGTCCAGATTTGGTTTACGAATTTCTTAAGATACTTAATCAATTCGTGTGGCTACGAAATTTTAGGTGGAAGTCATTAATAGTGTTTTAAAGATTGTGTAAAATTTTCGTAATTTTTAAAGATCGTTTGATATGGCAGAAAAATCTGAAACTGAATTCAGCCTAATCTGATTTGTTAGTTATAAAATTCCTTAAAAATAGTAAAAGATGTTATTTTTGGACGAAATTTATGCACGTTAAACCATGAACCTACATCTAGCTCCCATCAAAATTTCCAGATTATTCGAGACCTTTTAATGGTGGTTCTTAATTTAATACTTTAAAATCAGATTGTGTAAAATATGGTGTTTTAAGGATAATTTTAATGTTTATTATAAAGTTCGCTATGATATATTGGTTATTGAATTTAATTAATTAAAGACGTAATTTTTGCTATTGTTGTTCATGATTTTCGAGTGGTATAAAATATGAAATGTAGAATTTTTATCATGTTTTATGCAATTTTTGGTGATAATTATTAATTATTCGAATTATTGTTAATTGAACTGATTTTTTTAATTATTATGTTGATGAATTTATCTAATTAGTAAACTAACCCTAAAATGTCGAGTAGGTTAGTTATTGTTGACCAATTTTAGTTTAATTATTTTGGCTTATAATAATATTGGAACAATTTTGGGAATTAGTATTATTATTATAATTATTAATATTTATAATTAGGGATAAGTTATAATATGAAAGGGTAATAATAATACGATTAAAGGACTTAGTTATTTTGGACAATAAGTTGTATTTATTATTTTTATTAAAGGAAGTCAGTAGGGATAAGTTACAATAAGGAATTAAAGATAATAAGATATTATTAGGGAAGGAAAGGAAACAGAGTAAAAGGGTAATTATTTGTTTCGATCTCTGGCTAGGAAAGACTTGGTATTTAAGGTGGCCAATATACGTGCCGCACCTCTCTTTCCTGGGACTTCGAACATTTATTCCCGATTACGGTCACCTAGTACTTCTAGTTATAAGAAAGATAATAAGTTAAGATCGCCCCTGCGATGACGCAAAGGTCATCAATCGGGTTAATAAGATAGGACGCCCTTTTTGATGATACACGAGTCATCAGATCGGGTTAAGTCGATGCCACTGCCCCATGGGACGAATACATGAGTTCACCCGGGCAGTTCTGGGTCTTAAAATATGTAGTCGTCTAAGTAGTAGTACACGAGCTGCTATTTAGGAGTTATGGCCATAGCTTAGGCTTAGTGGTGCACACGGGATCCACTACGGGCTGAATACACGAGTTCACCCCGGCATGTTTTAGGAAAGTTGTGGTGCACACGGGATCCACAACGAGCTATAAAGACCGGTCCGCTAAGAAGTGAAGATAAATGATAAGATAAGTTGTATGATAAAGTTAAGATGAATGATATGATATGATTATAAAGTTAAGATGAATGATATGATATGATTATAAAGTTAAGATAATGTAAGGTATATTAAGATAATTGAAGAATAAGACGGAATATGGTATAAGTTATGTATTAGATGTAATATAACATGGTTGGTATAAGTCTTCCGCTGTGTATGTCTGATCATGTATAACACTAGAAGGTATATGTGTATTTCGTATGGATGCTTGTATTGTAATAACCCGAAATTTGGGGCCAGAAAATTTCGCGGTTATTAATGTTATTTAATTAATTCTAAGTCCAAAAGGCCATTTAAATTGGACTGTTTACATCTTTTTGTCCAATCTTTTCTTCAAATTGGGCCAAAGACCCAATTTTCTTTTCTTCTTTTCTTCCTAACCTTGGCCGGCCCTCTTGATTATAATTGGGTCAATGTTGATTTTTTTGATTTAATTAACTAATGTTAATTATAATATTTAATTAATTAGATTAATTAAATTAATTTATTTTTAAACCCATTCAAAGTTTGTTGAATCATCCAACAAACTCTCCCCCTTTTTCCTTCCCACACGGCACCCTAACAACAAACATTAGGGTTTGTTGTTCTTTGGCTTTCCCATCTTTAAATAGGACCAACATTGCATACTTGATCCTATTTTGCATTTGCTCACCAAAAACCCTAAAAAAAAATATATATTCTTTTCTCTCCTTCTCTTTTCTTTTGGCCGTGTAATCTCATCAAAGAAGGGTGAATTTTGTTTGGAATTTTAAAGCGAATTGAGGTAACTTCGCTTTTCTATTTAATTTAAGGGTAGCTAATCACATAGTAAATTAGGATTATATCATGAAAATTGTAGGATTTATGTTTGCTTACTTATTCGAAAATTTCGAACCATATGAAATATTGATCATGTTATTCTCTTGATGTATTCATGTAATATTTATGAATTATTATGAAATTTCTTTTGATTATTTTATGTAGTTTATTGAAATCTGAAATTGTTGAATAATTACTTGTATGAATTTATTTCTTAATCAAATCGTGTTATTTCTTGATGAATTTTTCATGGCAGTTTCTTTGTTGTTTTATTATGAATCATGAAATATTTTGTGACAAAATTCGTCCTTTTATTGCTTGAAATAATTTAATCTTTCAAACCGGTAAAACTGTTCAGAATCGGTTTACGAATTTATTAATATACTTAATCAAATCGAATGGCTACGAAATTTTAGGTGGAAGTCAGTAATACTGTTTTAAAGCTTTTGTAATTTTTTTCGTAATTTTTAAAGATCGTTTTCTATGGCAGAAAATTCTGAAACCGAATTCAGCCTAATCTGACCGGTTAGTTATAAAATCACTTAAAAATAGTAAAAGATGTTATTTTTAAACGAAATTTATGCAAGTTAAACCTTTAACCTATATTTAACATCCATTAAAATTTTCAGACTATTCGAGACCTTTAGATGGTTGATCTTAATTTAATCCTTTAAGATCAGATTGCGTAAAATAGTGTAATTTAAATTGTTTATATAAGTTTATGTGATTAATAGATGATTATTGTACTTGATTAAATTAAAGAATGAATTTTGGGTAATATATATAAATTTCGAGTAGATTGAATAAATAAAAATAGGATTTTTATTATGTTTTAGGTAATTATTGTTGTTAGTTGTTATTTTACATGATTATTTAATTTGATTTATTTGATGTTTGATGATTGTGTTTAATTGTTTTAAAGTGTGAACTTTTGCTAAATTATATTTATATATATGTCAAGTAGGTCAAATTTATGAAAGGTGGAATTTTTATCATGTTTTTGTGCAATTTTTGGTGACAATTATTAATTATTCGAATTATGGTTAATATAATTGACTTGGTTGATTATTATATTAATGAATTTTACTTAATCATCAACTACCCCTAAAATGTCGAACAAATGGTTATTATTGACTAATTTTTAGGTTAACTATTTTGACTTATAATAATATTAGTATAATTTTAGGAACTGTCATTATTTTATTATGATTATTATATATTAAAGGAATTATAATAATTATTATTATTATTAAGTACCAGTAGGGATAAGTTACAATAAGAAGTTAATAAGATATTACTAGGGATAAGAAAGGAAACAGAGTAATAGCTATACATGTCATGTTTCGGTCTCTGGCTAGGAAAGACTTGGTATTTAAGGTGGCCAATATACGTGCCGCACCTCTCTTTCCTGGGACTCCGAACATTTCATTTCCTATTACGGTCACCTAGTATTTCCCAATATATGATATGATTAAGTAAAGATATAAGATATAATATAAAGATCGCCCCTGCGATGACGCAAAGGCCATCAATCGGGTTAATAAGATAGGACGCCCTTGCGATAACGCAAAGGTTATCAATTGGGTTTAGTCGATGCCACTGCTCACATGGGTCGGACGCAAAGGTTCCCCCGCGTAGTTCTTGGTTCTAGAATATGGAGTCGTCTAGGTAGTTCTCGCAAAGGAGGACTATTTAGGAGTTATGGCCATAGCTTAGGCTTAGTTCTCGCAAAGGAGGGCTACGGGTGGGACGCAAAGGTTCACCCCGACATGTTTTAGGAAAGTTGCGAACGCAAAGGTTCGCTACGAGCTGAAGAAGACAGTCCGCAAAGATGTTAAGTTAAGATGATATAATAAGTACATATGTAAAGCTAAGAAGATATTATGTTCTTATTATAAGATTTATGCGATGATATAAGACAAGGTATGATTATATATGATAAGATATGTTATATAAGTTAAGAAGGATTATGACAAGTACGAATATGAAATGATAAGTATAGTATAAGATGAGTATAATATAAGCTAAGGTTCTGAGTTAATTTAAGTTGTATAATATAAGTATAAGTATTGGTATACTCTAAGACTTCCGCTGTGTATGAGTTCGTATTGTTGTATGTATGTAAGTATATGATTGATGGGTGTGTATTTGTACGTATTCTAACCGTATAATGCAGGGGTGGTTGTACGTACAATGTACGTAGACAATACGTATTTCTAACCGTATTTCTGCAGGTGTATTTGTATTCGTATTTTCATACGTACTTTTATATGTATTTTTATACGCATTTTTGTACATTTATATAAAGGCATGTATTAAGTTTCTGTACAGTTTTTATGTGAATTTCTATGCTATTATGTGTTTGGTGGTCCCTCGATTAAATGGGACAGCCTAGTTACTCGCCACTGACGGTGGACCCCCCCCTCAGTTTCAGGTGAAGACGCTGCTGAATAACGGGCTATCGTGGATGGGTTTGAGTAGCCGAGAGACATAGTTGAACCTTTTAATTAGACGATTATTGATTTATGACATTTGTTTAGTTTATTATATGTTTCCAGCATGTTGGGACAGAATTTAAAGACCCTATATGTAATAATGACTATTGGATTGATATGGTTAGTTGGTAGTTTATTTAATAAAGGTTAATTCATTTACTCAACTAATCTGATTTAATGTTATTTAAGTTGGTAATGATCCGATTGTCGATTTCCCTTTGTCAATCGACATGTCTCAAAAAGTCGGGTCGTTACATGTATTGTATACGTATTTAGTACGTATCTCTAACCGTATTTTGCAGGATTATTATGCGTATTGTATACGTACTTTTATACGTATTTGTACGTATTTCTAACCGTATTTTGCAGGTATTATTATACGTATTGTATACGTATTTTTATACGTACCTTGTATGTACATGTGTATGATATATTATTTGTTTACATGTATTTTCGTGTGTTATCCTATACTATTATGTGTTTAGCGGTCCCTTACTTAAACGGGACAGCCTAGTTACTCGCCACTGACGGTGGACCCCCCCCTCAGTTTCAGGTGACGATGCAGCTGCTTAGAACGGGCTTCCGCTGGTTGGGCTTTGGTGTGGCAGAGTTTTTAGTTTTACCTTAGTATTTTCTAAGTTGCTATAAGACAATATTCCATTATTTTATTTATTATCCCAGCATGTTGGGAATACATTATTTTAGTTTATGTAATTCCTTAAGTATTTTACCCTTTTTGACTTTTGGGATAAATTTCAGATTTTTAAGTTAATAAAAGATGCTTCTATTTTGAGTATATTATTAATGTTTAATTTTAATGCTTAAGTAATGATCCGCAAGTCATTTTCCTTCGTCAAACGACAGCTTAAAAAGTCGGGTCGTTACAAAACCAGTCCCTAAAGAGGATGAACTTTTTGAAAAAATTGAAAAGGGGTTTAATGAGCTCAAGAAATTCATTACACATAATTCAAACTTTGAACTGCTAAAAGACACATGTACCTTGAGTAAATCTGATGTCATACTTGCATATGATCACTTAATGAAAAATCTTGAAGATTTACACAAGGAACATGGTGAGCTTAAGGGTTCTGAAGAGACTGGTTCTCCCATTGCCTTTGATGAGGTTTTAGATGTTTCACATGATGAGTGCACAGCTAAGATATGTTATCTTGAGGCTGAACTCATCCTGCTAAAACAAGAAAACATCAAGAAGACCAGTGATGAACCAGATCCCTCCCTGGTCTCAAGACTACAGGATGAACTTCAAAAGACTAGACTTGATTTAAAATCTTTTGAGAAACAAAATGAAGTTCAACTTAAGAGGCTTGAGAACAAGGAAAATGAGCTAACAGATTGTATGAACCAATTGAACAAAATGTTAGATGCTCAGAAAACCCTAAACATCATCACATCCCAACCTGGAAATTCTCAAAGGTTTGGTTTAGGGTATTCTGGATCTAGTTCTACAACTGTTCTAGGCAGAGACAACACATGGTTGGATGAATTCAAGAAAGGCAAATATATATTTGCCAAGGATATGCATGTTTGTACCTATTGTGGTAAGAATGGTCATGTGACTAACAAATGTTTCACCAAAAAGAAGCATGATAAGAAGAACAAAACCTACACCCAACAAGTGTGGGTTAGGAAGGTCAAGGTTGAAAATGTTTCAAAGAACAAGGAACCCAAGCTGGTATGGGTTCCTAAAACTAATCTTTAATTTGTTTGTGCAGGTACGAGTGAAAGGAAAACCATATTGGTATTTGGACAGAGGTTGCTCAAGACACATGTCCGGGGATAAAGAACAATTCCTTTCAATCACTGCATTCGAGGGAGGGCACGTGACATTTGGTGACAATAGCAAAGGAATTATCAAAGGAGTAGGTAAGGTTGATAAGTCACTCTCCCAAGCAATTGACAATGTTTACTATGTAGAAGGTTTGAAACATTACCTTTTGAGCATATCTCAACTATGTGACAAGGGAAATAAAGTGAATTTTGAATCAAACACTTGTCACATAGTGAACCCTAAGACAGGGGAACTGGTCTGTGAAGGAACAAGGCATAACAATGTGTATATTACATACTTAAGTCAAATTCCACAGAACAGTGCCCTCTGCCTTAGTGTTGTAGAGGATGACCAATGGCTTTGGCATAAAAGATTAGGACATGTTAGCTTCACTTTGCTCAACAATTTAAGAACACAAGATTTGGTGATAGGTTTACCTAACATCAAATATGTGGCAGACCAGCTCTGTCAAGAGTGTGCAAAGTGCAAACATGTGAGATCATCTTTTAAACCAAAGAAAGTGGTTAGTTCCTCTAGACCATTTGAACTTGTACACATGGATTTATGTGGACCTATGCGTGTACAAAGTAGAAATGGCTTTAGTTATGTATTTGTCTAAGTTGATGATTACTCTCGTTTCACTTGGACAATATTCTTGAAATACAAAGATGAAACTTTTGATGAATTTGAAATTTTAGTGAAACAGGTCCAGAACAAGATCAATCATCAGTTAGCATATATCAGATCTGATCATGGATCAGAGTTTGATAATTCTAGCTTCATAACCTATTGTATGGAGCATGGTGTTTCTCACAACTTCTCAGCCCCAGAACTCCACAACAAAATGGAGTTGTTGAAAGAAAGAATCGCACTCTAGAACCATGCTTCTAGAGAGTGGTCTGTCCAAGAAATTTTAGGCTGGTGCTGTGAGTACATCATGCTACATACTCAATAGGGTTATGCTAATACCAATACTGAGAAAAACGCCTTATGAACTTCTAAGGGGTCGAAAACCAAACATTGAACATTTTAGAATTTTTGGTTGTAAGTGTTTTGTACACAACAATGGTAAGACCAGTTTGGACAAGTTCGACCCTAGGAGTGATGAAGCTGTTTTTATTGGGTATTCTCTTCATAGCAAGGCATATAAAGTTTTCAACAAAACAACCTTGTGTGTTGAAGAGAGTATCCATGTGTTATTTGATGAAACTAACATGTTCAACAAGCCTGTGTAGGTAGATGATGATGAAGGCTTTGATATTGGGATGACAAATTTCACTGGAGCTGAACTAGAAAACACTGCTGAACCAGACCCCCAAACTCCTCCTGAAAACAACAATGGGTCTGGTGCAGCAGAGGCAAATGCTAAACAGGTTGTTGAACTCAGTGACTCTCCTGCCCATCCAACTGAAGATGAAGTGGGAGAGAACACTGAAGAAACTGGTCCACCCTCTCAAAATGAAAATGAAATAGGGGGAACCAGTACAGACATTGGTTCTAACTTAGGTGACTCAAATGCTGTAAGAAAGAGTATGTTTAAGCAAAGAAGCTCTCATCCTTCTGATCAAATCATTAGTGATTTATCAAAAGGAGTCCAAACTAGAAATTCTGTTTGGAAGAACTTCTGTGCTTACTTCTCCTTCTTATCTCACATAGAACCAACTGACTATAAGCACTAGTGGAAAAAATCATATTTGTTACCCCGTATTTGTTCCGGTTTTGTATAAACCGGCACATATAATATGTATTTGTACCGGTTATTATATAAATGGAACAAAAAAGCACTTATTTGTACCGGTTAAGATAAAACCGGAACAAATATTAACTTATTTGTTCCGGTTTTATCTTAACCGGTACAAATAATACTTATTTGTACCGGTTCAGACAAAACAGGAACAAATAAGTTAATATTTGTTCCGGTTTTATATGAACCGGTAAAAATGAGGTCGGTTTTTTTTTTTTTTTTTTAATGTTACTGTCGAGTGTCAAGTAAAAATTAAAACATCAAAGCCCAATTACACTTTACACATTTACACCAAAACCCATCTATCCCTCCAAACCCCCAAACCCCCATTACTCCTCCAACTTTATCCTCCACCGCTGCCCTCCCAACCACTGCCGCCGCCGCATCAGTGATGCTGCTACAACCGGCCTGCTGCTGCCGTGTCTCTGCTGCCGTGCCGCTGCTCAGATTTGCTGCTGCCGTGTTGTGTTGCTTCTGCCGCTATTCCGTTGTTGTTGCTGCCGCTGTTCTGATATTGTTGCTGTGTGTGGTTGTGTTCTTCCCTCTTTTTTTGCCCCAATTTAATTAGATTCTATTAATTTTGTTTGATGTTGAAATAATTGTTGTTTTTTGGCTTTGAATTATTATTATTTTTCTAAAGTTTCATGATTTGTTGTTCTTAGTGATTTTTTTTTTCTTATATTTTTAGCATATTTTAATTAGGGTTCTATTTTTTTTTTTTTCAAATTAGCAGGATTTAATTACTTCCCTCTATTTAAAAAAAAGATGAATTGAATTAGATTTTTAGTTTTATAATTTGTATATTTGATCCATTTTTTTAGTGTGAAATGTACAATAAATTTAAGGAGATGGAAGAAAAAGCTATTGTTTTTTTTAGTTTCACAAATTTATTCCATTATGTATTAGTATGTTTGTTAGCTTGTGAATTTTGGTTTTATTATTTGTATACTAGCTAGTTTGTGCCTTATTTTCGGTGTTTAGATCTGTGAATTGCAAAATAGCTTTAGTTAATTGAATTTGCAATTTTGACAGGGAGGTTCGAATTTCTTTTCAATTTCGAACTTATTATTCGTAGGGAAGCTTTAATTTGAGGTACGTTTTTGTTTGTTTTTATTATGCAAATTTAAAAATAAACAAGGTAACGAGAAAAACATAGCAACATATAGTAAAGAAGGTGTAGATAGTTGTGACCCCCTCAGAGCACATGTGTCGGAGCATAGCATGGGCCAGCAAATACTCCAAGTGGATGATTCAACATACCCGCCGGAATGTCGCTTGTTGCACGAGCTAATGGTTGAGGAGAAGCACGACACCGTACGTGTTCCAATCAAGCCACCTTTATTCTATTTTGAGAATGAGCAAGAAATCTGGGTTACAGAAGGCGATGTCTATGAATTGCTTAAGTTCTCGTGTCTAAATGTTTCCGTGATACATGTCTACATCCGGTAAACCATTTACTTGAATTGTTTTCATTTTCTACTCATGTTTAACATTCTATTGTTGAAATGGCATTATAATTCATTTGATTTGTAATTTGTTTCTCTGGAAAAAGAGATGTCAAGCTCATTAGGATCTTGTAAAGTGGAGGCTTATGCCCTAAGGACATGGATCAATTTCCTTGAAGATACTTGGGCATTACAATGCAGATTCATGTGGTCCTAGGGAAAACAAGCAAAATATTAGCAAGGTTATTTAATTCGTATATGATTTTTTGTTTTTTAACTATAATTTTTGAGTATTTTGAATTTGGTTATATGTATTAATTTGGTGATATTTGATTGGTTTTGAAATACGTTTTTTTTATTGAATGAAAATAATATGAGGAATGCTATTAAGGGAAGGAGATAAATTGGCGGATGTTCATTTAAGGATTTGATGCCGGTGAGGTCTTTCCTTCTAGGCTTACCTCGGTGAGCTGTTTTCAACTCCCCTTATATTTCTTGGTTTGGTTAGTTTTTTAGGATTAGATATAGAATTGAGATGATAGTTCGAGGATGTTTGCTTTGTTAGGGGCATGAGGTTCCCGACATGAGGACACTGGATGGTTGATGGCGTTGTGCCGCAATTTAATTTGATGATTTTGGGAATTATGTGCCTAATTTACTTGCCTTGTGACTTGATTCTCTTGATTTGTTTAGATTCTTTTGAATTACTCTTATTTTATTTTGTTTTTGTTTTAGTTTGGTTTCGGTTTTGTTTCTTTTGTTTCCCCTGCTTTGCTTTGTTTTGCTTTGCTTTGCTTTTGTTTTAATCAATGTTATAGGACGGCGTTTAATTGGATTTCTTAATTTTTGTTTTATTGAAAGTTTTTGCTTTTGAAAATTATAAGACAAAGAAGTCAAGCATATTAGTTATATAATTTTGCTTATTGCTGAAAATAAAAAATCTCACTGTCACTTGCGTGGGCCGTCTCAAGGATCTAAATCTAACTATGTCGAACATGAATGGGTATGAGTGCCCATTTTGCTTGATTGACATGGTAAGTGATTAGATTCTTAAACGGGGGCGTAGTTGTGGCATGAGATGATTGAGATCGCAATCTCATCACTCTAATAATTAATAAACATGCAACTAATCACTTGCTTCAAATTTTAAACACTCTTGTTTATCGCTTTACACAATCTCACTGTCGCTTGCGTGGGCCATCTCAAGGATCTAAATCTATATTTCTTGATTGTCTTAATCTTTAGAAATTCTATAGTTTAACATTTAGCTTTTCAACAACTTTAAAGGTTTTGACTCAAATTAAAGGTTATGGTTTGGGATTTTTTTTTGTTAGTTGGAGGCTTTAGGTTATAGTTTGGGATTTTTTTGTTGTTAGTTGGAGGCTTTAGGTTATGTTTTAGGATGTGAATGAACCTTAAAACATGAACTAGGTTGATCGGTGCCAAGATGGGAACGAAAACAACCAAAACGAGCCAAAAATGACATATTTTTGCCTAAAATCATGCAAATAAGTCATAGAATGCTTACATGAATGTTATAGGACATGAATAAACCTTAAAAAAATGAATTTGATTCATTAGTGTGAGGATGGGAGAAAAAACACCCAAAACTAACCCATAATGAGCTATTTGGCTCTTTTCCGTTCCAAAACGCCCTATCTTTGCCCAAAATCATGCAAATAAGTTATAGAATGCTTACATGAATGTTATAGGACATGAATAAACCTTAAAAAAATGAATTTGATTCATTAGTGTGAGGATGGGAGAAAAAACACCCAAAACTAACCCAAAATGAGCTATTTGGCTCTTATCAGTTCCAAAACGCCTTATCTTTGCCCAAAATCATACAAATAAGTCATAGAATGCTTACATGAATGTTATAGGACATGAATAAACCTTAAAAAAATGACTTTAATTCATTAGTGCAAAGATGGGAGCAAAAACACTCAAAACTAACCCTAAATGAGATATTTGGCTCTTATCAGTAACAAAACGCCTTATCTTTGCCCAAAATCATGCAAATAAGTCATAGAATGTTTACATGAATATTATAGGACATGAATAAACCTTAAAAAAATGAATTTGATTCATTAGTGTGAGGATGGGAGAAAAAACACCCAAAACTAACCCATAATGAGCTATTTGGCTCGTTTTGGATCCAAAACGCCCTATCTTTGCCCAAAATCATGCAAATAAGTCATAAGATGCTTACATGAATTTTATAGGGCGTGTTTAAATATTAAAAACATGAATTAGATTGAGTGTTGCGAAGATGGGAGCAAAAACACCAAAAACTAACCCAAAATGAGCTATTTGACTCATTTTCGTTCCAAAACGCCCTAAAATCATGCAAATAAGTCATAGGATACTTATATGAATGGTATAGGACATGTTCAAACTTCAAACCTTAAAAGCATGAATTATATTGAATGGTGTGAAAATGGGAGAAAAAACACCCAAAATGAGCTTTTTTGGCTCGTTTTTATTGTTTTCTTTATACTTTAACGATTATGTACTTACATTACTTCTTTTTTTTTTTTTGCAGAACATGTTTACCAAATGATCTTCCTCGTATAGAGAAAAGGAATTGGATGAAGTTCGAGAAAAATGGGCGGAGTATTTTAGGTTAAATTTTTTATTGTCATAAATTCAATTCATTATTAATTAAATTTTTTAATTTGTAGTTTTCTTTTGATGATAATTTTTATGTGTTTATGTAAACTAAATTTAAATTAATAAATAGTGCAAAAGCTACATGATGTCATTATGATGGAGGAAATAATATTTTTAATTTACTATTTTTGTATGTGGTTGGATGAAGTTAAATCGGTAAAGATCTGTATGTTCGTTGCATTTTTGTTTGAATTTTTTACAATGATATGGCAAGGGGGGTTGAGACACCGAGACGAGGCTTACATGAGGTTGCAGGGCTGATGTTGGGGCAAGGCATGGGGTGCAGGCTGCTGTACTTTGTACTTGGAGTGTATGTTGGGATTTCTATAAAAAAATTATATATAACAATTAAAAAAAAAAAATTCATTACAATGGAAATAAAAGCTATTTGTACCGGTTATAATAAAAAAAGGTACAAATAGTATTTTTTTTAATTAAAAAACTCCTATTTGTACCGGTTTTCTACTAAAACCGGAACAAATAGTAGACTATTTGTATCGGTTTTAGTAGAAAACCGGTACAAATAGAATTTTTTTTTAATAAAAAAAGAGCTATTTGTACCGGTTAATATAACCGGTACAAATAGTAATGCTATTTGTATCGCCTCTATTTGTATCCATATTGAACCGATACAAATAGGGCTAAAAATCGGTACAAATAAGGGTTTTTTCCACTAGTGAAGATTGCACTAACTGATCCTGATTGGATCTTGGCCATGCAAGATGAGTTGAACCAGTTTGAAAGAAATCAGGTTTGACATCTTGAACCAAGAACCAATGAGATGTCAGTTATTGGAACCAAATGGGTCTTCAGAAACAAAATGGATGACTCTGGTACTATAGTCAGAAACAAGGTCAGGCTAGTGGTTCAAGGGTTTAACCAACAAGAGGGAATAAATTATGATGAAACCTTTGCTCCAGTAGCCAGGCTTGAGGCAATAAGAATCCTAATTGCCTTTGTTGTCCACATGAACTTTAAACTTTTTCAAATGGATGTTAAAACTGCTTTTCTAAATGGCTATTTGAAAGAAGATGTGTATGTGGAACAGCCCCTGGCTTTGAGGATAGAGTTTGTCCAGATCATGTCTACAAGTTAGACAAAGCTCTTTATGGCCTCAAACAAGCCCCTCGTGCTTGGTATGAAAGACTCTCTAGTTTTCTAATTGAAAATCATTATGAGAGAGGTTCAGTGGACAAAACTCTATTCTTAAAGAAAAGGGGAACAGATTTGTTAGTGGTCCAGGTATATGTTGATGATATTTTATTTGGGGCTACTAATTCTGTTTTGTGTGATGAGTTTGGAGACCTAATGAAGAGTGAATTTGAGATGAGTATGATGGGAGAACTTGGCTTCTTCCTAGGGCTCCAAATCAAGCAAGTGGATGATGGAATCATGATCCACCAACAAAACTATCTCAAGGAGCTGCTCAAGAGATATGGTCTGCAAGATAGCAAGTCCTATGACACACCTATTCCTACCTCTTCTAAACTGAGCCTAGATGAGAAAGGAAAGGATGTTGAGGATAAGCTATACAAAGGTATGATTGGCTCACTTCTCTACTTAACAGCTAGTAGACCAGACATAGTGTTCTCAGTTGGGTTGTGTGCTAGATTTCAAAGCAACCCAAAAGAGTCTCATCTAAAAGCTGTTAAGAGAATTTTTAGGTACTTGAGTGGTACAGAGGACATGTGCTTATGGTATCCAAAGGGAAGTAATTTTGATCTTTTAGGATACACTGATGCTGACTATGCTGGTTTTAGTGTTGACAGGAAAAGCACTTCAGGAATGGCTCACTTCTTAGGTTCTTGTCTCATATCATGGGATCTAAGAAACAAAATTCAGTGGCCTTATCCACAGCTGAGTCAGAGTACATAGCTGCTGCTTTGTGCTGTGCTCAATTGCTTTGGATAAAGACACAACTTAAGGATTTTGGGGTCAGTTCCGGAAGTGTTCCCATATTGTGTGATAACACCAGTGCTATAAACATTTCTAAAAATCCCGTCCAGCACTCTAAAACCAAACATATTGAAATCAGACATCATTTTCTCAGAGACAATGTTGAAAAAAGAAATGTGAATCTTGAATTTTGCAGATCTGAAGAACAATTGGCTGATATTTTCACTAAACCCCTAAGCAGGGAAGTGTTTGTCAAACTCCGCACATTACTTGGTATGGTAAGGATTAGATCCTAGTTCCTTAGGACTTATCTTTCTCTTTTTGGCTATGTTTGACTTTTTGATCCTCAGTGTGCATAAGCAGGGTTGGTTAACTTGTAAATGTCATACATACAAGTGGTTTCAAAGTTCTTATGTTGATGCTGTTCCAATGTGTGGTATCTCTATGTTGCCTAACTGAAAGATGCCTCAAGTTTTTAATATACACAGATCAGCGTCAGACCATCGTCAAACCAGACCCCTTCAACGGTTATATCAATTTATTGCTGAAACCTTAATTTTGAAATTGAGGATTTAATTGATCTGACATATGACCGTTGTGAACAGTGTAAAGTAATATCCATCTTATCTGTTCCAATAACTGTCTTTTGTCTTCATTTTAATTCATTCTTTCACATTGAATTCTCTCTCTAACCGTCTCTATCTCTCTAATTGCTCTTCTCTCTCAAACCCTAAGCAACATCATCAGAATCTCTTTTGAAGAATTCGAAATCAGTTTCTCTCTCTCTCTCTCTCATCAAACTTACTGATTCACTCAAAATGGGAAAAAAGAAGAACAAAGCTGCAAGGAAGAAAAGCAGAGGACTAAGTCAATCTCCTAGTTTCATACCTTCTAATGTTGAGAAGGAATCGAGTACTGCAGTGGTTGCTGAACACCACCATGTAGATGAGAAGCAAGAAGAGGTCAAGGACCAAGTCACAACAGAAACAGTTGTTGAATCAGAGGCTGCATGTAAGCCCAAAGAAAAACCTACTCCACCACCAAGCCCTAAATCAACACCACCATCTTCACTAAAATCTCCACCACCTCAACCTCAGAAAACTCCCTCACCATCTAAGCCATCATTCCCTCCATCACCTAAACAACCCTCTCCACAGCCTACTATCCCTTCCCCTCCACAAAAATCACCATCACCCTCAAAAGCCGAAACTTCTCCTCCACCATCACCACCAAAATCCAAAACTCCACCACCATCTTCACCGCAAAAGGAGACAACCCCATCACCTTCTCCACAACCACAAAAGACACCTTCACCATCACCTCAGACCACACAGAAAACAGTGTCAAGCACTGAGGAGAAAGAAGTTAAGAAGGAAGAAACAGAGAAGCAAGATGATGACACACATGCACAGGACATGGATGTCGAAATAACTGGGGTAGTACAGAGGGAAAAAGAGACTGGAAAGAGGACAAGGCCCTTGAGGACAAGAGTCTGTAAGGAAGAAGTCAAAAAGGAGCATGCTGAGAAAGTTCCAGAGGAAAAGAAGGATGGAAAGAAGAAAAGAGTGAAGAGTGTTGCAAAGAAGGGCAAAGCCTCTGAGAGCCCCAAGCCTGCAACCAAACTCCCAACAAAAAAGAAGAGGAAAGTTGACTCTGCCCCTGAAAAGGCCTCTGTCAAGAAGAAAGGTAAGACCACTTCTGAACCACTGTTTGAATTAAGTGGTAGGGGTGTCTTATTTGGTTTTGCATGTCCTAAGTCTTGGATGAGTCAAACATTTTTAGAGGAGTTTAAGGAGGCCATAGAGTTCCAAGGTTGGGAGGGGCTGTTTGATAAGAAGTTGGATGTTTTTGAGAACTGTGTTGAGGAGTTTTACTCCAAATTAGGGAAATTAGACAAAGGGAAGGTCTGGAGTGAGGTCGAGGGGGTCGACATCACTCTTTCAAAGAAGAGTCTAGGGGAGGTATTAGGTGTACCAAGAAGTGGGTTCTGTGACTATTCAAAAGACAACTGGCCAACCATTCCTGAGGTCAGTACAGAACACATACAGACCACTCTCTTCACTGGTTTTCCAAGTGATGGTTCTGGCTATTTTATTGGCCAACTAAGGGAACCAATGATGAGGTTGTTTCATACACTAGCCTCTAAGATAGTACTCCCTAGGGCTCAGGGCAGAATGGATGTGAGGAAGATGGATGCTGTGATTATCTACTGTCTCTATGAGAAAATTAAGTTGAGTCTCCCTGGTCTCATGCTAGCTCACATGGTTAGCATTCTGGAAAGGTCAAACCACTCTCTACCCTATGGTGCCTGGCTTACTTTGGTTTTCCAAAGTAGGAAGGTCCATCTGAGTGGTGAGGTCAAGAAAATGCCTGTCCTCACCAACCAGATCCTAGGTCAAAAGGGGATGACCTTTGAGGGTGGAATGCTGAAGATGAGGGATGAAGAGAGGACCACAGGGATCAGAAGAACAAGCAGTTCAAGGTCTGAGGAGGTTGTTGGGTCATTGTCCAGACAGGTGCAAACACATGGGGAACTACTACAACAGATGATGGCTAGTGTAAATGCCCTGTGTACTTCTTTGGATGGATCTATAAAGAACATATCAGCACGGTTGGACTCCCATGAAGAAAAACTTGCCTCCTCTTCCAGCCTCAAGCCCAAGACCACCAAGAGACCAGTTCCCATCATTGCCCAAGTCAAGAAAAAGCAACAGGAGGAGAGTGCAGAAAAGGAGAAGGAGGATTCAACTGAGGATTCTGATGATGATGATGTTAATTCTAACTCCTCCTAGCTTACCCCCTACCCTACTAACATTTCTCTCAAACTATCATTTCTCTAGTTTCTCTGAACGATTATTATCTCTAGTTTTTGACCATTTCTGCTAAACAATTTCTCTGCAGAATGGTCCTGGTCTGTATAATTTTTAACTTGTGTGTGCACTTTGACAATTAGGATTGTGAGTTACAGGTACTCACTTTTGGGACAACATCTCTAGAATGCTGTGTTTATATTATGCTTATGACTTTACTTGTTGTCTTCTCCTAATTTGTGTGCTATGTTAATTTTGTCATTTGATGATGCCAAAAGGGGGAATAGGACAGGTGAAGTTCCTAGTGTCAAGTGTAGCAACTTGAACAAGGTTCAGACCTTGTTAAGAGATGGCCCAACTTTATGCCTAGGAGTACCTTGAATTCAGATCAAGTGCTCCTATCCATCCCAATTGGAAGAAACTCTTCCAAGTAAAATTGAAAATTTCTCTTGCTACATTTGATAATTGATAAGTCTTGCAGGTTACAGGTTTAATGCTGAAACTCAATAATTAATTGAGTAATGTGATGAGTGACTGACCATTGCAATCAGTCAAATTGTGCTTTAGTCTGCTGTGTATTTTTTATTCTCTGATATTATGAATCTGACTACAGGCACAGTGCAAGATCAGTTCCTCTGAACAGTTGTTTTACTTTGAAACAATTGGTTACTATTCTCAAGGGGAACTTCATGGTTTGTCATCATCAAATAGGGGGAAATTGTTGAACCATGTTCGATTTGAATGATGACAAACCAGCTCTCTATACTTGATGTCTATGCATATTTGTGTATGAACAGGTTGAATCAAGTGAGGACTCATCAAGGCAACCATGAAGGCCTTGAGATACTTGAGGATCAGAAGCCAAGAGCTTGGAGTTATTTATTTTTATATTTCTAGGATCTTCTTGTAAAATAGGCTTAGGAAAATATTCTTAGTGTTTTTAAGTAAAGAGCAAAAAGACTTTAAGTTTACATCCAGTAAAGAGAACAGGCCAAGAACAAGGTGAGAACAGGCAAAGAACAAGCTTGGAACAGTTCCCTTTATCAGATGTAGATTTAGTAGTACTGAGACCACTGTGGAAACAGACCTCAGTATTACGCACGTGATCCGTACAAATTTTAGTGTTCAAAATTATTTTTGAAAATTTATTTGAAAAATATGGATCACTTGTGTTTTGGAAATCTGCCAAATTGATTCACAAAATTAGCTTTGAAATGTACTTGTTTGGACTCTAGTGTACTTTCCACTACATGTAGTGGAAGGAGACAAAGGTCTTGAAAAACTTACGGAGAGGACGGTTGTTTGCACAAAATTGATTCACTAGTGCCTTTCTACTTGTGTCAGCTGAGCTTGTTTGCACAATTTAGGCAAGTCTCCAAGCACACTTCTAGAGGACGGTTTTTTCCTTGCCTATATAAACAATCTCTTGAAAAAAACCCTAAAAAGACTTTTGCTCTCCAAAGAAAACCAAGTCATATTTTCTGAGACTCTATCCTTAGAGCAAAACTATCTCCATATCTATCTTTAAGAGAAAAACTTACGGAGATTTGAGTTTGTAATATTTGAACCACTTAGAGGGAAGTGGTTGGGGAGTGAACTGTTAGAGTTAACAGTTGGGGAATTAAGTGTTACAAAGTTGTAGCATTTAATTGAGTGTGTAACCTTGTTATTATTCTGAGTTGATTAATAATATTGGTGAGAGAGTGGAGGACGTAGGCTTGTTTAGAAGCCGAACCTCGTTAAATCCTTGTGTTCCTACTCTCTATTTACTATTCTTTCGTTGTTCTCACAAAAAGATAAACAAACTTTGAAAACGATTGAAAAAACACGCATACTCAATTCAACCCCCCCCCCCCCTTCTTGAGTATACATTGAACTTACAAGGAGGAAGTAGAAGGAGCAACCTCATCACGTTGTGGTGTTTGAACGCCACCATCATCTCCGTCAATATCATATTCATTCCTCTCATGAATCACACCACTCTCCTCCTCCTTTTCGGTAAACTCAAAAGTTGAGGTTTCTTCTTTCCGGAGAAACACAGATTCATTGAAAGTAACATCTCGGCTATTGATGATTTTTGATGTGTAAGGATCCCAAAGCCTATAGCCCTTGACCCCCTTTGTGTATCCCAAGAAGATGCACTTCTTTGCTCTCGGTTCAAGTTTTCGATCGTTCACATAAGCATAAGCTGGACACCCGAGGATCTTTATTCCGAAATAATCACCCGGCGAGCCCGACCACCTCTCCTTCGGCATTTCTAACCCAAGAGCCGTATGTGGAGATATATTTGCAACGTGAGCTGCCATGTTTACCGCTTCAACCCAAAACCCCTTGCTCAAACCCGCATGGAACAACATACACCGAGCCTTCTCAAGCAAAGTCCTATTCATGCCCTCCGCCAGCCCATTTTGTTGCGGTCAACCCACACAAGTACGATGCCGAACAATCCCAAGCTTCTTGCAAAACTTGTTAAATTCTTTCTCAACGAATTCAAGACTATTGTCCGTTCGTAACCTCTTCACTTTCCTTCCGGTTTATTACTCGATCATAGTTTTTCAATCTCTGGATTCTTCAAAGACCTCATCCTTACTCTTCAAGAAGAAAACCCACACCTTCCTTGAATAATCATCAATGATGGTGAGCAAGTACTGGTGACCCCCAAAGGATGGCTTCTTCGATGGAACCCACAAATCTGAACGTATGTAATCAAGTGTATCCTTCATTCTATGTGTTGCCGCCTTGAAACTTACTCTCTTTTGTTTCCCAAGCACGCAATGTACACAAAATTCCATAGAACCTATTCCTTGATCACCTAGTAGACCTCTCTTGGACAATTTCGACAAACCCCTCTCACTCATGTGTCCCAACCTCATATGCCATAACTTTGTATTTTCAGGTTCGATCGTAGATGAGGACACCGCCGCTGTCAAACCTTCAACCATCCACCCAACTAACTCATAGAGCTAACCCTCCTTCTTGCCTTTCATTATCACTTGAGCACCTAGCGATACACGAAGTTCACCCTTTTGAAGTGTGCACTTACAACCATTGTTGTCCAAGGTATCCAAAGAAATCAAGTTCTTGCTCATATCCGGAACATGACGAACATTTGACAAAGCACGAACCATGTCATCAAACATCTTGATCCGAACCGTCCCAACCCCTTCAACTTTGCAACCCGCATTATTGGCCATTAGTACCACTCTCCCTTGAACCTTGTCATATGTAGAGAACCAATGTCTATTGGGTGTGATATGATAAGAACACCCGAGTCAAGAATCCATATATCATTAAATTTCTTTGAACCCGATTCCACCACAAGAAGTATTGAATCATCACTATCACTATGAGCTACCGGCGTCAAATCATCATTGGAAGAAGTACTAGTATCACCTTTCCCCTTTACGGTTTTCCCCTTATCCGGGCAAAATCTTCGAATGTGACCCTTCTTCCGGCAATTATGGCAAAGAGTAATTTTATATTTTGATCTTGATTTTGATTTCCGGTTTTCAGAATTTATCTTGCCCTTTTGTCTACCCCTTGCATAAAGACTTTCACCACATCTTCAAGATCATTATGTCTAGTTAATTGATTCTTAATTAACTCCCGTTGCAATAAGGCACTCCTCACATCTTCAAGTGCTAACTCATCTCTACCATACAATGATGTCTCTCTAAAGTGTTTATATTCCGGAGGTAAAGAACACAACAAACGTATAGCCAAGTCTTCATAATCAAGTTTAACATCTATGTTTTACAAGTCCATAACAATAGAATCAAAATCATCAAGATGAGTTTTTCAGAGATTTACCTTTTTTAAGTTTGAGGTCATGTAGTTTGCTTCTCAATAAAAGTCGATTGGTGACTAATTGTCATGTAAAGCGATTCAAGCTTCAACAATAACCCCGTCGCCGTTGTCTCTTTCGCAATCTCTCGTAAAACTTCATTAGAAAGACTCAATTGAATCAAGGTTAGCGCCTACTTGTCCATTTTCATAAATTCCTCATTCAACATTGTTGAGGGTTTCTTTCCAATTCCCACCATTGCTTCATCCAAACCATTTTGAACCAAAATGGCATTCATCTTCAACTTCCATAATCCATAAGTTGATAGCCCTATCAATTTTCTCAATCTCAAACTTAGAACCACCCATTATTCACCTTCAATCAAAACCCCAACTCCAATCAATCAAGAAAAAACAAAATCTCCCAAGATTTCAACCAAGCTCTTGATACCAATTTATAGGTGCACTTTGATTAATTGCAATTGTAATTGAAGTAAATGAAATGAGAAATCAATAGTAAAGAAACAAATACCAGAATTGGAAGGTGGAAAAATCCTTCAATCAAATGATTGAAGACTATAAAACCCACCCACAGCAAGGAGAAATGTTTTATTGCAAATCAATTAGTGTTTACGATCACTAATTCCACTTGAGCACAAGATTCACCAATTCAAGCTCTAGTGTAAGTTTTGTGTTTGTCTAATCTGAATATGCATAATCATACAAGAGTAATTGGGTATTTATAACCCCACAATCGAGCAATTAATGACGTGGAAAAACAGGGTCGTATTGCAGACCCAGGGTCGCGAGTCGCGAGCCACCTCATGAGCCATGCCGCGAGTCGTGACTTATTTCTCGCGACTCGCGGAAAATTTCTGCCTCGATCTTACACTTTTGCACCCAGCTTCAGAATACCTTGCGACTCGCGACCCGTACTTGCGACTTAGCCCTACCCTGAGTTTCCTCTTGACGTAATTTCCAAACATATCCTCAAGTCCAATCAAGTTAATTTCGAGTCAAAACATAACAAAGGTAATCTTCAGAAATTAAACAACAAAGGAATCTCAAATTTTCTCAATATACAAGGCTGAATTGGATACGTGGCTTACAGGAATGAGTCAAAAACTGGGTGAGATGAATCTTGGTGAAGAGAATCCAAATAGTGTTCATTGCAATAGCTTTTCCAAGAATGAAGACCATGCTTGTCACGCTCGCAGAAAGGTAAAACTAAAACAAATACTTTCGATTTAATTTTATACAGAATGCAAGTTAATAATAATAATAATAATAATAATAATAATAATAATAATAATAATAAAACAAATTTTAATCAAATTTTATACAGAAGATAAGTTCATAGAAATAAAAACAACTTCAACTAAATTTTATACAGATTACAGAATGCAAGTTCAAAACAAAGAACCATATGCCAATAAATTTTCATTCTATGAACTGTACATTAAAAAAAGGAGTTATTATTTTCCGCCCGCGTTTCACTAATATTGTCCATGCTTTAAACTTAATTATACGTTTAAGTTACTAAGATACCCCTCATTTAGTCATCATTTTACACCCTTACTATCATACTTTTCACCTCCACTCTCTCACTCCACCTAAACACAATAACTTGTACCAACCACCGAAACACCACAACGGCGATAAGCCACACCAGCGACCTCGTTCCAGCCGCCACAACCAGAGTTCTAAACAAACAAGAAATGCAGGCATAAACACATCACAAAGGAAAAAAAGAAGAAATGTTTATGATATCAGATAAAAAACACAGTAAGTCTATGGACCTACCTTTTTTTGGTCTAGTAGTACCATGGGGGACCGTTTTATGCGGCCGATACCTAGAATTTCTTAAAATAAAGCAAAAAAAATTACCTCTCGAGCATGGCGGCAACGATAGCTGGCAATTCGCGGTAACGGAAGGAGGCCAATGGCCAGCTAAGTTGGCGGCTAGCTGGACTGGAGTGTTTATGGCGGCTTGACTTCTAATTTGAGATGTTAAGGAAATATCTCAAATAACAATTTTATGAATAAGTCAAACTTTTTAGTGGCATTATCGTAAATAAGTCAATTAAAAGTTTAATTTATTTACGATAATGCCACTTAAAAGTTGGATGTATTTAAAAAATTATCATTTGAAATGTTTGTAAACAACTCAAATTGAGCTATTAGGCATCTCTCCAGTAAAGAGGGGGTAATGGAGGTAAATAGGGATAGAGTAGTAGATGCAAGTATTAATTGTATTTAATAGGCGTCCGATTTCGGTAAAATGTGGGTGGAAAATAGGGATTCAAAAAAAAAAATGAAACTAGTGTGCTTTAGTAAGTAGCTTCTCAAAAATCTGCTCTCAGCTTATCCAACTGTAGACCATGTCTGCGAAGGATACGAATCTGAAAAAGAAAAAAAATGGTGAAAAACACAAGACAGGTAAAAAAAAAAAAAACACCACAAATGGCAGCAAAGGGAGGAAAAGGAATTATCACAAAAACCTTTGATTTTAGATTGGAAAAGTAACTTGCAAAAATCCTAACCGTTTTGCCATTTTGTTTTAATAACACAACCTTATGATTATTCACTAATATTTCAATCTTTATACACAATTTTTTTAGAGGTCTTTGCTACTTGTTTAGCCAATAAAACAAAAAGAAAATATATATTAAGTTGGTTTTAATTTTTTTAATTTTTAAAAATACCATTTAGGGCTCGTTTACATTAGCTTAATAGAACTGAACTGAACTGAATTAAACTGAATAGAAGTGTATTAATTGAACTAAATAGAGATGAACTGAACTGAACTGAATATAATCTGAAGTAAAAAAGCCTTTACTGCTTGGTGCAAGTCGAACCAAAAAACCACCGGAACCAACACGACCATCACCACAACCTTTCCCCTTCCCTTCCTTTAAAACTTTCCAATGTTGGAGGGGAAGTAGAATGAATTACAAGGAGAAAAAAATAAATTTCTTATTTTTTTATTTTTATTGCTTTATATTTTCTCTTTTCTTCCAAATTTCCTTAATATTGGGAGGAAAGTAAGAAATAAAATAAAAATTGTTAACATCTTTCTTTCCAATTCATTTCCTATCCTACCAAATTTCATATACAAATAATATTTTCAACCAAACATTGAAAAGTTGATTATATCCTTTCCCTTCATATTTCTTCCTCCCAAACCCCTTTCTACCAAACACACTCTTAAAGAAAAATTTATACAATATCTTTATACTTTTGGCTTTTCCATTTGACATCAATTTTTTTAGATTCTACATGGTACAATTGTACCATAACAATTTGTTGTAAAAATTTAGTTCATGGTTAAATAGGCTTATAGGTTTGCCTTGTTTTGCAAACTTTGATTTGTGTGACAAAAAAGTATCTCAATTAAAAAAATGGGGGATTTTTCACCCTAAGTTTCAATTTTGATGGCAAAAGAAGACCAAACAATCAAGGCATTTCGGGTGTTCATTTGCCAATTTTACCTTAAAATTTAAATTGAATATTTTTTGACACAGAATGAAACATGCTAAATGAGGCAAATTCATAACCTTTTTTTTTTTTTTTTTAATAGTGAATTCACTTTATTTTTTATGAGAGCGAGTCATGCTTAGTGCAAGTGATTAGTTATAACAAAAGTTATTTAGTTACAGATGTTGTTAGTTGCCTATTATAGCTAATATTCATCATGTATATAAATTCATTTGTAATTCCCTTCAAGAATAATAAATGAATAACAAAGACTTCTCCTCTATCTTTCTTTCTCTCTCTTTTGTATTTCCTTTCGAGGTTGCCTCGCCATTAGAGCTACTGCTCTCTACCCAATAGCTTGAGGTTGCCTCAGCTATTGCATTGGTATCAGAGCCACTACTGCTGCCACAACTCTGCTCCCTCCTGCGTTTTCCTTCTCTTGCAACCATTTTTCTGGGTTATTCCAAAGTTTTGCGCCTTCACCACTTCAAGAATTCTGGCGCCAATGGTAACCAAGCGAGTAAAAGCCATGGAGGACCATCTCAGATTGCTCAAGCAGAAGTGGAATGAGGAAAGCAAATAGAACAAGCAATTTCAGACCACCTTTATGAAGATGCTTACTAATTTGGGGGAGAGAATCAAAATTAGTGAAGATGCTTACTAATAATCAATTGTCTGTCAAAGCTATTGAAGGTGCTGCCCAACTATTTTTCCTTCAAGTACTCCCTCCTGGAGACACAAATGTCAGTATGTTCAGCCTAACTGCCCACCGTCAGCAGGGCCCAATAGCTATTCAGAAACTACTGGACAAGCACCCAAGGATTTTTAAAGAACCCAAAGCACTACCTTCGGCTAGAGGAAAGTATGATCACAAAATTCCTCTTCAATTTGGTTCTGACCACGTCAATATTTAGGCCATACAAATATCCTCTCAAGCAAAGGGGTATCATTGAAAATTTGGTAAATGAAATGTTGAAACAAGTGTAATTCAAGATAGTCCAGACCCTTTGCTTCAGTAGTGGTGCTAGCGGGGAAGAAAGATGGCTCTTGGAGACTCTGTATAGATTATAGAGAGCTTAATAAGAAGACAATTAAAGACAAGTTTCCTATACCAGTGGTGGATGAACTCATTGATGAACTTGCTCGAGCACATGTGTTGAGCAAGATTGACTTAACGGCTGGATATCACCAATTGAGGATGCAACAAGAGGATGTGTACAAAACAATCTTCAAAACTCGTAATGGGCATTATGAGTTCTTGTCTTCTTGGTGATGCCCTTTGGGCTCACAAATGCACCAACCACATTTCAGAGTTGGATGAATTCAATCTTTAAGCCCTTGTTGAGAAGATCAGTCTTGGTGTTCTTTAATGACATCTTAGTTTACAATGCTAATAGGAAGAGGTATTTCAGTTAATGCAACAACATAATCTATATGCTAAAGCTAGCAAATGCTCATTTACTATCTCAAAGATAGAATACTTGGGACATTTTATAGCTGGTCAGGAGGTTGAAACAGATCCCTCTAAAATTGCTGTTGTTCAGAATTGGCCTACATCAACCTCAGTAAAAGAATTGAGGAGTTTTTTAGGGTTGGCAGGGTATTATAGAATGTTTGTGAAGAATTATGCTCTCATAAGTATGCCTCGAACTCAATTATTGAAGAAAGGAGAATTTTAGTGGTCACAAGTTGCTCAAAGAGCTTTTGAGTCACTAAAACAAACCTTGAGTACATCTCATGTGTTGAGTGTGCCCGACTTTTCAAAGCAGTTTGCGGTGGAAACTGATGCCTCAAATGAAGGGATTGGAGCTGTTTTAATGTAAGATGGACATCCAATAGCTTATCTCAACAAAGCTTTGAGGACTAAAATGGCAGAAGTTCCTCTGTTTATGAGAAGGAATTGCTAGCTGTTGTTACTGCAATACAAAGGAGGGAACAATACATGTCTGGCCACAAGTTTTTAATTATAAGTGGTTATTATAGCAAAAGATCTCAACACCTTTTCGACAATAATGGCTTTCCAAGTTCATGGGGTTTGATTATGCCATTGAATACAAGAGTAGTTTAGAGAATTTAATTGTTGATGCTCTTTCAAGGGTGACTGGATCAGAATTACTTTGCTTAGCCATTTCAGTTGTTGACTCCAATCTCAAAAAATCAATCAAGGAGAGCTATGCATTGGACACTAATTTCCAACAGCTATATGATAGGCTGACTCAGTGGGGCACTGATAGAACTTTCATCCTAAAAGATGAACCGTAGAGAAAAGATGGCAGAATATTGGTTGGACCACATGATAACCTCAAGAGTGTTCTATTGCAATGACTATATAGCTCTTATCAAGGAGGGCATTCTGGTAGGGGTGCAACCCTACAAAGAGATAAGAATTTGTTTTATTGGAAGGGACTCATACCTATGAAACTCACTTTGTGAGAAATTGTGTTACTTGTCAAGCTAGCAAGTATAAGACCACATCTTCAAGCAGGTCTCTTACAACCTTTACCCATCCGAACTGAAGTTTGGGTGGAAGTTTTCATGGACTTCATTGGAGGTTTGCCTATGTCTCATAGGAAGGATGCCATTATGGTGGTAGTGGATAGACTGAGCAAATATGCTCATTTTGTGGCTTTCATTCACCTAAATTCAGCTACAGAAGTGGCACAAGCATACTTGGACCAGGTATTCAAGCTATATGGCCAAGGACAATAGTGATAGAGATCTTGTTTTCCTTGGCCAATTTTGGCAATCTCTTTTCACTATTCAGGGTACTGAAATCCTATTACCATCCTCTTATCATCCTCACACTAATGGACAAACAGAAGCTGCGAATAAGTGTGTTGAAACCTTTCTTAGGTGCAAGTGTGGCGAACATCCCAAGGACTGGTCCATGTGGTTGCCTTTGGCTGAGTGGTGGTGTAATACTAACTTCCACACTTCAGCCCTGGCTACCCCTTATGAGGTGGTTTACAATCAACCCCTATCCCTCCATTTGCCCTATTTACCAGGGGAAACAAAAGTGGATGCAGTAGACAGGTCTCTGAAAAGAAGAGAGCTGATAATAAAGACATTACAATTCTACTTAACAAGAGCTCAGAACAGAATGAAGGTTTAGGCTGATAAAAGGACTGACTGGATATTTGAAGTTGGCAATTGGGTTTGGTTAAAATTATAACCTTAAATTTTTGATTTTTTTTTTTAGTAATTTTTCTTTTTTTTAATCCTTTCATCGCTTTAATGATAAAATAATTGGTTGGTTAAAATTACAACCTTACAAGCACCAATCAATGAGCTGAAGAACTAATGAGAAGCTCTCACCCAAATATTATAGCCCTTTCCAGATTATATTAGTGGTGGGAAAGGTAGCATATAAGCTTCAATTACCTGACTCATCTGCAATGAATCAAATAATCAGGAATTAATTAAAATTAATTTTCTGAATATTTATTAATTTCAGAATTAGTCATGTTTATTTAGTTTTATTTGCATTAATATTTGTCCTTATTATTTGTATTTTTGTTTATTTGCTTTTAGGCAAAGTTTGTACTAGAATAGGGACAAAATAAGATGAGTTAGTAGTACTATATATATTAGGTAGTGGCATGAGAGGGAATTATCCAGAAATTTTGTGAAGGCTTGGCATTAGAGATTTGTGACCTAAAGTCACTCTTGGGAGATTTGCAACCTTAAGTTGCTAGCTATCTTGTAATACATTTTCTGAATTATTTAATCCAAATTTCCAGATTTCATCTTTGAAATTTCAGCTTATTACACTAACCTTACAAGCACCAATCAGTGAGCTAAAGAACTAATGAGAAGCTCTCACCCAAATATTATAGCCCTTTCCAGATTATATTAGTGGTGGGAAAGGTAGCATATAAGCTTCAATTACCTGACTCATCCCAAGTGCATCCTGTTTTCCATGTCCCTCAATTAAAGCCATTCAGGGGAATTTTGCCATTAATCACTCACATCCCTACCTGGCAGCTGCTATACTTCATAGTCGCGTGGTTAAGCATCACAACCATGCAGCAGTCCAATACATTGTGCAATGGGAGAATTGTCCTATCTCTGGGGGTTTGCTGAGCAGTTTAAAGCTAAGTTTCCCCGATTTCCACTTGAGGACACATTTCTTGGAGGAAGGAATGTTATAGCAGCCATGCTTAGTGAGTGTGATTACTTATAACAGAAGTTAGTTAGTTACAAAGGTTGTTAGTTGCCTGTTATAGCTAATATTCATCATGTATATAAACTCATTTGTAATTCCCTTCAAGAATAATCAATGAATAAAAAAGTTTTGTCCTCTCTCTCTTGTATATTTCATTCTTGAGGTTGCCTTGTCATTAGAGCTACTGCTCTCTGCTCAATAGAGGTTGCCTCAGCTATTACACACACCAATAACCAGAATTCTTTTTTTTACATAATGCTGTGGTAGAGCAGAATTCTAAACAATAATGGTACAATGCGGTAAATAGACCATGTACCTATTACAGGAGGCCACCTTATGGCCCTTTAAAAAATTGGATATAAAGGTTAGATTATTTGAAGTAAATTTTCCTAAATGATACAAGCAGAGAAGTATGTTCATTTTACTTTATAGCTTCAGAATAGTCAGGTATATTTTTTTTAGAGTTACTGCACAGCTGACAAATAGATAAGCAGCAGATTTTCAAAGAACATTATGCAATGAGATAGAATGAGCAACATGTTAATAAGGTAAGGCATCCATAAGTATACTATTGGAGCACCATAATTTTGATATTTTTTCAAAGATTTATTGAAAAACCATGCTTGCACTTGGATCTCAGAATCAAGATTTCATAACAGAATAACAAGAAGTACCTGGGCAAAGGCATAAATAGCTTGCAGAATTCTAATATAATCAGTTCCCAGCATTTGGATAACGATATCTGCCAAGAACGTTCCCCACAACCTAA